>JARWIR010000065.1:5000-1205000 GCA_029959085.1 Nemophila menziesii | reverse complement strand
CATAATAATTAAGAGTAAAACAAAAATTGCCAAATCACTAAGAATCCATCTAACTTTAGACTGATAACCTAGAAGGTCCACCAAGAGATAAAATATAAAATATAATTCTTTTTTCTATATAGAGACAACCTAAGAAGATATACCAGGATTATAGGGTGTGGGGGAAAGTTATTTTTCTGCCGTTTAGCAAGAAGATACTACACTAAAGATCTCTATGTCCATATAATAGGAGGTCTACAAACTGAAATTAAATGAAAACTATAAAAATTTATAAAGTCGCTTAGTTCTCCTAAGTAGATAGAAAAACATGGTTATATCTGTGAGCACCAGATGAAGGAATAACGAGTAAATTAAGTTTTGGCAATCAACTCGTTGAAGAACTAGTTTCCAAATAAGTCGATGTTTTTCTTGAATAGTCCAAATCAAACAAATCGAGTTAAGGCAAATAATATTAATTAAAAGCCATTATAATCTCAAACCCCATACCTTCACCACACTAATATCAAGATTAAATAATAAGAATCAGTTGGATTAGATCAACTGAATTAAACTTTACAATTTTTTCTACATTCAAAGAATATGAAATGCAATATACAAGATTCAAATTTTTCTTTAAATATATATATTTTTTTTTTTTTGGGCGCGTAATACATTTAAACGAAATACCAATCCTATTATCCGATTCCTAATCGAGAAAATTGAGAAAAGAGTAGCTCAGAGTTATTTCCTCCCTCTAGTTGTGCCCTGTGTCTGGCTTTCTTAGCTAAGTTGTCTGCACGACCGTTGAACTGCCTTGGGATGTGCTTGAAAAAGACCGGGGCTACCAACGCTGCCAGTCTGTTAATCTGCCGAATCCACGGTCGAAGCCTCCAATTAGCAGCCGACACCTGCTGAATACCCCGAACCAAGTCGAGGTTATCCGAGAAGACCGTAATCCCCTCGATTCTGTCCCTAATTGCCTGCTTTAAATATATTTATTAGATTTACATGAATCTTGATACACGTAATAATTAGAAAAAATAAAGGCCAGATAATTTTGACTACTAGTCTACAAATTTGAATGGCCAAAACAAAACATAAAATAATAAGAAAAATATATAAAGCTAAACTATTTAGGTAGACTCTTTCATAATGTCTTAAAAAAAAATAAAAAAAATAAACGCTCTCTAAGCTAAAGCCACCCAAACATGGCGTTACAGACCGGTGTCTCCGCTTCTAAAGTCCTCGTCCTCGTCGGCGCCGGTAACTTCTCTCTTTATAACTCTATCTTACACCAAATTCTGATCATCATAATTATCTCTTCTTAGTTCATTGAAAATTATTGATTAATTACTTATCAATTAATTACTTAGTTTTTGTAATTTCGGAGAAATTAAGGATATCAATTAATCGGTTTCGGATTGAGAATTGGGGGGGAAATCCGATTGAGATTTTGGGGGAAAATTAATGATATCTCAAATTTTGCACAATTGGTCCTTGTACTATCGTTTAATTATTATCTTCCCTTATATATAGGATTAACCGGATCAGTTGTATTAAGAAGTGGAAAGCTCTCAGAACTTCTTGTGCAGTTACAAGAAGTAATGAAAGGTGTGAATGAAGCTGAAATTTCTCCAGGAAGATATGATGCTGCTCTTTTAGCAGCTCAGGTAAACTTAATTTCCACTTTAGTCCCTCATCTTTTCAAAATCTTCACTTATAGGGACTATATTGCAATTACTTTGTTTTCTCTTCCCTTCAGATTCGAAACCTTGCACAAGAAATCAGAGAGCTAAGTGTATCAAATCCTATAACTATCTTTAATGGAAATTCAAACTCAGGTATATTTTAAATATTAATTCTTACACATATTATACATTTATAATACATAATACGTGTCTATAATTTATACAGGAGGTTACAGCTCTTACATATTACCTGCTGCAGCACTTGGAGCTATGGGATATTGTTACATGTGGTGGAAGGTAATTATTTGCTATTTAGTCCTTTATCTTTGTTAATATAACATTTTAGTCCCTTCTTTTTACAGGGCGTATCATTTTCTGATGTGATGTATGTTACTAAACATAACATGGCTAATGCTGTTACAACTGTATCAAAGCAGTTAGATAATGTTACTGAAGCATTAGCTGTAAGTAAAATTAAACACTAATGGGCCCATTAATTAGCCCAAGCAAGCCCATTAATAAGCCCATATTATTTTGCAGGCCACTAAGAGACATTTATCTAAAAGGCTTGAAAATTTAGACTGGAAAATTGAAGAGCAAATAGACATGTCCAAGCTTATATCACATGATGTACGTTTTTTACTTTTTACCCCCTAAAGTTTACAATATTAACGTTTTACCGCCCCTATGTTTTTTTAATTCGCATTCTACCCCTTAACGTTTACTTTTATGTTCACTCCTTGAATTGAAAATTGTTCAATATTTAATTACGGGGTTAGAATGCAAATTTTGTAAACCTTAGGGGTAAAATGCAAAATATTTTTACTAATGTTTTATTTAATGAAGGTAAATGATGTAAAGTTAAATCTAAATCAAATTGGATGTGATATTGATTTAATTCATCAAATGGTATCTGGATTGGTAAGTAAATTAAATTTTAATTCATAAATAAAATTCCATATTTATTTTTTAAATTATTTTTAATCCGTATTTATTATAAATAGGAAGGAAAAATCGAGCTTCTCGAAAGCAAGCAGGTTAGCATAAATTATTAATCTTTTTTTTGGTATATAGAATTTAATTAGTATAAATTATTAATTTGGTTTTTTTTTTTTTAGGATGTTACAAATTCAGGTTTATATTATCTTTGTCAAGTAGCTCAAGGTGTTGAAAATGGAGAAAATGCTAAAGCTATTCAGGTTAGTTTAGTGGGGTATTAAATGCACATTTCAAAAGATTAGGGGTTTATTTGTAAATAAAACAAAAGATGATGGACCTTTGTGGTAAATTTATTGGACAGGATATTGGGGTTAAATTAATAGATCAACCTACTTTGACACGAAAAGAAAGTTTACCAAAGGTATGTATTTAACTATTTATTTATTTATTTATTTATTTAGTCCGTTGTGTTAATATATATTGACAGTTTAGTCCCTAATGATTGAGAATTTTGCAGAATGAAGGTGTTCAGGGGCTTCAGTTTATTACTGAATCTAAGACAGAAAAAGTATCAAATATAGAAGTGAAGAAAAGTGGATTATTTGATATTACAGATGATTTTTCAACAAAAATGAGAATTCATAGGTCTTATCCTGTGGGCCCATCTTTTACGAGGAGTGTTATTGGTTTAAAATCGTGATTTTTTAATATCTCAAGAGGATTATTATTGAGATATTAATGTGATTTTTTTTGTGAGTAATATGATTTACATTGTATAAGAGATGGGGAAATATTTGTGCAAACTAAGGTTTGTGTAAAGATTGGGGAATAATTAGTGAAACGATTTTTTTGTTGAAGATTGTAATGATTTGTGTAATGAGTTGACATATTAAGATAGTAGCAATTTGTATACTAATATATTCTTGAATTTAATAGACTTATTTGAGGATTGATGATTTTAATGATGATACTATAATAGTGCTCACATATAAGGAAAAAGAATATATGAATTCATTATCTTATGATGTTTCAGTGCAATTTTTTTCTATTCCTTTAATAATAGGAGAAGCTACTATAAAAAATTGTTGCTTTGTAACCTAATTAGCAATAACATTGTATTGCCTACCAATATAAAAGAACTTAACTAGTTTTTTACAACGCAAGAAATTAATATTTTCATAGGCCACTACATTGTTATTGCAAAGCATCTTAATATCCTAGAACTGGAAGTTAATAGTTGAAAGCAATCCATTGCGCACCTCAATAAACTCGGTTTTGTTGGCACTATTACAAATAAAAGATCAAGCAAAACCTTGAATAAGTTTATCATTATGATTTTTAAGTATACATGTAGAGGAGATTATTTTATCCGTCAAGAAGGAAGCATCCGTATGTACTATATGTGTCTTGGACTCTAACTTATGACCCCATTTTTCAAAAGTAGTATGTACCTGAGGATTGCTCCTTAGGTTTTGACATGAAATTTCAGTATTATATTGTTTAGTAGCAACTGGAGTCCTTTTTGTTTCATAAGTGTTATAATTGTTATAATAATTAGCCAATTTGTGCATTATGTTTAAACTATTCATCACAGGTCATTAATAACGGGATCAAAGCATGATGTGGGTCAGAGACTAAGCCTTCATATAAGTACTTGCTTTTTTTCCTTTCAAATTTGCCATAGTATAAAGGAGGCTAAATCTCCAAACCTTTTATCAGCTATACTAGTGTATTTTTTCAGAGGTTCAAGTCTTAAAAACCAGGAATCAAACCTTTGTGTGCACTTGTTTTTAGACAATAGTTGCATTGGAGAGATGAGCCACAAAACTCTAGCCCAGGAACAAGCAAAGAAAAGATGCTTTATGGTCTCACTTTCTTTACCATAAACTTTACAAAGGTTATCAGGGGCACATTTTCTTATATATTTGTTTTCCTTAGTTTTGCACATTCGCCAAATAAAGTTTCTTAGTTTAGGGCCTTTCAAATAATTTTTAGGGTAGTATAGGAGCAAGTAGGTATACATTCAGCTATTTTTTTTTTATCTTTCTCAGTTTCTATATCTTTTAAGTGTCAATACATTGCTTTAGAAGTGACTTTCCATCCTTAGATAATAACCAAACAATTTTATCTTCAGAGCATTTGATAAGAGTCATTATTTTACTTTTTATATCATCCAAAAATATCAAGAGAGAATGTTAATCCCAGATATTAGAACCTTTATTAAGAGATCAGATACACTCTATTATACCCGAGATCCAACCATCTCCCCTAATATTAATACATTTCCCATTACCTACCTTTCGCTGGAGATCTTCCTTAAAGGTATTTTTTTCCCTCCAATAGGTTTTTCCAACTCCAGGAGAAGTGGTAAACTAGTTCAACCTTATTTAATGTACATTTTTTGTATTAAATACCTTTAAGTGTTTTAGCAAGGAGTGAGTTTGGATTGTTCATAATTTTCATACATTTCTAGCCAACATTGCTTTGCTTTCGAATTTCATATCTTTGAAACCCATATCACCCATATTTTTATTAACAACCATATCTTTTCAGTTGGTCCAGTATGTTATTTTGCCAATAATGCAATGCTCCATTTATATGAAAACTGATCATCAACATTGTTAAATAAATGGGTAAGACTTCCATCTAATATTGAATGGTCCAATATTCATATCACAGCTATTATTTATAATAACAATACACATGTTATTAGATTAATTAGTTAGTTAGTTTTTCAAGTTTAAAATATAAGACATGTGTTATAAAACGATTGGTATAAGATCATCCTATATTAGATGGAAGAACAATAACTCAAATAATTGACAAAATAATCGAACAAATGATCGAATTTACAAGACTATTATTCGGTTAACATGTAGCTTAACTTTTGATACTTTAGAATTAATCATCCAATCTCTTTTTTGATATTTTTACTTAGACAAAAAAGTCAAAATAATTATTATCACTAGGAAAAAAGGAACATTTGAAAGAAAGTATATGGGACCCACCCGCCAAAAACATATACGAACCGGGTTTAATTTGAAATCAAAGACGATCTTCTTCACATTTTGCGAAAAAGAAAAAAGAAAAAAGAAAAATGTCAATGGGAAACGAGACAACAACATGGGTTGGAAGAAAAGCAGTGAGAAAATTGGGTGGAATGTCTGATGCTCTTTCCATTGCTTCTGATCTCGGTTTCTCTCTTTCTCAAACTCCTACTTCTTCTTCTTCTCAGGTACCAATTCAACTCTTTCATTCAATTTGCTTCTCAATTGTTGAATAATTTGAGAAATTACTCCTCAAAATATTCATATGTGAAGACCCGTTTCTGAAATTAGCTTACGATTTCTCCTTTTTTTTTACTGTTCATTTTGGTTATAAAATGTTGAATAATTTGGGGAAATTTTGATCTGTGAAGACCCGTTAAGTGAAATTGGGTGAAAATGTAATTGATTCGAATAATCTTTAGTTTGATCCGTCAACTATACACTTAGAGGGGTAGATTTGCAATATTACTGTACAACACAAGGACTAAAGATAAATTTAAATGAAATTATATACAGGAAGAGATTATAAACCTATCATCAAGTACTACTAGTGAAAAAAGTGAAGATTTAATAAAGGTTTTGCGAGAACTTACAGCTGTACAAAGAAAAATAGCAGATTTACAAGTAGAACTTCAAGGTCGAAAGGTAAAAATTCATATATTTTACATATTTATTATATTTTAATTAATATATTTATTAAATTTATAGGAAGATAAAAATGTTGCTCATTTAACACACGTGAGTGAAATGGAAAAAAAAATCGAAACTTTGACAAGAATCACTGCTATACTAAAAGATGTTATTCAAAACAAGGTATGAAACTATAAATAGAATATATTATATATTTTGCATAATATAGGGACTAAATTGCAATATTTTTTCAGGATCGTATTATTGCTCGTCTTCAACAACCTTATTCCTTGGATTGTATTCCAGTTGAAGCTGAATATCAGGTTTGTTATTTTTTAATTTTTTTTGGACAAAAAAAGAATAATAATTTTTTCTTTTAGAAACAATTTTCAGAGCTATTAATGAAAGCTGCAAGTGATTACGGAACTTTAACTGCTTCAGTAGAAGATTTTCAATGGAGTCAAAATTTTAAAGAGCCTCCTTCAGTATGGGGGGTAAGTTAATTTAATTTTATTTAATTGCACTATAAGTCCCTATATTTAATTTAATTGCAGTTTAAGTCCTTAATTAATTTAATTGCAGGAAATGTTAAGGCCTATTCCTGTGGCATTAGCGTCATGTACACGATTCTTTGAGGCTATGTCTGCAATGAGGGAATCATTTTCGACTCTTCAAAATTTGCGAGTAGGTCCTTCATCTTCTTCGTTGGGTATTATGACCCCGAATAGTGAGAGAGTAACTGGAGATTCGGAATGTGTAACTCCTTCTCCATGGAGAAATGAATCGAGTTTCGATGATTTAATTGTTAAGAGCGTGAAAAATGAAGGAAATGAGGATGATTCTAGAAGATTATCTTGGCCTCCTGGGAAAAAAAACTTTTAATTTTATTTGTGTATGTGTTTTGGAGCTATTAGAAATTGTTGGACAAAATATTTTAGTTTCTTTGTAAATTCGATGATATTTTGATATATTGCACAATTGGTCCTTGTGTTCTTATATCCTATAGCCCGTATTGAACTCATTTTTTGGGTAATCAGCAGAAAACTATTAACTTTTTATTTTGAGAATAGAAAATTATTGATATTATTAGCAAAATCTTGTCATATCATTATAAGAAAAAATGAATTTAAAAAAAAGAAAATTATGTTAGAAAGAATCTGAGTATTATATAAAGCTTTTTACATTTCAGGTTCACTTGCAGCAATACAATTGCTTTCATTTCGCTTAATAAATCCTAAGCTTTCTTCCCTTTCTAATACTCTTTAAATCTCCATATGCATTAAGATACATTGTAAAGAATTAAAACATTGTATTGGAAATTTGAAAATCCTGGTCAAAACATTATTATTATCCTCTTTTATTTGTAGTAGTCAATTAAATTAATAAAAGGTCACCAAATTTATATAAAAGGTTTTGTTTAATTTACGCGTGAATAACCTATAAGATAGTAGTGGCCGATATAAAAAAAATTTAAGATAAGGAGATAAATGTTTGAAAAATCCATGATGATTTGTTTAACATTTGAATTCATTTAATTTATAGGATAATTTTAATTTACATGATAATTGGAAGTTTTTTTTTAATAAGATGACACCTAATCATTATTTAAAACAAAAATTAGATTTGTTTTAAACTCACAACATATTAGAACCTTAGATTGTGTATTTTTATGATTAAATTTGCAGAATCTTGTGTTTGGAGTCTTCTTTTCACACGAAGTTGATGACACTTCGCTATGATCTGAGATGGGCGATAGAACTATCCGACTTGTTTATACAAAACGATTTGAGAAAATTTCAGGCCATGATTGGGCTCCATCACATAGGCCATGATTGGGTGGAGCTAATGCAAAGAAATCCATCCTTTGAAGTCAACCAACCATGTTTATCGAGACAAATACGTGTGCAGATTTATTGGTAAGAATGGAACAAAAGCAAAGGATGGTTTGATTATTAAGAAGATTCCCCTAATTATATATGAAAAGCGATTAGGGATGCGAGTGGATAGTTAAACTAAAAGTTGTTTAGATTTTCATTGTAAATTTTTGTTAAAATTTACGACTTTCAAAACCTCATATGTATGAAAAAAACCTTACGTTAAACTAATTTAATATGTAAAAATATATATAAATATAATAGACAATAGAAAATAACTTTAAAGTGTTAAATCTTTATACTTGGCATCTAGTAAAAAAAAGTAGATAGACGATGATACTTGGATCTTTGAGTAAGGTTTGAAAAAAATCTCTTTATATGCTCATATCCATCTTAAAAATTATAATTTGTCGAAACACATTTTGCTTATACATGTAGAAAACATAGAAAAACAATGGTATATTACGTGTCGTCAAATGATCGAATTCGATCACCATGACAAAAAAAGAATAAATCTGAAACATGAACTTCAGATTAAATGTTGAATGTTAGAAATTATGCTTTGATTGTTGACGGGTAAGAAACAAATCCAATAGTTCTCTCTAGCTCTCTTCTATAGTCTCCTTTGACTTTCCTTTTTCAGCAAACTTTTTTCTTGTTCTTGCCTTTTCTATTACTGTTTCTTTCCTTCTATTCTTTTACCTTCCTTGTTGGTGGCCAACGGTCACTCAATGGAGGGAAAGGGGCGGCCCAACCCACCTCCACCGCCGGACACAGGTAGCCGGAAAACGGGACGTGCCAATTCGTGGGTACCTAAGTCCTCTTCTTCCCTTCCGTCGACCCCGATTGCAAAGATTAGCGTTCCACCGGAAAAATCCAACAGCGTTAAGCGTCTTTCGTCTAAACGGATTCGGTTGTTCAACCAGCCCACATCAGCGGCTCCGATGAAAGTCACCTCTGGAGCGAGTGTGGCCGGTGAGACGGGTGGGAATGGCCAAAGGGAGCCTAAGCGGGCACTTAACTACACTGATCGGGACGATATTTCGCCGGTTGTGGTTGGAGGGAGCAAGAACTTGGTCGTTCGAGAACAGGAGACGGAGCATGAAAGTGCAAGAACAGGAACAACTTCGACTCAAAATCCAGTTGTAGTAATAGAAAATCCGACTTATGATCATGAATTGTTGGTGGGAAATATGGATAAGCAAACGGAATGTGAGGACAGATCAGCACGAGCTGTAGGTTTTTCAAAACCGAATGCGGATTCCTCAGGTCAATCCAGTCCAGGTAAGTGCTTTAACTCACTTTCTATGAGTAGTTCTGGGGAAGTTGTGGTTGCAGGGTCTAGGAACTTGGAAGGCAATCAACCGGAGAGTAATGCAACTGGTCCAGGGAATAACTTGGAGGATAAAAGTGCTCGAGTGCGATCCTTTAAGGATGCAATTACTGATGGCCCTCCGGGTTTTCCGCCGCGTGTTACTTCTCTAAACTCCCCGGATAATTTGGCGAGTCATGGAAGTGGAAGCACATCGGATTCGCAGGAGGCTAATCAGGATAAGGATAAATTTGTTCTTGAAGATGACATTCCTTTCACAGACACTACATATCCTCAACTGGTAAGAACAGCGGCTCAGAAGCGTTCTGGCTGTAAGGTATGGCAAAATTCTTTAGTTATTAAGCTTTTGGGTTACAATGTTGGATTTAAATACTTATATAGCAAGCTGAACCAAATCTGGGCTCCGAAGGCTCATATGGATTTAGTTGATGTGGGTTTTGGGTACTTCATGGCGAAATTCACGAATTCCGAAGATTACGATAAGGCTCTGAATGGAGGGCCATGGATGATTTTAAATCGGTATTTAATTGTTCGCTCTTGGGATCCTTCGTTCATGCCTAATGATGCTCCGGTTATTAGTACTACAGTTTGGGTTCGTTTACCGTGGTTGCCACTTATCAACTATACAGATGAAATTTTGACGTCACTTGGAAATATTATTGGGAAAATGGTGCGGATTGACCCGTTTACGAGATCACGAGTTCGTGGAAACTTCGCTAGGCTTGCGGTAGAGGTTGATCTTGAGAAACCACTTATTTCTACTATCCGAATCCAGGATCACCTCCAAAAAGTGGAATACGAAGGCTTGCATCTTATTTGTTTCAATTGCGGTAAATTTGGTCATGTAAAAGGCGAATGTCCCGTATCGAATGGTAATGGACGTGGGGAGATGGGTAATGAAAACTCGAATAGAACAGGTGAGGTTGAAAGCAATCGAGGTCATAAATCCACTCCCCTTTACGGAGAATGGATGACGGTGGACAGAGGTAAGGGTAGGGCGCGAAATAGTGGGTCAGTAGTTCAAAATAGAGTACCTCCGAAAGGAGGAAATGGAGGGGGGAAGAAGGGTATGGCCACACCTTCCAGGGGTAAAATGGGGGCGATAAATGATCGTAATACGGGGTCTCGATATGAGGTTCTAAACTCGTTTGAAGTGGGAGAGGGAAGTGGTACTGAACCATTAGTAGAGGGAGTGGACACGGTTGGGGGGACGGTAGCTGTTAAGGAGAATACAGCCATGTTTCAGGGGAGGGACAAGGGTATGGCAGCTCCAGACCATGTTGTGGTGGATTCGGTATCGCACAAATTAGTAGGAGGCTTCTTTAACTCGGAAAAACAGTTTGTGACAGATGGGGAGTTGTTGGGTCCGACGCTGAAACGTAAGGAAAAGGCCGGTAAAAAGGGGACTGAAAAAGTGACTCGAAATAGAGGGAAGGTCTCGGAAATGGGTAGAGAGGAGGTTCGAAAGGATGGGGCAGATGGGGGGCGTAATGTGGATTTGGTTGAAGGAGTGAGTGGGGCGTGTGATAGTCAAGAAGATAGGGATGGGGCTTTGGGTGGGGCGGACGGTTTTGAGGGGCAAAACTCGCGAGGGGAAAAGGTGAAGGACAAATTAGGTGACAGGGACCATTATGCAAATAATTTTTCTGGAAAAATTGCAGCAGGTAACAGGTGTGAGCTCGGAAATGCGAACCAAAACAGCAGCACAGAGGTGGATGGAGCTGAGCGCAGGTGTCAGCTTGGAGCAACAGAGGGTGAAGGTCAGGTACAGATGGGCCTTATCGGAAAAACAGCGTTACGAGAATTTTTCGCGGACAAGCCGGATGATCCTGATTTACCCGATTTCTTCCTTGATGACTCTCTCGATGAGGATGGAGTACAAGCTGAGGAGGGGCAGGAGTTGACTTCCGAGGCTATGATGGTAGATTCAATGGGGGAGGAAACCAAGATGGGGGCTTTACCCACAGGGCCATCCCAAGCTTAACGGGGTGTTGTATCCTTTGTTAGTTTTTTATTGAATTTTTTAGGATTTATATTTATTTATGTCTAACACAACTAATAAATCTTATTCAGGAGGATGGTTGGCGGACAATCTTCCTCTTAATATTTTGTTTTGGAATTGTAGGGGGGCAAATAGCGAGGGTTTTAGACGCGCTTTCAATGATTTGCATACGCGTCATAAACCTTTTTTAGCGATTATTGTTGAGGCCAAGGCGTCTGGCTTGGAAGCAACAAAAATTATCCAATCGCTTAGGATAGAGAAGTCCATTCGTGTAGAGGCGGAGGGTTTCTCGGGTGGTATTTGGCTTTTATGGAAGCCTATGGGCATATCTTTCCAAATTTTGTCGGCATCGAAACAGGTAATTAATATTCGAGTGTCTGGGACTCATGTACTTCTTTTATTGTCTCTGCAGTATATGCTAGCCCTCGGGATTGGTTGCGGGATGCTCTTTGGGACGCTCTTGCACTAGCTTCGGTTGATATTAAGGAACCTTGGCTAGTAGTGGGTAATTTCAATCAGATAGGGAATGAAGAAGATAAGTCTGGTGGAGAAGAGGGTACTACGCGGTCTATGGTTAAGTTTGAGAAATGGAGGAGTTCGTGTGGGTTGGAAGATTTGGGTTTCGTGGGTCCAAGGTATACTTGGAGTGATTCGTGGAATTCGGGTATGAGGATTTTGAAGAGGCTGGATAGAGCATATGGTAACCAGTTGTGGTGGGAAGTGTTTGAGGACACTTGGGTGAAGCATCTTCCAAGAGTCCATTCGGATCACGCTCCTATTTTAGTTTCGTTGGGAACATCTTGTCATTCCTCGGGTAAGCCTAGAAGATTTCGTTTCGAGGGGTCTTGGTGTCATCATCAAAGCTTCACAAGTATGGTGGAGGCTAATTGGGTGAAGGAGGGTAAGTCGCTTGTCGGTAATATCGAGTCGTTAAGGGATGAACTGAAAATCTGGAAAGATGAGGTGTTTGGAGATATATTCAAGAGGAAGAACAGATTGCTTGCGAGGATTTCCGGAATACAAAAGGCGCTTCAGCGATCGTATAATTTGTCCTTGGTTCAGATGGAGAAAAGATTAAATAGTGAGTTTGAGAGTGTACTAGAACAAGAAGAGACCCATTGGTTTGAGAGGTCGCGTATGGATTGGATGTATTTGGGTGAACGAAATACTAAATTTTACCATAGGGCGGCCAAAATTAAGAAGAGGAAGAGTTATGATATTCGAATTCGAGATGAGAGAAATGAATGGTTTGGTAATGATGAGTTGGAGAAGTTGTGGGTGGGTAAATTTTTTGAAGATTTATTTACACTACAGGAGGTTAATGTGGCCTTGTTTAGTTTGCCCAATCTTCCACCGTTTCCTATTGGGGGTATCGATTCTTTAAACGAAGGTATTTCGGATGAAGAAGTTCGTATTGCGGTATTTCAAATGTCACCTCACAAAGCACCCGGGCCGGATGGGATGACCGCGGGTTTTTATCAAAAGTGTTGGGGAATTGTGGGTCCTACGGTGTGTCATATGATTAGAGATGTTCTTGGAGAAGGCAAATTCCCGAAGGAAATCCTTGGTACCTTGATCCATCTCATACCTAAAGGAGGTGATCCTGAGTTTATTACCCAGTTTAGACCGATTAGCCTTATTAATGTGAGCTATAAAATATGCATGAAGGTGTTAGTTAATCGATTGAGACCGTTATTGTCTGATTATATTGGCCCTTATCAGAGTAGCTTTTTACCGAAACGTTCTACAATTGATAATATTGTTTTAGTAAATGAGGTGGACTTTGTATTGAGGCATACTAAGGGGAAGAAGAGTTATATGGCGGTAAAAGTGGATTTAGCTAAGGCCTATGATAGAGTTCGTTGGGATTTTATTAGGGATTCACTTGAATCCTTGGGAGTCCCTCTTAAGTGGATTGCGCTTATTATAGCAGGGATGGAGGACAATGAAGTAAGCGTACTTTGGAAGGGGTCCCCACTACCTCCGTTTAAGCCTACGAGAGGAATCCGTCAAGGCGACCCTATTTCGCCATACCTCTTTGTCATTTGCATGGAGCGTCTCTCATTACTTATTCAAAAGCTCGTCCGGGAAGGGGCATGGAAACCGATCCGTTTTTCACCAGGGGGGTCTCCTTTATCTCATATATTTTTTGCTGATGATCTTGTGTTATTTGCAGAAGCGTCTGTTCATAATTTTGATATTGTGCAGGAAGCTCTCAACACTTTCTGTAAAGATGCGGGACAGTCAATTAGTAAGGACAAGTCAATCATATATTTTTCCAAAAACATTGATGAAGGGTTGGCCTTGGAGATTGAGCATCGGAGTGGATATAAGAGGGGTGATGGACTTGGGAAATATCTTGGCGTCCCCATTCTGTCTGGGAGGAGACCTAGGGGTTTCTATGGTGAGTTTCTGAATAATTTGCGTAGCAAGCTGTCAAATTGGAAGAGGGGCTCACTGTCCCTAGCTGGTCGAATAACACTAGCCCAATCTGTATTGAGCGCCTCCCCTATGTATATCATGCAAGTGGAGAGGTTGCCAAAATACGTTTGCCTGGAGGTTGATAAAATACGTAGAGATTTTATATGGGGTAATTCAGAAGGAGAAAGACGAATTAATTGGGTTGCATGGCAAGATGTGTGTAGACCGAAAAGTGTGGGAGGACTTGGTTTTCGTCTAGCCGAAGACATGAATATGGCGTTTTTAGGTAAGTTGGGTTGGAAGTTAGTTCATGACGAGGTGTCCATTTGGACAATAGTAATGCGGCAAAGGTATTTCAAATCCAATATATTCCATTATGATGTTAGACCTTATGATTCAAAAATGTGTAAAACCATCGCGGAAGGAATTGCCGTGGTTAGACGGGGATCCCGATGGTTATTACGTAATGGGGAATTAATTTCGTTTTGGTTGGACTTATGGGTTGGTGAGAGCCCTTTGATAGATTGGGTGGTAGGACAACTTAGTGAGAGCGAAAAAACAAAAAAGGTGCGGGATTATACGAATAGTGAGGGTCTTTGGGAGTGGAATAAGTTCCATCAGTGGCTTCCTCCGTCAAAGCTACTTGAGGTGATGGGAATGAGAATTGAAGGAGGGGTGGATTCCCTATCTTGGTTGCATGAAATTGGAGGCGAATATTCTGTTCGATCAGCAATTTGGGAGTACGATGCTAGTAGAGTTCATGTTGAGGTTGATTGGGAGAGTCTATGGAAGGTTAAGTGCCCTCAAAGGACACGAGTTCTTCTTTGGCGTGCAGTACAGAATAGGTTAGCCACTCGCGATAATCTTGCTCTCCGAGGTATGGACATTCTGCCTTGGTGTCCGTGTTGTGGTGGGGCGGTTGAGACGGCTGTCCATTTGTTTCGGGACTGCCCTATAATCCGTGAAGTGTGGCGCCTGATTCGAGTGGAGGCTGCGAACGGGAATGCTGCAGATAAGGGGTCAATAGAGCCGGCGAGGTCAGGTAATTTTTTAACCTCTATTGCAGACTTAAATTATTTGCATGTGCAGGTCCCTGCAATTGGGAGAGACCGAACAGGTACAATGCAGATTCATGCTCCTGGACAGCGTGTGGAAGCGGAACGGACTGTCTTGGTACCTGATCAGCTGCGTCAAGTGAGGAGTTATCATGCCAGTTCAGACCAGCCACTGGATACGCGGGCTGTTAATGGCCAAACAGAAGGCAGATCGAGGCCTGTTCAGCAGGAGAATGGCGAGTCTAGTCGATTTGGAAACCTGAATCTTAGTGACAAGCTGTGGTGGTCCAAACAATTATCCAATAAAGGCATCTTCGCGGGTGTATTATGGAACGTATTTTTTGGGGCGTTACTAGAAGTTATTTGGAGAGAAAGGAATGACGTGGTGTTTAATGATAGTGTTTTCCCACCGGCTAAGGTAATTGTGCGCAAAGCACATTATTTAGCTACTAATTTCACAAAGGCCTGGAGGAGCAATCAGGAGAATAGAATGTTCAGTAGGAGTAAAGTTCATCTTGTTGGATGGTGCAAGCCAGAAGATGGGATTAAACTGAACACAGATGGGAGTTGTAATCGGTGGAGAAAAGAGGGTGGATGCGGTGGTGTTGTCAGGGATAGCGAGGGCAATTGGGTTAAGGGTTTTTCGGTAAAGATTACTTGCGATTCTTCTGTGATGGCCGAGATTATAGCCCTATGCGAGGGGCTTCGAATGCTTGAGGAAATGTGCGTTATAAAGGCTACTATTGAGGTAGATTCGTGGGAGGTGGTGGAGGTGATTCAGCGTATGGAACGGGGTAGAGGTCCAGCCGCAGGGCATATCGATCTTATTAAAGGTATCCTAGCACGGAATCAAGACTTCGGGCTTAAGTGCATTTATCGGGAAGCTAATACGTGTGCGGATTGGATGGCTCGGTTTGGATTATCACAAGATACGGCTCACATTGTTCATAGAGACCCTCCAATGGGAATTTGGAAAACGCTTACGAGAGATCGAATGGGATGGAAGACGCCTCGTGTGGTCTATGATCCTGGTTTATTAGATGATGTTCTAGCTTAGAATCTCACGATCCGTTGGGATCTCCTTGTAATAAAAAAAATAAAAAAAAAGAATTATGGCTTTAAATGTCAATTATGTCAATTATCCAATAGTTCCTAATCGAGTGAGATTAACATAATCTTGAAGACCATGATCTGGAAGTCCTGGGATTATCAAACCCAATAGCCTGACCAATTTCTGAAACCATCCTTCTCTATATCCAAAGCCCCTTTTCCATGGAATAATAATACTCCTAATATTCTCGTACACTGCAATTAGATACATTGGTATAACCCAAAGCAATGAGAAGTAATTCCTGTTTGGTACTTCCTCCAAAACCTACATTTCATATCAAATAATTAAAGTAATATGTTAGTTAAAGTCTTTAATTCTATGAATTGTATCAAAATTATATTATTGCACAAATTTACCTGGCCTTTGTATTGGCTGTTGTAGTATAAAGCAGGGCCAAAATGCTTATAGAAGATTCCATTGTCATCAAAAGGAATTCTAGTAACAATATCATTAGCATAAACATATCTATAATATCCAACATTATAAGATGTCAAATTATTCATCATAAACTGTCCAAATTCTTCATCTCCAACCCTAGGTTGTCCAAAAGTATACACACCTTCTAACCTCTCTAACAAATCTTTTTCTTCATGTATAAACAATATAGCTGGGAATAATATTGCTAATGCTCCACCCAAACTATGACCCGTAACAATAAATTTAGCATTTTCATTTTTTTCGATCAAATTTCTTAATTTTTCGCGAATAGTATAGTAAGCATACGGGGTTTGTGTATCGATTTCTTTTGGCCAGCCTTTAGTATTCTGTAACCCTAAAGCTTTCATGAAACCAGCATGGACTTTACCAACACCTTCGAGCTTGTACCATGATAGATCTATGTCTGTGCGAATATCAATAGCGTTATATAGTTCAGTCCCTCGAAATGATACCACAATTAGGTTAGGCTCATCACGATCTTGAAACATAATGGCTTGTGTTGTGTATTTTTTCAAGTAATCTGAAATAATTAATAGGTTTGAATTAGTAATTTGATTAAACAAGTCAATAATTTCTTTCTTACCATTCCAGCAGTTGTAAAAGTTCAAGAACTCCATCTGCAATTACAACAAACGTATTTATCAAAATTTGAAACAATATTTGTATAAATAAATTAAATAAATAAAAATACCTGCCAGTAAACTGTGATGACCCTACGAGAAAGAGCTTCGTTTTCATAGGAAACTTTAGCAGCCATGATTGATAAGGCAGCATTATATCTGCTGTCACTTTTAGTGATGCTACTATCTAATCTCACTCTCAAGTCAAGCAGTCCTGTAATTGACCTATACTCTGCTGATAAATTATCTGGTTTCACAACCCTTCCTACAAATCCATTAATTAATTTTCAATATATAAAGCATAAACAAGAATACTACCATGAAATTAAGCAAAATTAACCTGTTAAAATGTTTAATAAAAGACGAATGTAACCACCATTGGTATATGGATAATTTAGCAATAGTTCAAAGGTTGAGCCTATGAATGCTAATGGCTTCTCCAATATAATCAGGACAATTTGCATAATCATAGACATGAAAATAATCCATCTCTCACGAAAACCATTAAACTTCCCTTCTTTTGGGGTATTAAAGAACTCCATTTCCTCAAGCTGCCTAGAGTATAATATACGAACAAGGTCAAATAAACTTGCATTTTTTGCATCTAAAATCATATGATCCGTGTAAAAAAACTCATCAGCCATTGCTTATCAAAGCAATACGTATATGTAATTGAATAATTAGATTTTATTCTATTTTGTTTCAAATTCAGCAACTATTTGTATGCTTGAGACGTTGATTTTCTTGATTGTTCATCCGGACTTATAGATTTTTTTGGTCGAGATTTTTTACGAAGGAAAAATTAGATAGCAAGTTACTGTTAACCAAGGAAAGATTAGGTAGCAAGTTACTACTCCCTTACGTCCATAAAGATGGGTCACGCTTTTTTATATACCCAAAATAAAAAAATCAATTATTAGATACTATATTTAATATACTTATGGTCTATCACATAGGTATATATACAGGGCCGAATTCAGGATAGCATGCGAAAAATTAGAAAAATTAGAAAAATGAAAAGGGTACAAGACATTAGTTAGAAGAGATTGTTAAACTAATTTTTAGTTGGGTGAAAACTTGGAGCGAAAAACTATCTTTTGTTTTGTTAAGTTATTTGGCTAAAAAAACTCGGACAAAATCTGAGTTTGGGGATCGTATTATTGAAACATAGCTCAGTTACCATCTCTTCCTACTTAATTGCACTATGGAACCTTATAGGTTTAGACATATCATACTCCCTTATATTTTATTTGTTGATGATTTAGACATAGAAGAAGATGAATCCACATGAACACTATAAACTAGTTGATGAATTTGGAAGCTAAGAAAAAGCCATATTCATAGGAACCAACCATGAAGAAATTAATTTGACATACAAGCAAGCGTATAATCATAATACCAAAATATTTCCACAACAGTAGTTAACAAAAAGATATAACAAAGTTGGCAACATCATCTAGATTACAAAAAACTAACAACTTGTACAATTTTACACTTTGAAATCAAGATCATTTCCTTCTTCTCCTTCTTCTTCTAAAGGTGACATAAGCTTTATCTTCTTCTTAGCAGGTTGAGAATCCACTTGTTCCATATCGTTGTTACTACCATTTGCGGACCCCACAATTACTTCATCTTCTTCTTCTTCTTCTAAAGGAGGAGACATTGTAAGCTTTATCTTTTTAGTAGGAGGAGAAGAATCCACATCCTCCTCTTCCGCTTCTACAGACCCCACAATCACCTCATCGTTACCATTCACGGACCCCACAATAACTTCTTCCTCCATAGAATCTCCATTTACATTTGCGGATGCGGACCCCACAAGTAGGTCATCAGACATTCCATTTGTGGACCCCACAAGTAGGTCCTCCTCCTCCTCTTCCATATGAATTTGATGATGACCATTATTATTATTAGTAGTAATAGTAGTAGTTGGTAAGTAAATGGGTATATAAGGCTCCCCAACAAGGCACCAAGGAGTTATAACTTCTTCTCTACTACTCATCTCTAAATTTACTTCATTTGTGGGACCCACTAATTCACAATTGGATTTCCCTTCATTAATTGGATCAATTAAACACAGCTCACCTCCCATCTCTTCCTCCTCCTGCTCAACAAATACACAAATTATACTTAATTCAACTATAGCTCCCTATATTATCCTATAATTGCATTATACCTCCAAATATTTTTTTTTAAAAATTAAATTGCATTACACTAGTCCCTATAATTATGCAAATACTGCATTATAGGTCCTTATTTTTACATGAAAATTGTAATATAGGTACAAATATTATTTTTTTAAGATGAATTAATTACATTATAAGACCCTACATTATAGGTCCCTATAATATGGAAAAAATGCATTAAAGGTCCAAATACTTTTAAAAAAATAAATTTCATTATGCGAAAATTGCATTATAGGTCCTAATAATTTTTAAAAACAAATTAATTACACTACAAGTCCCTATATTATACAAAATAACTTATTATAACAAGCCAATGGAAGATTCGAGATTTTGAGGGGAGCTAATAATTTATTTTATTTTCTTTAGGGGGTAAAACATCAGATACTAGAAACACAATATTTTTTTCTCATAATCAATCAATAAAAGGGCAAACATGTAATTATAACATACCTCAATTGAAGCTAAACCAGGTCCAAATTGATCAAAACAAGTATTTCTCGCAAAAGAATTTCCATATTCACCCTCAATAAACATTACTTCTTCTTCTTCTTCTTCATTATTATTATTATTCGACTCAAAAAAATCCCTAAAACCCATTACTGAAGAACCTTCTAGAACATCCATCTCCTTTCCATTTCGTAAAATACCCATTTCGCCCTTCGAAAAACTAACCTCTCGAGAATCTCGAGCTTCATTAGTGGGACCCACTTCTGATTGTTTGTTAAGTAGTTCATGGATTAATTTATGGATAAACGATCTTTTCAATGAAGGCTCAGATGATAAAAACCAATTCTCGTTAAGCTGTTAAAAAAGGGTAAAAACGGAATAAATATTATTAATTAAGTAATCATTGCTACATATATATACATATCAATACTTACGAATTTTGACCCATGAGTTATCATAAATGGGCTAAAATTTTCAGGTCCATCTTCTAAAAAAAGCTCCACATAATGAAGTAAAAATAATCCACAATCATATAAATTTTGCTGTTGAGGAAGCTGTATATAAATTAAATTAAATTAAATGAACCTTTAATAACTTTTCATTTCAAAAAAAAATTAAAAATTACCTCAAGTGGAATAAATCTCAAATTTAGAAATTTTGACGAAATTTTTTCTTCTTCCACTGTTACCTTTTGTCTTTCCTTATATTCCTCCCATAAATAACTGTAAAAAAAAAGATTAATATAATTTTATTTTATTTTAAAAAACACAAATTTACCTTTGCATAAGTTCTTTAAGATTTGAATGACTTCCTTTAAGAGAATCCATATGTAATATACATGGTACTTTATTCATATCTTCATCTAAAAAAAATAAAAAAAAATTAAAAAAAATAAAAATAAAAATTGCGAAAGGAGGTTTTCATACTTTGAATATTCGCAATTTCACCCGGATGACATATCACTATTAAACTCCAATGATAACTGTAACAAAATATAGTAAAATTAATATATATATATACTTACTCGAAAATAAAAGAAATTAAAGAAAAGGACTTACTTGTAATTAACAGGAATAAAAATGAAATCTTTATCGAATAAATTAACTTTTCGAGTCCATTTACGTACACGTAAAAAAGCAGCTTTACCATTAAAGGCACTTGAAGGATCTTTATCCATATCAGCTAATTTCCGAAAGAAAAAACAGTTGAAGAAATGATATTTATGTACTTTTTCAGGTACAATTTTATTCTTCAAATATCTGTTAGTATTAAAATATAAGTTTTTCATTTCAAGTCCCTGAAATAAGTTTAAATAAATGAACTTACTTTATATAAAAATCGATAATTGTATCATTAACAAATATATCAGGTTTTAATAAATCAATATCTCGTATTGATATTGAAACAGCATCTTTATCTCCTTTTGGATATATTACTTCTCCAAAATTCTCGTTAAATCTGTAAATAAATAAATATTTATTTATTTTTAATTACGATTATTAATTTATAATTATGAATTAAACTCACTCGGGGAACTGTTTTTTTATCTCTTGATTTATCTCCTCGTAGTTACTACAAGAAATTAAATTAAATTATTAAAATAAACACTAAAAAAAAAATATAAATTTAAATTCAACTTACTTAAGTGAATCATCCCATAAAGCTTCGTATGTTGAATTTAACGAGAAAATAGCTTCACTTTTTTCATTCCAGTAAGAATCAAAAACAGTAAATTTTAGCAAATTATTTTCACTTTCGCTTGTTTTTACGTAGATTTTCACTTCAGCTGTTTGTAACTGTAAAAAAAATGGAATTTTACATTTTTTTACCCACATTTTATATTTAAAATTAAATTACTTACCCCTTGACACCAAAAAGGTTGGATTTTAATGACATCATTGATTGAAAATTCAGCGGAAAAAGATTCTTTATTTTCGTAAAAAGTTGAAGCTTGAATTTGGATTGATTTTTCGTTAAAAGTAATTTTTGAAATTGTAGAATATATTTCATTATATAGAATATAATCTGGATTAAAATCAATCTCTGTTTTTTCATCACCCTGTTAAAAAAAAGGAAAAAATTTAATATTTTTTTACAGAAAAATTATAAACATTATTAAAAAGTAAGTACCATATCGAAACAAAAGTTAGATTGATCTGGTGAAGATTCATCACATGAAACTGTAACAAGGTAATAATAATATGTTAAATTAACATGTTAAGTCCTTGTATTTTGAAATAATGTACAAAACATACCATGATCGTATGAATTTGATGGAAACATTTCATTCATGGTTTCGAAATCTTCTGATACTTCATCTTTTTCACTCTGTATATATATAACACGATTATTAATATAAGATTTTACACATTTTGGATTAAAATTAAAAACATTTTAGAAGATTACGAAACATAAATACTTACATTATTTGAAGATTCTGATGGGTCACTTTGTAAGTGACTTGAAATTGGAGATTTGCCTTCTTCTATAGCCATTATCACAGAAAAGCCCTGATAAAAGAAGAAATAAATTGTACAATTATATCGCATTATAAGTTATAAGTTATAACCCCCTAACTATAATTCAATAACATTATGAATAAAAAGGACAAATTTTCGTCATAATACAGGGTATATTCTAGCTGTATAAGCTGAAATTTTACATCAATAAAAACCCTATTTTCACTAAAAAAAAAAATCAATTCTCAATGTGTATCATTGAGGTAAATTCAATAAACAGTAAACCCTAAACGATAAAAAAAAACTAAAATATTAAAATTCAACGTTGATACAATACGTAGAGACATAAAATGCGTAACATTGAGTTAAATTGAAAGTTAGGGTTTCTGTGAAGGTAAAGAGGGGAGAATTACCTACCGGTGCCGGAGATTCGTCGGAGCTGACCAAAGCTGATTACGATGATTAAACACGTTTTTGGTGTGTGTATAGAGAGAATTTTGTATATATTGGTGGATTAAGTACTATTGTGTCCCAAAGTTAATCAGACAAGTTCGAATAGTATGAGATCCTCGCATTTATATATAGGAGTGGTTGTAACCGTTGATCTATGTGTTGATCTTGTGGTTGGGTGTGTTTACGATTAGGAGTAGTATTTCTATATGTGTGAGGTCAACGAAGCTAAGAGTGTTCCTTTTTAGTCAACTGTTATATAGAGTAGGATTAGGAGTATATCATACGAAAAATCTCATGTTCGTATAAGGTAATATAAAAGAAATTAAAAAGATACTATTCCCACAATATTACAAGCCTGATAACATTGGGCGAGATTGTGTGGAGATGTTATTAAGATATCCTGGTATCGAGGTTAATTTTATTTATAGAGAAGCGAATAAATATGCAGACTTGTTGGTAAAAAGAGTGGCAGAATTAAGCTTTGAACCGTGTGTCTATGATGATCCTCCAGACTTCTTGTGGAACAGTATAACAAGGGACAAGAGTGGGTGTGCGACTCCTAGATATGTATTTGATTCTTTGTACGTTTTTATAATTATATTGTGACACCGGCTTTAAGCCTCAGATGTATGAAAAAAAAAACAATATTACAAGCCTATAAAAGGAATTTAGTTTATACCACTAGATATTACAATATGATCCAATTGATAAACTAATTGGGGTGGGAGCTTAAAGGACATATTACCAAGCAATTTTTCTTTTTTCGTATATGTTTAGCAACTCAATTCGCTTGAAAAATTATATTTTCGTCTTATTTGGAAGAACTCGAAGTTATTACACGTAAGGTTTATACAATCCTTAATAACAACTGGGTTTTTTAAGTTACTACACTTTCTTCTCAGTTGGAGTTGAGTAATCATGTTAGTGTTGTCGGTGATCAATCTAAATTTTTTACCTTTTATCATTCTAGCAGTGAGAATTGAGTTTCACACTTCAATTGCCTCATCCTCCTCCGCGTAGATGCTACAAAAGCTCCATGGACAAAGCCTCTGTGATCATCTCTAATTATACAAGTAGTTGCAGCTTTAAAGTCACTTGTAAAAGATGCATTAGATCTAACAATTAAAGTAGGAGAATATAACTCATTAAATAAGGGTGATTTTTTAGCTGGACATAGTGTTTTACCTATACCACTATTATTATTTACACCATTTTCTATATGACCCTTATCTCTATTTATATTTTTGTTCCTTGGCAGTTAGATTATAAAGTTAGACCATACCAAAACTTCTTGAATTATATTGGTTCTAGAAAGCGTAAAGTATTAATCTTGTGACGGGTAAGTTTGAGAATGTATTCATGTATATATTTAATAAGAGTGATAATAGCATTTAGAGCATTTTGGCCCAATAAATAATACAAGTTAGATATGAAAGAGTTTATTCTTTATATACGTTTAGTGAGAAATCATATCAACCACATAAATAGAAATTAATGTCATACTTTTTATTGTCATAAAAAGGGAAGGAAAGTACAGAGTTAAAGAATTTCTTTTTTTTTTGTACACAGTTTGTTTAAAAAGGTAAACGAATCAACCAGTGATGTATCGAGTTACCTTGAGATATTGAGATTCTAACGGGCACATTGTTCTAGGACATCTGCTGCTCTATTAAAACTTATTTTGATGTGAAATACTTTCCAATTCAAAAATCTTTCAATCTATGTTCAGGCTTTGTCAACTATTGGTTGGATCTTTCAATTAAATCTCGTAGTTTTGTTAATACATTGAATAATTTTAAGGTTGTCATAGTAGAAAGAACAACTCTAAAAATTGAGATCTGAAGTCGATCTCCTTGCCATAAGTATGGTCTGAATTCCCCCCCCCCCCCCTCCGTTTGTTGATTTGATGTTGCATTTTTTCATAATTTTGTGTATAATTTCCCCTTGTTGGTCAACATCGCTAGACTCAATGCTTATAAATTCCCACTTTTTGGTAAAAAGAAGTGTCATTAAGCCAAATTATTTTGCTTTATCGTGCAGGATGATGTTATCTTCATTTTTATTATCACTCTTTTTCTCGTAAAAGAATTTGTTGTCATTTTCAACTTCAAACTCCTTGCTAAATAATTTATTGATAATTAAATTAGTTCTACTAATAATCTCGATGAGGATTCCATCTTTTGTTTTCAAAAAAACTTTGCATCATAACTTTTCAAATGATTCATAGTTTGCAGAAGATGAAGGCTCATTTAGTTGATATTCTACAAAACCTTACTCTCCCCTCTCTTTAGACACAACAACCCAACTTTACAAAACCCTATTCACTTCACTCTGCCATCGTCGATCTCACAACCTCTTTTATTTTTCTTCCTGATCGACGGCGACGATCCCTCCTTTTCCTTTTTTTTGCTTTGGATTTTTCCTTCCTTGTTTCCGTATTTTTAGTTGTTCTTTCTTTTGACTTTATTTTCCGTTTGCTCCTTATCGGAGTCCAGTCCCCTGCGCCTTCATTTCACTCTCTAAATATGTTGATCCTGGCACGCTTTGTGTTCGTGCAAATTATGATTCATGCAGGCCCTCGATGGCTTGGGCTTTGTAGGCCCAATTCATTTATCTGGGTTTCCCAGATCGCCGCCAAAATTGATTTTTTGGTACTCTATGGAATCAGGACCTCCCTAACCGCATATGTTCTTCAACAAAAAATTGGACTTTTGGCTGTTTCCTTTCCAAGTTTAATTGGTTGCTCCCTCCTTTTGATCATTCTGGTGGGCTGGCCTTATTGGCCTTTTGGGTTTTTCTTCTTAGTGGGTGTTTTGATGGATCGGCAGGAGACATTTTTTGTAGGGCTTTATTTGTGGTTAGTTTTTTTTACCATATTTTTTGCTATCTCTCTCTGAGGGTCGGTGGTGATACACCTTGGGTTGTTGTAACTAGTTCACTAGATTTCCACTTTTGCAATTCCGGGTTTTTGACGTTCACTCGTCAATTTCTCTTCTCGAGTTCTTATTGTTGGGTTAGTTTGACCTACTCTTGGTAAGAATGGCAAAATGGGTGGGTTTTTCAGTGCTTGTGTTGTTTCTTCGATTTTTGTTGTTACCCTACAACCGCAGGTGGTAATTCATTTGTAGCCTTGATTCTTCATTCAGTTGATCCCAGTTTGAGAAGCTTCAAGTGTTTTCTGTTCATTTGGGGTCCGATGTGCTTGGGATTTGTTTGTACTCTGGCTTGCGTTTGTTTGGTGATGGTGGAGGAGCAGCTTGTGTGTTGTTCTTTTGGGGGTGCGGGTACAATTTCAGTTCTTCCAATTTCTGTTTCTGCTTTTATCACTTGGGCTAGTGATATCTCCTTTGATCAGAGGGCCACCAAGATCTTCGGCACCGCAACTGCCGCCTCGGCTTTGAGTTGCCTATCCCGTTTATCAGTGAAATTTTGTAGTCAATCTTCTCCCCCTCGCCCCGAGGCTTGAGATTATCCTTCTTATTGATCATGGTCCCTTGACCCTCAGTGGTCCCCGCCTGCAACTTCAGTTGCACCGTTGTTTTTGGTTCATGTAATGCCTGAGTTTACCTCGCACCCTTTTTTGTTCTTGTAGTTTGTCTTTTGTTTTAGTTTCTCGTTTTGTTTTTAATTCCGGGTTTGGTTGGTCAAACTACGGTTCTTTGTAACCTTTTATTTCAAATCATATAAGCTGATTTGACTAAGAAATATTAGTTGATATTGTCACATGTAAAAATGATTTGAATAAGCAATATCATGTTTAACTTCCATGTTTAAAAGAACGGATAGATAGATTTTGGTATTCGACCACCAAAAATATTCATCCCTATCAATTTTAATCAAGTACCTAGATGACTTAAATATACATTATAAATGTACATATTTTTTTCGATATATGCTCGTGATATAATAATGACCAAAAGGTGTACACAATTAATTTTTATGTATTGTCTGTATTCAGATTATTTTCACGGAATAACAGATTTTTTTAGAACAGTGATACTTTTAAAATGTGTGTAAAGGGTTGGTCTTATCCACGAGATACAGAGTTCAAATTTTCTCCCTGAACATGAGTATAGAGACATTTCTATTTTCTGTAGAATTAGTCAAGAGTGTAAACACTCACGTAACAAAAGGTAAAAAAATGGATTTCTTAAAAGAGTCCATTAACTTACTTAGTGCATATATGGATACTATTTTAAGATTTTAAGTAAATTTTGTAATTATGCCATTAAAACCTTGTAATTATGTGATTTAATAAAAAAAATCATATATATAACCGTCACCGGTCCAAAAGGACCGCCTTTGGAAAAAAAAGTTGCCTAAAAACGAAATTTAGTCAACCATTCATTCGATGTAGACAATTTGTTTAAGGGGACGGAAGAGAGAACCTCATGAAAACTGAAAGGACCACTGTGTAACACTGATCCACAGTTACATTAGGCTAAGTCCAATAGGACCCCAATTGTAGCTAAAAGCTACAATTGGGGGTTGACTCTCTAATTTTATGTCTCCAATAGCCTCCCTACAATCAAGAACCCAATTGTGTTCATCCCTATTTACAAGCTTTTATCCCCACATGTAGCTAACATATTTTACTTAGCCACATTTTTTTTCGTTTTTCTTTTTTTTAGTTCAACCTACAATACAATTCTTATTGTTTACCATTTACTTTTATTTGTTTTTTATTTATAATTTACTTTTACTTTTTTAAAAATATAAATTCGGTCATTTTTTTTTCTTTTTATATTACTTGTTTTCATAATTTTATACTACTGATTATTTTTTCTGATATTTTTTTTTGTTAAATATTTATACAATAATTAAAATTAACTATAAATAAGTTTTTGTGCTTTATTTTATTTTACCAAAATTCATATTTATATTAGCTAAATGTTATAACTAAAAGATAATAGTAAAATAATTAAAAAAGAATTCATTTTATTTAACTAAATACGTATTTGATTCTTTAATCAATAATTATAAGTTATATATTATCATTTAAAATTATTTATTTTATGAATATATCTATAATAATAATTAATAATAAATTTTAAAATAAAATTGAATATTTTTTTAATGAATTAAAGATTAGATACATAAATAAAATAATAAAATAAAATTTTAAAATATTAAATAGAAATGTTATTGAAATAAATTGAATAGGGGTCCTGAAAATAGGGAAGCTGTTGAAGGAAAACTGTTTGTAAAGATGATAGTTGAGAGAAAGTAGGTGTTTGACTCCCAATTGTAGATAAAAAAATAGAAAGCTGTTGGACTTAGCCTTAGCATCAATTTAAATATTCACCTTTGAAATGTAATATAAATTTGTATTTAAATATTACTAAGAAGATGACCTATAGATTGAAGATGATAGTCGGAGTGTACGTGTATGATCATCAAACTTTGTTTATTATTGGTCTGTCCAATGAAGCGGTTCTGCTATTTGAGATAATCTTTAGAAGTTGCATGGACATTGATTTACAACAATTAATAACGAATAACTTAGTTCAAGAATATACTTTTGTTTTACATGCCCTTAAAAAACTCCCTCTAAAATTCAGAAGAAATGCTTTTCCTTTTCTTTTTGGACAAGAGAAGAAATGCTTTTCCATTATGTTCTTATTAAAGATCAAATTATTATAGATTTTTTAAACAAAATAGGTTTATATTAATAAAGGAAAAGAGATATCGATCGATCCTGAAAATATCATAATTAAGTAGCAATATTATGATACAATATAGAGCCTGTTTACTTGATAAATTATTACACCTGATAAGAAAAAAGAAGTTAGAATAATATTTTGATATTCAATCAGCTACACAGGCCGGTCTTAACATATTTGAGACTCAAACAGATTTTCATAATAGAGACTCTTATATATTTACATTGAAAATAATTTAAAAAAATCGAATTTTTTTTTTATATAAAATTTATTTTGAGATGAGACTCGAACTTTAAATTTTTTATAAAAAAATATATAATTTTACTAATGAGCTAACTTATGATTTATACTATTTTACTGAATTCAAATATAAAATATATACATATATAAATATTTAATTCTTCCGAAAAAAGAACCCTTAAAAATATCAAATTTTTGGAGGCCAAGGCAGTTGCTTCCTAAGCCTATACCCAGAACCAGCCCTGCTGCTACACGATTGGTTGTTCTTTTTAGAGATTATTACCCAAAGGGTCTTGATCACACCACACCGAGACCTAACAACACCAACTGGATTTACTGTTCTTACTAAAGGCCACAAATTAAATTTAACACTACAGCCTAAAAATCCAATTACTTTTTTACCCTTTTTTTATTTCCTATATATACTACTTTTTATTAGAAATATTTAAAACCCTAAAATGTACTTCTCTCTCCTCTCTCCTCTCTCCTCTCTCTCTCACTTTCTCTCTCTTTTTCTCTTAAGATTCCCGTCGAAGAAACTGGCAGGTGGAGTTTCCATGGCTCCAATAAAGCTTTTCCATGAGGTCCATTAAAACTAGAGAAGACCATCGCTGGAGAACAAGGTCGGCACTATTCTCTTCGGCGAAGCAGATTTTTTGGTGAAGCTGTGAGCTCAAGGTCGGTGGTTGTGGTCGGCACACTATTCTTCGATCTCCTTTCCGCGCTACTCCTCCGTTTCACTGTTGCGAAGCCGCCATCAGCACAAGCTCAGGTGTCGAAGCTTACAAGCTCTTCTCTTGGCAAAAGGTAAAAAGATGAGTGGTTCTAATCTATTCTTTCTGCAATTTTATTAGATATTTAAAGAGAAGAAAAGAATGTCCAGAAGCCATTAAAGAAGCTGCTAAAAGAGACGATATGGGTTTTGCTAAGACAATTTTCCAATTTATTTCTTGTTCTTTTTAATTATAGCTACGATTTTTAAATTAAAAGTTTTAATTATGATTAATTAATTTCAGTCTCTTGATATAGAATTTGCGAGATCTAGAAAAATCGTGAATCGTCTTTGCTGAATAAAAGTTCAGTTGAATTCAATTTTAATGCATTTAGGAGCAAGTTGTCGTGCTCAGAAAAGAATCATCATTTGGCTTTTTTTTCTTTTTTTCTTTTTAACTCAGCAGATTGTTAGTTTATGTATATATTTGACTATTTTGCTTCAAAACAGGAACCAATAATGCAAGCTTGTAGTGGTGTTGTAATTATTTGAGTTTTTTTAATATTAAATAATAAAACTCAGCAATTTATTACTTCACGCTCAGTAAAGTTGCTCAGTAAGTAAAGTAAACGAGCATGCTCAGTAAAGTTACTGAGGATACGAGCATACTCAGTACTTTTTTCCATGCTCAGTACCCCATACTCAGAACTTTTTTTCATGCTCAGTACCCCAGACTCAGAACTTTTTTTCACGCTCAGAATTTTATGCTCAGTACTTTTTCCATGCTCAGTACTTTTTCCATGCTCAGTACTTTATGCTCAATACTTTTTCCATGCTCAGTACTTTATCCGGCGGTGGTCGGCGGTGGTCGGTGGTAGAGCTGGAAATTATTGATAGTCAATGAAGGAGGAGAGAGAAAAATTGATAAAGGAGGAGAGAGATTAATGGTAATGGAGGAGAGAGAGTAATGGTAATGGAGGAGAGAGAAGAATCTATTTTTTTTGTCTTATATACACTAGAAGGGTAGTAATGATATTTGTCAATTTTGAGGCCTCTAAGTAGAAGAGAGAAATCACTTGGTTCTTATGTGGCACTAAGATGGTCCCCAAGACCTCTTGGGTAATTCACCCTTCTTTTTATTATTTTATATTGATTTACGGATAAAACTTAGTCATTTTTTAAATTTTTTCTAGGATGGGCCTACACCTCTAAGAGAAGGTAAGGCTAGAAGACTGAATGGCTTTAAGAACAACTCTTGTATCGGTTTTAAGAATGATGTTTAGGAAAACATAGGCCACTGCAAAATGAATAGTGTTACGAATTGCAATTTCTTATATTTCAAAACTAGAATAGACTTTAATCTTCTAGGCATAGCCAAATATTAATTCTCCTTTCTAGTTGCGAACATCAGCGACAACGAAAATTTGTGTAAACTTGAAAGTAATGTCAATATTGATCTTGGTGGACAATGGTGTTATGCGTTGGGGGTAATCAAGTGGATGGGAAGGCAAGTACTGGAATCTGAAAACTCGGGAGACTGATACTCTTGCTATTCTTCCTTTGTTCCAAGCATCTCTATGCAAAAATATGTAATAAGATCTAAGCATTTATTAAAATATATATGTAAACACTAAAAAGATAAATTTATTGCACAAGTGCCACATAGTTCATAAACAAACGATAATGTGTAAAAAGTTTTCTTTTTTAAGAAAACCTGTCTATAATGGTTATTGAGAAAAAAAAGTTATTGTGTAAAATTGTATTATTTACTTTTAGTTAGAAGAATAGATTGGACGGGGATACTTAAGTCTATTAGAGAAATTTCTAAGATATATGGGGTAAAATTCTGTTAAATAAACTGGAAAATAAAGTAACAATAAATTAGCAAAGAAAATCGACGGAATCCGTCCATAAAATTTAAACATGTGCGAAAGTTTAGTAGATAAATTTGTGACTTATGAAATTGAGGGTAACTAACATTAGGATTATTACTACTAGTATATAAGAACAAAAAAATGTATTCATTTAAAACATTATTTATTAATATTATTAAATTTATACTAGTATTTTGGTATTTTTTTATATATGGGTGTGTAGGTTAATTTTTGCACAAGTAAGTAAAAGAATACATAAGTATTATTATAGACATCTCATTTCCAAAGTCATAGTCCTCGATAGGTGTTCCGTAAGTGGGCGTGGAATAGTTCACATTTATAAACTAAAACATGGCATGCTTTTGTCCATCTACCAGGTAGATTCTACCTATGCAAACGTAATAGCACTAGTAAGTAAGATTAGATCGAAACTGAACCTTTATACGAATCAAATAAAAGATACATAACGAGGCGTGTATATTTTTTATGGGAATAGTCGTAGTGACTTAGATATTCATACATCAAAAAAATAGAGCAAATTCCATTTTTGGCCTAAGAACATAATATATTTAAAATCATTATTTTTAGATTAGTTTATTAATTTCATAAGATATATTATGATTTCAAAGATAATTTAGAAACTTTAAATAGAATTGTTATGATAAAGTCGAATAAAGATATAATTTATTTTAAATATCTCAATTATCCTTAACATCTATAAAATGACTCATAAAATTAGTAAAATAGCCTAAAAATAATATTTTTAAATACGTTTGGTCTAAAAATCGTTACTTTTAAAACGTCTGATTTAAAAATATTTTTAAACCATATGTAATAGCCTAAAAATAGAATTTACTCAATCAAATATCTATATTATATTTCGAAATTTTTCCTACGGTCCTGATTCACCCACTTAAGTGGTGGCCAGGATCGATTCTTGAAAAACATAAGTGGTGGTCAGGATCGATTCTGGGAAAACATAAGTGGTGGTCAGGATCGATTCTGGCCCCACTTTTTTTTTTTTTTACACCTAACACGTTTAACAAAAACAAAACCCAAAATCCTCAAGAGCCGCTCTCCTTCACGCCGCTGGAAGACCATTCTCCATTACCACCGTTCGAAGACCATTCTCCACCACCGCTCGAAGACCATTCTCCATCACCACCGCTCGAAGACCCAAAACCATCGAGAGACGCTCTCCTTCACAAGACAACCGCCGCTGGAAGACCACTCTCCATTACCACCGTTCGAAGACCTTTCTCCACCACCGCTCGAAGACCATTCTCCACCACCGCTCGAAGACCATTCTCCACCAATTAACAATGGACACCAGAGCTAAGGTCATCTCTTCTATCAATCTCTATATAAATGTTGTATCTTTGCCTGTATGTGTATTTAGGGTTAATTGTTTTGTAATTGATAATAAACAGGATTTAATTCGAAGAACCAGGAAGCCATGGACACCGAAGTTGTAGCTGTGGCAGCACCAGTGGTGGCTAGAGACGAGAAGGTCCAAAGCGGAGTTATGTTCTTCAACAGCTGAACTTCATTCACACAACATCTGGGAACTATCAATGCCATCCAATCAAAGTATTAATCAAGGTAAGATTCAAATTTAAAATTCATTAATTTATTTTGGGTATAGCTTCGAGTAGAGCTTACGGTCTCAATTTCATAATTTGATTCAAACTCCATCTAGGCTTCTTCGTCAAAAAAGAGATTTCTTTTTTGGTCTTTGTTCGAATGCAGAGTGCGAAGAGAATGAATTTAGGCTATACAGTATGTTTCAATTTTGATTATAAAAAGCCTTTGTACTTCCCTTTATTGCAGCTAATAAAATGAGCACTTCAGATTATAAGGAAGAGGAGAATGAGATATCACATCCTTTGCGTGAGTGTTTAAATTAATTACCGATTATTAATTTATATACATTATTGTTTTTGGGTTAATTTTTTATCGGAAAAATATGACTCATTAATCTTGCATTCTGAACAGCTTTTTTAATTGATTTGTATGAACTGTAAAGGGAGCTGTGGTGGTTAAGAATTTAGCTGCAAAGGAACCTTCTGCTTTAGGTTTGGATACTTATCCATATCAAATGGTTAGTTTTTAACTTTTTACTGCTCTGTTTCTTTCCTCTTCAGTTGATAATACATGGCGTTCACAGTTTAAGCTTAAGTTAACCTTTTGGCTCAATTTGGTCAAAATCATCAACAACTCAAGCTTTAAGCTAAATTTTACATTATGCTCTGGTAAAAATTAATGGCAATTTCAATCTTTGATACATACGAAACCTTAGCTAAGGTTAAAGCTGAAAGTATGAAAATAAATTAATTTATCTAACTTTTAACCTGTTCGCCCATAGGAATAGCAATACGACAGTCCCAGCTTTTTCCTCCAATGAATAGTGCTTAATGGCAATCACAATCTTTGAGGTAATCTGTTTGTTATCAATAATCAATATTAAATAAATCTCTAAATTAATATGTCCAATTATTTTATATTGGTTGATTTTACCTTTTAGCATTCAAGCACTTTTAAGTGCTCCAAACCGAGATGATCCACTCTCAGAAAACATTGCAAAGCATTGGAAAACTAATGAAGCTGAAGCTGTTGAAACAGGTAATAATATATAAAGTTATGGTTTACTTTTGTTAAATTATTAGATCAGTTAACTATTTTTTTTGGTTTATTTGCAATTTGCAGCAAAGGAATGGACGAATCTTTATGCAAGTGGTGCATAACTTTTGCAGAAAAGTAGTTGATTCTGGAAAGAAAATACAAATTATGCAATATATTTTGTTCAAATTTTAAATTCATATGGTTTGGGACTTACCTGATGTCCCTTCTGGTGAGCTCCCATCTCACATCGACCTTCAAGAACCCGCGTTGTATGCGCCGTTGATGCTCCTATACATGTAAGCAAAAACTACCCCTTTTATCTTTCTGGGTATTTTTATTTTTACTTTTTTTTAAAATCTTTTCTTTCTTGCTAATTTCTGTACTCAAACCTGATTTCTTTATGTATTTTTTTTTATACTAACCTATACAATAGGATAATTACACAAGTAACCTAACACAGATGTTATAAGATATTTTGATGATTTTTTTTAATTTTTTTGGTTTGGAAATTGAAGACAGAGACAATACAATATTCTGGGCATATTAGTGTTCTAACATTAAATTCTTTTCTTATTCTAGCTTTTTACGTTGAAAGTTCGTGGGGCCCATCTACAACAACAGGTATATTCATAGCTGCAGCAATTACATATTGGCTTGATGGATATATTGCTCGAAAGAGACTTAAAAAAATTAAAATTTAATTTCTCATTAACAATTACTTAATGAATTAAACTTTACAGATGAAATTAGAAACTGCTTTTGGAGCATTTTTAGATCCAGTAGCTGATAAGGTACTAATTCTTATTAACATTATATTATTATTTTATTAATGCCACGTGTCATATTTGCAACTTACGGTAGCCGCTACTTTAGTTTTATTGTGTACACGACCTTTGGAGGATAGTATATTTGGAGATTCATCATGGTTAATCACTATTTCTTCGATTTGCATAATAGGTAGAGAGGTAAATATTCTATTTACTATTAATTTATTAATTTATTGTTGAATTTAATTGTTTATGTTTATGTTAAATTTATAGTCTTTGTTCGAAAATTGCAATAATTTTGAAAGATGTGGGTATGATTTGGACTAAAAAGTAAAGATAGGGTCCTTGGGGGTAATTTAGTCTTTTTATTCTTTTCTGATATTTGCAGATATGTCAGCAGTTAAGGAATGGGCAGCTTCTCAAGGAAGCAAACTTTCGCAGGTATGAATTTGAATTTAATATGTTACTTTTTACATTTTGGTCCCTTTTTAGGGATTAAATTACACCCCCTGAACTATACCAAAAGACCTGAACAGTTATTTTAACTACTTGATTGGTCCCTTTAACTATTGTTTTCATGCCATAAGACATTGTGTAGATTATTTTGCATAATATAGGGACCTATAGTCTTCTAAGTTTTGCATAATAATCAATTTTTCTAACTAACCAAATATATTGCCTTTTTTCAGAATTTGATTAATCTACCACGCTATAGTGCTAATTTAATATTTTGCAGGATAAAGGACCAATTGTGCAATTCTAAAAACGGTAAATTAATTAGAAAATTTGCAGGTATCCATTTTCTCTTTGTACAATCTGTGGGGTTTTGTTTTCTTATATTCACTCTTTTTTTGCTCTAAATTATATGGCTGATCTATGATTGATTTTACAAGTCCAAAGATGTTGATATAATGATAGGCTAGACTGTATAAGAATTCTGTATAAGAATTTCACTGTGAAATAAATGGTTTGTTGGTTGCTTGCTAATGTATTTGAAGTTTACAAGACGGTACTTCTGAAGCAATTTAAGTATATTATATCATCATATTTACAACATGTTGGAATAACATAGGGGTTATATATATTTTTGGAACATTAGTATATTTGGCTATTTGCAAAACACAAGGACCAATAGTGCTATTTACCCTTATATGAATTTGATGGATTTCAAACTCAAATGACCTCTTGAGTGCGGGTGAAGTTTCAGTATAAAGATTAGAAGATTATTTAACTTTTGTTTTCGAGATTTAAGTTTTTCTAATTAAAGTATATGTTTAAATCTTCTGAATCAGATGAAGATTGTTGGTCGTGAGATCGTTGATTTTTGCATAAATAGCTTTATTTTTTGTTTCGAGCATTATTTTGCGATAGAATTCAACTTACCATGTGCGAATTCACTAATCGCATAAAGTAATATAGAATCAAAGTGTGAGCCTTCAAATTCTAAGAAGTAAATGTCCGGGGCTGATCTGAGGTGATTTTGAGTACGATATTTAGGGGGTCGATCTAAGGTAGTTTTATTTTATCAAATTCTTTTATTTGTTGCTTCATTAGGAGTCGTTACTTGATTACTCACCGGTGATGGTGGTATAAAAATGGTTAATTTCTGCTTCTCGACGATCACCCAATCATCATCACCTAGAAGATCCACTTTACTAGCAACAAATCTCTGATTCTTCTGAATAAGCTATTCCTTCTTTGTCTTTGCCATTAATTATAAAGATGCTTTCCCCGAACATTTAAAACACACATTATACTATGCTACAAATTACAATGATAACAAGAGAAATATATAATACAAGGACCTACACTACAATACACCAAAAAAAATTATACCAGACAATATTGTGAATTAAAACTTGCAAGCAAAAACATGATTCATCCTTACATCATTCAATTTCGCACAAATACAATTAGTCAATATAGTTTTTCAATGTATTTAATAAACTCTATGTGTCTCAAGAAAGAGGAAAGCTGAACTACAATTTTGACTATCCATGGACTTACATTCCATTGATGATTTTAAGCTCCTAAATGAGGTATGATTATTTATACATAGTTAAATAGTGAATGTGAGTACCTGAGATCTATCACTAATTCTTCAAGTACATGGAGTATCTGATGTTCTTTTACAAATTTCTCTTTTTAATGAGCATTTTCGTTAAGCTAAATTTGTTTCTAGCATTAATTGAGACAATCTGGTGATATTTTCAATCTGTCATTATTTAGTAAAACCTATTGCATTTTGAGTGTTGATAGTGAATATGATGTTTGAAACAATATTAACAGTTATTTTGTTTATTTTTTTCCCAGTAATTTGATTTGAATCCCTTACTTTTTAATTTGATATTTATATCATGAAAATGAAATGTATTCAGTTAAATACATGTCTTATACAACTTAAGTTTTCTATAATAAAAATTAACAAACTTTGTTCAAGTGCCTTCTGATATAGGTCTGTATCTTTAGTATGAATTCAGTACACCTTTTAGAATAAATCTTTTTACAAAAAAGAATTTAAATAACTATGGTTGTTTGGTGTACAATAGCCTAAGAATCTGACAAAATGCCTATTTCGTATGTGAATCGTGATTTGAGATTGTACTCTCCTACTCTTAATAGGAATAGTGCTCTTTAGTGGACATAGAAAATATTCATTACCAAAACTGAAATTCTATCATATTTCATAACTAACATATTTACTGAATTGTTTGCAAGATAAAAAGAAAACGTCTCCATGGGCCAAATCTACTACGAAGAAGCAATTGTTGAATACTGCTCCGATGAAAAAAACAGAAAATACAAGTACTCCGAGGAAGAAAATAGTGGGTAGTGGTTTACAAGAAGCATATGTTGGGCAAACACCAACCACTCTAATAAAGGGATGAACATACACTATCAGCACAATGCTAGCGAACCTGTGCATCATATTTAGTGAGGCAAATATTAAACAAGTGATTTAAGGTTCAAGGTCAATATAGTCATGTATGTAGTAGTTTATTTATATTAGACATGTGTTCCCTGTTAATAGAATACAAATTATATAGTGGTTTGGTTCTATTATTTATAACACTCTATATATCATTGTTTGCCTTACTAACATAGTTATTAACTTATTTTAGAGACCCGTCAATTTTGTTTTACTTTTTTGGATATTTTTTATCTAAATCCCTTTCATTTTTTAGTATTTTGAGTGTATAAGAGTGGCACCTCTAATGTTAAAAAGTTGTTGACCTTTTTGTTTAAGATGAAATGAAAATGTTAGCACGTTATATAATGTATTTTTTTAAATTTAATTTTTTTCTCGATTCTACCTTTCATTTTAGACATCCAAAGAACCTGTCAATCAAAATATATTTCAAACACATTAATTTTTCACACATTTTAATAAACTCTTATTGAGAATTAATAAGGAAAAATAATTACAACACCCTTTCTCGGCTCTCGATCGACCGATTTCTTTGAATTTTCTCTTTCAATCCTATTAATCAGTTAGTCTTAAGACATTTAAATTTAATCATGTCTTTTTTAAATTCATTTTAGCCTAAGTACCTTTATATAGTAAAGTCAAAGCGACAAATGTATTAACGAGGATCTTGGTGCCCTCAACCGAGAAGGGCCAAACCAGAAACACAAACACCAAACAACCAGGTCGAACCTAACCTAAACAACAATTGAGTTTAGTAACTAACGAATGAACGTGATACATTGTTTGGTAATTACGGGAGTTTGTAACAAATGCTATTGAATATACAATCTTGGTGCATTTTTTATTATATCTTAACTTCTCAACGTGCCAACTCAAAGTAAGAAAAATTAACGATGAATTGGATTTTTTTTCGAAGTGACTTCAGGCACGGGCAATACCTAGTAATCTTATGTATCAAAAACTTGTTGTCTCATTCTCACTCTTACAAGCTCTTTCAATAAAAAGAAAAAAGAAAAACATACTCACTCTGTCTAAAAAAAATAAAAATATATCACTATTTTTAGAGATTTTATCTAATAAATCTTGAAGATCCATTTTATAAATCCAAATATCTCTATCTAGTTCACTCATTTTATTATAAATTACAAATAAGATTTAACATTGTAAGCTTAATTTTTCATATTTGTTTCACTATCCATTATGCTATCTTTTATTTTTTAACTACTATATATACTAGATTATACACATAAAATAAAAATCTTAATAATATCTCTCCTCTCTCCTTCCTTCTCTCTCGTCTTCACTCCCAAAATCGAAACTGATGCAAAAGTTGTCCTCAAACCTGTGTACTTTACGGGCACGAACTGCCTTTAGAGGGTTAGGACTATCCTCGTAGACATTAAAAAATATGGCGAAGATCCACAACGACATCTAAATATGTGGTATTCAGGAGGACAGCTAATAAAGTAGCGAACTAGCTTGCAAAGGCTTTTTTAAATTTATCTCTTCCCCTTGATTGGTTTAGTAACCCCCTTTTGATATATTAGTCCCTTATGCCAAAAAAAAACTCCTACACCTCACGTGTATAATTTCAAAAATCCACACCTCATCCCTCCCTATCATCTCTGGCTTCCTTCTCCGTCTCAACATATCCATGTCTCGCCTTCAAAAGCCTTAGTTGAATAAGCCTTCTCCGTCTTCGAAGCTAGGTGAAGAAGCCTTCGCAAATCCGAGCATCCATCTATGTTTTCAAAGCTAGTTGAAGAAGCACTCACCGTTTTCAAAGCTAGGCATAGAAGCCTTCGCAAATTCGAGCAGCCCTGTTCGTTTTCAAAAATATATGAAGAAGCCGCAACCATGGCTCCATTTTCTTGGATTTTTGCGTGTCTGTCGGCGAAGAAGAAGACCGCAGCTTCACCATGGACGGATTGCACAACTCCGGTGAGATCATTCGAACGGATCCATGGTTGTTTTCCATGGAGAATCTGCTTTGGTTTCCATGACACTCAATAAAATGAAGATTGAAATCCCAGTTCTTTCGCATAGCTCCAACAAGAAGATAAAGCAGCAACCATGCTCCTCGGCGGTGGTTAAGTCGGCGAGAGAAAGCAGCAACCATGGAAACTCGTTGAACCACCAGAACTCTCCACCGACGTTTTGATTCCTTCATTCGATCTCCGTTTTCCTCGTTCATGAGCTTTGTTTTGCTTGTTCGTGAGCTAAGCTCGTGCACTCATGTGGAGTATGTAGGAGCACTCAGTTCTTTGCTTTGTATCCTTTTCAATTTCTTTTTATAATACTTCCAGGCTATAATTTATTCTTATGTAAAATGTAAGGAGCACTTATGTAAATTATTTGCTATAAAAATATAATTTATGAGTTTCTTTTATTTTTTTTATTAATTTTAATTATTTAAGTATACTCGACAATTTCTTTTAGGGAGGTGTTTGTTTGCACTTAATGAGATCTTAATCTGGTTCATTAAGAAACTGGATCAATAAGAGTGTTTGTTTTTTATGTCCAATTCAGATTTGAATGGCTCTAAACAGGTCTGTTTCATTAAGATTTCAAACTAAGGTGTTGTTTGATTTTTTTTAAGTGATAAGTACTTAATACTGAATAACAGCTGAATACAACTTATTCTGTTAAGAGGCAGTGTCTGAATGATTCATAATTGGTTTAAAATCTTAATGAAACAGTAAGAGTTATTCAGATCTGAATTAGTTAGAAAAAACAAACATTCTTATTAATCTAGTGTCTTAATGAACCAGATTAAGAGCTCATTAAGTGCAAACAAACATCCCCTAAGTCTGAATCATTCAGACACGGCCTCTTAACTAAATAAGTCATATTCAGTTGTTCATTCATCATTCATCACTTATTACTTAAAAAAACAAAAGACACCTTAGATTGGACGGTATATACTACTATGACAACCTAATATAAGTCCAAATCCGCAAGTTTTGCTAATATTAAGATCTTGTATAAACTCAAAATCCCGAACACGGATCATATGGACCGAATTATAGTGGATCGAACGCGCCGAATGAACCAAGTAGATCTTTTGCTCACCCCTTTTAGAAACACATTTTGTTGGACTTTAAACATTTTTGTTCATTTTAAAAAAGGACAAGATGACCTAGCAACAGAAATCTCGCAAATCATTTCGTGGAGAGAATCATCGAATATGCACAGAGAATATTTTATAACTTAACAGAATGACCATAAGTAATTGCATATACTTTCAAAATTTATATCATTAATAATCTGATATAATTTAATTAGAGATAAATTTTTAATTAAATCAAATTATATTAACAAATAAATGATTGACGATTTATATTCAATTAAACTATATTACGGTATATATATATGTGATATTTTAGCGGTACAGATTTGTAATGATATACATCATTATTCAATGAGAGTCTAAACGTCGGTTTAAAAGTGCTTATTTTAGAACTAAAAACACTTTAAACTAGACAAAAATATTTTTTAATAAAAAAAGTATTTGTGAAAAATAGTTAAAAAAAAACTAAAATCATTTAAAATACTTATTTTGTGTCTTTTCTTAAACTGTTTTTTAAAATGTAGAAAACTTTCAAAATTTTGTTAGTATTTAATACTTTTAAAAATAAACATTTCAAAACATGTCATGAGTTCAAAGAAAAAAAAAAAGTTATCTTAAAGCCAATGGCCTACATAAAATATGAAATACTAGTCATGTGACTCATGTCAACTAATTATATTTTACACATAATTTACACATATCGATTATACAGGTAATATTATATAAACAAGATCACATCCCACACAATACAAAACTGATTTTTTTGGATTCTTCCTAATGATAAAAAATTAGTAATTACAAATTAACAATAAATGAGTTGTCCTGATTGATTCTATAAAACCCAGTAATCTAGCATAGATACGGTGCAGTAGAAAAAGTGTTCAAGTAAGAACTTAACCTTTTTCTCGATACACCCAAGTCCAAAGTCAAAAAATGAACGCAAAATCTTATTCATATACAAGATTAAACAGTCGAAAGAGTCGTAGCCCTCGTAAAGGTTACATACCTTTACTAGTAGGGGAAAATGAGAAAGATATGGAGGAATTTATGGTACCTACAAAAATGATCAATCATCCTTGTGTTGTTGGATTGCTAGAAATATCATATGAATTGCAACAAAGTCCTCCAAGTGGACAACTCAAGCTTCTTTGTAGAGCTCAAAGTTTTAGAACAGCTCTCAAAATGATTTCTCAAGGCAAGTGCTAGTAGCTATACTTCACTTAATTTCCAAATATACGCTTGTGGAGTAAAAAGTATTGAACAAATTTGGTACTTTTATAGAAGGGGTATGTTTGACTATTATGTGTAATACAAGCACTTATGATGCAATTTATCCTCGGTTGGTTAGTGCATCTTTTTGTGCATGTGTACTTCCAAGTTCCAATAGAGGTAGCCATTAAGTTTATTTTATGCAAACCTTCCCTCTACCTCTAATATCGTTAGTTGAATAATATGAATTATTGTGTTAGTAAATTTGTAATATATCTTTATGGTTTGATCGAGATAACTTCTTTTTTTTCATCGATGGTAGCTGTTGTATTTTATTAGTATAAATTAGTAAAACAATATAATAATTAATGCAAAAATAAAATAAAAATAAATAAATAAATAATTTTACTTGTCGAGTCTCGGATTGGATCCGATGTTTTTAAGGTATTTATGTCATGTACCGGTGTCTTACGTTTATTGGCTTCAACCTCCAAAATACAACGACAAAACTATTCAAAAGAAATTGACACACGAATTTTTAAGAATTTCAACGAACTTAATAAGGTTGCTTCTTTCTATCTCTCTCTTATAATTTAAATTTTGATGCTTTAAAAAATGCATAAAGAAAATAGTTTAGTTGGCCAACTATTTATAGAAGATGAAAAGGCGGTTTGGCAAATAGTTGTGATGTTTCATTTGAAGATACGTTATATTAAAAGACACAACGTTTATTGAAAAAGACCAAAGCATGGGTTGGTCCAGATGGTATGAAAATTAGGCCCAAAAGCCCACTAGCCTGCAGGTCCAAGCTTGAACCCCCAGCCCAGTAATCTATATTTTTTTCTTTGCTTTGCTTCGCTTCATAACCAATGGAAATAAAAAATAAATAACACACACACACATATATATATATATATATATATATATATATATATATATATATATATGTGTTTTTTTTAATTTTTTCAAATTCTATGACATAATTTCTCATTCAATTTCAAATGATTTTAACCAAATGAATATATTACATTACTCTTTACATCTAGAATAAACGTATATTCGAATCATTTCTTTAAATTGAGTCACCAACTATCATCGTAAACATGGTCATCACTTGGGTAAAATCTCATTTGACCAACAGTAACATCATTTTAAAAATTTAAAAGAGAGTATTCCACTATTACATTAATCTTTACATCTAGAATAAACGTACCAATATTCAATTTTTTTTTTAAAATTGAGTCACCGACTATCATCGTAAACATGATCATCACTTGGGTAAAATCTCATTTGACTAACAGTAACATCATTTTAAAAATTTAAAAGAGATTATTCCACCCAAAAGGGCAATGTTGAGTATAAAATAGAATGCTTAAACTAAGCATCTCTTGTAACAACTCAATTAATAACATGACTCGCTATTTTCTTGACCCATTTAAAAAATATCTAAAAAGTTTCGTCACCAATAATGAAATCTCATCTAAGTTAGCCACTGGTCTCCAATCTATTACGCTGGTAGGGAGATATGATCACTTGAATCACATCTAAAATATAAAATATCATTGTCAACAGTGATGCGAACAAGTTCGTTGGTGTCTCCACCTTCGATTAACATAACTTTGTGTTTCATAAGTGGCTGAGCCACCTATTCATTTTTCTAAAAGAAAAGAAAATTCTTACCGTTGACTTTTTATTATTATTATTATAACTCTTTTTCAAAAACTTATAATTATTTTATTTATATAAATATTTTATTTTTTCATAAGATATAGCTTATTTTGTATTATATAATTACTTATATACTTAACAAGCTATGCAATTTTTGCATATTATAAGGACTTATATCGAATATTTTCATATTATACGGACCTGTAGTGTTGGGAAAAAAGTTGTCAGTGTTGTTACCCCGAACTTTCTTGGGTGATTAACACATAGGGTCTTGGAGACTAGTGTTTTGTCCTGAAGGAACTAGTGAAAATCTTACTTCTTTAAAGGGACCTCAAAGATGACCAAATACTAAAATACCCTTACTAACACTGAAAGACAAAAAGTAGTGATGTCACTGTTCATCTCTCTCCACTGCACACCTACCTCCGACAACCGACCACCGACCTCGGACCTCAACCCACCGACCTTCGACCACCGGAGAAAAATGATGAGTATTATACAAAAAATGACGAAGACTCTACAAAAATGATGAGTACTCTACAAAATATGATTAGTATTTTAAAAAAATGTTGAGTATCATAAAAAAATGATGAGTATCGTAAAAAAATGATGACTATTCAGTAAAAAAGATGAGTATTTTGTAAAAATGGTGAGTATTGTATTACATTTCAAAATAATTACAAAGGAAATAAAAATTAAACAAAATACAACTAGAAGAATAAAAAAACTAAAAACTAACTAAGTTGACCAGATCTGGTCAATAACAAACACCTACACGCGTACACAGTACGCATTCCAGAAAAAAAGGTCTCAGGCAATGAAAGCTGCAGATCAATAAATCCAAAATTAAACACGAAAGTTGCAGATCAACATCACACACCACACGGAGACCACTGCTGCTGCATCTAAGCTGCTCTCCTACTGTTCTTCTTCTTCGCGGAGGTATAGACGTGGAGGTTGTTCGAGATCCAAGCCACTTCGGCAAAGACCACTACTACTGCATCCAAGTCGCTCTCCTGCTGTTTAAGGTCCAAGTTGTTCCGGTTCGAGATCAAAGCTGTTTTCCTTCTTCGCGGAGGTGCAGCAGTGGAGGTTGTTCGAGGTTGTTTGTTTCCGGCTGCTGTAGCGTGAGGTTCGAGCTCCGCTTCTTCTCTGAGTGGTTGTTCGAGGCTATGCTTTACGAGACTGGATCTTCATCCATGGTGTTTGGATTAGCTTGGAACCGGATCTTCGCCGGAGGTTTGAGATCCGTTGGAGCATCCATGGTGGAAGGAAATTTGAAACTCCATTCTCGACTTTTATGTTTTACAAGACCGGATCTTCATCCATGGTGTTCGGATTAGCTTGGAACCGGATCTTCGCTGGAGGATTGAGATCCGTTGGAGCAGCCATGGTGGAAGGAGCTTTGAAACTCCATTCTCGAGTTTTATTCTCGGATCTGGTTTGATGAGAGAGAGAGAGAGAGAGAGAGAGAGGGGGGGGAGGGAGAGAGGGAGGGAGGGAGGGAGAGAGAGAGAGAGAGAGAGAGAGAGAGAGAGAGAGAGAGAGAGAGAGAGAGAGAGAGAGAGAGAGAGAGAGAGAGAGAGAGAGAGAGAGAGAGAGAGAGAGAGAGAGAGAGAGAGAAGTGATATAACATGTTGACGGGAAGTGCAAAATGATTTTAGGGTTTAGAAAATAATATAATTAGTGTATATATGCAATAATAAACAAAAAGGGTAGAAAAATAAATGGAATTTTAGCCTATAGTGTTAAAATCTCATTGAGGTCTTTAGTGAGAAGAGCAAAAACATGGAGTTGGGTTATTACAAGGAGGTGGGTGTTCAAAACCTCTTGGGTTATAATCTCAACTTTCTTGGCCTCCTAACAAAAAATCTTGCCTCTGTCTCTGCGTCTCATATATATAAATTCATAATTTTGTAGTTAAGAAATATTATATATGAATAGTTGTAAACAATCTGTTGGAATTTTTTGTCTTTTTTTGTGTAAGTATTTGTGGTTGTATTGTTGTCGATAAAAATGAACTGATCCTTGTTATGGAAAAATATTGGATTTTCATCGATGTTTGTTTCTGATTTCTTTAGTTTTTTGCGTTGATATTTTAAGAGACTACAATGATGATACTTATTTATCGTAAATATAAATTATATTCATATCTATATTTTTATTTAGAACTGATACGTAAAATAATTTAATAGAATGATCTATAGTCAAAATATCATTAGATAAAGTATTTTACAATATTTCTAGTAAATTGTAAGTCTGAGACAAATCAAAATTTATTTTAAATAGGAGCGAGTTGTCGTTTATACAGAGTAACTTACAAATATGTTACTTATCATACAAGTAGAAAAATTTAAAGTGGTAAATATATGACGGGTGGTTCTTTGAACCTTCATATATATCAAACATTTTAAACTCAAACTTTTTATAGATCCGATATTGATTTCATTTCTTAAATATAGTTTCATAACTCATCTAAACAAAACATATATCACAATTTTTGTGATATTTTGCTAAAAATCTGTATAAATTATTTCTACTAATATAAGGATCCCGATTTAAAGTATTAGTCTAGTTCTAAAGGCACATTAATAATTACATTGGCAATATTTTAATTTTCACATTATTGATCTTAGTCCAAGTAACACACCTTTGATGTATTAAGGGTAAATTATGTTAAAGGAACCAAATTTGAGAGTACAATACCTACATCGGGAATGGAAGATTATAATATGTTTAAATGAAATTTTATAATATATAATTGTAGAAAAATCTATGTAACAACATGTAGTAGTAGGAAAATATATGTAACTTGGATAAATAAAAGATTATAAAAGAAAGAATAAGGCACCGAACTATATAAAACATGATGCATAATTTTTAAGTTATATTTAACTTGATCGTAGAGTATTAGGGCAAGGTCGATGATTAGCCTAGATTTTCAGGGCTATATAACTTCAACCTAAAGGAATCTAACCCTATAAAGATACTATTTATCATTTATAGGAGAGGCTTGATTTATACATAATGTTTATGTATTAATGTGATTCAAATCTATTCCTAAGAACAACTTAGTACATTTATTGTATTTGGTGTTAGAGGTTCGATTAAGAATATGGGTAAAAAGTTAGATGACATATGGTACATATTATAGTATGAAAGTTAGATGTTAGAGTTGTGTGACATTGAGATTTGGATTTTGCAAATCCTCAATGCATGGAAGAATTGAGTCCAGATGGGAAAGTGTTGCCACCTGGGTTATGATTTCGATTTGGAACATGTTGATTGCCAGGATGAAAAACATATTAGAAGGTACATGGTAGAATCCAAAAATAGTTATAATTTTGATAGGCAATATGATGAAAGAGATCTTTGAGGTGGATTGGAAAATGTTTCAGAATTTGGATCCTCCTCATTCGCCCACCTTACTTCATAAACGATGACACGGCTACACCCATTGCAAATCACAATATATATTGTGACGCCTCATTCATTTGTGAGCAAGAATCTACATGTATAGTTATTTTTTGTAATGATAATACATGTTCGCCCCTTTTTTGCGATAATAGCACCTGGTGCAACAATATAATTGAAGGTGAGTCAGTAGCAGTCTACAAGGCATATGTAGCGGCAAACTCCTTTAAAGACAGGACAATATGGATCCACACGGATTGCCTCGGGATCCACAAAGGCCAATCTGCGATATCTGAATCGAGTTGGAGAAATCGACCTCTTATGCAAAGAATATAGGAATTCATTAGCTTTCAATCCTTTATTTCTATTAGACATGTTTGTAGAGATAGAATTGTAAATGTAGGCATTCTAGATATTAGTTTCAGGTATAATCTTCTTCCGGATAACTGGTCATCGGTTTTCACCGGTTGATCAGAAATCTAGGAGACCTTGGTGACCGATCTGGTATCGATTAAACTTTGTAATTTTTCTAAATCCTCTTTCAATACATCGTTTAATGCCAAAAAGACATATGGAAACATTCAACGTAGTATGTTGGAGGCTCAATATTTTTTCTAATATACAACAACATTTTTTGGCTTATTATCCATTTTTTCTTCTAAAAATTCATTTTATTGTAATATAAATAAATTTATTAAGTATATTTTTTATTGTAAATATTACAATAAATGCCATCAATTTTTACTTTGCTAGGCGTATATTTACCTTGTTTAATGTTAAATCGAGCATACAAAATAAAATCTTCTCAAACTCTCACATAAAGTATACTTGGTGTTATAATTATGCTCAATTAAAAGATACTGTGAAAACATAGTTATAGTTAAAATTCACGCTCAGTGTTAAAGTCTCTAAGTATGCTTAGTGTCGAATTTACTTAACATGCACAATAACATCGTCGGTGGTGGCTCCAATAATCAGATTATAAGGATTCTCAGTTATCGCTGCCGATGGTATTAATGGTGGTGCATTGTCGATTGTGTACTGGTGATCAGTATTGTCGGATTCTTAACATACTCAGTTTATCATTTATTTTTTATATTTTATGTGAGTATTGTCTTGTCTAAGAATAATTTAGTTGTTTTTTAAATATTTGACCTCAAATAATAGTATATAATTCCTTCCATCCTTATTTTTAATAAAAGATTTACCAATATCGGTTGAATCTAAAAATCTTTGATATATATGATGAGGATTAAAAAAACTCCAACTAACAAATAGTAGGAGTAACAAACTGTAAGGCCTTAAATGCAATAACGAAAATATCGAGGGTTGAGTAACAAAATCGTGAACCTTTAAAGTCTAAAACCTTCTAGAAATTCACTCCATTACATTCTAGACTAGATTCGCCTGAAAAAAAGAAGAAATGGAAGAGATCACATCGGCGATGAACGCCCACGTGGACCAAGTTTCGGATCTGCTCGATAAGCTCTCAGCTGAGCTTCGTTCTGGCTTGATAAACCCTGCTTATGAAAACTTCATGGGATTCTTACACGCCATTGATTGGAAGGTACTCTGTGTTTCTCTCTGTGTATATGTGTGTATTTGCATATCAAATCATTATTTTGTAGAGTTGTTTCGTTGAATTTTAGCTTTTTTAAGCAATTTGCTAAATGGATTTGGATTATTAAAGTGTAGATTCATGAATGATTTTTTCTCGAGTTAATTGCACTACAGGTCCCTAATTGTTTATTTCTTTTACACAGGAGCCATGGTTAATAGGCCTAATTTCTTTCCATATTGCATTGCTGCTAATTACAATTGTGTCAAGAAAGAACATTAACTTCCAAATGTGCTTGTTTCTTCTTACATGTAAGTGTCCATTATATGTAATTTTTGCATAATATAGGGACTTATAGTGCAAATTCAGTGGCAGGAGTTTATTTTGCCGAGAAGATTAACAAGGTTCTAGCTAAGAATTGGAAAAACTTTGCTACACAAAATTACTTTGACCCACACGGAGTATTTTTCTCAGTGCTTTGGTCAGGTCCTTTATTAATCATCTCAATTTTAATCCTGGTAAGTTTCGATAACTATTTACGCATTAGGGTGTTATAGGAAATTTAATTAATTGTTTTTTTTTGTTGCAGATAAACACACTGTTTTCATTATGTTATATGATTGTAAGATGGAAAAGAGCTGAGCTTAGACATCGTGCAAGATTAGCGCGTAACAAGGAGGATTAAAATGTATTTTTGGGGAATTTTGTTATTTTGATGATAGATTGAGGACTAATTATGTAATATGAGTAATCTTACAATTTTATTTCCAAGAAAACTTGTTTTTAATCTTCTATTAGCTTGTTGTTTGTATTTCTGTTTGACGCACATGCATAAGTGTAACATATACGTGAGCTAGAGTAAGTAAAAAAGCTTCTTATAACTCACCATGGAAAGTGAGATTTATACACGTATAAGAAATACACATTTATGTGTAAGCGTGTGATGTAGTTTCTATTGAAAAAGAAAAACGGAAATGGTTCCATTATAGATGGAACTATTACAATACAAACCGAAAAGAAAATACATATCTAATACCAATTTCATCTCGTGTAGTCAAATCCGGTGATAATTAAAAATATTAAAAAAATCTTGCATCTGTCGGCATAGTTGTGAAAACAATGGGGATAGACAGTGAAGATCTCATCCATGAAAATAGTCGTCACCACTGATATCCATAACCTACCTAACCATAAACTACCCATTACTCCTCCAACATACCCCTACCAACAAAGGGGATTGGGATCCCGGAGGACATAAGATTATCGACTTAATCACTAGTTACATAAATATTTGACTCATAAAAAAAGATAAGAGAGTAGATACAACCTGACCGAGACTGATTTAGACCAAAAAGTCTAAACCATTGTCGTCCATGGCCAGTTTTTGATAAAAGAAAGTAAAAGGAACTCACGCAAGTAAACTGTGGATTTGTTTTGTTTATCTTGTTTTGCTTGAATTATTGTTCGCGGAAGAAAGTAAGAAAAATTTGCTTAATACGACGATGAACATCCAAAAGAAATCTTTCGTTATTCAGTAGTCTTTTTCATTTTCTTTATAATTTCTTCAACTTTGTAAGGCTTTTTTTGTGAGCTTTTGTCTCCTTTGTTGATATACTACTATAGTTAACTTTTCTTGTAGTTTCTTTAGTTTTCTAAAAATCTGAAATTGATGGATTTTGTTATGGGCTTCTTGAAGGTGGAACGCTTACCTTGAAAGTCCTTTACGCCCATGCCCTTGGGAATGTAGGCGAGACAAATCACAGGATGTGTCTCAGTTATATATGGTATATGGTACAAGAGTTGTCGTCACTCATCTCAATGGATTCATTTAACGCAAGATTCAGACCCCTACCACTCAACAAAGCAGACGCTACAACTAAATCCCATTCTTTTCTAATTCAACTATGCTTTGGGATTTGTGATGGGCATCTTAGTCTTACACGGTGTTATATCAAATCAAAACTGCTATATGTTGTATTTTTCTTGCTCAAAGATCTTTAAGATAAAGTATTATTTAGATAATTTCCCATTTCGCATGTTATAGGGTCAAATCCCCCTTAATTGGTGAGTATATCAGAAATTTGTGGTTTTTTACACTATTATAGGTCATGGATGTCGCTTGTGCTGATTATTTTGTATGATAAAGATTTTTCGTTTAGTTCTACGGTTTTTATTCCTAGTTGATGATTCAACTATGTTGGAGAATGCGACAAAATGAATTAAATATTTGGGTCTGACTTGTTACCTAAAACAAACTTCGATAGTTATTGTTATTTGAGGTGTATGTAATTTCTATTTTCATTTCGTTTATAGTTGCAATAATTTTATGTAATTATCTAATATTTATGTTGTTATTAATAAAATACTCTTACTTTCGTTAAAAAAACACTCACGTGTATACGGTGAATTACGAGAAATCTACTTTCTAAGGCCTAAAAGTTTAAAAAATAATATAAAAAGTATTGTTAGATTTTTGTTTTTATAAAAGGCATAGTTAGCAAGAGAGGACTTCATAATACAACTCCATTATCTTTAGTTCATTAATATGCATATAGGCACAATACTAAATGCAAAATGAATCCATTTCGGCATCCAGTAGCGAAACCACTTTGACCAATTTTCCGACATCATTATAAGAGTTAAGCGGAGTATAAAATTCAAGTTTGGAAATATTGAAGGTGTATTTGGTGGGTAATTCGGTGTCGAGTGTATACGCAACTGCTCATATTTTATAATAGCATTATAGGTCCCTGATATCTTCTTTAACGTGATAGATTAATCTAGTCACGAGACATATTTTTAGGGGTACTTAGGACTTAGTTGAGGAATTTTCCCATATTATTTGATGTTTTAGGATTTCTTGTATAATTTTGGCATTTATGTTACTTTTAGAGCTTTTGTGTGTAATTTGTGTGCTAAGTGTGCAACTCTTAGGTACTTAGATTTTACGGTTCCCCGAGACGATGATAAGAAGTCAAGAAAACAAGATTATCCCAAAGTCATGGCGTTAGAGGACGATTCAACCACTTTTGGAAAGCTATAGCGTTTACTGGCAAAACTTGGAAATCAGTCACTGTGTGAATTGACAAAGATTATGAGAGAGCCCTTTGGTTTCATGGTAGCACTTGAAGTTAATGGCGTGTGAGATTTGATACTTTTTGATTTGGAGTTAAGATGAAAAAGTCATTAAAGTTGCAACTGTCGTGGCTCAAACTAGTTTACTATTTCATTAAAACATTTCAAAGTTGATTTTTGCCATTAAAAGGGGCCCAATGTACCATCATTTTTTGTTAAAAAATAAGAGTTAGACAATTTTAGAAGATGATAAAATGCGCTAGAGAAGATGAGGAAGAAGTTGGATCTCTCATCCACATTTCTACACTATTTGATCACTTATCTTTTATCATTTTCAAGGAAATTTGTATTAGTTTATGTTTTAAACACGATGCTACTATTTCTATCCTTTAGTTTGATATCTTTCATTATGAGCTAAACACATACCCATCATAGATGACTGGGCATATACCCATATAGTATATAGACATACCCACTTGTGAACTAGATACATATCCACCACAATAGTGATTAAGGTTGATTTCTCACATACTCATTACTAAATTAGCGTCTACCGTTTGTGACTAACATAGTTCTAAAGTTTTATTAAATGAAAATGGAAAGAATGGAGAGATAATAAAGAGAATAACACAACCTGGAAAAAGATTCCATTGACATAAAACTCAGATATTAGCTATAAAATTAGGTTTTTGTTTCTTCCCGTAACATATATGAAGTTTCAACCTGGAAAAACTTTTGCTCCAATGCCTTTTTCATTCCTACCCGCGTGAATAGAAATTGTGTAACAAGAAAAATGAATTTAATGGAGAAGAGAATTGAAGAAATGACCTGCATGAATATTAACCAGGAAGAGAATATGTATAATAGACTGTATAGAGAGTCATGTAAGGTCTAAGAAGGCACTTATGGTGTCATGTGGGCTGGAAAGAGAGTGTTTAGAAACAATTATTTTATGAATTTTACATCCTCTTTAGTTATCTTGTAACTAACTATTTGACTTTATAGTGAAATATTATAAGACATAATCTTTTAAAGGTTATTGGTGAAACAAGAAGAAATGGTGTAACAAGAAGAAAACTTTAGTGGAGAAGAAAATAGAAGAAATTACCTGCATGAATATTAACCAAGAAGAGAAGAGGTATAATGGACTGTAGAGAGAGTCGTGTAAGGTCTAAGAAGTCACTTCTGGTGTCATGTGGGCTGGAAAAAGAGTGTTTAGAAGCAAGTATTTTATGAATTTTACATCCTCTTTATTTTTATTGTAACCGATGTAGTTACATTTTGACTTTAAAGTAAAATATTATAAGACACGGTCTTTTAAGAGTGATTGGCCTATGAAGTCTTGTAGACTACTCCCTCCGTTCCTAAAAGGTTGTCACTTGTACTAAAAATAGTTGTTCCAAAAAGGTTGTCACTTTAAAAAATCAAGACACTTTTTATTGATTTATACCACTTATATCCCTAATTAAATATTATAATATATGTTCCTACTAAATATGTAAGATATCAATACACTTTATGGAGTAATTACATGGATAATAAATGACATTTCTTAATTTGTGTGCAAAAACAAATGTGACAACCTTGTAGAAACAGAGGGAGTAATATTATGTCATATACGGAAGGTGTGGCAATTTTTCATCCAAAAGAGCCACTAAAATTTCATGGGTCAAAAATACCCCTGGAGAGTAGATTGGGTGAGGGTACTTGGTTCTTAAGGATATGTATCCAAAACACGTTAGATAATAATATGATTATCTAATGGTTTTGATATTTGCTTTTTTGTAATATATTGGAGAGCCACTTAGGATTCAGAGTCATTAACTCGGCTCGAACCTACACCGCTTAGAAGAAGAACCAAGGCTCTGACAAATATATCTAAAGTCTAATTAATCTTTAAAAAAATAAATAAATTAGGTATTTGGATCTTAAAGAGAGTTATTCAAAATATGTTGGGTAAAAACCTAAAAAAGAAAATGTTGCGCATCCAGGGAATCGAACCCTGGTCAATACCGTGGGAGGGTACTATGATACCACTACACCAGATGCACTCGGTTGAAAACCACTATTAATGTTGGATTTTTAGAAATGATTATAGTTTTGGATCTTGTACTGATTAGTGTTACTTGGGAGAAAAAAATATATCAAATAGGTCACACCTAACTCAATCGGCCAACATTCTATGATACCACTACACTAGATGCGCTTTGTTGAAAACCACTATTAATGTTGGATTATTAGAAATGATTATATTTTTGGATCTTGTACTAATTAGTGTTACTTGGGAGAAAAATATATTAAATACGTCACACCTAACTCAGTCGTCCAACATGACTAAAAAGGTTTTTTTATCCCAAAGACGAGTTGGCGAATTCAAAATCATTTCGTTAAAAATTGAGGTCGGTCAACATAAAGTACTAATTCTGACAACTTGAAATCTAACTCGTATGAATAAAAATATAAAACCACCTAAAATTTAATTATTCCTCACTTTTCACCAACTTATCTTATCTTATCCCATCTTATCCCGTCTTATCTTATCCCATCTTCTTCCGTCTTATCCCGTCTTATCTTATCTTATTTTATCTTATCCCGTCTTATCCCTTCTTATCTAATATGACCTTAGATCACGACTAATGAAGTCTTTAAATTAGGTATTCAAAATTATGTTTGAAGACTCAATTTAAAAACTCATTGCTAAAATAAAGTATTCGTAACAATATAAACAACAATGGAGTTGAATCTTGAAATTAACTCAAATAATAATTATACGCATTAGGCTTGATTATTATTATTATTTATGTTATTCTATTAATTATTTTAAAAAATTGCAATTTGGCTCTTGATAGCTATTGTCACGAGTCTTAAATATTAAATTTGTAGTCATATTTGAAAAAATATAAAAAAACAAGATTTTTATCTTCAAATCCGACAAGTCTCAAAAGTCATCGGTGTTATTTTTTGTTTATTGTAGTTTTGGGGTTTTTAAAACTAAATTTTGAGTTGGTACTCTTAGCTTTTCTTATCATATCAACTACTCTATCCAACAATCGAGAAATCTCATCTACCATATAATACAAATGTCTAATTCTTGCAGTTATAGCCTAAGATTAAGATATGATAGCATGTCATCTTCTCTCTCGTGCTTGTTCTACATTGGAGCACTAATTATTGTAGGATTTGGTAGGCTTAGATGGTTCAGATATATTACATGTCCTCATTGGTAAGTTTATTTATTTTTAAAGTTCATACCAGGATTTCGATAAATTGATTTTTCATACAATGATATTTGTCGATTTTTCAATGTAAAAGATTTATAAATTAATCAAAACAATTTCAAATGATAATATGTTCAACCCATTTTTTATGTACTATTACTAAACCGCTTTATTTTTTGTATTTAAATATTTAGTTCTAATTATTATAACTTGTAAGTTTATATCTATTATTCTATTTTGATTATTTGTTTATTAATTATACCATGCATTATATCTATTCTTTTACAATTATTTGTTAATTAATATATACAACCGTTGCCATCAAATAATTTAAGTTGAAAAAATATCTTACTAAAAAAAAATAAAGTATGATTATGTTGATGTTGATTTTGATGTCTCGATAGTAGAAGGAGAATATGTAAATGTTTTTGTTCTTGTCTAAATTAGCAAATAAAACTCTGGCAGTTCCTGTGTCGTTGGTAGTTTCTAACTCGTCATTTAGCACTGGTGGTCAGGTGCTTGACCCGTTCTAGATCTTTACACTAAAAGATCGTCGAAAAACTTGTGTATACACATAATTGGTTTTGCGAGTCTTCGATTATTTATCTTCATAATTTGATAGACATAGAGAAAATTCCCTAAGCAGGGCATACCTAGGGGCAAGGAGTGGAGTGGATCCTACTCTGGGGACATAGTGAGAATTTTTTGATGTATATTAAACTTAAAAATACTTAGTAAAATAGATTTTTACCCCCAGAGCCTAATTTTTCGCCTCTAATCCTTGTTAACTCGTATTCATTTTCTTAATTTGATATAGATTTTTTACATAGATAACGAGAATCACTTGATCGCTCATTAACTTCAGTTTAAAATTTAAGCTGAAAGATATATATTTTATTTAAAATCTTAAATTATATTTATATCACACTTGTAATTCTTTAGTTTAGATGATTATTTCTTTCTTTTTTTCATATTAAAAATCCTTAGTAAAGTTAATGGGACCTCCCTAATTTGAGGCCATAGCCACAACTATTTTGTCCAAACTTTTGCTAAATTTTTCAGAAGCTCCCGAAATATTGTATAAACAATAAAGTACATAGGTATGACTTGATGTTTTGACTTCATGTTTTTTTAAATTCTTTTATTGTAGTCATGTGTTTATATTTTGTACCACGAGTTATTGGACTTAAATTTCTAGATGGTAACACAGGTTTTTGGAAAGATTTTTAGCTTTAACTTTTAAGGATTAATAGGATTAATTAATAATTTAGTTTAATAATTTTGAGCTTGTTGATTTGATTTATTGACTTGTATGAAATCTGATTTTCTGAGTTTTTTCATTCCCATTTTTCTTATCAATCAAAGGGGGTAATACACAAAAAACAAACTTGCATTTTTCACCAGTATATTATACTAAAGTTGCATTTTAGACCCGGATTATCTTACTACTAATCTAATTATACAAAGATAACTAGGATCTAAATGCAATTTTGGTATAAGACACGGGTCAAAAATGCAAATTTGTTTTTTATGTATTAATCCTATTTGATAAGAAAAATGTGAGTGGAAAAATACAGGAACCCAGATTTCAGATAAGTCAATGAATTAATCAACAAGCCCAAAATAATTAAACTAAATTATTAATCAATCCTATAATCCTCAAAGCTAAAAATCTTCTCACAAACCTGTGAAACATTTCAACATTAGATTACAAATCTACAAATTCAAGTTCAATAATTGATGATATAAAACATAAACACAATTTTAAAATTATCACAAAAGAATCGAGAACAAAAAATGACAAATGAAGCATCAATTAGTGTGAAAAAATACCCATTTCTAAAACGCAGCTTTGGTATATATAATATGCAAATTTGCTATTTGTGTATTCAAGCTTGAATCACTTGATCCAGATTAAAGTAATTGTTAACAATCATAAAACACTATCAAGTATAATCATATTTTTAGATCAATATTGCACATAGCCTCACATACATACACACATACAAACTAATTAAATTTACTTCTTTGAGATTAAATTAATGCTAGAAATCGATTTTAATCTACATTTTCTCTCCCGCAAAGTAGCATGCAGAGGCATTTTCGGATAATGTAAAGCCTTCCCTTTTTCTCCTTGAACGTCTTTTTTCCCGGTATTTTAAGTTTTGAATATCTTTTCTTCGATGATGAAGCAGAAGCACCTTGAGCTTCCATTGTTATGTTTTTTTTCAAATAGTAATTTTTTATTTTCCTTAGAATCAACTAATGGTGACAAACTTTCAAGTGAGTTATATAGATGTGACGAGAGTGTTTTTCTGTTAGCGGGCACATTGTTCTTAACTCCAAATTAATTGTTTGTTTGACTTTTTATTCGATTATACTGTGTAATTAATGATTATATATCCGTTTGACTAAATTACTTACGCATTAGTTGATTTTTTAGATTGTTTCACATATGGCTTATCCTTTTTGAAGCTTCCTAGTATTTAGATATATGTGATAAGGTACATTTTGATTAATTAAGTGTTCTTTATTGCAAAATATAATGGATGTAGGGAGTTATTAGCAAGTAAGATGTACGGAGGCAGCAAAAGGAATTGTGTTTTATTTTAATTTCTTTTATTTATGGATTCGGTTATGTTCTTAACGGTGCACTAACAGGATTTGTGTTTTATCTTGTTTGATAAGTTTCAAGGACCTATAGTGCAATTAATTATTAGATGTCTTTTGTAGTCAGCCTATACTCCTCAGTTCAATGGTGTTTGAAATATATACTCGGACAGGAGATAAGAAGTCCCTATAGTCTCAAACAGTTCAGGGGTATTTTAGTCATTTTGCGTCAGTTAACTCTAATTACGGCCCCGCACAGGGTCTGATGCAATTAACCTTTTTTTTTTTTCTCTTAAACAATTTTTTTTCATGTTTGTTGTGTCTTACAAAAATGGGTTGTTTATTGGCTCGAAAATGACAAAAATAATGAAAATTTGAGTCAAACTACATTCCATTGTGGATTAATCTGTTTCATTCAGGTTTACTATTTTTAGTTAATTGCACCAGACCCCTGTGGTTTCTGAAATAGGAGTTCATTAGTCTCTATGGTCTAAAAATGCCACCAAAAGTCCCTACGGTCTAAGAATTAGGAGCTAGTGGGCAAAACATTGCTATTAGGTGGATCAGAACAAACTATGATGTTTACAAGAAAACCGGTATTTCTTCCGTCCATTTTTACTTGTCCATCTTTTTGATACACAAAAATTAAAAAAATAAATAAATACGCTTTCTTTTTACATAATTAACCTTAATTAATAACCATAAGGTTATTTAATGCAATACTCTTTATACTATTTAATTAAAGGTAAAAAATTAAAATAAATATAGAAAAAATGTCTTGGTATTAAAAAAATAGATAAACAAGAGTATTGAACACCTTTTTTTTTTAAGGTTGGATGAATAAAAGTGGACAGAGAAAATACAATGCATGAGAAATTTGATGTTCAAAATCGTCGTGAATTTGGAGGGGGTGGAGAATATATAGCTCTAGTAATTTTTTTAATATTTATAAAGATTTTTTATTAATATCTGTTTTGCAATATAGATGGATTTGGGGGTAAGACTTCCATCCAATATTGGATGGTCCAATATTCAAATCGTAACAATTGATTATTATAACAAAACACATGTCATTAGATTAATAAGTTAGTTACTTTTGTAAATTTAAAGAGTAATGATATATGTCACCCCTTTTCATGTCACCCTTTTATCACCCTTCTATATATATGTATTGATTTCCTTGAATAGAAGATAGAGAAAAATTAAATAGGATAGAGAAATCAATTCATTGGTCCATGTAGACATACACATAGGAGGTGATACAAGGATGATACAAAAAGGGTGACAAATATCATTACTCAAATTTAAAATATGGGATATGTGTATCAAGATAATTGGTGTAAAACTATCCAATATTGGATGAAAGAATTTTCCGGGTTTAGATGGTCAAATGGAGTGATATTGGCTTTTTCCGGAGGAATTTGGTTGGCCTCAAGACTTGGATGATGATGAGGAGTTTTTGAAACTTCTTTTTTTTTTTTTCAAAAATGAAAATTAATACTTCAATATCATTTTTACATATGAGATCAAAAAAGTTTTTTTTTTTTTTGTCGATTAAAAAAAAGAAACGAAAAAGTTAACGAGTTACAAATCTACTCATCCATCTAAAGAAGTCAATCATATTAACAGGATGCCCTGACGAAACGTCGATTCCCTTCCTCGTGAGTTTTGCAGCTTTATCGGCAATGCAGACGAAATCCCTTTTGCAATGTATAATTTTCCAAGATGGAAACCGTTTGGTCCAATTGAGCGCTTCATTGATCATTGGTCTAATTCTCCAATTAGAAGCCCCACCGTTATTTATTCCTTGAACGACTTCAAGGTTGTCGGAGTAGAACGAACAACTCCGGTAATTGAGCTCCGCTGAGGATCTCATGGCCTGAAGAATGGCCCAAGCTTCACCTTCCGTGCTTGAATTAACTCTCGCCCTCTTGATCACCTTATGTTTTATATTCCCTTCTTTTGAAATACCAATAGCCACTATTCCAGCTGGTTCCCAACTGTTATTGAAGGAGGCATCATTTAACCAATTGATATCCGTTTCTTGCATATTCATTGGATCATGTGGGACTTCCTTTTGACCAGTGTGATGCTTTGAGTGGTCCTTTCCTATCTCGTTCCTTTTACCAAAAAGATGCTTCACCATAATTTTCGTATTATTGTTGATTTCATAGATGTTCCACGGTTTTTTCTCATGGAAGCCCTTCATTCTCGCTTTCCAAATATTCCATATCGTAATTAATATAATGGCTGTGACTACTTTTTTATCCCAGCCATTATTTGAATAATTCTGAATTATGCCTTTAATCCATTCACTCACACTTCCCTCCCATTTCTCATCAATTTTAATTTGCAGTTGAGAGTTGGCCCAAACACTTATACTGAAGGGGCATTTAATAAACATGTGTGCACAGGTTTCTTCTTCTCCTTCGCACCATTCGCAGATATCATCTTCCTTGCATTTCCTTTTTTTCAGGTTACTTTTGGTTGGGATAGCATTATTATGAATTTTCCAAATGAAGTTTTTAACCTTAAGCGGAATGTTAGAATCCCAGACAATCTTCCATAGTTCCTTATCGTTATCTTCTCCTAATGCCGAGGACTCACCCTCCTTATCTATCTCTTTTTGAACCAACCTATGATAACCGGATTTGGTTATATAATCGCCACTTCTTGTTTCTGGCCATATAAGTTTGTCCTCCTTTTCCAGTTGGAGGATTGGGATCTTCCTTATGTCCATTATGTCCCTGCTTGTGCAAAAATCCTTGAGGATATCAAAGTTCCAATTGGAGAGGTTATCATTGAAACACTCCGCCAGTTTCTCCAATTTACAGTTTTCCGGTTTTTCAAGCTTATACCCTTTTTTTATCCACACATCGTTCCAGATGTTAACCGTAAGGCCATTTCCAACCTGCCAGATGCATTCGTCCCTCAAAAAACATAAGCCCTTATACACACTTGCCCAGCTCCACGATCTTTTATTCTTTAATTTTGTGTCCCACATGTTACTATTTGGATAATAAATCCCTTTCAGGACTTTTGCGACTAAAGAGTCCGGGTTGTGTAATATTCTCCATGCCTGCTTCCCTAGCATTGCAATATTCATTTTCCTAAATTCCCGAAAGCCAATACCTCCCATCTTCTTGGCCTTTGCTAACTTCCCCCATTTAACCGAGTGGATCCTCTTTTTATCGCCCGAGTTCCACCAAAAGTTGGAGACAATAGAACTGAGTTTTTTGCAAAAAGAGATCGGAAACTCAAATATAGACATTGCATAGTTTGGTATAGATTGCATTGCGGCTTTGATTAATACCTCTTTCCCTCCATCTGAAAGTAATTTTGCTGTCCAACTTTCCGCTTTTCCCAGGAATTTATCCATTATATACTTAAGGTTTTCTGTTTTTGATCTTTTCAACGACATCGGGATACCCAAATATTTGCCCATGGAATTAGTCATTTCAAGTCCTAGTGTATTAGCGATATTCATCGCTTTATCCTCAGCAAGTCCCTTGCTAAACATGATAGTAGATTTATTGAAATTCACCTTTTGGCCAGAAGCCATGCAGTATTTAGCTATCACGCTTTTAAATGCCTCAATCTCCTTGTCATTAACTTCTAAGAAAAATAGCGAATCATCGGCAAATAAAAGGTGGGTAAGCCTCGGTGCTGCCCTTGCTAATGATATACCTTTGATGTTTCCTTCACGACATTCATAGTTCAAGAGACCCACTAGTCCCTCCGTTAGCATTGAGAATAAAAGAGGAGATAACGGGTCTCCTTGCCTCAGACCTTGAGATGGCTTAAATTTCTTAAGTCTATCGCCGTTAAATTTTATTTGGTAACTTACCGATGAAATGCAGTTGAAGATCAGATCCCTCCATTTCTTGCAAAAACCAAGACTCTCAAGAATCTTCATTAGGAATTCCCAATTGACTTGATCGTACGCTTTGGCCACATCTATTTTTGCTGCTCTGTAATGTTTGTTTGAGCGCCTTTTAGTCTTTAGGAAGAACCCCACCTCTTGGGCAATTAAGATGTTGTCTTGTATGCTTCTTCCTTTGATAAACGCCGATTGAGTTGGAGAAATCAGATCGTTCATGAACGGTTGCAATCTTAGAGCCATTATCTTTGCAATAATTTTATAACAAAAATTAATGCACGATATAGGTCTAAAGTCTTTGATTGATTCTTGAGTTTCTCCTTTCGGAATAAGTGAGATGATCGTATCATTAATGGGATCCAAAGGCGTATTATATTCGAAAAAATCATGAACAAGCTTAAAGATATCATCTTTTAGAATCTCCCAAAATTCTTGGTAAAAGATACCCGGAAGACCATCGGGTCCTGGCGCTTTAGATCCTGACATAGCGAAGACAGCGTGTTTAACTTCCTCTAGGTCGGGGGTGCGAATTAAGATGTCATTAGTATGTTCATCCACCTTACATGGTGTGTGTCTAGCCACGTCTTCAATGTTAAAAACTTCATTCTCATTAAAAAGGTCCATAAAATACTCCTGGATGATGTTTCCAACTTCTTTAATGTCATCGCACCACTCACCATTATTATCTTTTAGACATGATATACGAGTAAGATTCCTTCGGACAACCGTTTTCGCGAAAAAATATTTCGTATTTTTATCGCCTTTATTTATATATAAATCTCGTGCCTTGTCCGCCCAGAACGCCTCCTCTTGCTCCCATAATTGGTCCATTTCTTGCTTAATATCCGCTTCCAATATATAATTCTCATCCGTAGGATCCCCATCTTGGATTTCCTCCAAAATCTTTTGAAATTTTTCAATCATTTTTCTACTATTACCAAATGTCGATTTACTCCATCTATCTAAAGCTCTACATGTCTTCTCCTTCTTCTTGTTAAAATCCATGACATTATCAATAACTCCGGATTCATTCCATACCTTGCTCACAATACCTTCACATTGCGAATTCTCTAGCCATCTAGATTGAAGCATAAAATTCCTCTTGGGCCTAGGTACCCATTCATCTCTTTGAATAATAAGAGGTGAGTGGTCCGAACCAATAGCCTGAGGAACTTTAATGATAGTTCGGGGAAACAGATTATACCAGGATTCCGAAGCGAGTGCTCTATCTAGCTTTTCTTTTACATTTTCAATACCTTTTCTTTTGTTAGTCCATGTAAAAAAACATCCTTTCGATGGAATATCGATCAAAGAATTTCTATTGATAAATTCATTAAATTTCATAACGCGATCAAAGTTTGAGGTTAACTTACCTCTTTTTTCGGAGTCCTTCGCGATGTCATTAAAATCTCCTGCAATAAGGATTGGTTCTTTAATCTTTTGTCTCCACTTGGAGATGTTTTCAAAGATCAAGTCTCTATCTTTCTGGTCATTTGGAGCATGGATAGTTAACAAGTACCATGGTTTAGTATTAGGTTCCGAAATGAGACAAATAATATAGTACGAACACGAGAAACAAATACTTATATTAAGGTTACTTTTCCAAGCCAATATAATCCCCCCGGACCTAGCCGCTCTTCCCCCAGGGTTGACTATATATTTATTATCAAAAGACTTAAGATAACTAATTGAACGGATGTTACAAGCCTTCACCCTCGATTCCAACAAACATACAAAAGATAATCTAAACTTATCAATAAGGGCGCGTATCATTTTTTGCGTCGAGGTCGCCCTTGCCCCCCGACAGTTCCACACCATCATATTATCCATTGAATCCGGCCGCTTTCACACCGGGCTGGCCGCTACCCTTATAGTTTGAATAGAGCACGTTTTCCTCCACAGGGGTTCCCTGGGTACTCGCGTCCTCTCCCGAATCAGATTCCAAACTATGTTGATTATTAACACCCTGATAAACTTCCAATAACAACCGGATCATGTAACCATGCGTATAGAAAACACTCGAATATAACTCCAGAATATCACTGGTCATGACCGGAGAAAAGTGGGGAGTGCTCAAAGAAGATGACACTACCCACGCCGGTAAGGACCAAAAAAGAGAGTAGCAGGAAGCAAAATTGAACACACTACCGACCACGGATGTAGAGATCCCTAGAACGACTGAGATGTAAGTCATATCATAACTCAGTATGAAGATGTTTAACAAATCACATGTCATAGCCAGAGAAAAGTCGGTAAAACTCAATGAAGATGAAAAAAACCACGTCAGTGGACAAAATCCAGCAATAACATAATTAATTCCCCAATTGATGAAATGAGCCAATATACTATTAATTACTTCATTTATTGCGATATATTCCAGAATATAAGAAACCCAAAGAAATACAAGGATGATAAACCTCTGCAAGTGTAAACTACACTTTGCTCTTGAAGAATCTAGATGAAAGGTGAAAGTCTGGTTATTAAAACCCATCCTAAGTCCAAAGTATAAGAGCTGCATGTCCACCCAAGAAGGACAACCATAACAGCTCTCAACGGCCATCGAACAGCAAGACCAAAAGCAGAAGGTGCTCAAAGGTGACGACACCCTGATTTTGTCAAGGAGATAGAAGTATCCCATGGGTGTCCACACAAATGTGTAGCAGACTCCAGTAATTTCTGCGCCATCGATCTTAACACCAACGATCTTAAGGCCACCCATCTTTGTAACAGTAATTTTTACGCCAACGATCTCGTGAGTTCCAAAGTAGATGTAAGTTGAAATAGACCAAGTAATGACCATACCCTTGTTTCCGTTATTAGCCCTCAAATCTGGCCCATTGTGAATTTCTCTGCAGCATAATGGAAGTTTGATGTTAAGCGGATTTCCTTTAATAGCTTTAGCAATAATATTATTTACTCCTCCCTGGATCCGATTAATTGGGATATAATGGCCCATTAAAATTAAACCCATGCAGTAGATAATCCAGCACTTGTTAACATATGTCCTATATACTCCTTGCATGCCTGAATTCATTCCATTATATTTAATTGAAGGTCTTGAGAGTTTACCCACCCATTGCATGTTAGGAATTATGAATTTGTTGTAGATTGAACACTTAATTTTATTAAGAATTGCACTTATAGTATAGCGTATGATTTCTGAGATGCAATCTGCAGAGACCATCGTATATCCCTTACCTAGCTGAAGGGCTATCAGACAACGAAATACCCATGAAAAGAAAACAAATTCGTCTCCATTGAAGGGCTGAAGAGAAAATAATCTCCCCATGGAAGGATAATACAGAGCTAAAAAGCCGCAAGTGCCCAAATCAAAATTGATGATCCAGTATCTTAAGAGCCCACCTGCAACAACGGATCGAAATACCATATAACACATAGATACAGTAAGGCTTAAGGACTTATCTCTCAGATGATTTTTGATATTTAACAGATCACATCCACAGCAGAGTAGCGGCGTATAAAACTCATCCCAAGTGAAGTAATTAAGTAAGTAAAAAGCCCTTACAAGCTCATTAATCCACTTCATACAAAGTTTAGATAATAAAGAGTGTGGCCCAACTCTCAAATTAAAAGAGAAATGATCATGGACCAACAGCAAAGCGCAACAGGCCTCCAAAAACACAACTTTAATCGTTTTAAAGATAAAATGATAAGACTTAATTTCCTTCATCAATAGGAACGAAAGAAGAGAAAGAAAACTTACGCAGCGAATTTTTGAGAAGGAAGTTTCATTTTCTAATTCCATGATTATGCATAGACATATGAATTGTATTCCAGTTAGGGTCCAAACCCAATTATAATGACATCCCGGAGAAAAGTGGGTCTCCATCGGAGCAAGGAGAGACACCCACGCCGGAAAGTCAAGAAGGAAGATCACAATTACTTCTGATTCTGACCAAGGCAGGGAATACCAACAGAGAAACAGCTGCTGAAGTAAAACCGAGTAGCAAAATGTTGAGGGGATATCTTCGTATGATAAACTCATGTTTATGCGAAGAAATATATAACAGTAATTGGTCAAAACCCACATCCAAACGTATGGACATCTCGGAGAAAAGTGGGTCTCCGACGAGAGAAGGAGAAACACCCACGCCGGTATGTCAAGAAAATAGCACATCTTTAACCCATCCTTAAAGTAACGAAGGAGAGCAGTGGAGAGGCCATCGATCATGAAGAGAATCCTAAGATTGACCAAGCAATCTTCCATCCAAAGAGCCATTCCATAATTTAAAATAGCGATGGTTGGAGTGATCAAACGATTATTGCTTAATGGGAGAGAAGAAGAGTAGACCAAATATATACAAGAGCACAACAGACCCCAGAAAGTGGTGAAAAAGCTAAATTGAAATAGCAGGGGGGGAATTGGGATATTGAAACATTAGGATCAATAACATGCAGGAAAGGAGCGGAATCAATTAAGCCAAGAAATTGAGGTCAAATGTGTAGTTGACTAAAGGCTGCATGATGAGAGAGAAAAACGAGATCAAAAAAGTTAAAAGAACTATAAATACATAATTTCTGCCATTAAGAAATGTTGATATCTCGTTGTACGCATTTAGCAAAAGCATCATCGTTAAATGATTTCTTGCGAAATTTGATTAGCTAGTTCTTCATTTAGCCTATTAAAAGATTAATATTCAGACTTGTCTTCTTTTAATGTCTTGAACAAGATCAAGATTATCGGAGTAAAAAGAACAACTCCTAATATTAAAACTAGTCTCATGAAAAGTAGAACAACCCAACTTTCATATTCAATAGGATTTCTGACAAAGCATATTCTTTTCATATTCGAAGTTGGATGGCAAATCTTCTTTCTGATGGAGGTAAAGAGGTACTTATCAAAGCCGTATTACAAGCTATTCCTAATTACGCCATGTCGATTTTTGAATTCCCGAAAACTGGCCAACTTCTGGTGGGACACCTCACATAAGAAAAGAATTCACTGGGTTGCATGGAATAGAATAGCGAGATCAAAGAAAATTGGTGGCCTAGGTTTTAGAGATTTTCATAAAATGAATGTAGCAATGTTGGCTGCGCAAGCTTGGAGGATTCTACATAAGCCGGAGTCATTTGTATCAAGAGTTTTAAAAGCTATTTATTTTCCGGAATGCGAGATGTGGGATGCTAAACTTTATAAGAAAAGATCGTGGAGTTGGTGTAGTCTCTTTAAGGGGCTTCAATTTCTTAAAAAACATTGTATCTGGCAAGTAGGGAATGGAACACAAATTAATATTTGGAAACACTGCTGGATTAAAGAAGGATTTTTTGCACCAAAACCAGATAATTGTCCAGTCGAAAAGGTTAGTGAACTGTTTAGTCATCACGGATATGAATGGGATTTTGATAAACTCAGATCATTATTCTCTAATGAGGTGGTTTCATTTATTCAAGAAATTCCAATTTTCAAAGATAATAAGGTTGATAAAATCATCTGGCCTTTCTCAAAGAATGGTGAGTATTGTACTAAATCCGGATACCACGCTATTATTAATGAAGAGATTATTAATGAGGCTCAAACGTCGAGAAATGGCGAGATTTTGAAAAGTGAATTGTGGAATAGCATATGGGGAGCTAATGTTCAATCGAAAGTAAAAAATTTTGGATGGAAAATTTGCAATAATGCAATCCCCACGAAAAACAATTTGGTGAGGAAAAGATGTTTAAAGGAAGATGTGTGCGAGTGGTGTGAGATAGAAGGGGAAAATGTGACACATCTCGTTCTTAGATGCCCGTTTAGTAGAGAGGTGTGGGCTAAGTCACCTTTGCAGATTAGAATTGAGGTATCAAGTCAAGATAACATAGCGGAATGGTTACTTAAAACGATTCAAAGCTTTTCGAACAATGGGTGGGATAAAAAAGTAGTAACAGCATATATTTTATCCATTATGTGGAATATTTGGAAGGAAAGAATGAGGTGCTTTCATGAAAGGAAAATATGGTCAACTGAAGATATTTTTTATAGGGTTAAAGACTCGATGCGGAGGCTATTTGGTGAAAAAATTAATTCGTGGCATAAGGAAACAGATGAAAGAATCGAAAGAACCTCGAATATAGATAACCCAGCGATTGAGGATACGGCTGATATGGTTTGGATGTGCGACACATCTTTTATTAACAGGAATAGTCATTCAGGTATTGCGGGTATTGGAATAAATATTAGCGGACGTATTGAACGAACGATCAATGTGAGATGCAAAATCAAAAAAGTCATCGAAGGAGAAGCGTGGGCGATTTTGTTAGCCATGAGATCATCCTATGATCTCACTAGTCAGAGAGTTTCATTTTATTCTGACAACCTTGAATTGATTCAAGGAATTAAAAAGAAGACCGGGCTTCACTGGAGCCTTAAACCCATTCTTTCGGAGATCGAAAGTTGGATTGGTCGGTACCCAGGATGGGAGGTGAAACATATTAATAGATGCTATAACACAACGGCAGACGCACTAGCTAAGTGTATTAGAAGAAATGTCATTATTCCTAGCTGGATGAATTGCTCTTTAGTGGATTTCGATAGGATCTTGAACAATCTTTGTAAAATTTAGTCGGGTTATCTTCGGTTGTAATTGACAAAAAAAAAAAAAAAATATTCTATTAACTTTTTGTGTAATAAGACCATTAGTATTAATGGCGATAGATGCAACACCAATAGATTCTTGATCTTTAGTAAATTAGACATCACATAGACAAACACAATTCGAATCGTCAAATAAAAAAAAATCTCAAGAATTTTTGAAGTTGACGTAAATATATTATTGTCATTATTTTTCAAAGCTTTGATTGAAAGAGGCCCAAAAAAGGTTAAAGTGTTGACCCTTATGTAATCTCAAGATTTACCTTGTACATTTGTAATGGAATGGGACTAATCTTTTATCAAGATTTAGATTATATAAATAAAGTTTTATTATCATACTTTTTCAGTTTTGTTGTAATTGTGTTCTTTTTCTTTTTAAGCAAAAATTGTCTAGGAGATGCATGGAATGAGGATTTTAAACTCATGTTTAACCAATTTTTGAAAAGACATTTTTAAGGAAAAAAGGATTTTTGCTCGGATTAAGAAGATATTTAATCAACAGTTAGCTAGTCTCTTGGAATCCTTACAGAGATTCCTTCAGCTTTGGAAAGAGAAAAAGAAAAAGAAGGTTTTATTATCATATATGAAATGTTAATTTCAGTTGAGCAGTCACCTTGCTTTTAAAAGTGAGGCATCACTTAGTTAGTATATAAGAAAAAATATAAGCAAATTAATCACATTTATTAAATTAAAAACCATTCCACCTCGCCCTTGAAAAAAACCCTCCCATTGGTATTAGTTTTTTTTTGGATGTATGGGTGTCCATGTTTAGGGAGGGGACTCGAACCTTGCACCTCTTGCTTACCCCCTTTAAGGGCTAAAAAGTAACAAGGTAGACAAGGTCCTGGACTCCTGGCCATTGAGCTAGTCCCAATGGTTAATTGGTATTAGTTTCGGTAATAGGCAAGGTGGTCAATCAGAGAGTTCATCGGCATCTTCAACTCACCGGTCTACTTCAACATCTGTTGTTGTAGGTCACTCGAAATCCAGTTCTTGTAAGCCACAAAGAGGTGGGATATTAGCATATGCGTTTCTATAGTGTCAATCATTTTTTATTAGTAGCATTTAAGTTATTTAAAATGAATGTCCTAAGCAAGAAAGGTTCCTCCTTTAGACTAAGTAGAATTAATTGAATAAATATATGTAATGGAGATAGTTATATTGACATTAAATGCGGTCATTTTCCTTGATGTATGATCACTTCTTTATTATTTTCTTCCCTTGTAGAAAGGAAATCCTTTGCTAAAATACATAAGGATGGAGTTTTGAAGAAGTTGCGTGATTAACAATTGTGACAATATTTGTGTGCTATTTACCCGAGTTATATTCATTTGTTATCTATTTTATCAATGTAATATGGAAGCGTTTGTTACTTGCTAAAACTCACGAGTATTAGTATTAATGATGTTTATTTAGATTACTAATTGCTTGTAATAAACAAAACATTGTCTGATGGGGTTGAAGTTGTGAAAAGAAATTTACAAAATTCAAGAGAAAATGAAGGAGCTTATTAGTGGCCTTCTGGGGTTTATGGGTTTAAATAGTGAGAGGTATCATAGTCATTTTATGTTGGAAAAAAACTCAAATTAGGGCATGTTTGGAAGTGCTTATTTTATTGTAAAAAAAAACACTTTTAGAATAAAATTAAAATATTTTTAAAAAAACATTATTTTTTTTGGATCTAGAATCACTTTAGGTGTATTTTATAAGAAGCACATATATGATGCTTCTCCTAAAAGTGTTTTTCAGAGTTTTAAACACTTTTTTAAAGATCTAGAAACCCTTTTAAGTGCTTTTAAAATAAAACACTTTCGAACGAACACCTACATAATATGTGTGAACTAGTAACCTAAACTATTGATCATAAGAAAAAATTGGATGTGACATAAATATTGATCATAATTTTTTTTGGATTGAAGGCCTCTCGTGGTATAAACTATATATGATAAGGAAATATTGGAATGAGAATTTGGAAGCCTCTCGTGACATAAATTATCAATCATAAGGGTTATTGGTGTTACTTTTTACCACATGGGTCTTCAATGTAAATTATGGAATCAACCTTCTTCTACATACAAATGAGGACAAAAACCAATTAAAGAATTCCCACATACCTTTGTGGAGATGAAATATACCTTAGGTCGCCTAGTATACACCTATCTTATGTAGTCGCTATTCTAAATATAAGAGCGAATTGAGCTAATATAAGTAGTCGGTATTCTACAAATCTTCTAACTCCCGTCAAGCTAGCTTAGACGACAACCTCAACACAAATATGGGACTTGGGTAAGGGGACCCTAGGAAATGATCAATGATTAAATCTAACCCTAATAATTATCTAGTTAGGCAAGCTCGTTAGGATCACTACCACACACTAGACGATTATGTATCGTTCACAATAACTGAATCTCGCGTTAGGGTGACATTCCTAATACTAAGGGAAATCCTATAATTAGAGAGTGTCTGGGCTGGAATTAACAAAAAAAACATAATACATTTATAAAACCAACTCAACTCAATTAAAATATTTCCTAAAAAAATATAAAATATCAAACTAAATCAAGGGATACATAGTGCAAACCTAAGCTATGGAAATCTAGTTCATGATTACAAGAACAAAAATAAAGAGTAAAATGATTAGAAGCATGGTTAAGCTAGGAATCTAATATGGTTTACCCTAATAGTAGCAGCAAAATGATGCAAAGGGGGTAAGCAAGGGGTGCATGGTTCGAGTCTCCTCCCTGAACATGGGTAACTTAGTTCTGATTAAGTGGGAGTATGCATGAGGAGGCGTGTATATTTCCTATGGGATTAGTCGTGGTGCGCGTAAGCTGGCCCGGACACCCATACATCAAAAAAAAATGATGCAAAAATGTTGTTATGATGGTCCAACTTATGTTGTTTCCTCCTCTGTCGACGTGCTCTCTCTCTGGTGAAAAGATATATATATATATATATATACTCATGGGCGTTTTATGGGTCATAGGCAAGGTTGGAGTGGATTGGTTCGAGTCACGCCAACTACAACATTCATAACTTCTTCGTTTCAGCTCCAAATCATAAACAGTTAGTGGACACATGTTCTAGACTCATGATAATAGATGGATATAAAAGGGATCCTCCATATTATATGTCAATGTCACGTGGAACCTCAAAAAGTTCACTTTCTAAATTTGGTCGGCAACTCTTACACTTTCTAAAAGCGACTTATTTTGTCCTTTAACTCTTGCTTTCCAATTTGATCTCATTTTCCCGACTCCTTATCCATGCTTTGGCATATAATATAAAACTTATACGTAAGAATTTCACACTTAACACACAAATTACACCTACATAGCTCTAAAAGTAACACTATTCCAATGTTAGACAAGAAATGAGAATATATCATATAATGGGGAAAAATCCCTCAACTAAGCACATAATGAACCTAAAATGATGTCTCTTGACTAGATTATTCCATCACAAATATAGGGACATCACGAACAATATATTGAGTTTTGGTTATTATGTTTAAATGCGATTTAGGGTCATTCTGATGAAGTCCCTAGTATTGTAGGACAACCCTCTATCTAAGAAGAAAACAAAGGTACTAAACATATGTAAAATATAAGGAAGAAAACCTATTATACTTTCGAACCTAGGGATCATATGATAAAGATTAAAAGAAATGGAAGTTAGGTTTGATAAAAAAATAAAGATAAATAAAGTAAGCGATAATTAAAGATATTAAGAAAAAATATCACACAAGCATTTATACTGCTTTGATTTCCCTATATTTTTTTTGGGTACGTGGGTGATCTAGGTCAGCTTGTGCGTACCAAGACTAGTCCCACGAGGATATACACGCCTCTCCATGTATATTTCTAGGTAAACCAGAACTAGGTTACCCATGTTTAGGGAGAGGTTCGAGCCTTGTACCTCTTACTTTACACCCGTTAGGGAGGGGATTCGAACCATGCACCTCCCCTTTAAGTGCTGAAAAAATAGCAAGGCTATGGCCATTTGAGCTAACCCAACTGGTTCAGTTTCCCTATACTTATTACCTAAGAGTAACCACTTAAGGGTTTTAAGGTTCTCATGTATCTTCCTTGATATCTCTTAAGGGAAAGATATAAACCGATAACAACGAGGTATTATAGATTGGTATTGGTTGCCTTTTATGTTTTGTGGGTGGTTCGAGCCCGTATGTGCGCGCTTTACCCCAAGATAAATTAGAGCTAAGTTACTTATGTTTAAAAAACATATTCGAACCTTATGCTTCTTATTCATCCCAAAATGTAAAAAAGAAAATAACAAAACCCTGCGAGTTGAACCCAACAGATTGAGAATGCTATCAAGGAATCGAAAGAATACGAAAATACTAATTATCCTTATGATGTTAATAAAGTACTGAGGAATAAGAAAGAATCAAAACCTAGAGATGCTATGGCCCTTAATGAGGTAATGGATACAAAGAATGGGATTAAGGATAATAAAGATAGTAACAATAGAAACAAAAGGTGGATTCCTCCACCAACAAACTTTATTAAAATAAACTGCGACGCACCGATGAGTAATAATAAAACCTCTATTGCTTGTGCAACCAGAGACTTTACAGGGAAAATTTTGGATTGCAAAGCGTGGGATATAGCTGCTGAATCTCCTCCAGAAGCAGAAGCTTTATGCATATTAAAGGCTTGCATTATTGCTCGGGATTTGCAAGAGTCAAGAGTGATAATTGAGAGTGATTGCCTTCAAGTCATGAAACCTTTAGAGAAGCAGCAATTTATTTCTAATCCCACATTTTGTAATATTATAAAAGTATTTATTTTGTAGCTGAAACTTGTAATCCTATATTTCGGTGGGTAATCGTAATAGGAATAGACTAGCTGATGTTGTAGCCAAACATAAGCTGAATGACAATATGAATGACTCGTGTTTATACACGTACCCAAGTAGACTATTTGAGATAATGAAGAACGAAACTGTTCCTTCCGAAATTGGTTAAATTGTAATAATGATTTATATTAATGAGTAAGATTTGGAAAAAAAAGACCAATATGTTAGTTGTTACCTATATTTATTATAACGCGTGATGGTCTTCTTATCACAATAAATAATGATATTTGTCATCTCCTTAGGTTCACCTTTATATCATCTTTAATGTGGAGATTTTAAAAATCAATCCATTTATGTCTCAACTTTTTTTTCTCTCTTCTTATTTAGTGACACATAAGGTGACAATTAAAAAGTGATAGAAGGATGAAAAAAAAAAGGTGACAAATATCATTACTCTTTCACGATTAAAGTTGACTTTGACGTGGTTTAATTAGGAGATTATAGGATAAGAGGGCCTTAATTGCAAAGACTAAAAATACGAGGGACTAATTAGAAAGTTTCCATTTCTCGTTAGTTATACATTCATCAAACTACGTATACACACACAACTTGAGCTAAAGCTGATTTAACTCTCAGTTCAAATCTCTAAACTTCCGAGCCCATTAACAACACCAAAGCCCGAACCGCAATTCATCTCCGATCACCAACAATACTCACACAGCTTCACCTTCTCATCGAATTAGATCGTCTATTTTTTGATCCTTAGTTTCATCAAAGGTACTTACGAATTCATCTACTAATATGTATATATTAGCGTTAGAATCTGTCTCAGATCCTTCCAATTGCATAAAATTATCGTGAATTTCAAAATTCGACTTGATAAACCATTTTACAGCAATTTAACTTAGCTCTATGTAATCTCCTATATACGTCTAATTTAAATAAGATTTGTGATCGTTTAATAAGTGGGTATTATAGGTTTCACCATTTTAGGATAGTTTAAGCTTGATGGGAGCTTAATGAAGTACAATTCAACATAACAATGAAGAGATATGTGTATATCAATGATGATTCTCTATCACCAAATGTTTTTTGCAATAATCATATATCAAACACTAAGTACAACATATGGAATTTCATCCCAAAGAATTTATGGGAGCAATTCAGGTAATTTATAAGTTTATTTAATTAATTTAAATAATTTTTCAACAAATTAACATATTTCTTAATTTTTTTTCAGCCGATTTATGAATCAATACTTCTTATTAATAGCTTGTCTTCAACTATGGTCACTAATTACCCCTGTGAATCCAGCAAGTACATGGGGCCCACTTATCTTTATATTTGCAGTTTCAGCATCAAAAGAAGCATGGGATGATTATAATCGAAATCTTTCAGACAAAAAAGCAAACGAAAAAGAAGTATGGGTAGTAAAACAAGGTGTAAAAAAACATGTAAAAATCTCAACTAAACTCATATTCCTTAATTACCCTTTCTTATAAAGGGTGAATTAACTATAATATATGTATGTATAGATTGAATCACAAGATATTCGAGTTGGTAATATTGTTTGGCTTCGTGAAAATGATGAAGTACCATGTGATCTTGTCTTAATTGGTACATCTGATCCTCAAGGTCTTTGTTATGTAGAGGTAAATGTTTTCACGTATTTGCATTTAAGTCCTTGATTCTAAGCTTAGGGACTAACTATGCAAATTTCAGACATCTGCTCTTGATGGTGAAACTGATTTGAAGACACGTGTTATACCACCTGCTTGTATGGGAATAGATTTCGAATTATTACATAAAATTAAGGTAAGATATATTCAATTATAAAATACAAAATACATAATATATTTTTTTTTTTGAGTATTATTTTTTTTTTTTAGGGTGTGATTGAGTGTCCAAATCCAGATAAAGATATAATAAGATTTGATGCAAATATGAGATTATTCCCACCATTTCTTGATAATGATATATTTCCGTTAAATATTAAAAATACGATTCTTCAATCATGTTATTTGAGGAATACTGATTGGGCATGTGGAATAGCTGTATATACGGGTAAATTGGATATTTAATTTTTTTTTAATTAAGTTGATTAAATGATTTTTTTTTAATTAAAAATAATATTAGGTAATGAAACAAAGCTGGGAATGAGTAGGGGTATACCTGAACCAAAATTAACAGCTGTAGATGCGATGATTGATAAATTGACAGGGGCAATATTTTTTTTTCAAATAGTTGTTGTTATTGTTTTGGGTATTTCTGGCAATTTATGGAAAGATACTGAAGCTAGAAAGGTATGTAATTCTCTCTCTCTGTGTGTGTGTTTGTGTTTGTGTGTGTGAGAGAGAGAGAGAGTGTGTAAAAGTGTAAAGTATATCTCATATGTGTTGTGTGTGTGTGTGAGTGAGTGAGTGAGTGTTTGTGTGTGGAAAAGTATAAAGCACTTATTATATTCTGCTTTGGTTTTTACTAAAAAGGGATAATTTCGCAAATGGTCCCTGAAATATAGGCTTGTTACCTGAATGGTCCTGTTCGGAATTTTTTTAGTTAATTGCACTATAGGTTCCTATATTATGCAAAAAAATCACTATAGGTCCCTATATTATTAAAGGATTGCACCATTAGCTCATAAATTATGCAAAATTGCAGTAAAGATTGCTATATTATGGAAAAAAAATTCACTATAGGTCCCTTTATTATTAAAAAATTGCACTACTAGCTTATATATATCATGTAAAATAGCAGTAAAGATTGCTATAGGATGCAAAAAATCACTATAGGTCCCTACATTATTTTGAAATTGCACTATTAGCGCATATATTATGCAAGATTGCAGTAAAGGTTGCTATATTATGCAAAAATTGCACTGCAGGTCCCTACATTATGCACAAAAAAAACACTATATGTCCCTATATTATTATAAATCACTTAGGTCCCTATATTATTTAAAAATTGCACTACAGTTCCCTATGCAGAAAAAAAATCACTATAGGTCCTATATTATTCAAAAATTGCACTATTAGCTCATACATTATGCAAAATTACAGGGAAGGTTGCTATATTATGCAAAACATTGCACTATAGGTCCTTATATTATGCAAATTTCACTATAGGATTTTATCTTATGCAAATTTTTTACCAAACTAGTAAAAGGAGGATAATTCAGGGACTATTTTGGAGAATTTCAAAAGTTCGAGGACTATTTCAGTAACTAGCCTATAAATCCAGGGACCATTTAAGAAAATTATTATCCCTACTAATTAGAATCTTAAATCTTTATTTATTTAATACAGAAATGGTATGTTCAATACCCAAATGAAGATCCATGGTACGAATTACTAGTCATACCTTTACGATTCGAACTTTTATGTTCAATCATGATTCCTATTTCCATAAAGGTAAGGACTAAATTGCAATTTCATCAAACTTCACAAATCCATAATTAACTTTTATATTCAATAGGTTTCACTAGATCTAGTAAAAAGTTTATACGCAAAATTCATTGACTGGGATGATCAAATGGTTGACCAAGAAACCGGAATTTCTTCACATGCAACTAAGTGAGACAACTTTGACTTTAGTCAAACACAAACAAATTTTTTTATTATTTTTATTTATGTTTTTTTTCTTTTTTGTATATGTTAGCACAGCGATAAGTGAAGATCTAGGACAAGTTGAATATATATTAACCGATAAAACAGGGACTTTAACTGAAAATAAAATGGTTTTTCGAAGATGTTTTATTTCCGGAACTTTCTATGGTAACGAAAATGGAGATGCTATAAAAGGTAATATCTTTAATAATTTATTAATAAATATAATTATTAATTTAAATTCATTTAATACAGATAATTCACTTATTAACGCTATTTCAAGTAATTCTTCGGATATTCTTCGATTTCTAAAAGTGATGGCTATTTGTAACACTGTTATTCCAATACAAAGGTAAATTGAATATATTAATTTACTATTATATTATATTATATTATATTAAAGGTTTATATATTATTACAGTAAAAATGGAGAAATTTCATATAAAGCTCAATCTCAAGATGAAGAAGCTTTAGTAAAAGCTGCTTCAAATTTACACATGACTTTATCTAATAAAAACGGAAATATTCTCGGTATATCTTTTTATTTTAACCATATATATATATATTTTATCTAAAACATTTTCCATTTTTTTTTACAGAGATTAATTTTAACGGAACATTATTACAATACGAAGTTTTAGATATTTTGGAATTTACTTCAGATAGAAAAAGAATGTCTATTGTAATTAAAGATTGTCAAATCGGGAATATTCTTCTTTTATCTAAAGGAGCTGATGAAACTATTTTACCTCTTGCATATACTGGTAAGTTTTTTTTTTTTTTTTTCAAAAAAAGAAGTTAATAAAATATAAAATGACAGGTCAGCAAATACGAAATTTTTCTGAAGCAGTAGAACAATATGCTCAACTTGGATTAAGAACATTATGTTTATCTATGCGTGAAATTAAAGAAGAAGAATATAAAGAATGGTCTTTAATGTTTAAAGAAGCTAATAGTAGTTTAATTGATCGTGAGGTAATTAATTATTCTTTTTTTTATTTGGTAATAAATAAATAATAATTAATTAATTAATTATGTTTTTTTATTAGTGGAGAGTAGCTGAGATTTGTCAAAGGCTAGAACATGATTTAGAGATATTAGGAGTTGCAGCTATTGAAGATCGTTTACAGGTGAATTTAAATAAATTTAAATTTAATATATAAAATTTAATTTAATTTAAATTTAATTTAATTCAGGAAGGTGTACCAGAAACTATTGAAACATTAAGAAAAGCTGGAATAAATTTTTGGATGTTAACAGGAGATAAACAAAGTACAGCTATACAAATAGCTCTTTCTTGTAATTTTATTTCACCAGGTAATTTAATTTAATTTAATTTCTATTAATTTAAAATAATATTTACATAATAATTAATTATATTTATTTACAGAACCAAAAGGTCAACTTTTAGTTATTAGTGGAAAAACTCAAGATGAAATATCAACAAGTCTCGAAAGAGTTTTACTTACTATGCGAGTCACTATTTCAGAACCTAAGGTATTATTTATAATAAATTATATTCACAAAAAAAGAAAAAGAAATTAATTAATATTTTTTTTAATAATAGGATGTAGCTTTTGTAATAGATGGATGGGCTTTAGAAATAGTGCTTACACATTATAAAAAAGCATTTACAGAATTAGCTATATTATCAAGAACAGCTATTTGTTCACGTGCTACACCTTCTCAAAAAGCACAGGTATGTGTATATTTTTTTGTTTAAAAAAAAAGATATTAATTTTGAATTAAATTTTGAATATTACAGTTAGTGGAGCTTATAAAAGGATGTGATTATAAAACATTAGCAATAGGTGACGGTGGAAATGACGTAAGAATGATACAACAAGCTGATATTGGAGTTGGTATTAGTGGTAAAGAAGGTCTTCAAGCTTCTAGAGCTGCTGATTATACTATTGGAAGTAAGTTTTAAGTTTTATTAAATATATTTGTGGGTCCCACTAACTAATCCCTTTTATATATATACAGAGTTCAGGTTTTTGAAAAGATTGATACTTGTACATGGAAGATATTCATATAATCGGACTGCGTTTTTATCACAATATTCGTTTTATAAATCTTTATTAATCTGCTTTATTCAAATCTTGTAAGTTTTTTTTTTTTTTTTTTTTTAAATTTATAATATAGTTAAGTTTACTAATATATTTGGATTTTTTTTTTCAGTTTTTCTTTTATTTCAGGGATATCAGGAACTAGTTTATTTAATTCAGTTAGTTTAATGGCTTATAATGTTTTTTATACAAGTGTACCTGTTTTAGTAAGTGTATTAGATAAAGATCTTACTGAAAAAACTGTTATGCAACATCCTCAAATTTTATTCTATTGCCAAGCTGGAAGGTAAATTACTTTTTTTTTATTTATTTATTTTTATTTTGTGTTTTATAATTTTTTTTTTTGTTTAACAGGCTTTTGAATCCTAGTACATTTGCTGGATGGTTTGGGAGATCTCTCTTTCATGTAAGTTTATTTTTCTAATTCAGATAAAAAAAAAATCTAGAGGAAATTTCCTTTTTGGTCCTTGAACTTCTTCTAAATGTACCCAAACAATCCTCCAACTTTGGCTTTTTTTTTACCGCAGTTAGTCCCTGCATCAGATTCTGTCCATTTTTTCCATTTAATCCATGTGGCAACTGTTTATTTGATATCCAAAGTTATAAAATTCCCCATAATTGTCCCCGAAGTTTCCTCTTTTTACCAATTTGGTCCTCAAACGTGTCAAAATCTGAAAAAATGAAGTTGGAGGACCAAAAAGAAATTTTCCTCAAAAATCTAAGATTAGCAAAGATAATCTAGTAATAAAACAACCTATTTTTTCGCAAATTTATACAGGCAATAGTTGTATTTGTAATCACAATTCATTCATATGCTTACGAAAAAAGTGAAATGGAGGAATTATCAATGGTGGCTCTTTCGGGTTGTATATGGTTACAAGCATTTGTTGTCGCTATAGAAACAAAGTAAGTTTCCAATTTTCAAATTCGCGACATAAATTCAATTTTTTTAATATCTAATTTATTTTTAAAATCCACAGTTCATTCACTATATTTCAACATCTTGCTATTTGGGGAAATTTAATCGGTTTCTACATTATAAACTGGATTGTTAGTATGCTTCCTTCTTCAGGAATGTATACTATCATGTTTCGTTTATGTACACAACCTTCTTATTGGTTCACTATGTTTGTAAGTTCTCTTTAAATTCAAGGACCTATATTGCAATTTTTCGTATACTAACATTATGGTGTTATCATATTTCAGCTTATAGTAGCAGCAGGGATGGGACCCGTTTTAGCGTTAAAGTATTTTAGATATACTTATAGATCGAGTAAAATCAATATTCTTCAACAAGCGGAACGTTTAGGTGGGCCCATTTTATCATTAGGAAATATTGAGTCACAAGCTAGGGAGAAAATATCTCCGTTATCTATTTCTATGCCTAAGATTCGAAACACGGTTTTCGAGCCTTTGTTATTAGATTCTCCTAGTGGTATAAGGTTATCCAAGAATTTATTATCGGAATCTCCAAGATCGAATAGACGATCTTTTGGTGGGGCCACTTTTGATATTCATCAATCCGTTGGAACTAGTACTCGATTAGCTTCTACTTATTCTAGAAAGGAATTGTAAAAAGACAATTTATTATGCAAATTATCTTCATTTTTGTTATGGATATACAAGCATTAAGACCATGAATTTCTTGTAATTGTAACTAAATGAAGCAAATTTAGATTAAATGATAAGAGTTACTATAGTATATACCAACAAATAAATACAAAATATCACATAAATATAGCTTGACAAAAGTGTTTGCTCTTATGAAACTACTAACATAGAGAGCTAAAAATCAACCATTTTTGTTATGGATTTATGAACATTAAGGCTATGAATTTCTTGTAACTAAATGAACCAAGTTTTTAGATCAAATGATAAGAGTTTACTATAGTACACCAACAAATAAATACAAAATATCACATAAACATGGTTTAACAAAAGTGTTTGCTCTCAAGAAACTACTAACATAAAGAGCTAAAAATCGAAATCGACTTTCTTTTTTGATTTTACGGGAACATCTCTATACAATTTGACTTTATCCTTCAATAAATCTCTTCTTGGCCGAGCTAATTGATTGTTAGGATCAAATAGTAAAGACTCTTCGAAAGCTTTGAGGGCTAATTTGAACTCCTTTTGCTTTTCATAAGCATCTCCGAGATTATTCCATGCTGTTACATAACCTGGTTGAATTTGTACAGCCTTCTCCAATTGGACGATTCCTTTCTCGATTTTGCCATCACGGACATAACTTACGCCCAAGGCATTGTGAACCTGTTAAAAGATAGTTGAAAGGAATGTATGCAAAATTGCACTATAAGTCCCTATACGAAATGTCTGAGTTAATTGTACTATAAGGCTGTTATTATGCAATATAACCTATATTTTGCCATATAAACAAGAAAATAAATCAAGCCACAAAAGATAATTTTAAAAAGTGGGGTTGGGGAGGGTGGAAAGTGAAGATTCGTAAACATTTAAGGGACCATTTTGCAATTATTATTATTACTAGACGAAGGTGTGAAACATACTTGAGCAAGATCTTGATCATCTCCATCCCATTTCTCGATAGCTTGAAGAAGATATTTAGTTGCTGCTGGGTAAAATTTTCTCCTCAACATCACGGCTCCAAGTTCAAAAAGCTCCATCGCATTAGAATCCCCACTTCTAACTTGCTCCTAAGATTATCCAAAAACCAAATAAAAAAAATTTACATGGTTCGAAAGGCTAAAAAGAAATTAAACAAGGACTTACTTGCAATTCTTTTGCGGAAAGATCAAGTTCTCTACGAACAAGGACTTGACGTATCACGAAAAAACTTCCAAATCCAAGCAAAGCTAGTAGTAGTAGAAGATATGTGAGTTGAATTCCTAATTCAAAAAGCTCACTAACTTCATAAATAGCGTTTATTCTGATATTTTCACTTGCTTGTGAAGCTTGTGCAGAAATTAACCAAAGAATCGATCCGGATGATAAGGTGGATAATGAAATTAATGGTTTCTCGTTTCTTGAAATATCTTGATTAATCTGTATGAGTTTCGAAGATTCTAGAAGGTTTGATGAGATTACGGGAAGTTTAAATTTTGTTCTCGTTTCTTTTCCGAATATCTGAGCAACGAAACAGAAAGTTTGATGAGATTATGTGATATATATATATATATAATTTCACATAACATGGGGTCTAATGGTGCAATTAACTTGAAGATGTATACTAAAATACCAGTGGATAAGGCATCTCCCTAAGCACAATGGGTATATCTTTTGTACTTGGAGGACTAATGGTGCAATTAACTGAAAATATACACTAGGATGTCAGTGGATAAGGTAACCAACTGATTGCAAGGGGGTATATTTGTTACTTTCCCTTAACAGTGGGGGGCTAACAGAAGTTAACCCGAAAATATATACTAGAATAGTAGAACGCAAGTGGATAAGGCAACACTAACACCAACACCAACTCAGGGGTATATTTTGTTACTTTCAAAGAATAGTGGGGGGCTAATGATGCAATTAACACGATATTATCTACTAAAAAAGCAAGTAAATAATGTAAACCACTAAGCACGAGGAATAAATAGTAAATATTAGAAGGAAAAGGAAAGTAAAATCGAAAAATATAGAGAGAAACCTGAAAAGAGAGTTTAGGAGTGGTTAAGTTGAGCTTAGTGGTTCTTATTGGAAAGTGAAGAAGACTTAAAGGTGTTATCTTCTTCTTTAGACACCCAATAATTACTCCGCCTCCATGTTGCAGAGGAGGTGATATGGTCACCATTTTCTTTCTCTTTCTCTCTCTGTGTCTTATCTATATATGTATCTATTGTTTTTTTTTTGGTATGAAACTATGATTTAGATCACTTTCTTTTCTTTTTTAACTTCTTTGTGAAAGTGAAAAAATTGAAAATCATGGGTGTTGTAAGAATTAATGCATGGGTTCTTTACATTATCGTTATGGTTTGAAGATAACTAGATAAGTTGGTTTATTTCCAACCAATCAAATCTCGTCTCCTTGTAGTTAGATTTTTTCATTTCTTTTAAGAATAATGCTGGGTAACCTTGGATCACTCAAAAATTAGTTGTGTATTTAAAATAATTCAATTATGTCAATTCCCTTTTTCTAATTTTATTTTTATTTTTTATAATTGTAGCCTCTCCAATCATTGGTCTCCATTTTTAAAAATAGATATCACAAAAGACTGTTCATTTAAAATATCAATAAGCTTTTTTATATTTTTTACCAATTTTATTCTTATTTAATTACTTTTCTTAATCTTTGTGAAGAAAAGTATGACAAATATTGATGGACAAAGAAAGAATCACTTTAATTTTAAAATCGGACAATCCTTTTTTAGATGATAATTGACATTACTTTTCTTTTAATTATGTTAATGATTATAAAGCAGATGTATTGGACTAATTTTGATGAGATATGAAGTCTATGTATATAATTTTGGGTTAATTGCAAAGTATCACCCCACCCATTGTCTTAGAAAATAGGCACGAGAGACTCCAATATTATATTCCCTCCTCTGGTGGCGGTAAGTAAGATGAGGGACCGAATTACCTATCTAACACGCAATCTATTAGTCTAACTATGTCCCGTCCAATTAACCCTAAGTTTAAAAGTTTGAAAATCATGGGTTTGGGACATCTCTTTGAAATTCTTTTCAAATTAATTTCTAATTTAGGATGGCTTAAAAGCATAGTATTTAGATTAGCTAGGCAAGGGAGGAGGGAACTATGGTATTTTTTTTTAGCATTTTTCCATAAAAAATATTTCTAAACAAATTCACACAATGCACCCCGAGACTTCTTCATTGAAAACCTTTGTAATGATCTACCTCAATTCTTGCAAGACCATCTGCACAAATATTAGCTTGAATTTATTGTACTCTTATTAGAGTTACCAAATATGTTACAAAGCAAATAACACATGTACCAAGATAATGGCTTAATTAGTCATTATATACCGTGACCAAGAGATTTTGAAATCGAATCTTATTGGCTTAATTAGTCATTATATACCGTGACCAAGAGATGTTGGAATCAAATCTTATTAGAGTCCAAAATAATTCTCCAATATATTAAAAAAATGGTAGCAAAAAACAAATCATACGAGAATGCCTCAATTAGCGACTATCCAAGATTTGTCACCCCTGGTCTCATCTACAAGTGGCCCATCCATGACCACATTCACTATGTAAAGGTTGTACATTAGTTAGATAACAATTTCTTTTTTTAATAAAAAGTCGTAACCATAGACTATAATAATAGAAACATGAACATTCATAAATTAGTCCATAACAATACTAACAATGGCCTACTCTCATGACTCTCATTGCTTCAACTAAACTTAACCCTTAGCAAGAAATTTATTTATCCAAATAGAATTCGATCTCTCTGGCAATAAATTCACAAAGTCCGACAAAATAACGGAATCATTACACGTATTTCTCTCAAATAGCCATTGTTCCTCAATATGTACATCAACATCCCTATAAAAAAAAAGAATTATTAGCCTTAGTTTAAATAAATATCCTTCAAAATTAAAACCTAATCTCACCTCTTCAAAGAAAGAATCTCATAATTCTTTCTAAGATAATCCGAATATTTCATAACAGCCTCTTGTACGTATTCTTTCCCAACTGTTCTTACTTTAGCAGCATTTAACAATTCTTTGAGCGAACCATGTTTTTTTATAAGCTTTTGAGCCGTTTTTTTACCAAAACCAGGTACAATATGTTGAAGTCCTGGAACTCCATCAATTTCATCTCCTAAAATACATCCTATTTTATAACAAATTGAGTTAATTACATTATAAGTCCTTATAATATCCAAAAATTGCACTTACGTAGACTTAAATCTGATTGTGGATCACAATTATATTGCGCTTCGTAATGTTTTAACGTGTAAAAAGACCATCTTTGAAACTCTGTAATAGGCATGACTATTTGAACATCTTCACATAATAATTGTTTGAAATCTTTGTCTGGTGAAGCAATAATAGCTTTATATCCCATATTAAGAACTTGTTGTACAAGTGTTGCTACTACATCATCTGCTTCGTAAGCTTCGATTTTTACAACCTTTCATAATTTAAATTTACTCAATATTTAATATAAAATTAGCGTATAACTAAATATTCACTCACGGGAATATTGCATTTGTGAAGAAGATCGAGTATGCGTTTATGTGATCTTTCGACTGTAATTCCTGGAGAAGATTTTCTTCTATTTGCTTTATATGAAGGTAAGATTTGTCTTCTATATTCGTTACCTTTTTCCCCATCAATTACCTGTAAATGCGTTAATCCCTATTGCATATAACAAAAGGACCAATAGTGAAATTAAAATTCTGGGTATGATTCGTGAGCTTACAGCAATAACAGGGTCAGTGAGACTGACTTGAGAGAAGAAAAGCGAAATCCAAAAGGCGAAATTTTGCAAACTGGGTGTGCTTCCTTTATAACAAAGTGGATTAACATCCAAGAAAAAGACCCTCTTCTTTTGATTCTTTTTCTTTATCGAAAGATTTTCTTCGATTTCTTTGGTGTAGTGAGATTTAATTGAGAATGAAGGAGAGTTGGAGAAAGAAAGAAATGGAGTTTTGAGGTTATTAGATGAAGAAAAGTTGTTGAAGAGTTTAGTTGGATATGGAGGATAATAATTATGTGGGCAACAAAGCTTGTTTGTTTGAAGATTGTGAAAAGCCATTAGATGTTACACACTTAGCAGCAGGCGCTAATGGAAATTCTTCGGGTTTAAGGGAGGAGTTTATAGTTTCACGAGAAGATAATATTAGGGGTCATTTTGCTACATTTTGGATTTTTTTTTTTTTTTTTAACATGGGAGAGCCATTTTTCTTTCAATTACATGGGAAAACTATTTTTGGACTCAGTATCATTACCATAGTTTGAACTTGTACGGCTTAAAAGGATAACCAAGTCTCTAGCCAGTTGAGCAAACCCTACTGGTTCACATTTTGGATTTTTTGTTCTATCTGAATGATAATTAGATTGTGTATTTTTAGCCGTTTCGTGTCAAGTTTTTGAGAGTTCTAATCGATTCACTATCGATTTGGTACCCTTTTCTTCTCCACCTTTTAGACCTTTAGTATTCTTTTCACTTTTGTTGGTGGTGTGATCTTTTGAGTAGGTTTAGTCGCTTATTTAGTAGGTTTCCGTTGATTTGTCGATTGTTTTGTTGTTTCAGTTTTATGGTCTTTCAGTTTTTTTGTTCTTTTTAGATGTTTGGAAAGGGATTTAAATATCAACCGGTCAGTAGTGTAGATGTCAGAGCTTTCATTTGGAATTGGTTATGTTAGTACGTCTCAAAACGCGACTAGCTCTAATTAATTAAAAATAAGTAAAAGTACATTGTATTGAATAAATAATTATTTATTATGATATACTTATTTAATTTAGGAAATACAAATAATAATATACAAATATTTACTATTCCTCCACAACCTATTATGATATCACTGTCACTATTTTACTATTCAAATTCTTAAGTCAACTCCCACCTAAAAGAACAGGGGAAAGGAGGGGAAGGTGAGCTACTACTGAATCAGTGAGAAAATAAAATAATGGTTATTTACATACTTTAACCTAGGGGTAGGGATGCAATGAACCAATACTTTCACCAAGGGCTTAGATTTGAGTTCGTTAAGGGTTTGTTTGAGTTCGACTCGTTAGTTAAACAAGCCAAACTCAAACTTTATATTTAATCTCGCTTACTAAACGAGGCTAACCCAAACTTTTATAAACTTGACTCGTTGTCTCGTGAACAGTTTGTAAGGGTTCTTTAAGAGCTCGTTAATAGACTTGGTAGATATATTCAATTAAAAATTATCAATATAGCCATATTTATATATATATATATATATACAAAAAGTCAAAACTACGTAAAACATTTGTATATGTAATTAATCGTAACAAATATATTCTATATCTAATGAGTATTTTTTTCGTGTTTTCTTTAAGTCAAATTATGTAATGTGTTGTATATTAGTTTTACTTAATTTCATTTAAAATTATCAAAAATCCAAAATAATAATAATAATGTGCATCATAAAAAAATAAAATAGACTTAAACGAGCTTTAAACTAACCGAACCGTGCCAAATCGGGCCAAACTCAAGCTTGGAATTTTTTTTACGAACCAAGCCCACGAAATCTAAAGTTTGACTCGGCTCGATTCGTTTCAACTCAAACCAAACTCAAGCTCACTAAAATATTACCAAACTAAATTCAAGAAAGTTAAAGTTTGTCTCGGTTAGGTTCGTTTGCAGCCTTGCCTAGGGGCAGTAATTATATTTAAGACATTGTCATTGAACTTATACATGTCAGAAATATATATTAAATATTCATAAAACAGTAAATAAATCAGATAAGTGTATATATCAAACAAGACAATCCTTACTAGCCAACAAGATATATATACACTAGCAAGTAATAATCAAGTTGCAAAGGATATTGTTGTCTTGTCCTTATATATCCCGCTGCAACCTCGATCCTTTATAACTCACATTAGTTATACACCGGGTACAACGAGCCTACGGCCCACTGTCCAAGGAACTCTCCGTTAAATGAGTCAGGTGAGGATAGATCATGATAGTCGTGTTAACTCTGGCAAGTCCGCTGCCGCCTAGTGCAACACGACTGTATCATGTCAACAGGGACGGAAGTAGGGCTTAGCTTGGGGGGGCCTGGGCCCCCCCAAAATTTTCAAAGTTAATTTTTTTTTTTTATATATACATATAACATTGGGCCCCCAATAACAAAAATATGTATAGAATGTCTTTTGGCCCAGTAAAAGGTTAAAGAGATATTTACCGGACATATCTCAATTTTTTTGTTTGGTTATAAATTAAACCTTATCCACAAATATAAACACAGAAACAGAAAATGCTTTCGTCAATGATAGGGTTTCGCTTCTGAAAATTATAGAAACATATTTATCTTTAAACAACGTTTCATCTACTATCTTACTCATAGCAGGAATTAAAGAAGTTGTATCTCAAAATTTCAATCTCATTCGTTAATGGTAATTTTAAAGATTTCTTCCACTTTTAACTACAATTATTTCTTACTTTTGTTTTGTTATAATGATAGATTATGTGTTTGTTATGTGATTTTTAGTGTATTTTGGTGCAATTTCATTATTTCATATAAATGTTTATTTTTTACTGTTAAATGTTAAAACAGGGGAGGCCTGAGAGGGTGGGGAAGAATGGTGCTCCAATCTTGGAGCAATTTAGTGTAAATTTGTTGATAAAAAGGGATTACTGTTGATCTAATTCAATCAAATTTAATTTCCAGGTTCAATCATGACTAAAGGAAAGACCATCGATTCCTTTTTTAAGAGGAAGAATGTTAGTAGTAGTGATAATATCAACAACAACATCATTGAGCAAAATTCTCCAAAGATTCCACGAATTCAAGCACAGATTGGTGATATCTCTTCTCTTGAGCGTGATCCTGGAAAACGTTCACAAATATGGAGTTTTCCAGTTAATTTACAAGACGAGATTCGTAGATCTTATTTAAAAGAGGGCCCATATCGTCTTGATCAACATCAATCAAAATATATTTATTCTGGAAATGAAGATCATCCCCGCCGATTCCAGCAAGATTGGTTTAAATCATTTGCTTGGTTGGAGTACTCTCCGTCAAAAGATGCCGCATATTGCTTTCCGTGTTATATTTTTTCCAAAAAACCAACTGGAAGACCAGGATCTGATGTTTTTACTTCTGAAGGATTTCAAAATTGGAAGAAAGTGAATGGATCAAATTGTGCTTTCTTATCTCATATGGGTAAAGATCCATGTTCTCCTCATAACAATGCTGTAAAGTACTGTGATAGCCTAATGGCACCATCACTTCATATTGACAAAAGGATGGATAAACAAACATCTGAACAAATTGAAAAAAATCGACTACGACTTAAGGCATCCATAGATGTTGTTAGATGGTTATCTCACCAAGGTTGCGCCTTTAGGGGAAATGATGAAAGTGACGACTCAACAAATCGTGGTAATTTTCTTGAATTGATAAGGTTGCTAGCTACATATAACGAAAAAGTGGCAGCGGTTGTGTTAAATAATGCTCCAAAAAATGCACAATATACTTCACCAGTTATACAGAAAGATATTTTGAATATTGTGGCAAATATGGTGCGGAGTAAAATTCGGGAAGATATTAGAGATTCGAAATTTTGTATACTTGTAGATGAATCGAGGGATGAGTCAAGAAGAGAACAAATGGCTATTGTTCTTCGATTTGTTGATCAAGAAGGATTTGTTAGAGAACGTTTCTTTGATATTGTCCATGTTAAAGACACATCAGCTCTTACTCTTAAGAATGCAGTAAGTAATGTGTTATCTAAAAATTGTCTTTCTATTCAAGATATACGTGGACAAGGATATGATGGTGCTAGCAATATGCGAGGCGAGTGGAACGGATTACAAGCTTTAGTTTTGAATGATTGTCCATTTGCATATTATGTGCATTGTATGTCTCATCGATTACAACTAGCACTCGTAGCGGCTTCAAAAGATGTAATGGAAGTTGATCAATTTTTTACAAAGCTTTCTTTAGTCGTTAATATGGTTGGAGCATCTTGCAAGCGCAAAGATGAGTTACGGGAGGCTCAAGCTACTGAAATTGCAAATCTAATTGCAATGGATGAAATTGTTACTGGAAAAGGTGCAAATCAAATTTGTGCACTACAAAGAGCTGGAGATACTCGTTGGAGCTCACATTTTAATTCTGTTTGTAGCTTGATAAAAGTCTTTGGGCCAACTAAAACCGTCTTGAAGAATATAATAAATAATGGAAATACTTCAAATATACGTGCAGATGCCGACACTGCATATGATATGATCACATCTTATGAATTTGTTTTCATTTTACATGTAATGAAGGAAATTATGGGGATTACTGATACGCTATGCCAAAGTTTGCAACGAGAAACACAAGACTTATCAAATGCAATGCATTTGGTGGTGTCAACGAAACAGCTTATCCAGAATATGAGAGAACAGGGATGGGATACTCTTATCGAAAATGTTAATTTATTTTGTGAAACACATAAAGTTACAATTCCAGATTTGAGTAAAGAATATATAAAGGGGAGAGGTCGGTCTCGTAATCAAATGAATCAAATTTCACTCGAGCATCATTATCGATTTGATATCTTTATAGCGGTTGCAGACTCCCAAATGGCTGAATTAGATCATCGATTTAGTGAGGGAACTATGGAACTTTGTACTCTTCTCTCTAGTTTGGACCCGAGAAATGCCTTCGAGTCATTTAAGGTTGATGATATTTTGCTACTGGTTGATAAATTTTATCCTCAAGATTTCACTGACCAAGAGAAAAATCAACTGATGTACCAGCTGCAACATTATGCGGTTGATATTCCCAATCACCATGCTCTAAAGGACCTCTCAACGATATCGGAATTATGCCATTCTTTGGTTGTCACAGGAAAGTCAAAGACATACCATTTAGTTTATAGAGTAATTTGTTTGGTATTGACTCTTTCGGTTTCAACGGCTACTACTGAAAGAGCATTTTCTGGTATGAAAATTGTTAAAACATGTCTTCGTAACAAAATGGAAGATGAATTTCTTGCTGATTGCTTGCTTATTTACATCGAGAAAGAGATAGCAAAAATATTTACTACAGATATGATTATTGATGATTTCTATGCTAAGAAACATCGCCGTGTTCAACTATGTTAATCGCCCTATTCTACTATTTTATTTTGTATCTTTTGCAGGTCTATCTTTGTTATTAATTATTTTTTCTTTTCAAAACAAATTTGGAGATACAGTAAGTTTTGTTGTTGTTTTTTTTGCAGTTGCCACTCTTCATTGCAATCCTCCTCTACTCTTCCCTTTTTGTCACTTCGTGGAAGGATGCTAAAAAAATTATTGATTTTGTACTCGCATTTGTAAGTTTATTTTGAAAGATAATTTAAGTATGGTTCATATATTTTTATTTCTAATCCTTTTACATTGTGCTGGAAAATGGGTATTACTAGTATAGGTGTTTCCGCTTGCTCATAAATGTTTTAACTTCGAACAAAGGGAACTGTTGTACCAAAGTAGAGCTTGTGTTTAATGCCACTGGAATTGATTGAAGATAAGATCTTACATTATTGGAGGAGCTTAAAACTTTGCTGATATGAACTGACTAGTTTTTCTTTATTTGGATTGTTGATATAACATATTTTTGTTGTTCAGTTCTAATGATATTGTTTAGTTGTTTATGTTTAATGAAAATGTTCCATTGATATTTTTTCTTTTGCCATTTCGTAATGCCTTTTTACTTTTTATTTAGTAGTGCTGTTTTTTTTCATTTATACTGATGTTTGTTTGTCAATTTTTACAGTTTTTTTTGTTGCAATTTTGTACTGCTGTTTTATTAAACACTTCTAATATATAAGAATTTAAGAAGTTTTAAAAAAGCCTCTGATTTGACTTTGTTGCCAGCAATTTGTTTTTTGTTCCATGTTGCACATAGATATTGATAATATATTTGCAATTGTGTACTGCTGTTTTATTCTTCCAATATATAAGAATTAAAGAAATTTTAAAAAAGCCTGACTTTGTTGCCAGCAGCTTTTTTTTTGTTCCATGTTCTGTAGCTGTCGATCATATGTTGTTATTTTTTTTTTCACTTTTTGAATGTACTATATAAATTATATTAATAGATATAATTGATTAAAAGATTAAACTTATTTGGGACCTATAATGCAATTAATGTAAAATATAGGGATTTATACAATAATTGTCTAAAAAAAATTTTCCAGGGGCGTTGCCCCCGAACCCCCTTCGGCCCCCCCAAACAAAATTTCCTGGTTCCGTCCGTGCATGTCAAACGATCGATCGATAGCAACATCAAATATCAAATATGAAACGACTAAGCAACTCACTTCAACAATGATAACAATTAACAATAAATGGATAGATGACGAAATAGGTCGTACTATCCCAAATATACAATCAGTCATATGATAACGAGGTAATATAATTCAAATAAATAATACTACAAAGGATACAAAATTATCGAATTAAATATATTACTGCATAACTTAAAATAGGGTTAATAATCTCCATATTAGACATTATTAAAATCCTTCACCTTATACGCGACGATAACACCTTAAATTATAAAGCATTTTGATCAAAGAGTTAAAAATGTAAGAAATTCATTTTCGTTATATAATCATGTTTGATAAAGTATTATCATATTTACAGGAAATTAGACCGCCAAACTTGTCCATTAAAATTTAAACCTAATTACTAACGACAATTTTTTTCGTCGCCTTGATATTATTTTGAATAAAATATTAATATTATATAAATATCCAATGAAATCAATATGTCGCCAATGACAGTTGTCATTCACGACTAGTTCGTTAACATGAACTCGTTGTAATGGTCAAGTTTCATTATCGACGGGGTTTCGCTTACTAGCGACGAGATATGTCGTTGATAAAGATAAAATGTTTTTTCCTCTTTTTTTTTCAAAAACACATTCCCCATTGTTTTTCGTCGAAACTGCCCAAAATTTTGTCGCAAATAATAACTCCAGCGAAGACAAATTTTGTCGCTAAAAATTGAGTGCACTAGCGACAGTTTTTTTTAATTATTTCCGTTTTTTATTAAATAATTCGTTGTTAGTAATACCAATAGCGACGTCAAGGATTTATCGCCAAAGCTACTATAAACTAGCGACAAAAATTGTCTTCGCGAATCAACTCCAAATACTCGCGAAGACGACAACAAGTATGTCATCGCCAGAACTGCGCTTGCTAGTAATGTGTGTTTCAAATAAAATACAAATATATCCTCCTTTTTAAAAAGGACTTAAATTATTATAGTGTTGTTTGTTTGATTGAATTAACAAATCACGGGACAAACAATTCACTGATCCATTAATAGGAACATCTACTCTATATTTCTTCGCAATATCTCCGACACTCTATCAGGTGGGCATTAATGATGAGTGCTACTCAAAGATTGCATAAATAATACTCAAATTTGTTATCCAGTCAACACATTCATTGGCCAGTTTGAATGGAAGCAATAAGTAGAACTACCATCAAGAATAAACACATTTTCATCTGATACCCCATTAATGATTGCATTGTGAAGCATGCATCATAGAATTTATGAACAACCGGAAGCACTGAAAAGATTTTGGCGCCAAATTTGAGAAGATGAATAGCTACAACTAATGATAGCCATGATGAGATGAATAGAAGTAGCACCACAAATATACCACCACCTATAGCCTCGGATACTCCCAACCTCCTATAAACAAAGCTACTAGAGTAGTAAGTAACTGTATTTTTGTTCTTTTCATTGAATTATTACACGTATTGTTCTAAGAATCCCTATTAGCCAAGTGGTCGTTTAATCGAGGGCCTAATATTGTTCTAGGCGCTTATAATGTAAAATTTGTCCATTGATTGCTAGAATACTTAGCTTGAAACAATTATGTCGTAAAGCCAAATTCATAATAATATAAACTACTTCTTTTTATAAAGTCAACCCATAATATATTAATAAAATTTAAATTTATTACAAATGCAAAAAGTAAAATAAGAGTAAAAAACTATCTTAAAGTTAGGTGTGGTTTGTTTTTTAAGTGATATATAAGGAAGGCTGAATAAACAGGTGAATTGCTCTAATTACTGGTATGTTTCATTAAAATTTCAAACTAACTATGATCATTCAGACACGGCCTTATAACAGAGTAAATTCTTGATATCAAACGGCACCTTAGCTTAGCTTGAAATCTTAATATAATAAATTAATTAACAGTCATTCAAATCTAAGTTTGACCAGAAAAAACGTCAACGGATTAATTTTAGTAATAGTGAGAATTGTATGAAGATCGAGGAAGTAATTACATATACTTATTAATTAATTAATGTAACATACCTTAAGGTGGACTTATAGTTAGCACTTAGCGAAGGACAAACATGCCGAAATTTAGTAAATTCATGTCTGTGGTGTTGAATTCGTGTAATCATACGCTGAAAAAGCATTTGTTTGCAAGCAGCATCGTTCTTGAACCAGCAACTAAAACTTGGCCTTGGTCGGATCGAGCAAATAGAAGGTGACAAGAAGCCGGAGATAAATTTTCCTCCGGACACTCGCATAATTGTTGTAGACAAGCTCATGACGGGATATAGAGTATATATCTTTTTGATATTTTTACTGAGTTTTATTGATTAGAGGATTCATTTCTACACAAGCAATTGTACTCTCTTATGTAGTATATGTTTATAAATGGTTATACAAGAAAATATGATGAACTGAAATTCGATGAGAGAGAAGTGGTTTGAGCAATTCTTTCTAAATAGTCAGTTGTTAATTATGGCATGTTTATAGGATTTCTAAATTTATCATCGTCTACTTGATCATTAAATGAGTATTTTAGTCTAAAGATTCTTCATAGATTGATTGATCCACCAAAAGCTTAAATACATATTAAACATTGAGATTTAAAAGTTTTCTTTTAGTTTTTTATAATTAACCCCATCATGAACTTATTACAATTTCTGTTTCGGATTCAAATGATTCGCTGACAAGATTATGATAGTGTTTAAAGTTTAATTAATACTTTCATTGATAATGTATTTTACTCAATTATTTCTTTCGTATCAAAAATAAATTTAAATATTACAAATAATAAGAAAATTAACTGTCATCCTGCCGAATAATATTTGAATAGTGTTCTTATCTTTATAGTATTTAAGATCAATGATTAGAATATTTTAAGTCAAATAATTTTCATATATATATTAAAAAAATTTGTTCTTCTTTAAAGAAATATATTATGTATATTTATAGTATTGCACAACACCAAATTGCAGCACCACTATATTTTATTTTGAGGATATAATTTTCTTTGTATTGGATTACACAAATTAAACATATAAAAGATCTAGATCTGAATAATTAATATAATATTCTGTATATTAATATAATTAATATAGTAGTCCCACCAAACTCACAAAAGAGTGTCAGATCTGTCTAATTAGATTCAAAATTTTACTTGCGTCCCCGCAGAAGAGGATGTTGAAGACACTCCCAATGCAAAAATGTAGTATGTGTTTGACATTTAAATTTTGCTGTATTACAGTAAAGATCATTTGTGATGAGATGTGTCATCGTTAATTATGGTATTTTTTTTTATCATTTATAAGATATTTTATACCTTTGACGACAACACGGTTATAAATAATGCCTATAGTGATCAAGCTTCTAATGACCAACCGGGTGATCGCTAGTTATAGAAGTATTGGCGACCAATAATGGTCGCAGGAAGTATAAAAAAGATATTTTAAATTTTTTAGCGAGCACAGTAGCTAAAAATGTGTTAGCCATTAGCGATTACGACATCGACTGCTAATACTTACAATTAAATTTAAAAGAATTTTTTTAATACTTGCCATTTAGTGATAGTTATTAACCAAAAATCATCAACGAGTACCAGAGTGGTCGGTAAAAGGGTAAAATATAATTTTATTTACCGACATTCTAAGTGGTCGATAAATTCTTGCTTCCTTTAACATCCATCCATAATGTCGCTAAAGAATTGCGTCATAAATACATCAAATTAGGTAAAAGCTTTTCAAATCAGCATTATCCCACTTTCTTAAATCCTCTTCCCATAAAAACAAAAAATCCTTTTCGAAATATTTCTCAATTGAGTGACCAATTGTCATTCCAATCTCCTAGTCTGCTACCGCACACTTCTAAATACTTTCCCAAGTTTTCTTGTTTTTGGACGTGGAAAGCTTTTTTTCTTTTTTTTTTGTTACATGGGTGTGATCTGGGCTAACTTGCGCGCACTTGACTAATCCCATAGAGATACACATGTCTCCCTATATATATTTTCATGGTAAATCAGAACTAGGTTATCCATGTTTAGGGATGGGTTCGAGTCTTGTATCTCTCGTTTTACACCCGTTAGGGAGAAGATTCGAACCATGGACCTCCTCTTTAAGTGCTGAAGAAATAGCAAGGTCTCGGCCAGTTGAGAACGTGGAAAGCTTTCATTGGGCTACAAACTATCTCCTCCAATGTCCCCCTACTGAAGCAATTTGATGTTCTGTTGAAATTTATTCTCTACCCTGAATATTTGCAGTATTTGCAGTATGTAGTCAAATAAATGCCAGTATTTAAATCTGTTGAAATTAATGTTTTTTAATATCTAGAAATTTAGACAAGTTATTAGAGTAGTCTAAGTTTCTCTAGATAATTCTACAGTTAATTAATAGCTTAGAAATATAGAAATTTCTAGAAATATTAGGAAACATATTAAAAAATAATAACTAGAAGAATCTGGTGACTAATTCATCGCCTCATCTCTAGTATAAATACACCATGTGGGTTCATTTGTTGTATCATCAGAAACTAGAGAGTCACTCACAGTGGCGAATCCAGGAATAAAAATGAGAGTAGGCTTAAAATATTAAAGAAAGATTATGAACAATAATACCAATTCGTATCATATAAAAATGACATAAAACAAAAATATCGTGAATTATAATTATATAAACAATATTCTATAATAAATAAATAAAATTCATTCAATCAAATATATCATCTATATTACATTTTTTTCATTTTGATATATTAATATTACATAACAATCAAGTAAAAATAAAATAAAAGTAACAAAAAAAGTAAAATTTCCATTCCTATATTCCAATTTCATATATAAAATAAATAAATATGTATATATACATTAATTATTATATAAAGAAAACATAAATTTAAATAAAAAATATATATTTCTAATAAATAAAATGATCGATGACAGAAAAATTATCAAATAATCTTTAGTTTAAATTTTTTTGCTACAAATAATTATAAAATATTAAGAATTAGAATAAAAAAACAAAATTTGAAATTTGAAATAATTAAAAAAGAAAATTGATTGTTAAATTTTTTATAATAAATTTGGACTAAAAAAAAACATTTTTCAAAAAAAAAAAAAATTGAGGGTGGGCTTGAGCCCACCCATTGCTATAGTAGATCCGCCTCTGGTCACTCAAGCTTTGTAATATTTACTTCCTTTATAAAAGTTCATCTTTCATTTAAAAAACCAACTTTCGTCCATTTTTAAAAAAATCATTTTCCATTCCCATTTTTTATAAATTCATTTCTATTAAATTCATTTCTATTTTTCCCTTCTCCAATATTAAATAAAAACCAACAAAATCTGGCTCGAGATAGTTACCTTCTGGCGTTGTTCCCAACAATGCAGTAGGTGATATTGTTAAAAAAGAAACAGATGGTACGATTTCTTTAGCTTGTACAATTTCATGTTCACCTTTTTTGACCTCCTTTGATAGGTGATATAAGGTTTTCCAGGGTGTTCATCTATTTCTTTTTGATTATTCCCGAAATCATCCAAAACTCCTCCTGAATTAGCATTTTTAGTCATTCTCGTGACTATATTCTCAAGTCCTCCTGTTTCTATATTTCCACATGTCCACAAGTTATTGCAATCTTCAATTTCAACTTGAGGATCTCTTGAATCAGGATCCAAACTCAAACCCGAAACCCATATTTGGTCAGCCTTTTTATTTTGAGATGAAATACTAATTCTCTCATCCCTATTCCCTACTACTAATGAAAAGTTTGCGAGAGGAAAGGCAGTACCACCTATTACCTTTCTGAGACACGAATAACCTTAGAATATACATTTGCAGAAAGTTTTGCCTTCTTTAAGTAGAGTGAAAATACAAAAATCCTTCATGTTCAGATGATTAAATAAGATGACATTCTAGTTACAAAAATTTAGACTACTCTTACTTTCCCGAATTGAAATAACTTTTCCCTTAACTATTTTTATTTGGAGTCTAAGGAACAGATGTGAGATCCATAATGTACTAATCTCTTAGTACATTTCTCTACTTTTATTGCAAAGTCTATTGTCAAAAAGAAATATATATATATATATATATACCTTACACTTATCCAATTAAATCAACATAATTTATAATCAATTTGACAAATAAAACCAAACTCTACATTAAACGCTTCTATATATAACTGTTTATTCATCATAAAAAAAAAATTCAAGAATTCAACGATTTTTTTTTAATACAAATTGTTAAGTATTCAAAAATTTATAAAAAGTATCAAAATAAGCTTAAATGATCCAAAACAATAGCACACTATAATTTCTGATGTAGCTTTTTCTATTTTTTGATTTTTTTCATCTTCCCATTGCACTGCAATGGCGACTTCAACATTGTGCCCGTGCTTAAAGCTGAAGAAAATACTATTTTCACATCATTGCATTTACTAGTCAGATACTTCTTATTCCGGTTACTCATGATCTCCGAGAATTCAGGTGCAGAAACTATATAATTTTTTACCTCAACCTTCACAAATAAGGGTTTGATCTCAGCTTCTGACGCCATGTAGGGTTCAAATTCCCTCAGCATCCAATCATTCGATTGAACTCGAGTAAGATTCACATCCAATGTAACTTTCTGGGTTTCCTTTTCAATATTGAACGGTGGAATAATGGCAATAAAAAAAGGTTTCTTCTTATACAAAAGCCTTACAGATATGTCACTGTAAGTATAAGGCGTAAGATTAGTAGGGTTTGTGATAGAGAAACGAATGTTGGATGATCTGGGGGAGGTTGATACAGATCCATTAAAGATTTGAAGGGAAATTGAATCGAGTTTGAAGATATGGAAAGAGTGTCTTTCCAGATCATGCAAACTAATGAAGTATTTAGTGTATGGGATTATCAATAAAAGGAGGAAAAAAATGGTACATGATGATAAAAGTACTAACTCACAATTAATTTTTATATTAGTTTCTTTAGTTTTGGTTTGAAGAACCGGTTCCCGTACCGGACGTCGACGAGAGTTCATTGTTAGAGCACCTTTGTACAAATTGCCCAGTGAAGATAATTAAGTACAGTCCGGAGATGGAAGAGGACAAAGGAACTTAATTTATCTCCACATTTTTCTCTATATTATAAGGAGATTAATGACAGACGAAGTCAAAATATTTTGTTGGAAAAATATGTATCACCCCTTTTTCTTAATCTTTTATCACATAAAAACTCTAATATATAATTTATTTTTCTAATTTAATCCTTTTCCCTTTTTTATTTAAGAGATAAGTACCTTAAGAGATTTTTTTTTAATCAAATCATCTTAATTATATTGTTTGGATTAGTATAATTAAAAAAAAATAAAAAATGATTAAAATAAATATATTATTGTTATGAACGGTAGCGAGAAATAAATATTATCGTTTTATTGATTATTTATAAAGTAGAGACTTCTATTTATAGAGAATAAGTAACTCTAAACTCTAGTTTTCATGGGTGGGATTGCAAGTCAATGGTCTGTGTTGAATATCCACATATCAGTTTATAATACTTCTCCTTGGATATTCAGTCCCTAAGAATATGCCTCATTAATTTTTTTCTAAAAAAGTACTATGTTATGAACTGGTTTAACATGCAACAGACAAATCGAGAACTTCTGATCTTTGATCCCTTTGCTCAGTTGGAAGTTTCTTGTTACTTCAGGCTCTATTTCAACATATCCTCCTCCATTGGGCCCTACTCTGAACCTAACCTTTTATCCGACGACTCTGAATCCGAATCTGAATTCTCCTAACCCCGAAGATAAAGAAGATGAATTAGAAAATTTATTTAATTATCGTTAAACTTTTAAGACTTTGACTTTTGGTTTGTAATAACGACTTTAATTTTTTTATTTTTTTATTCGGACTTATGTAATAACGACTTAAATTTTTTTAGTCTTAAGTTTTTATAACGTTACTAGATTTTCATTCGTATCTAATTGCTATCGTTTTTAATGTTTATATTTTCGATAATTCAAATTATTGTCCTAATTAATTAATATATAAAACAAAATAATCAAATATCGTATTTTATAATAATAAAACAAAATTTTAATTTTAAAAAATAGCAACAACATTGTCGTCGCTAATAACTGACTTCTTAAGCGACGAGAAAGGTAATCGTTAAAGAGATCGACCTTTACCGACGACATTTGTTGTTGGTGATGTCAATATTTCTAGCGATGACGGCTGTCGTCCGTAAAAAAATGGGTCTCCAGAGACACAGATATCGCTAATGTTCAATATATGTCGTTGTAATAGATATGTGGTTCATCAGTGATGTCTCCCTTTTTGTTCTAATTATATGCCCTTAGGAGACATCAAATTAGATGATTATTTGACTTATTTACTAGATTTTTAAGCTAAATTGCTCATATTATGATTTCTTCCCTTGGATTTGGATTATTTGTGTTTTAGAGCTTTTATGCGTTAATTCGTTTATCTTTAGTGTAAAATTCTTAGGTTTATGATTTGATGGAGTATCAAGACAAGGATAAGAAACGGAAATTAAAGTCTTGGATGAAGCGTTGAAGTAAAAAACGAGAATAATTGATTCGGAGAAGTAATTAGTGGAGAATGAAATCTGGAATGCTGTCACAAATCACTGTTTTTGAGCATCTTAGCCACTGATTCAGCCTTGGAGCATGAAATTAGGTAGATAGAGCTTGAAGTTAGGAAAATTTTCCAAGTTGAACGAAGTGATTCCGAGTCCGGACGCAAAAGTTACAACTGTTTTAGTAACAGCTAGTCACCGGTTACGGAATTTCATTAAATGGATTGGGCTTTTATTCTAATTAACCCAATCCTTCTTTTTAAAAGCCCAATCCTTTTTTCTCACTATGAAAAGGCTTTTAACTAATTCATATTAGAGAAGAAATAACGCTTAGCAGAAGTCAGAGAAGCAAAAAGGAGAGAGAAAGCTGAAATTGGAGAATTCTTTCTTCCAACAACAACAATTATCAACCCTTTAATTTGGTTTTTCTATTTCTGTAATTCATTATGAACATTTTTTATTTTAATTTAGTAGTTTTTAACATTAGCATGAGCTAAATTCCTTAAGTGCTTGAGAATCGCATTAATGGGTTGAACCCAATTTTATTGAATTTATGTTTTTGGATTTGGGATTAATTAATTTAAATTGAATTGGGTAATTTCGTATTGACTATAATTTCGCATTTAAATACTGTCTTTGAAGTCATGAATCAAATATAGGAATTAGTAATTAAGCTATTCACTTTGGTGGGGAAGTGATCGCCTTGACGAGGGATTTTATTACGGAACTAAATAATAGACGTAAGGTAGATTATTGACCCTAGCGGGCTTAGTAAATTTTATAGCTAATTGGGTAGAATACTTGACCATTCGAAGGTGGATTATAATCACCCTGACAATATTTGTAACACCTAAGAGTAGCTCCTAAGTCCACCCTGACGGGGGTTAGGAGACTATAGAATCTCGACTAGTACTTAATCCCGATTCATCCCTTAAACAAAAACATTGATTTAATAGATTTAGGTGAAACCCTTGCGAAACTCAAGTACTGCCTTTAAATCTTTGCGCCCACTCATTTTTATTTACTTGCTTCTTATTTATTTGCATTAGTTAATTTAGTATTTTATTTTAATTGCATTTTAGTCCTTAATCAAAAACCAAAATAAATCTTTATATCATTTATTTTCCGCATCATATAACAATTATTCACACTTATTACATAACATCGAAAGTCATATCCAATCCGCCCCTGAGATCCAAATCCCGTTTACCGGATATTACGTGGACGACCCGTACACTTGCGGTATGTGTCTTGACTTTTTTAGGTGTGTTATTTTTAAACACACAAGGAGACACCAATCAGCGACAACTTATGGCATGTCGCCTCCATTGTCAATATTTAGCAACTAAATTTTTGTGGTGACCCAATAGCGACTACATGTCGCCGCTAAAGAAAAACACATGTTTATAGCAACGACATATCCTATCATTAGCAACGACTTGTGTCGCCGTTAATGATATATAAAAGTTAATTAGGAAAGAGAAACATTCAGATTGATGTTTAAAACTTTGACTTGAGAGATAATAAAAAGGTGAAGAAAAAAAGAGTGATTTCAACCAGTGTTCTAAAAATCGGTCTAGACGCTAGAAGGTAGCTTAACTTCCAGAAATTGCCCAGACGACCTCTAGACTGTCCCAGAAGATCCTAGGCGGGTTTAGGCGGAGCCTAAACGGACTGAATCTAAAAAATAATAAAAAATCTATTTTTTAATACAAAAAAAATAAATAAAAATAAACCTTATTTTTTAACACAAAAAATTATATAGATCTATTTTAAAAATTATATAAACCTAAAAGAGTATTTAAATAATTATCAAAACCGCCTAACAAGAAAACGCCTAGGCTCCGCCTAGTCCCCTAAGCGCTCGAAGGTGGTCGACCGCCCGTCTAGTGCTTTTTAGAACACTGATTTCAAAAAAGGTAAAGAAGTTGATAAACATGATTGTAAAGAAGTTGTTAACAAGGCTTAGGGTATAACTAGTTATTATACATCTCTTCCAAATTTTATCCATAAACGTGATGATACTATCAAGGAGCTTAAAAAATGGAGTAGAGTTACGTTCAAGAATCACGAGACACAAATTAAAATACTTCAAGGAAGGCTCATTGAAATCAATAAGTGTGACACAACACCCGAATTAGAGAAAGAAGAGAAACAAATCAAGTCACAGATTTAACACGAATTCGAGTGTGAAGAGAAATACTGAGCGGACAGGTCTCGACAAAATTGGTTAGCATTTTGATGTCTCCCTATATGTGATATAATAATCTAGGTTAGAGACATATTTTTAGGTGTATTTAATTAATTAATTATAGATTTTTATTCGTATTCTAATAAATTCTTATTTTTTGTCTTGATTTGGTGATTTATTATTTTTAGAGCATATTTGGTTTAATTTGTGTATTAATGTGAAACTTTAAAGATATATGAAAATTAATTAGATTCCAAATCATTTCTAGAGTTAAAAGGAAAGAAGGTGTGGAAGAAATTAAGAGTAAAAGGAAGTAGAGATATAATATGAAAAGAAAAACTGCCAAATAAATATGAAATTCTACAGCTACGTCCATTAAAGTGAAGATAACTTCAAATCGGCTTCAAATTTGGATGAGTATTGAAAAGAGTAAACGTAGATATTTTTGTTGCGGTCGTTTCGATATAAAGTATGTGAAAATCGGACCAATAAAGAAGGAGATATGATCAATATAGAGAGCAGTGATTATCCTCTACGATATTTTTGGAAACAAATTTGAGTTGGACTTGGACTCAGATTATTACCTTTTACTCACCAATTTCGACCTAGGGTCTTCCTAACACCTATAAATACACCCTATTATCATTGTAAACATGTTCTTGCCCATCATTGTTCAGTTCTAACCCCAGTTCAATCCTTAGTCATTCAAGAGAAGCACGTTGATAGTATGTATCTTTATTTTAGTTTATTGCTTGTTAACATGAACTAATTTTCCCATATATTTGGTTTTGCATATGTATAATCTTTGAATTATATTTTCTTCTATCTAAGTTTGTTTGGGAAAACCTTTTTAAATTGATTCTAGCTTCTTAACCATATATTTGTTTTATGTGCTTTGACTTATTGTCCGTCTTAATCTTGATCACGTTAAGATTGTCTTAATAGTAGTTAGATGATCACCCGGAAGGGGTGTCTAATTATTGAAACATCACATAAGCGTCTAGTGTGTGGTAGTGATTCCGAAGGGCTTGCCTAACTAGATAGTCATTAGGGTTTGAGATTTAACCACCAATCATTGCGCAGGGTCCCCTTAACCAAGTTCCCCTGGTAATTATTTTGTCGCCACCTAAGTCCACCTGGAAGGGGGTTAGGAGGAATATAGAATCATGGCTACTTATCTAAAAGCTTTAATCACCCTTATTAACTAGTAGAAAAGGTGAGAAGGATAAGTGCATACTATCAAACATGAGCAACGTCTCTCTCATCTTATTCTTACATCTTTATTTTATTTTCTTTAGTTTAATCATTATTCTCAATAATTCATCATATTTACTTTTATTGTCTTTTAATTCATTGACCTAATCATTACTACACGTTCTTGTTAATCCATTCGTATAACACACTAAGTCCCTGAGATCGAATCTTAACTTATCATTAAAACTTGTGTACGACCTGTGATACTTGCAGTGAGTAACGTGGAAGTTAAAGTGACATGTTCTTATTTATTTATCGTCTATTTTCTCACACTCTCAACCCCACCACACTTGGAAATAAAAAAATCATCTCTCAACAATTCATGGAAGGGGTTACAATAAGATACTCAAAATCAAAGACTCACAAGGGGAATGGAAAGAAGAATCCGCAGAGGTAAAGAGATGTTTCTAGAATTTTTACTTAAAACTTTCTAATGAACAAGGTGTAGAGGAGAATTAGATGAATATAGCAACTCAACACATTAAATCTGAAGTCACAGGGATATGAATAACAACCTCATTCGCCCACCCACCATGGAAGAAGTTGAGAAGGCATTCAGAGATCTCTTACCAAAGCTCTGGGACCTGATGTCCTTAACGTTAAATTCTATAAAAAAAATTCTGGGATATTATTGAATTTGATGTCTTTCTTATGATTTAGGATATTTTCAATAATAATATAAATCAAGAAAAAAATCAATGACACTCTTATCACATTAATCCCCAAAGGTGATACACATGAAATGCTTGGTGATTACATACATATTTCTTGTGTTAATTTTAGTTATAAGATTATAGCAAAAATCTTGGCCAATAGATTACAGGACCTTATGGACATAATTGTATCACCTACCCTGTTATCATTTATCAAAGGTAGGGCAATACAAGATAATATTATTATTGCTCAGGAGATTTCTTTTTTTATGACTAGGAAAAGGAAATTTAAAAAACAGATGACTGCCATCAAAATCAACATGAACAAAACTTATGACTAGGTACGTTGGGATTTTATTTTAAACGACCTACGTAGATATGCTTTTTGTGATAAATAGATTAATTGGATTAAGAATTGCATATCTACCGTTTATTTTCAAATCAATCTTAATGGAAGAAGAATGGAAAAGTTTACCCCATGCTGAGGTATCAGACAAGGAGATCCACTAACAGCTTTTTCTCTTTACTATTATGACAGAAGCCCCTATTAGCCTTATCGATAACTATGTACATTATTGTCAGATATAGGGAATCCAAAGTAACAAAACCCAATTATCTCTAATTTAACGTTTGCAGATGAGTTACTTGATGATTTATTTTCTCGACCCTCACATCTTGAAATTAAAAGATTAACTATCTTATGTTGATGTAGGTATCAATGACAAAATGATCTGGCCTTGTTCTAAGGACGGTACATATTCTACTAAAACAGGGTATAAGATTCTTACACATGAACAGGTTATTCAGAGCCCACAGTCGGCTAGTACTCCGAACAATTTCAGAACCAATTTATGGAAAACAATTTGGAATTCTAATATACCAAACAAAATTCGAGTTTACATTTGAAAAGTATGCAACAATGCTATACCGACTAAACAATACTTATATAAAAGGAAATGTGGAGATACGAATTAATATATTTGGTGCATGGGCATGCTGGACACAACGAAACATCTCTTTATCAGTTGAAAAGTTTGTCAAAATATTTGGGCAGGTTCATCTCTTCAAATTAAAATGGATTCAGATCAAATATCTAATATAGGAGCTGGATGTTAAATGTTATCAAAGACTATTCTGAAGGAGGTTGGGAAGTAAGACCTGTAACAAACTATGTTATGATTATGATATGGAACATATATGGAAACAAACATGAAGTTTATTCATGAAGAATGTCCGATTGGTGGGGATAAAATTATATCGCCAACGAACACTCTAATGAAGAAATTACATGGCAATTATTGGATAACTAATTATTCATCTAGTAATCAGAATATACAGGAAAAATCGGAAGATGAATATCCAGATAATGACTCTTCTATTACTTTTTTTGTGATGCTTCTTTTAATGTTCTGTATGAAGAAACATGTATAGGGGTTGTACAATATCATAAGAATACAAGGTGTAAAGTCAAAATTAAAGATACCATCACTTGCAACACAGGCATAGAAGGGGAAGCTGTGACAGTTCTTAAAGTAACAAGAATCTGCGTGGAGTTACCAAATGAAGACAAAACTATTTTCTCAAATAACATTGAGCTTATTCAAGGTATTAGACAGATTTCAATAACAAGTTGGAGGATTTATCCGATCATTAGAAAAATCAACCAGATAGTCAGGGATTTCGGCCCAATATCCTTCAAACACATTCTTAGAGGAAATAACGGGCTAGCTGATCAACTTGCAAAGAATGCTAGACATATAGCCGTTGTAATCAGAGTTGCCAACAAGGATACTATTATGTCGGAAGTTTCCAATAAATTAGGAATAAGTTATATTTCTGTTATTTCGTCTTTCTTTTACCCTTAAAAAAACTTACCTTACATGTATTCATAAACAAAATTAGGGTTAGAAGAAAAATTTATACTATTAGTTAATATGCAATTAACTTTAGGGTTAATGCCCAATAAGCACCTGCCACCTTACACATTTGCCCATAAAAGGCATCATCTGTTTTAAAGAACAATGAGTAATGAGAAGTTTCCTATTACTCAAAGTTTGAGTTGTGGTAAGCTTCCCATAACTCAAACGACACTTTTTATGGGAAAAAAAAGGAAAAAGTAAAATATATGTATGGGAAAAAAATAATAGTTGGGGTTAGAGAGAATTAATTTTAACTTGAGGTGTTTGTTATGCAATAATCCTTAACTACTTTAACTTGTACTACTTTACTACTTAGTGAATTGTCATGCCTTACATTACAAATAAAACATAGTAAAAAAAATGACTAGACGACCTCAATTATTGCTAAGCGTTGCAAAGTTCAAAATCACTCTTACACAATACTCTACCACAATTACAATTACAACATGACATCTTAACTTGGCAACTCAAAGGCGCCATAATTAACATTGTCTCATTGGTTAAACCTTGGTATGACAATGGAATCTTTACATTATCGCATGTAACACCCAGACCATTATGATGGCCATTTGTAAGGACCTTTCCAATTGCCGTCACTTGAAAAAGAAGTGGTTGAAGTGAAGCTTGCGAGTCAAGTAACTTGTTCACAATCTCATCGTCTGTCACATTGAACGGCGAGCTGGCTGACGAAAAATTCACCTGAAGATTCTCCGTTCCGACCAACTCGAAAGGCATGGTTGGCGTAACCGTGACAAGTTCTTCTTTGTAAAAGACGGATACCGTTAGATAACTAAAGCGGTACCAGTTCAGGTCGTCCAGCCCCAGATTAGGGGTTTTAATAGCTTTAGGGTTTCCAACAGCAAAAGTTATGTTCAAAGCAGTGAAAATTAGTGAAGAAGAAGAAATGTTAAATGGAGAGACATTAATAGAGTGAATTAGCCATATAGGATCAATAGCCTTAGAGGGGAGTAATGAGTACAAAGCATGAAACATAATGGTAACAAACAATAACAAATTTATCCACATAAGTATACTCACACATCTATCTTTACATGGTGATAATCTTTGATTTTCACTCGAATTACTACTTTCGATGTTTATGTGATGATGACGACGATCATTCATCTCTGCACTAGACGTTGATTTTTCGTTATTGATGTTTTCAGTTGATGATGAAGCAAATTTTTATTTGGCCCGAGTCTTAATTATGTATAGGAGAATTAGTCTTATTTGATAAGAGTTATCTCATCCGTTCTTTTACTTTCTTTTATGAATTTTCTAGATAATAATTTCATATAATAGTGTGTGACTTAAACGTAACTCTAGCGTATCACTTTTTGTAGGGTTTAAAATGAATCCAACTACTAGAAAAGTGGGGATTCAAGCAGGGAAATTCTTGGTCATAGTTTTAGTATTTAAATAATCCTAGATTTAAATCCCCTAGAATACACCTTCCACGCAATTTCACGTAATACGCCTTCAGATTAACGACATGTGTCATTTAATATAATCAATGGTAGAAATCTAATATTTAATAACTAACCTTTAATTATGGTTACTAAGTAAATCTATTAACATAATTTACCTAAAATAAATATATTCAATAAGATTTTGAATTATCAATAACTTTAAAATTTATTAAATGTAGTCCTAAACAAATTTTTTTAAATGATAATATAGAAATTCATATGTATTTTTTTATGATGGTTAGCTGATGAATGAGAAAGACAAAACATTAGTTCAAATGATGAATAAATCTGCAAGATAATTTTTTTAGAGCAATTGAGTTACTTGTGAACATCTCCTGTTTGCACATCCTAATTTAATGCATAAAATTGCTCTATTGGTCCCTGAGTTAGTTAAGTCAAGTAATGCCTATCTGAAAAGAATTACATGAAATTGAATTAATTTCAGTTCGGTTCCTATGCGTGATCTGCAGCAACCGTTCAAAATGAGTTTATAATTTTGAAAGTCTAGGGTACAAAAAATTATTTTGTGAACTTTAGGTAAAAAGGCGAACTAACGGAAACTAGAAAAGAAAAAAAATGGGGCAAGTATGTATAGTCAAAAGACACGAGATAGGGGTGGAAGTTGAATGCTTTAAAAGAAACCAATGGGGTAAAACACAAAAAATCCAACTTTCAACTTTATTTGGTATTTAAATGGATTCTTGATCAAGCTTAGTATCTGATTTCATGTGCATTTATTAAGTTTGTTGCATATTCTCCTAGTTGATGTAAGTCAGACTACTGTAATTCTTTTTTGCAATTTACTCCCTATAATCTGATAGAATTAATACCTTTCTACTAGACACTTGGGGCAAATTTTACATGTAAAAGTGAATTGATTCTACGAAACATATCCTAGACTCATAAAAATCCTCAAACAATTATTGCCTACAAGCATGAACACTATATTCTTATTACTTCATAGTGGTTACTATATTCTTATCTGCATGACCAATTATCATCTGAGTTACACCTTGTGTTTTTCTTCTTTATCACAGCTCTAAGAAAATTATCCTGCAGATATTTTCATAATTTGATTTAATGTTTTGTCTTTTTTTCGTTAGCTAACCATCATAGAAAATATATATGGATTTTTTTAATAAAAAAAAGGCCAGGTCTATATTTAATAAATTTTAAAGTTATTGATAATTTAAAATCTTATTGAATATATTTATTTTAGGTAAACTATTTTGATAGATTTATTTAGTAACCATGATTAAGGTTAATTATTAAATATTAGATTTCTACCATTGATTATATTAAATGACACATGGCGTTAATCTGAAAACGTATTACGTGAAATTGCGTGGAAAGTGTATTCTAGGGGATTTAAATCCATTTTTATACTACATGGCTGGCAGAGGAGAGAAAATGCTTTCATTTTTTCTTTTTTCATTTCATAACTTACTTTGTTTTTCCCGTCCAAAAAAAAAAAAAAAAAAACTTACTTTGTTTTTTGTATTGTTGGAGGACATGCTTTGTTAAATAATAAAAAAATTATATCACCACAGTTACATTCGTTCTATATAATAATTTATATAAAAAAGATAGAAAAAGTTGTAGGTAAAATTTAACAAAAATATAAATTAATTATGCAATTAAAAAAATAAAAAAGAACATATTTTAAAGTCTTGATATCTTTCTACTAAAGACAAAGAAATAAAATAAAAAGATATCATTTTCGTAAATTGAATATTGTTTGAATTTAGTTTTATTTATAAAATAATAAATTATTTTATTTTTTTCATTAAAACATAAAAAATATATAAACATTTGTATTAATATTTTTATGTTTATATATTCTCTATTTTTATAAAAAAATGAAAATAGAGAATGTAAAAATATAATATTCTCTATTTTTAAAAAAAATTCTTTTTTGGAACTAACATTCTACTTTTCATGAGTTTTGGGAATTTTCTTCATATAACTTAATTTTTTGAGTTATCTAGATATAATTTTCTTTTCTTTTTTTTTTTAAACTTTTTTTGTGATGCATAATTGTTTTGAACTAATATTATAGTTTTCCTATAACTAAATTTTTTGAGTTTTAGAATTTTATTGAAAACTCAACTTTTTGAGTGTTAGGAATTTTTTCGAAACTCAACATTTTGAGTTTTGGAAAAAAAAAAATGCTTTGACTGATGCATATAATTTCAGTGTTTTGTATTTAAAATAATTAATATATAACTCGTTTTTATGATATTTTTGTATAATTTTTTAATGTATCCATTTAAGTTATTTTGTTGTCGTCAACGGGAAGCGAACTCAAAATCTTTTGAAGGTAAAAAAGATTATGGTTTTTACGAGATTGCAGGAAATATTGAATATTAACTCAAAAAAGAATTAGGGATAGAAAAAAAAAATTATACTATTAGTGAATTTTCATGCCTTACATTACAAATAAAACACAGTAGTACGAATTAAAAAAAAAGGAATAGACGACCTCAATTATTGCTAAACGTTGCAAAGTTTACGAGACTGAAGGAAAAAACAATTACAACATGACATCTTAACTTGGCAACTCAAAGGCGCCATAATTAACATTGTCTCATTGGTTAAACCTCGGTATGACAATGGAATCTTTACATTATCGCATGTAACACCCAGACCATTATCATGATAACCTGTATGGACCTTTCCTTTTGCCGTCACTTGAAAAAGAAGTGGTTGAAATGAAGCTTGCGAGTCAAGTAACTTGTTCGCAATCTCATCGTCTGTCACAATGAATGGCGAGCTGCCTGCAGAAGAAAAAATCACCTGAAGATTCTCTGTTCCTACCAAATTGAAAGGCATCGTTGGCATAACTGAGACAAGTTCTTCTTTGTAAAACACGGATACCGTTAGGTAATTAAAGCGGTAGTACTGGTTCAGGTTGTCCATTCCCAAGTTAGGGTTTTTAATAGCTTTAGGATTTCCGACAGCAAAAGTTATGTTCAAAGCAGTGAAAATTAGTGAAGAAGAAGAAATGTTAAATGGAGAGACATTAATAGAGTGAATTAGCCATATAGGATCAATATCCTTAGAGGAGATAAATGAGTACAACATACTAAATATGACAATACAAAACAATGAAAAATTTATGTAGAAAAGTGTATTCACACATCTAGCTTTACATGGTGATAATCTTTGATTTTCAAACAAATTACTACTTTCGATACTTTCGATGTTTATGTGATGATGACGACGACGATCATTCATCTCTGCACTAGATGTTGATTTTCCCTTATTGAAGATTTCTGTTGATAATGAAGAGAATTTTTGTTTGGCCCGAGTCTTAATTTTGTAAACGAGAAGTAGTCTTATCTCATAAGAGTTATCTTATCCATTCTATTACTTTCTTTTACGATTTTTCTAGATAATAATTTTATAATAGTGTATGAATTAGACGTAACTCTAGAGTAGCACTTTTTGTAGGGTTTAAAATGAATCTAACTACTAGAAAAGTGGGGATTCAACCGTTTAGCCGTTATTAGTCTTTATTTTTTATTAAGGGGAAAGGATCCTCCACTAGTGGAGTTCTCTCTTAATCTTCTACTAGTAAAATACTTGGTTTATATTTAAAGCCCGTTTGGAAGTGCTTATTTTAGAGTAAAAAAGCACTTTTAGAATAAAATTCAAAATTTAAAAAAATTATTAAAAATAATTCTGAAATCTAAAATTATTTTAAGTGCTTTTTTCAAGAAGCAGCTATTTGGTGTTTCTCATAAAAGTGCTTTTCAAAGTAAAAAAAACTCTTAAAATAGTAAAAGCACTTTTAAGTGCTTCTCCAAAAAAACACTTCCAAACGGGCACTTAACCACCTTAACTTATATGTAATTGTTAGTTTTTGTTAATTTTTTTTGGCCAACCTTTTCTTTTCTTTCTATATTTACTTTTTGCTTTTAAAAAGTTTTTGTCTAATTAATAATTTTAGTATATATATTTTATGTAATTATAATTGATAATTTTAATGTATATAGTCTATTTAATTATTAATTAATAATTATTTTTATATTATTTGGTTCTTATATTCGATATGATATGATTTAATTGTAAAGATATGTCATGGTTATTTTTCTATTAATTGCGATATAATTTTCATTAAATAAATAAATAAATATTGTACATAATTAAGATGATGAACGAACTAAGTCGAGTCGAATATTAATTGTTCAAGTTTGTTTGTTTAACTTCAAACTTTGAACGAGTCGAGATTAAATTATTATAAAGGATTTTTATTAGAGTTTGAGCTTGTTTATTCAAATAAAAAAAGAATTTTAGGTATTAAAAATTGAACTCGTACTAAATTAGGATTTAGCGGAATATGAACAGTCGATGATAGAGTTACAACTCAAGTATCATCGACACATTCACATCTCAGTTCAATATTTCATACACCTTATTATTAAGACATTCAACGCCCTATCAGTCATTACTATTTTTCGTATCAATACATTTTCTATATGGATGTAAATCAACCAAGTAGTTCATAAATAGTTTGAACTCGACCCAAAAATCTCGTTCAAACTCGATTTTTTATTTTAATAAACAAGTTCAAACTCTAAAAAAAATTCTTTATAAAAATTTAATTTCGACTCGTTTAAAGTTTGAAGTTAAACAAACATACTTGAACGGTTGATATTCGACTCGACTTAGTTTGTCTATCATCTTAATTATAAACAATATTTATTTATTTATTTATTTAATGAAAATCATATCACAATTAATAGAAAAATAACCATGACATATCTTTAAAATTAAATCATATCATATCGAATATAAGAACCAAATAGTATAAAAATAATTATTAATTAATAGTTAAATAGAATATATACATTAAGATTATCAATTAATAATTAAATAAAATATATACTAAAATTATTAATTAGACCAAAACTTTTTAAAAACAAAAGGTAAATATAGAAAGAAAAGAAAAGGTTGACCAAAAAAAAAGAAAGAAAAAAAATTGATAAAAATTAATGTGTATATAAAGAAATAATTACATATATAAGTTAGATGTGGTTAAATATAAGAGTAATGATATTTGTCACCCCTATTCCTTTCACCCTTTTATCACCTCCTACATGGCAGATTGCATGGCATGACATATAATTAATTTATTTACTTATCTTAATTAACTGATTTATTCCTTAAATTAAATATTTCCTTAATCATATTTCCTAATTATTTTATTCTTTACATGTCATGCCATGTAATCTGCCATCTAGGAGGTGACAAAAGGGTGAAGAGAATAGGGGTGACAAATATCATTACTCTAAATATAAACCTAGTATTTTACTAGTAGAAGACTAGTAGAGAACTCCACTAATGGAGGATCCTTTCACTTTTTTAGGAATAATATGCAATATATATGGGTACATATCTAGGAGTAGAATAGGTCTCATCCTCCTCAAAGGTGACTAGGATTCTAAACTAAGGTCAAGTTTAATAAAAGACTAAACTTTTTTTTTTGGGTTATATATTATTATCAATTTAATTCTAAATTAGGAATATAACCCGGCCAAAACCATGCAATTTATTTTGAGCCAAGAATCAAGAAATGCCTATTAAAAAGTTATTGATAAAAAAAGCCTAGAATAAGATTCTTTATAAAAAAAACAGTCTGATCCCAAACTACCCATACATTTAGCAATTTAGAAAAAAAACAACATCAAGTACTTTCATAGTTATGGGCTCTTAACTTTATCTAATTAAAAAGAAAATAAAAAAGAAAAGGAAAACAAGCAAGAGACTTAAAAGCAACTGACCACTCAGCGCGGAATCGACGATGAACGGCGAAAAAGGAAAGCGTACTCCGACGAAGCAAAGCAGGAAACAACATCTAGTATCGAAAGCAAAGATTAAACTTCAAAATCCAAAAGAAACCCATACGTAAGTGAAAATATACTCCTAATTTTATGTTCATTTTGAGGTTTTTGAAAGTTTTATTGGATTCAAAATTGTATCTTGCATGATTCATGTTGATTTTGTATGACTAATTTATGGTTGATTAAGTAAAATAGTGATTGTAAATACTGATTTTAGAAGTTTCTAAAGTTTGTCAAATATAGATAAACAAGGACTTACAGTGATTTTTTTTGATAAATACAATGCAAATTATAGAGAAATCGTGTAATTTAGGGACCTTACATTGTAATTTACGCATAATATAGAGACTTAAACTGTTAAACTGTGTGTTATGCAGAATTCACTAAACAAAACATGAAATTCACTGAATTAAATAGTGAATTTAATGTTTGGAGAAGTGAATTTTATATGATAATGTCACTTTAGACTATTAATCTATTTCTTGTGGTTGAAGTTTGTGTAAATACAGGGAAATTATGGCTCCAATAAGAAGAATAAATGATGAAGAGAATTAAGAAATCGATGATATAGAAGTACCACAAAAGAAATACAAGGAAACACTACAAAATAGACATATGGAAACACTACAAATCGAAACGTATAGATGATAGTGATGATACCTTATCCGAAAAAGGAAAGAAAATGCAGAAAAGCTATTCAACTATTTAGAAGTGGGACCTGGACCTGGTTTCGAGAACCAACCCAAGCAGAAATGAAGGAAGTTGATTGTCCCTAAATGAATGAAGGAAGCCTAGTTTTTTTTAAGTATTATGAATGATTTGATTAGAATTGGAATTTTTAAGATTTATTATGATGTGTGATAGAAACTAAATTGTAAGGGAACCCAATATTATGTTATTGATTTGAATATTCATTATCCAACAAAGGTTTTGATACCAACTGCTACATGTTTTGCGTCTAACAAACATCTCGAAAACAATGGCACGATTGAGTGGCTATTATTTCTTACATTCAAAGTTCAAGTGAAAAGTAAAGGTCAACAAGAGTAGTCAAAATTTGGAAATATTCATAGTTTCAAACATGGAATTTTATGTTTGAAACATGACATTCCTTGTTTGAAACATGACAATCCATGTTTGAAACATGAAATTCCGTTTACATGAACGTTAACAAAGTTAAGCTACTCAGCTCAAAACCTATACTAAAAGACTATACTATTGAAGGAATAAAAGACATCATAATATATAGACAAAAAGGATTTAAAGCATAACAATACACATGTAAAAAATGTTAAATTTGTGAATATTAAGAAACCGTTAAGAGTATAATTATCATACAAAATTCATAAATATAAAAAAAATATCATAAATAGAACTTAACAACTTTTAGCACTAAGGGTTCCTGGTATAATTTTCACAAGTTATTATCTTAGATTCATATGGAAATTCGCCACGAGACTTAAAACGCCTCTATTTCCCAATCATCTGTAGCATAAGTATCCATACGCTGCAAAGTTGACTCGTTAACCAAAAAATGCATGTTAGATAAGTCTCCTTCGTTGTTCAACATACAGTTAACGTCCTCTCCGACTAAATTCACTAAATGCGTGGAACTTAAGAGCAAGGAAGGCTATTTAGACAACACGTAATCGGAAACAGAATCGAGACTCAGGAAAAGATCAAACGAACGCATAGTACGTTGAGAACCGCATCTAGCAACAGCCATAACCATCTGCAAAAAACAAGTGATAACATAAGTAGTAGAATATGATCATATAAACAAGCAACAGTTAGAAAGGGAAAAATTGTTAAGAAACACAAATTTTCATGTTACAAAACATGGAATTTTATGTTCAAAACATGAAATCCTGTGACTTCACAAACCGATGCAAAGCATAACAGCTGCAAAATAACCTCTACTCAAATCAAAACAACTTAAACACGAAATTCATCGTCACTAAAGCAAAATATCAACAAAATGAAGAATATACTACACATACATAAAAAAATACAAAATCAAAAACATAATAAAATGCATTAACTGTTAAGATCAAACAAAAAAGGAAGAAAAACACAAATTCAACAAAACATAACCTGCAAATGAGCAAATTCAGTATATAGTCAAACGAAATTCATTCAAAACAAAGAATTAAAACATAAAAATACCTTAGAAAACATAGAAGTGGATAAAATTGCAAAATAAAGAAGAAGCTAGAATCAAAATGCTCTACAAATCATGAATACATACAGGCGTGTATGTATTGTAACCTTAAAACAAACTTGCAATAAAAAAAACAACAAATGAAATCAAAAATTACAAAAAAAAAACAGAGAAGAAATTAGAAGAGATTACTAGAAGTATGTGAATTTGTAACATGAGAACACAATCGATTAAGAAGCTAAAGATTAAGAGCACGATCGATTAAGAAGCTAGAAATTATCGTGGGAGAGAGAAAAATGAGAGAGAGAGAGAGAGAGAGAGAGAGAGAGAGAGAGAGAGAGAGAGAGAGAGAGAGAGAGAGAGAGAGAGAGAGAGAGAGAGACTAAATTAATGGTGAGTAATTAGCATTTTTTAAAATAAGTATAGAATTTATATGAGGTAAAAAAGGAAACAAAAATAGAATGGGCTTGTTATTAATAAATAAATAATTAGGAAGATACTTATATACAAATAAAAATAAATTAGAGGCTTAAAAATATTATTAGGGAGATTAATGAGAATACTTTGGGCAATAACCCCTTTTATTTTTTAATAGAATAAGCTAAATTACTATGGTTATGTTATAAATTGATTATAATTTAATTTTTTTTAAATATGATTGACTTAAATATGCCACAAACTAGAGTTGAGTTGGACTATTGGGCCCGTCAACTCGGCCCAACCCAAGTAAAAATTATAGTGTAAATTTGGTAAAAATATCCTACACCCGATAATAATATGGGATTTCCCCTTAACATTTAAACCCATCCAAATTATCTTGGGCCTCCCTTAAGCCCCACTACTAGAAACAACGTGTTTAGCGACGAAAAATTACCGACGCCCGTACTTCGTCGGTAAGTTTTCAAAATTACCGACGACATTTTGTTACCGACGAAAAAATCATCGTCGTAAAATAGCAACGCGAAAATTCGTCGATAAATGGGTGTATTTCGTCGGTAATTCTTTTTTTTAACTTTGATTTTTTTAACCTCCGAAATATCGTTGCTATATTTGCGACACCGTATGTCGTCGGTATATTGTGTAGGTTACCGACGACATTAGTGTAATTACCGACGAATTACGGGTCGTCGGTAATTAAAAAATCCATTTAATGAAGACATCAGGTTTTTAACTCACAAAACACCCAAAAACCCCAAAAAAATTCTCCGATTTTCTCCCAAAAACACAACTACATGGTGTGGCCTAGGGTGTGACAAAAATAGAATATAAATAACGTGCAGAATAACACCCTAGACTAGCACGGTTCTGCAAGTATACAAATCGTATGTAAGTTTTAATGAATAAGTAGAATTCGTTCCTCAATGACTACGAAGGTTAAGAAGAACTTATGCAAATATTCAAGTGCTGATATAAAAGATTGAACAGATAATACGCAAAGGTAAGGAAGAGAAAGATAGATTTTTATTTGATTTTCAATAAAGGAAAATTAAACTAATAAACTAAAAGACAGAAAATAAATAAAAGACAAGAAAAGAAAGGACGATAGTATGAAAGTTAGCTTGAGTAAATAGCATGTAATCCCCACTAGTCTTGTCGTTCTAAACATGTAAGGGTGAATTATGTAGTATTTCAATAATCGGTTCCAATTGCGCTAGGTAGTTTTAAATAGGGTTTACCTGTGTCAATAAGGAGTCCTAAGCAAACTGTTCCTGCAATTGGTAAATAGCAATACACTAAACAATGGTGATTATCTAGTTAGGTTGATTTGTCAGATCTAAACCTTACACTAGACGTTATGTGCTAAACATGTAATTAAACACCGTTGTCAATGGTGACCTAACTACTAGATGGTAATTCTATATGGTCGCGATCCACAAGAACACAAAATATAAATTACAACACATAAACAGAGAATAAAAACAATAATTCAATTTAAAACATAGAATTCCCAAATTAGATAGATGTCAACCAAAACTAGGGTTCATACATATATGATAAAACTCAAGCTATAGAAATTTAGTTCATACTAAGAAAAGAAGAGAAAAGAATTACATAATTAAAGGTTGAAGAATACATGATTGATGCACAGCTCCTTCCAAACTTCTCTTCTTGTGTTGTAGCTTCTTCCTGACCTTAAGGTTTGGTCAAGGATGATTTTCTAATGATAAGAGGTTGTATCTATAGTGTATAGGTGTAATTCGTTTTCTTGAACGAAAAGGTAATATTGGGCTCCAAGCCCAACCGTTTTTAAGATATAAGCTGATTTGTGGTCGTAGGTGCAGAAATTCAGAATTAAGGCAGCTTTTCCTTTTTCCATGTTTTTAGCTTTTACTTCCTTATCTTCAATTTCCATGTTTATCTTCTTTCCTTTAACTCTTTTAACCAACTTGGACTCTAATTAATTACCATATATCTCTAAAGCTTCACACTAAATAAATAATTAAACCAAATATGCTTTAAAATAATAAATAATTAATTCAAGACCCAAAATAGGAAAGTGTACTAAATCAAGCTAAATTCGACCTATAAACTAATAAATACGCCTAAAATGATGTCTCGGAAGTAGATTTAATTATCACAAATGAGGAGACATCACTACATTTCTTTTTTTTATTTCTAATTGATTCTCCATTTCATCTTGCACCATTCCCGGGTTAATAATCAAGGTGGGGCACTATCAATATCCAATTTCATCACACAATTTAAGGTAATTGCATGAAAATTCATTTTTTTTTGGTTTCTAATTGTGTTTTATTCTTGCTATATGGTTTGAAGAGGTGAATTAATACATTTCCAAGGTGGGGCATTATCATCAATCTTCATCTTATCCATCCAATTCAAGGTATTTTCAATAAATTTCATGCTTTTTAAATTTTTTATTTATTAGATTATACTAGTTGATATAACTTATGATTAGGTTCATGAATTACATGTTTTTTGGTTGACTTGTTTATCATTATGTTGTAAATTATGCATGTGTTGTGTTATTTATATTTTGTGCTCATATATTTTTATTTGTTTAATTAATTATATGAATTTTTTATATATTTATTGTGTTTTTATTTTCTTCATTCAATGGTTTGTAATATTTATTCATTCAACGAGTTTGTAATTTTTATTCATTCATTGGGTTGTAATTTTTATTATGTTATTTATTGTGTTGTAATTTTTATTCATTTTATTAATTGGGTTGTAATAATTATGTATTTTATTTTTATATGAATGTAGTCGCATAGTTTTATAAAATTGTTGCTAAGAGATGGCTTCGGGTATGGATAAGAGTTTGATCGATACGACGGATTATTACACGCCAGAATATTTTTTTTGGGTTTTGGAGATTATCGAATTTGCTAAGAAAAGTAAAGGTTATACTGGTTACTTGTCTTGCCCGTGTAAGAAGTGTAATAATTACTGTCGATTACCCACCGAACAGGTTAGGGCCCACCTTCTAAAATCCGGGTTTAAGCAAACATATCAGGTTTGGACAAAACACGGTGAGGATGGGATACAAACACATACACCCCATGCAAGTCAAGATCCAATTATAGTAAATGAAATGCAACATGTTTATGACGATGGGAGACAAAGTTACGATGTTGGTTGACATCCGGGAGATACCGAGATGAGAGATGCACGTCTTCCAAGTCGAAGCAGTTTTGAAACATTGTTTGAAGAATTAGAGACAGAATTATATCATGGTTGTACATCGATGAGTTCCTTGAATTTCATTGCCAAGCTTATGCATGTAAAAGTAAATAACAAATGGACTAACACATCATTCACCGAGCTATTGGACTTGTTTAGTCGTATTTTGCCCAAACCTCACAATTTGCCCGATTCTTATGAAGCATGCAACAAGAAGTTGAAAAGTTTGGGTATGGGGTATATTACTATCGATGTCTGTTTGAACGATTGTGCCATTTTTTACAAAGAGAATAAAGACCTCGACAAGTGTCCAGTATGTAGCGAGTCTAGATGGGACCCAAAGAAGGGTAACAAAGTACCGTATAAGAAGCTTTGTTACTTTCCGATTGCTCTGAGATTGCAGCGACTATACGCTTAGAATCACACCGCTGAAGACATGATAGTGCACCATACCAGAAAGAGTGTCGATCTAGATGTGTTACGCCATCCAGTTGACGGTGATAGCTGGAAACCATTACAAAGTTACATCCAAAGTTTGCCAGTGAACCTCGGAATGTGTATTTGGGACTGGGTATCGATGGTTTTTGTCTGTTTTCTATGCAGAACAACTCGTATAGCATGTGTCTTGTCATCTTGACCGTCTATAACATGCCACCGTGGGTATGCATGAAGGAAACCACATTCGAGCTTTGTTTGTTGATTCCTGGACCCCGTTCACCCGGTAAGGACATGTATGTCTTTCTTCGACCTGTTATAGATGAGTTGGATGAGTTGTGGGATAAAGGGATCATTACGTATGATTCCCACAAGAAGGAAGAGTTTACGATGAAGGTTTGTTTGTTATCGACGACTAATGATTACCCCGCTAGGTCATACACTTCAGGATGGTCGGGTCAAGGTTACTTAGCTTATCCAGAATGCATGGATTCTACTCCGTCATTGAGGGTGAAGAAAGGGGTTGTTTACTTTGACCATAGACGTTGTTTACCTCCCGGACATCGATTTAGAAAAGACAAGGTTTCGTACCGGGCTACCGATCATAGGGGCCCACTGAAGAAATATACTTAGCCGATATTCAGACACAGTTAGATGGGCTTCCTATTGTGTATCCCGGTGAACACAAGGATTTTAGGGGCAAGATCGTGAAGCAAACTGTTCCGCGGCGATTCAATTGGAAGAAAAAAAGTATTTTTTATCGTTTACCTTATTGGTCCGAAAACTTGTTGAAACATAACATTGACGTTATGCATTGCGAGAAAAATGTGTGTGATAGTTTGCTCGGTACAGTTATATGTCTTGATGGGAAAGTTAACAAAGATAACGTGAAAGCGAGAATGGATCTTAAGGATATGAAGACCAGGAAAGATTTGTGGTTGACATCGAGAGGAGGTAAAGCGATACTGAACCGAGGAAAGTATACTTTGTCAACGGAAAATATTTCTTGACTGGTTGAAGGCACAGAAGTTTCCCGATGGTTTTGCATCTAGTTTAATAAATAATGTTCAAAGTGATACGGGAAAGATTATCGGAATGAAATCTCACGACTGTCACGTGATGATGCAGTATCTTTTCGTGGATAGTATCCCAGGGCTCATTGAAGACAAAGTGATTAGTGATGCGATTATTGGGTTAGCCAACGTGTTTAGAGTCGTTTGTAATAAAAAACTCAGCAGGAAAGAGTTAAAATCGGGTAAGACGAAAGTGGTTGAAGTTATGTGTAGACTGGAAATGATTTTGCCTCCCGCGTTTTTTGATATAATGATCCACTTAGTGATACACTTGTATGATGAAGCATTGCTAGGGGTCCGGTCCAAATGCGGTGTATGTACCCATTTGAAAGGTATTTGAAAAAGTTGAAAAAGTATAATTCGAAATCCGGCTAGACCAGAGGGTTCAATAGTCGAGGGTTACGTGGCGGAAGAGACGTTGAATTTCATATCAAGGTATCTTATTGAATAAAAAACAAAGTTCAACGATCCAAGTAAATACAACGAACCACCACCAGTGCCAAAAGAGCTATCCGTTTTCAAGTCCCAATGTACTCTAGTTGGCATGAAAGAATATGGTTCTTTACCATCTAAGGAGAAGAAGCACATCAGTAGGTATATTTTGCATAATTGCGACGAACTCGAAGCGTACATGACGTAAGTAACGAATATTTATATTTATAAATATATTAATATTAATATTTATATATTTATATATTTATATTAATTTATTTATACTCATTTACGATTTTAGTGAACACAAATCCACACTTTCGGGAATGAGTAGGGAAATAGATAATATGCACCGTCAAATGTTTAAGGAATGGTTTCTGAAAAAGGTATGTAACTTTAGGCATTGGTTTAAATATTATCTATTTATTTTCAAAGTATTAAAAATTATTTTTGTATAACAGATTCATGGAATGAAATCCCGTGGCGATGCATTAGCTACCCCTGAGATGGTGTCCTTGGCAAACATGTCTTTTGGTGTGGTGCATAAATACGATTCATGTGTTGTGAACGGTGTCAATTACGGTGAATTAATGAAAATCTTGGAGGTTATGTACACTGTAGGGTGCCCCGGGTTTGTTATTTGTTTGTAAGTGGTACAAAATGGTGTAATGCGAGAACAGAAAAAGGGGTAACCTTTATCAACACATTAAACTTTGAGTGGGCAACGAACCATACATTTTAGCATCGCAGACCAAGAAAGTGCTTTACATCGACGAGATTAATGCAAAGAAATCATTGAAAGGTTGGAAAGTCGTTTGGGAAATAAACGATCGACACAGATGGAAGCCTGAGTTATGGGGTTCGGAGTCACTACCTACTGGGAATGAGAACATCAGCATACCGTTGGTTAACACTGTGAATGGGAGCATCAACATACCTTTGGCATCCACCGAGGAGATCGAGATTGACCCATCTCATTTTCATATTGATTTAGCTTTTGATATGGTTATTGATGAAAACGAGGAAATTGATGATGACACGTGGGAAGAATATGGGGATGAAGAAGAACCTATAGAGGTTGATAGCGATGATGAACCTATAGATAATAGTGGATATGAAACTGATTAGGAGATTTTTTTTTGTTTATTTGTCTTAAAACATTTTGTTGGTTTTTGGAGTTGAATTTGAATTTATTTTGATACACTCAAGTTTGACTCTAATAGTTGAGCAAATACACCAAACACTCAAGTTTGACTAAAATAGTTGACTAAATACCCCCAAACACTCAAGTTTGACTCTAAATGTTGACTAAATACACCAAACACTCAAGTTTGACTCAAATAGTTGACTGAATATCCCAAACACTAAAGTTTGACTCTAAATGTTGACTAAATACCCCAAAACACTCAAGTTTGACTCAAACAGATGACTATATACCCCCAAACACTCAAGTTTGACTCAAATAGTTGACTAAATACACCAAACACTCAAGTTTGACTCAAACAGTTGACTAAATACCCTAAACACTCAAGTTTGACTATAACAGTTGACTAAATACCCCAAAAACTCAAGTTTGACTCAAACAGTTGACTAAATACACTAAACACCCGTGTTTGACTCTAAATAGTCGACTGAATACACCAAACACTCAAGTTTGACTCTAATAGTTGACTGAATACACCAAACACTCAAGTTTGACTCTAATAGTTGACTGGATACCCCCAAACACCCAAGTTTGACTCTAAATGTTGACTAAATACCCCAAACACTCAAGTTTGACTCAAACAGTTGACTAAATCCAACCAATATGGTAACTAAATCCATAAAAATAAGTCCAATTAATAACAAAATTCCTACATTCAAGCATTTGGTGCGTTTTTAATTATGAATTTTGAAAAATAAATAACAAAAATAATTCGATTATTGGATTATGTTTTGGAATAATCTTTGATTATTTTTGCTTAAATTTTGTGTATATATAGGTTTGGTGATTAGGAACTACCAATTTTTTTCCTTACCAATTTGAGTTTTGTTTATTAAATAAGAAATTAATTTTTTAATTAAAAAAGGGAAAACCACGCACATGACCAGCACGTGACCAACTAACGCCGATTTTTGACGGATTCCGTTAAGTGGAGATAACGAGTAGGGATGGCAATGGTTCAAAAATTAACTGTAACCGATGGATATCCGATCCGATAAAAAATCCGTTAGTGGAACCGATGGTGCATCCATGAGGGTTTGGTTCTCACAAAAGGTAACCGGCGGATTATCCGTTAGGATTTGGTCTTTTACAATAATCCGACGGATAATCCGAAATCCGAAAAAAAAATTAAAATATATATACTATATATAAAAATATTCTATGCAAATTTCATATATAATATCGATCAAATATAATTATTCCATACATAAACTAGCTAATTGATTAAAATCTATTTTATTACTATATTGCATAATATCATTCTATGGTCTTCCAATAATTTTGTAGTTAATTTTAGAATTTTAAAAATATTTAATAATTTATTTTATTTAAATCATTTTAAATATTGCGGATACGGATTAACCGCGGATAAACCGCATCCGTCGCGGATGCGGATTTGGTAAATAATTCTAAAATCCGATGGTTAATAGATGCGGATTTGGTTATCGTTTTTCTTAATGGATGTGGATGTGGTTATGCAATTTTTCGAGGATATCCGATCCGTTGCCATCCCTAATAACGAGTCACGAAAACTTAGTATAGAGGGTAAAATGTCGTTTTTTCAAAAATAGGGGGTAAATAGTCAGTTAGGCCATAGTACATGGGAGGTAACGATTGTATAATTACTCTTAATAAAAAAAAATATCTTGAAAAAACTAGTTTAAAATCTAAAAGGACATTAAATAAAAAAAGAAAATATATTTATTCTTCATTGCATTTTGTTTTTGTTTTTTGTCGCTGAGTGGGTGTATGTATACTCGTGGTTTGTTTTTTATACATAATTACGTGTTAACGATCACTTTTTATAAATTTTTTAAATCGATCACTTTTTAGAAAAAATATTAAATCACTATTCTTAATCTTTGTATATTAAGCCATCCTAACTTAGACATATGCTAAGTCCGCCATCCGAGATGAGATTAATATTTTGAGTAATGATATTTGTCATTTCTATTCTTTTCACGTTTTTGTCACCTTCTACATGTCAGATTACATTGCATGACATGTAAGGAATAAAATAATTAAGAAATATAATTAAAGAATTATTTAATTTAAGAAATAAAATAATTAATTAAGATAAGTAAAAAGATTACTTACATGTCATGGTGACTAACGGTCCCGGTTCTCCGGTCCACCGGACCGAACCGAACCGGAGGTGATTGGCGGTCCTGGCCCGCTCCGAACCGGAGCCCCGCTTAGCGGCTCGGTTCTTAAAAAAACCGTAAGAACCGAACCAGACCGAGAACCCTCCTATTTTTTTTTTAGTCTTTCATTTACTTCATATCCGCAACTTCTAAAAAATCCCTCTTTCGGCGATAAAACAAAGCTTCTAAAAAACCCTCCTTGAAATTGAGTGGTTCTTCTTTGTTCTGCTTTAGATCTTCTCTTTGTTCCTTGAACAAAACCGGTAACATCTTTTCCCTCTTCTTTTATTTTTCAATTTCATCTTCAGTCTGCTCATAAAGTTTCTCCATTGATATTTTATCAAACCCACAAGTCTCTTCTCCTAACTTGAAAAAATTGCAGTTGTGGTGTAAAGTTCATATCTTCTTGCTAAATTTATTAAGATTATTTGGATTGAATGGTTATTTATTCATATCATCTCAATTAGTCATTTGGTAATTGAAAATTGCATAATTACTCCTTTACCAAAATGTAGGTGCTGGAGAATTATAAAGCCTTGTAAATTTTCTTTTTTCTTTATTGAAAGTTATATTTGTAGAATACATCTCTTTAAAATAAATCCATTGAAAAAGTCTAACGGGAAAATTCTTTTCTCCAACTTTTACGGGATATCAGACCAGAATTTTACAACAACCATGGCTGAGACGCCGCCTCAACTGGCCGGCGGGAAGCTTTCAAATGATCATGAGCCTGACCCGATGGTGGTGGGTAGCCACGCTGTGGTCGCTGCACCTTCTTCTCCGGGCTCTCATGATCAAATCATGGAGGAATTTCCATCGCTGCAAACTGCCAATCAATTGGGTAGAACGGGCAAACGTACAAGAACTAATCTGGAGAACCCAGACGCTGCACCTGCAATTAAAGCTTCAGAGGCAGTTGCTGATACTGCCGCACCTGCACCAAATATTCCATCTCAGGCGAATACCATGACTTCAGGTAAAAATTCAGAACCTTTTGTTAGGCCTAATCTAAGTGGTTGGAAGGGGACAGTTACGGGTAATAATCTAATTATCCCAATCATCGAAGATAGCGAAGAAATTCAGACTGGGTATGTAATGGGTGAGGAAGATTTTATGGAATTAGAAAACTTAATTGAGGACGATGATGAGGAATTAATAACAGATACAATACCTACCATTATTAGGACTAGGGAGGAAATCCAAGAAGGGGTTAGGTTGTGGCGAAATTCGGCAGTGATCAGACTCTTGGGGAGAGAGGTTGGGTTTTCATATTTGCTCTCTAAACTAAGGCAGATATGGGTGCCGAAAGGTCATTTTGAATTGATCGATGTAGGTCATGGCTATTATTTGGTTAAGTTTGAACAAAGAGGTGATTTCGATTTTGCGATTTCGGGAGGTCCGTGGATGATTTTGGATCATTATCTTATCGTGCGGGAGTGGACACCTAGCTTCAATGCATCATATAATTCAATAACCAAGACCACCGCATGGGTAAGGATTTCAAACGTCGGTATGAAAAATTATATTGCTCGAATATTGAGAAAAATTGGGGACAAACTTGGGAAAACAATCAAAATAGATCCAATGACTAAAGGGAGACTAAGGGGAAACTATGCGAGACTAGCTATTGAGCTCGATTTGAAGAAACCATTAGAACCAGAGGTGAGAATCGGGACAGATATATGTAAGGTCGAGTATGAAGTTCTTCACTTGATTTGTTTTGAATGTGGTAAATTTGGGCATAGAAAGGAGAATTGTCCGGCTATCTTAGTTGATTGTATGATGGAGGAGCGGGATAGTGAGAAAGGGAAGGCGATTATGGTAGAGGAAATAATTGAGGTGGCGGCCCCGAAAGAGAAATACGGGGAATGGATGACAGTGAGGCGTGGAAACAAAGGAATTGGGAGGAATACTATGAGTAAGGGTCCTAAAACTTACGCGAATAATAATCTCGGAAACCGTTTGAGGCTCTTAGAGTGGAGGATTTCACAAATGAAATAAGGTTTAATGCACAAAGTACAACGAACAAGGGGCAAAGCTCGGGCATGAAGTCGATCTCTAATAAAGGAAAATCTACTACAGGGACTAAAGTGAACAATAAAAAAGTTGGGGGGTCTAAAGGGCATGGGATAATTATTGCCCCTAACTTTGAGCAAAGACGGGTACTAATTGATGAAGTTGTTGTGAGCGATGTTGGGCCGGATATGGAAGTAGTTGGAGCCGGAAGTGAGAGTAAGAAGTTGGGTAAAAAGGGTGCGAGCGGGGTTAAATCTCGAGCTGGATTGGGTAAATCAACATGGGCCAAGAATTCGGCTATGATGGAGGAGAGAAGGGGCTCGGTTGGGGCTGGAGAAGGAGCAGGCAGTGAAGGGATAGTGGATATTGTTATTACTGATGGTGGGAATAGGCACAAGGACCAAACTGCAATTCTTGGAAAGTTTATGGAATTTGACAAAGGTCCCCCTACACCCCAACACCAGCCACCTACTGATGTAGTTACTACCGAAGTGGACCCCCCTTACCTCGGCGAGAAGAAGCTGGACCGTCCCGCAGCTGCAATGGCGCCGGACCCACTGTGGGACGAAGCTGAAGGTGGCGACAGGGAGGACTCGCCGTGGTTGGTGAGTCAAATATCTGAAACGGGACCTGCTGAAATGTGCGAACAGGAGGATAATCCAAGAAGCTCGGAGGATGACATGGACACGGAAGCTCGCGCCTAGTGCGCCAACTGGTTTCTCTTATTTTATTTCATTTTTATTTAATGAATTTAAGCAATGTTTCAGGAAATTCTTGGGATAGAACAAAAAACCCGATTAATATTTTGGTTTGGAACTGTTACGGAGCGGCTAAGCCGAGGTTTAGACAAGTGCTTCGTGAATTAATGATTAATAATAAATTTTGGCTTACCGTGATTGTTGAACCTCGGATTAGTGGTGCAACAGCAAATAAGGTTATTAATTCTTTGCAAAAGGACAATTCGATTAGGGGTTATTCGGAGTGTTATAGTGGTGGAATCTGGTTACTTTGGAATGATTCGTCTGTGAATATTAAAGTTCTTTCAGCTGGTCGCCAAGTTATAAATATAGAGGTGAGTCAGCAGGGATGTAGATCATGGATTTTTTCTGCTATATATGCGAGCCCGGATTACAAACAAAGAGAGGTGTTATGGGATGCACTCTACCAGACATTCCATAATATACAATCTACATGGCTAGTCGCTGGTGACTTTAATCAAATACGCTTGGAGATTGATAAGAAAGGTGGAGTTTCGGGTGTCTCGAGAAGAATGGAAAAGTTTGAGGAATGGCGGAACATTTGTGGTTTGATAGATCTCGGTTTCGAAGGCCCTAGGTATACTTGGAGTGATTCCTGGAACACAGGGCAAAAAATAATGGAACGCCTTGACAGAGCATATGGTAACGTTGAATGGCAAGATCTTTTTCCGAAAACACGAGTTGTACACTTGGCTAGGGTCCATTCAGATCATTTGCCAATCCTAATTCAAGTTTGTCCAACCCAAAGACCTAAAATTAATCCTCGGCGTTTCAGATTTGAGTCAGCTTGGTGTCTTCGTAAGGATTTCTTTGAGTTCATAAATAAGAATTGGGATGGTAATAGCGCGGGTATAGGTGATGGTATAGTTTCTATTCAGAATCGGATAAATAAATGGAAAATGGAGGTATTTGGAGATATTAATCGTAGGAAAAGAGAGCTATGTGCGAGAATTCGAGGTATACAGAAAGTGCTACAGATTTCTTATAACTCTTCGCTTCGTAATATGGGTACTCAGTTAACCAAGGAATACGAAAGTGTCTTAGAACAAGAGGAAGCGATGTATTTTCAGAAGTCAAGGAATAAGTGGGTAGAATCGGGGGATAGGAATACGCGTTTTTACCAAATTGCAGCGTCTATTCGGAAGAGGAAGTCTATTTGAACTAGGCTATTAGATGATGTGGGTAATTGGGTTGAGGACGAAGCCTTAAAACGCTTAGTTCGTGATTATTTCGAGTCCCTCTATGCGATACCGGAGGACCTTATGGAAGGGGGCATCTTGCCGATTGTAGGACCACTAGGGGAGGAGATTAAGAGTGATCTTGGTCTCCCATTTTCAGATGAAGAAATCCGTACTGTGGTGTTTCAATCCAATCCTAATAAAGCCCCTGGACCGGATGGTATGTCAGCTGCTTTCTACCAGAAATGTTGGTCAGTGGTTGGTCCCTCGATTCGTAAGATGGTTCGTGAAGCGGTTGAGACTGGTCATTTACCTGCGGGTCTGAACGGTACTCTTATTCACCTTATTCCTAAAGTTTCAGACCCGAACCGGGTACGTCTTTTTCGTCCTATTAGTCTTATTAATTCCCTTGTTAAATTTATTATGAAGGCTATGGTCAACCGACTTAGGCCTATTTTATCTAACATTACTGGACCTTGCCAAAGTAGTTTTTTGCCAGGTAGATCGACAGTGGATAATGTGGTGCTGGTTCGGGAGGTTGATCATAAGATGAGACACCTTGTGGGGAGCAACAGAATTATGGCTGTAAAGATTGATCTCGCGAAAGCCTACGATAAGATTAGATGGGAATTCATAGAGGAAACTGTGAGGTTTTTTGGTCTTCCGGAAAGTTGGATAAAGCTTATCTTGTCTAGCATGAAGGAAAATGAAATGCGAGTCCTTTGGAATGGAGAACCGTTAGAGCCGTTCACTCTTCATAGGGGTATCCGTCAGGGGGACCCACTATTTCCCTACATCTTTGTAATGTGTATGGAGAGATTATCTTTGTTAATACAGGAGCTTTGTAACTCGGGGAGATGGAAAGAGATTCAAAGTGGTCGCCGGGGTCCCAAGTTATCTCACTTGTTTTTCGCGGATGATCTAATTTTGTTTGGTGAGGCGTCTGTTTTGCAGGTACAGGTAATACGCGAGGCGATGGATATGTTCTGTAAAGAAGCAGGACAGACAGTTAGCGCTGAGAAGTCCCTGATTTATTTTTCATCAAATGTCCCGGAGCAAATTCAAAGAGACCTTGCCTTGGAGAGTGGATATTGTCATAGTTCCTCTTTTTGCTTCTACCTGGGTGTTCCTATTCACTCGGGAAGGTTACCAAAGGGGTTCTATAAAGTTATAGTGGAGAAGATGAGGAATAAGCTAGCCTCTTGGAAATCAAAAACATTATCTCTAGCGGGGCGGATCACACTAGCTCAATCAGTGTTGAATGCGATACCGGTGTACCAAATGCAGATCATGAAGCTACCAAAGTATGTATGTAATGAGGTGGATAGAGTGGTTAGGGATTTTATTTGGGGGTCCTCGGTTGCGGAAAGAAAGTTACATTGGGTTGCATGGGACCAAGTTTGCAAATCAAAAGAAAATGGTGGTCTTGGGATAAGAGGTTCCGAGAGGTATAACTTGTCCTTATTAGCAAAACTTGGTTGGAAAATTCTTCAAGGGGGGCAATCTGTGGCTTGGATAGAAATTTTCAAAAATAAATACTTTAAGAATGGAATTCTAAATCGCGTCCAAAGTGGTAATGAATCGAGTATATGTAAAGCTATTTTAGCGGGAATTAATGCGTTTCGGGATGGTTTTATTGTCCATGATGAGGTGGATGGTCCAAGAGTGAGATGGAAGTTTGAGAATTCGGGTACTTTCTCGGTTAAATCGGCTTTTATGAGTTCAAAGGTAGATAATGCTGATGATTCGTTTAAGTGGGAGTTGATTTGGAAGTTGAAGTGTTCGCAAAAGATTCGGGTTTTTATTTGGAGAGTTGTGCTAAATCGGATAGCTACGTCGGAAAACCTTTACAAAAGGAATATTATTGAGTCTAGAGTTTGCGCTATTTGTGGTGCCGAAAGGGAGGATTCTATTCACACTTTCTTAAAATGTAAAATAACTGTTTTAGCTTGGAATTTAATGGGTTGTCCTTCTGTGATCGCAGGGCCTGGTGCAGCAAATCGCGATGGAGCTGCTGTGGATGTCTCGGCTGGAAGGAGTGAAGCGGTTGCTGCAGGGACCGAGCTGCTGGATGCGCGTGATGTGGAGGCTGACCTGATGCAGAAGACGGACAGGGACCACTTGCGGAATCTGAATACAACATGGGAGCGAACCAGATCAAATTTCAGAACTGCTGGCCGAGAAGGAACTGAAGCACAGCCGCGGGACCTGTTGGGAGCTACTGCTGCAGAATTTTCTGCATGTTTTCCAGCTGCAGATTTTTTGCAGGCTTCCTCGGATGGTGTTAAAGCTTGGATGCAAAGCCACCTTCAATCCAAAGCAAGAGTTGGTGGCTTTGAGTGGCCTATTGTGTTCATAGCCATGTTATGGACGATTTGGGTTAAAAGGAACTCGATTATCTTTAATGAGGGGCAAAGTATACCACACGAACTAGAACTTAAGCGTGATATTTTCTCTTTAGCTAGTAGCTTCATACTTGCTTGGGGTAAATCACAAGATGGTGGTTTAATCAAATTAGCTAGTAATGTTATGGTTAACTGGGTAAAACCCGATAGGGGCTTGAAGTTAAATATTGATGGAAGTTTCCATAAAGCGAATGGAACAGCTGGAATTGGTGGCATAATAAGGGATAAACACGGTGGGTATATTTCCGGATTTATGGGTTCTTGTGACGTTATTTCCCCTTTAGTTTCGGAATTATGTGCACTACACTTTGGGCTCAGATGGATTTGCTCTAGTGGCTACAATGAAATGGTAATCGAAACAGATTCGGAGGAGCTCCATGCGCTAGTGAAGGGCGGTGGGAGCTCTACTCGTATTGAGATGGACTCAGGGAAGTTCCATGCGCTAATGAAGGGCGGTGGGAACTTAGGCAGTCGGTATGTTTCGATCTTTCGAGAGTGTTGTGCTTTATTGCGAGAATTCCCGGGAATTGAGTTGAATCATGTATATCGGGAAGCTAATTTTTGCGCCGATAGACTTGCACGAGAAGGGGCCTTAATGAATACCCAACCTGAGGTGCTTAATGACCCACCAGATTTTCTATGGAAATTGATTACTAGTGATAGGAATGGTAGTGCAACTATTAGGGTTGTGCTCGATAGTTAATAAGTGACTGTTATTATTGTAATCGCTTGTTCTTAACGACTTTTAGCCTCTCTTGTATGAAAAAAAAAAGTTGTATTTGTAAATTTTATAATTGAATAGATTGAATGGTAATTAGTCATATGTGCATTGAATGGTTATTTATTTATAAGCATTTAAATTTATGTTTTAAATCAAATAAAAATAAATTAGAAACCGGTTGGAACCGGTTAAACCGGTTCTTCTTACCGGTTAGGACTTCAAGAATCACTACTGTGGAACCGAACCGAACCGGTCTGGAAAATTGGGAACCACTAAGGAAGACCAGACAGGTAAAGTCCAGATCTGATAAGGACTGGTTTGAACCAGTCCGAACCGCTACGTTAGCCACCTTAACTTACATGTCATGTCATGCAATTTGCTATAATAAATGGTGAATAGTAACATATATCATTACTGTAATATTTTATTGGATTTCATTTACTAACATTATAATCTCGATATATAACAAGTTGATTTGTTACTTTTCGAGGAATCTGAAGTAGACAAAATCTTACAGAATGCATACTTTGTTGCTTTTGCTTTGGACATTAATGGCAATCCAGGAATCGATCAAATCAGTCTGTTTTTTTGTTGTTATGAGCCACTGACCCTCTCTACTTTTCATCATTCGTGGTGTAATGGAATGATTACTCATTCACTACAACTAATATCTAAGGGAACATTCTTTATTGGGATAGCACAACAACATCAACATTTGACCTTTCCTGTCTCCCCTTGTTCTTAGAGTCACTATAATACTTGTCAATAAATTTCAACCCATGCCTAAGCTGGGATGGGGGAACATTCGTAAGCCTCTTTAACAGGGGAAACTACATACTCCATAAAGAAAATATGAACGTGAATATAAGAAACTATTACTCACTCCCACGTAGTTACTTAGCTACTTGTAACGAAGAATCTTACTAGGTCCAACATAACTCCGAGTATAATGTGACTCACAAATATATAAGAAAGAAAATTGAATATTTTAAAAATATCTTCTAGTTCGAGAATTATGCTGGTAGGTGTATTTATATTTTTAGAATAGATTTTGTTACCGATCTATTTTTAGAATTGAGTATTTGCATTTCTATTTATATAATGGTTATTTTTTCATAAAAAATAAACATTAGATAGGTCTTTCGCACTCAAAACCTTTCCTCTTCGGATTCATGACCGACAAAATGTTCCGTTTCAACCGCTAAATTTTAAGAAATAACATTAAGAAAGAGTAAAGAAAAAATAAACGAAATGCAACGAGACTAATCATTGCTTAATTTGGTTCCTTGCACGGTTCTATCGCACCCTTAATGGGACGAGACTTGTACCGTGTACAGTTTTCTTTTTTCTAGATTTTAATATAACCGTTTACCCAATCAAAAGTAAAAAAAGACAAGACTAATTCTAGTTCGGATCTACCTATGACTACACAAATCCGAAAGTTTTTTTCGTCCTTCAACAATTTCATCAAAGAAATCATCAAGCTGAGCTATAATATTCTCGGTTCCATTTCTCAAAACCCCGAAACAACCCTTAATCTTCTCAACCTTCTCTCGAATTCCATCTTCTAATTCCCATTCTATAACCCCTTCTAAACATATTTTCTCCAATTCTCCTCTTAACTCGTCAATCGCAACCCTTGATTCTCGAAACTCGTATAGCAAAATCCCTTTCTCACCGTGCATTTGAACTCTTTCCTGTAATCTTGAAATAGACATCATAAAATCCAAACACCCTTCGTAATCTCGGGTTTCGAAATTTGTTTCAGGCCATGAATAGACTAAACCATGGAGCAAAATAGTGAGTAAAAGTGAGCTAACATTTCTCATTGCATATAATACTCCCTTAAAGCCATTGAATCCATTGAGCTTTGATGCTACTGAGACTTTTTCGTCGAAATTCAAGGAAAATGGTTCAATTCTTGTTTCCAATAAGCTCCTATTCTCTTCCTCCAATCCCATAGCTTCCCTTTTACATGTAGTTATTGCACGAATGATCTGTTTCATATAAACCCAAAGAAAATAAATAACCGAAGTAAAAAAAAAAGTTTTAATATGTTTTAATTACCTGACGATTAAGCTGTGGATTAAGATGTGCATGACTCTCAAGTGAGGAAGTAATATTAAAACCAGCAGAGTAATAATTCTCGATTCCTGATATTCCAGATTTCAGAACATGGCAAATTTCCCATAGCTTAGAGCTTTCATCCATATACTCATCAAGCCATTTTCCACCAACAGGTAAGTGAAGATTTTGAACAAGGAGAGTTAACTGAGTATGAAAGGATCGAAGAAGGGATAAAGCTAGTTGAAGAAAATGAATCGACATGAAATTATTGGATTCTGATAGACGATCAAGATCATTAATACCTCGAGTTAGAAATGTGTAGAAGCCATTAACAGAGGTGGTGGAAGTAGGATTCATTATAGGAGAAGGGTGTAAAGTGTAAAGATATCTATGGAGGAAAAAGGGTTATAAAGAGATTGGAAGAAGAAGGAGAAAGGTATTTCTTAGAAGCTCAAGTTTCTAAAGGTGAATAGGAATGTTGGAAATCATGATGGTTGTTTCCTATAGAGGGGGAAAGATGATGAATGACTTGCTATTTTCGTAAGAACTTACTTCCAAGTTCTACCAAAAGGTGTTTTATTATATCTGGGAATCTAATTATCTTACAAGTTTGAAACATAAATAAAATACTAGTATGAAAATAAAAATAGGTAGCCTGTCGACAAACTACTTATAGTTACGTTACAGGTATTCACAATGTTTAATTATTATTATATAAAATCTTGAACAAAGAAAACAACTCGTTTTTATTTTTAAAAGAATCAATCATATTGTTTTAACTATTTCGAAGCTCATGATAAACAATAGCGCCCATGGCCTAATGGATAAGGCGCTTGACTTCTAATCAAGCGATTGTGGGTTCGAGTCCCACTGGGCGTGTGTCTATTTTTCGTTTTTAGGGGCTTGACTTCTAATCAAGCGATGTGGGTTCGAGTCCCACTGGGGTGTGCATCTACTTTTTTGTTTTTAGTTACAATTAAAACCTAAATGAAACCGGTAAATTTAGTTAAAAACGTAGCTAACTCTCGAAGGTCCGCTAACAATAGTGTGGTGTTGCCAATCCAATCATGTCAAGCGTTAATAATCTGCAAAGTCTCTTCGGGGGGTCCATATACAAAATGGTGCATCCACCGTTGATGTTTCTATTTTTACCAACAAATCCGTGCGGGTGTGCATTTGTTTTTTGTTTTTAATTACAATTGAGGTCTAAACAAGATCGGTAAATCAAACAAAAAACTTACAAAATTTGCGAAGGACCGCTAACTATATAGTAAGCGGTGTTACCCATCCGATCATGTCAAGCGTTTATAATCTCCAAAGTCCCTCCTGCGAATCCATATACGAAATTGGTGCATCCCCCGTTGATGCTCCCATTTACCAACCAATCCGCGCGAGCGTGCATTTGTTTTTTAATTACAAATGAGGTCTAAATAAGACCGGTAAGTCGAGTTAAAAACTTACTAAGCTCCCGAAAAACCGCTAACTATAGTGCGCGGTATCGCCCATCCGATCCGGTCACGCGTTAATAATCTCAAAAGTCCCTCTGGAGGGTCCATATATGAAATTGGTACATCCATTGTTGATGCTCCCATCTTTACCAACCAATTCGTGCATGAGTTAGTCTCTCGATACACGTGAATAATATCAAAGTTCTTACGACGATCAAGTAATACCTGCAATCTGCAATTATTTCATTCGACCAATCCCCTTGTTCCCACCGCCTTTCACTAGCGCGTGTAACTCAAGCGAATCAGCCTCAGTGATTAGCGTCTCATATCTCTGATTAACCGCCATGTATAGTCCAAAATGTAAGGCAAAAAGTTTGGCTTCGAATGTCAATTGAACCTCACAAGAGCCTGCAAAGACTATTACATATTCTCTTTTCTATATTGGAAAAGTTCCCCAACACCCGCTCTAAACAACCATCGATATTAAGTTTGATCCCAAATGTCGATTTTATTATCTGACAAACGTACTTCTTGCTGAGACAACCAGTCTTCCGTCAATTTCCTTCCTACAAGCATGAATGTAATTCGTAACTGCATATTTTACCACAAATCTTAATACTTTCATTGAATACTTTGTCCCATTCTCCTCAAATCAATTCTCATTCCGATTAATCCCTATTTTCCAACAAATAGCTACTGCAAATATCCCCAATTCTATTCCATTATTCACAACTTTGCATCTGATTAACTCATTCCACCAATCTAGAGCAACTGCCTTTTCTGTCAAAAAGTCGAGGCCTACTCCCTCGGTTTCAGATCCAGACTCTCTTTGATGGCATGATCTTCTTCTAGTTTTGTGACCTGTATTGTCCCATTATAGGCCCCCTTTTATAATATCCTCCAAGCCCAAATCAATAAAGACAATATTGTCCAGATTCTAAGTTCCATGTGTCATGCTTAGCATATCGTCTGCTGCAGCTCTTTCCCGTGATATATTTCTCAACTTCACGAGTTCTGGCCAAAATTCCCAAAGTTTATCATATTGTTTGTAGTCATGGAATAAATGTGCAGTTGTTTCAGTCGCAGTCCCACACCCTTTACATATTGGTGACACAGATAGTTCGCGTTTCCAAAGATTATACGCGTTTGGCAAACGATCTCAAACTGCTTTCTAAAGGAGAAACCATATGTTTTAGGACATTTGATTGACCATAATTTATCTCAGTTAAAAGCCTAGTATAAGGCGATGCCTCGAGGGATCCATATGCTGACTTCCCCAAAAAAATACTTGATGACTCCAAACTGCATTTATATGAGCATCCTTGGTCATTTCGAATTTCTACAATCCCATTAGCAAGCGCCTTGCGCCCTGCAAGAATACTTTTAAGCATTTTTTTGTCTGATTATTTGGGAGCTCGAATCATAAAACCTTCATCAAATATGTGTGTTTTAGTGTTGCAACCCACAAAGCTTGATACCCTCTAAGTATCTTCCACCCTAGATTAGTAAGCAAGGCACGATTAAAGATTTTTGTGTCACGAAAACCCAATCCGCCATCTTTTTTCCTACTATATAGCTTCTCCTGAGATAACCAATGTATCTTACTCGCCGCACCCCCTGTACCCTAAATGAATTCTCAAATAATTCTATCAATTTTATCACACACATAATTCAGAAGTTGCATGATTTGCATAGTGTAAGTAGGAATGGCGCTCAGAACAGCCTTCGCCAAGGTTACCCTTCCCGCAAGTGACAAATTATGACTTCCACTTGGGTAATTTAGCTTTTATTTTCATAACTATCCTTCTATAGAAATCCCCCTGGGAAACGACTTGAACAAATAAGCATTCCCAAGTACAAACCCATGGAACCACTTAGCACAAACCCACTTCTAGAAGCTGATTCCACTTTCCTCTCATGCTGAACATTCTTAAAGAAAAAAATTATAGGGTTCTCTTCACTTTTGGTTTGAACAGTTTCATCACAAAAGGATCTCATAACTTCCTTCATCAAATCCACCGGTTTTTCCAATGCTTCCGCAAATAAAATTAAGTCATCTGCATAGAACACATGAGAGATCGAGAACCCCTGTCTCTTTATCCCAATCGACACCCATTCACCACTCACACAAAGATTTTTAATAATTAGGGATAATCGCTCCATACACATCACAAACAAATACAGGGGAAGGGGGTCTCCTTGTCGGATTCATCTTATCTGTATGAACGGATCCAAAGAAGCTTCATTCTATACAATCTGCATAGAATTAGGATTCATAGCGGAAATAATAAAATGTACACAAGAAGGAGAAAACCCGAAATTTGTAATGTTATCCTCTAAAAATCTCCAACTCAATTTATCATAGGTCTTTGCAAGATCTATTTTACCACTATGAAACCACACATACCTATTTTCCAATGCATCTGAGAGACTAATAATTGTACCAGTAAGATATTGTATGTGGTGGGTCTACCAGGGAGAAAAATCATTTGGTTAGGGCTAATACGATCCGCCAACAAAGACCTCAGTCTTTTTACCATCGTTGTCATACCAAATTTATCAGGCACATTGATCAAGCTAATAGTACAAAAATGACTAACCTTTTTCAGATCAGTAACTTTCAAAAATAGATATATGAGGATATCATTAAGCTTCGCTGGTATGTCAGTAGTGTTAATTCAACGTCTCACCATTTGACAAAGCTGGTCCAACTGAACTCCAACATTCCTGGTAAAACGTCGTAGACATGTCATCTAGTCCAGGCGCTTTCGAAGGATTTGTATGAAACATAGCCTCCCAAATTTTTCCATCCAATAATTCTACCAACAGGGCCCTAGCGTCTTTTTCGCCCAAACTAGGAATGTTAGGCAAAGAGAATACAGTTGTTGGAAGAAGTTTCAAACTATATTCTTGATGCCCAGCTCAATTGTTACCGAATTATCATTTCCATCTCTATGTATAGTGATCTTGGATGATTTCCTCTTCTAAATAGTGGACATGTGTTAAAACCTCGTGGTACGTCCTCCTGGATGAATCCATTTCTCTTTCGACTGTTGAAACCACAATATTTCTTCCTATTCCAGAATACTGAGATATTCCTCCCAAAGTCTTTTCCTAAGTCTGAATAAGGATGAATTATATGTGCGCTCAAGTAATTTTTGAATACCCTTACGCCTCGCCATTAGTAAATGTTTCTTTCAATGAATGTAACCAAATACATTATATTTCCATGACTAAAAGTGCCACTGCATCTCCTTAATACTTTCTCCTAAATCTGTAACACGCGTACTCCACTTTTCCTGTACAAAATTCTGAAAATCATTATGGAGACACTAAACCGACTAAAATCTGAAGCGATTCATTTTCCGCGGTCCTGAACCATCATTAGTTAATTGGATTAGGATGGGTGCATGATCCGAACACGCTCAATCAAGATAAGTGACATGTGCCTAGGGAAAAAGTATGTAAGTAAGTGTTACCAGAAGCTTCGTCAAGTCTCCTAAGGATATGTTGCCCCGTTTTCCACGAGTCACACCAGGTAAATCGCAGACCTTCGAAACTCATATCTATTAAACCACAATCATTTCTCCAGTCCTCAAATTTCTCCATACTTTTAGTGACACCGTTAACTCCCCTTTTTTTATCTTCCTCTCTACCCACTTGAATGAAATTTTTGACGACTAACCACAGCGTATTCGTACCCTTGAAAGATTCCTTATTGTGGTCCAAAATTTCTCACGTCCGTTGGATGTGGTCGTGCGTATATAGCGGAGAAGACCCAATACTTACAACCTAGCTTTGTTATTTCAATATTCATCACTTGTTGACCGGCTGACAAAATCTGAACATTAATGTCCATATCGTCCCAGATTACCCATATACCTCATTTGTAAGTTTCTGCTTCAACCAGTCGAATTTGTTTTACCCAAACTTCGTATGATTTTGTTTGTCTTCATACAACTAGTTCTTGACTACACGATAATTGTTACCAAACTTTGTGTATACACATCATTTCCCGAACCACGCGCCTAAAATTCTATGCTACATCTCCATGACAATTCAAAACCAAAATATTCAGCGGATGGTTTAAGCGATTCTATCTCTGTGAATAATTTACAGTTGTACACATTAGTAAACTTAAAAATCACAGAAATAAATTAACAGCGTGATCCTTAGGATTTGACAATCATATCCGAGGCTTCCCCGGGTACCACCAGTCGTTTCCCTCACTCATTTCCCAATCCTCAGGTGTTTCTGGGATTTGGCTAGCGTCCAGGTCATCAAATGCACCCCCAACTTCAGGTCCCGGATCAACAACAATCTTAACTGCTACATCAGAATAAAATCCAAGAGTACTTCCCAAGCTGTCAGATTAGCAGTTGTTAGATCAGCCTCTCTATTCCTCGCACTCCTATTGTCAAATTCCACCCTAAAATTTTTGAACTGGCCCACATTTTCACCTATATTCACTTTTACCCCTAGAGTTTTTTCTCTTTCCCCCTACAACCACTATTCCTTTCAGTTTTACCCCATAAGTTTCTCCATTTTCCAAAATGGTCCATGCCACAACTGTATTCACCTGCCCTTTACCAGCTTTATTTTTTGTCCCTTATCTTAATATCTCCCCTGCTTCAAAACGAATGTTCTTCACCGTAATTTCCATTACTGGTTCCTTCCCCTTGCTGATCTCTGCACACAACTTTCTTTCTTTCTCATATTCGGTCGCCATGATAATTTTATGTCTCAAAATTTTCCCTTATTAAATCCTTGACTTGGCCCCCGTTTTGTCCCAACGAGGTGGTTTTTGACATATTTTCCCTTCCTTGAACTAAGGTTGTTTTGCATACCTTTCTGCCGATGCAATTTTCTCCTTATCATCAATGAAAAGTGATTTAAATCTCGACCCCATTCCAGTATTGTGTCCATTTTCTGCCGCCACTTGTCCACTATTATTTTGACTTCTCGCTGCCGATTTACTTCTTCCCCTCTAAACTGTCATCCATTTCCAAATACCGGTTGTTCTTCCACACTCGATGCCACCATACTACTCACCACAGTTGCCCCTTTGTGAGGACTTGTACCCTATTTTTTCCATTATCTTGATGTCCGTTCAACGGACATTTATCTTTTTGATGCATAAAATGCCCACAATCAAAACAAATCATATGAAATCCTTCTTATTCAAATTTACAAACCTCTCCACCTATATGTATTTTTGGTACTAAAGGTTTATCAAGACCAAGTTCAATGGCTAACGTCGCATAATTACCCCTCTTTCTTTTTCTTGTTAGTGGATCGATTCTCATTGTCTACCTATTATATCTCCCATTTTCATGAGTATGCGTGAGGTGTAGTTTTGCATCTCCACATTTGAAATTCAAACCCATGTAGCAGTACTAGTAATAGACGCTTCATGAGACTTGAAGTCTGGTGTCCGCTCCCGTACAACCAGATACTAATAAAAAATCATTCACAGACCTTTTCCTAATGCAAAATTCAAATCATCCTTATTAATAAACCTCACCATGAAATACGCATGGCCAACATCCACCTATTTCGAACAAACCCTTTGGACTCCAGATTTTTTTTTAGTTTTGAAGCCAAATAGTTATACCTATTTTATACCCCAATAGTCTATTTACATCTGTGTTACTCCAAAGATCAATTCTTTCAATTTTCTCATCTCTTGACCTCACAACCTATGGATATTCACAATTCTTAATGCATTCATCGTCTTCCTATTCTCATTAAAATCAACTATATCCGGAATTACTACATTTATACTTGTTAGAGCAGTATGTCATCCTGATATTTTCCTTGGGGGGTTCATCAATGGAGGAATCAACGACGTTACCTTTTGGCTGTCGTTTAGATTAAAAGACTTAATTGAACGTGCTCTCTTAGTTAACCTATTATTGCCTGAGCTTTCAATAGGGTTGGGAATTGTTCAGTATATGCCCCATTATGAATTGGGTTACTCGTGATCATCTAGTCTCTTTCTTCTTCTCTCACTGGCACCATCGTTGGTGATCTCTCGTGCGGTGGATCCGCCATCTTGGATGTTAAGGTTTGGTTGTTTCCTTGGGTCTCTCGAATCGTAGGACTATAATGGTTAGTGTTCAAAGTTTTTATGATATAATATCATTTTTATATATATAAACTAGGTAAAACCCGTGTCTGAAGATACTCAAGAAAAATATTGTTTCGTTGACAGAATTCGAACCTAGGTTTCCTGGGTGAAAGTCAAGGTCAAGGTCAAGATTAAGGTTAAGGTTAAAGATTTTGGTTAACATTAAGGTCAATGTTAAGGTTAATAAGATATAAGGTTCAAGGTCGAATATTAGCGCGAGAAATTCGTCATTTGGTTAAGGTTTAAAGTTCAAGGTTTAAGGTTAAATGTTAAGGTTAAGGTTAAAGTTATGGTTACAGTTAATGTTAAGGTGTAAGGTTTTGAAGATTTAATGGTTAAGGTTTTTAAGGTTTAAGGTTTAAAGATCAAGGTTAAGGTTAAGTTTTAGATTTAAGGTTAGGTTTAAAAGTTAAGATGAAGGTGAAAGTAAGATTAAGGTCAAAGTTGTTGGTGATAGTCGTGTGTCATAGATCGACGGCTGTGTGTTTCAAATATTATTAATTTTACTTGAAGTAGAGATGACTTGAATTTTCATTCTCAGAATCAATAGGAAGAGAAGATTTATGACACTATAAAGGTTGTTGGTGATGTTCGCGTGTAATGAGATCCGATAAAAGACTTTCATTCTCAGAATAGGATTAGGTTAGATGATAGGCGGTGTTATTGTTTTGGTTTTTTAATAGCCAAATTTTTCTTTATCTGAAATTGTAAAAACCAATTATATAAGTTTTTTTAATTAGTAAAAGCAATTAATATCCTTAATGAAAATAAGTAAAATAAGAGATTTAGAAAGTTTATTTATTAATCTTTTTTATTAGTTCAAATTTATTTATTTCTCAACTTTAATATATTTACATAATTTTTTTGTTTTTGTACTTTTAAAAAATTATGATTTCTTAATTTAAGCCATAAATCAAGAAATCTATTTTTTTTCTTTTCTTTTGAAGAAAGACATTTAACTTATGTTACAAAAGTTTTTTCAATAAAAAAATTATATTTTATTGGCACAAAGAATATTTATATTAAAGAAAAAAATTAGATATACCTAATAAATTAAACAATAAGTGCAAATACTCAGAGTATTATAAGTTAAAAATAATCAACACTTTTTTTTATTCGTAAATAGTTTAAAACATAATCATACATAAAGAATTGTCTTTCAATAATAACTTATAATAGTAAATGCTAACAACTTGCGATCCAAAAATTAAAAAGCTATCATTTTTTTTCTTTGAGAATTTTCTCGCCAATTTGATAGTCTATTAAAATATTAACTATAGCGTCTCCTCCACCATGGCTACCATGTCAGAGTACCTAGAATTAGAAAGGAAATATGATGCCATACGATGATGCGTATAGAATCTGCGATACTAAATTTGAAACAACACAACTCATACCCACTTATCCTGCGGTAAACAATAAATTGTTCAGTTATGGACATTGATCAAGGCCTTATAACTTGCATATATACGTTTCGAAGAAAAAGACCAATAAAAAATTATTATGTTGTCCAATCAATATACACAAACCTAAAAAAAATTATCTTACTAAAAACCATAATATATATATAATTTTTATCATGAATTTGGGTTTTTAAAGAAAAAGATTAATGTATTATGTTCTGTTATGGCCATCGATCAATGCCTTAACTTGCATATAATTTGCGCACATATTGACCCGGACTATGCACGTATTAAAAAAAAGTAGAATAAATAGAAATGAGCCAAAAAATATACCTGGCTTAGGTAGATGACAATAAATTTGAACCAGTCCTTGAGTCCCAAACACACAACAAACAGTTAAACACATCTACAACAAGTTTCAGAATGAATCACTTTTCAAAATATATAAATGGAGACATGGATGAGAAGAATATAATATAATAGCGATGAAAAACTACCATTATTTATCCATCTAATTAAAAAAAGGGTTCCACTTTCATTCGTAGATAAGAAATAAAATGACTCCTTATGGCCTTTGGCGAATATCTTTAGGACTAAGTGGCCAATGATTGCATTTGAACACTCCTAATTCTCTTCTCTCTCTAGTTTAGACACGCTCTCTCTTCTTTCTAAAAAATTTAAGATTTTCGTCTTCTTCATCAGGAAACCCTTCTCTGCCGCCGTTTCACTGCTCTTCTCTTTGCATCTTCGTGACTTTGCTTTGAGGATTGGAGTTCCCCTTTTTCTCTCCTGCTTTGGAAGATGAGTTCATCTTCAGATGCCTCTATCTCCTCAAGAGAGTCTGAATATTACAGTTATTATCAAAAATATTCTGATTCCTCCAACAAAGCAAGATTCATCACAACATCTAAGATCACAATCCATGCTTTGATTCGATCGACTAATAGCAACGGCGGAAATTTCCAAAAAATTAGGGTTTTTAAAAACCCTAATAACCCTAGACTGAAATTAGGATTTTACTATGAATCAACAATATTCAGTGGTAAGAATGATTTTGTCTTTCTATTCGGATATACTGGTACAATTTTTATAACAGAACAAAGACGGATCGACAAGCAGCCTACAAAATCGAAGCAGTAACCAACGACATCCTCAACTCATTGAAGAAAGGACAGATCGTTATGGAATTAAGAAAGTAAGAGTCTTAACATGAGAATCTGTACCTTTTATGTGGAAGTAGAGCGCCCAGGAGCAGAGCTTTTCGACAAAGGTTGTTATATACATCGGAACATGGGTTATCTCACGACCAAGGACAACTATTACTGGTTAATAGTCCAATTTCAGGCTTATGGAAAGAATAAGATTGACTATGTTAAGGTAAATCATCCTTGTAGCTATATGTGTAATGGTAGTTGGAAAGTTAGATACAACAGAGGAGATGCTGCTACAATAAAAAGATTAATTAGAATGTTGATATCGGAGAAGGTTTTCCCTGTTTATATGAAAGACAAGCAGTGGATTCAACTTTATCAATATGTGGATTGGGCCATTTTGGCCAGCATAGCTTACTCATGGCAAAGTGAAGAACAACAGGCTACAAAAAGCAAGGAACGACAAGAAAAAAGCATATATGTACAACCACAAACATTTACAGAATCAGGAAACGACATTATTGTTTTCTTATTTGATTACAAGGAAAATAATGAAACATATACAGTATATAGTAATGAAGATACTAAGGAGATTAGTGATAATATGTGGATACACTTTGCAAATAAAAGATGTGCATTTGATTACATTAGCAGGCTATCAAGCATAAAGATCGATGGCCATCTGTGGACTCATTTAACACAATCAGGACTTAAGGTTTTTTATCATCTGTCTATTTCTGATAAAAAAAAATGAAACACAAGAAGTGCAAAGTAATGAAAATATTATGAAGATCGATGGGAATTGGTGGAATCAACTTTCTAATCAAAGCTGCGCATTTAATTACACTAATATAACAATACAAATGGAGATCGATGGCCACTTTTGGATTCACTTGACAAGTCAAAGGAAAGCAGCACTTATGGAGATTAGTGGACATTTGTGGATCAAATTAGCTACTCAATGGTTTGCTCTTGAATACAACGAGAAATCCAAGACAATCAAATATTGCTATTATATCTTTCAAGACAAAGTATCTCGAAAGATGAGGGAGACGAGAATGAATTTCATCTGCATTTTTTAGGCCTATTCTCGCTTTGTGATACTTCTTCTACTTATATGCTCAATTAATGGAGGCGGCAACTCCAAAAAAGCCGTGAAGTTCAAATGACAACCTTATTTTGGAATGTTCAGGGAATTCGAGCGCCCTTAAAATTGTCAAGAATCAGCTCGATGATAGCTCAGTTTCGTCCTGGTGTGGTGGCATTTTGTGAAACGATGATGAGAGAAGTAGACTCTCAAGAAGTGGTGGCGCGGTTTGGTTTTAGCAAGTCCTTTTTTGTCGAACCCTCTGGAACCTCTTTCCACTCTGGGGGGTTCTTGCTTTTGTGGCACTCTAATGTGCTTCTTAGTGTAGTTTTTAGCTGTAATTCCTATGTTATTGCTCTAGTTAAAGAATTTTCCTTTTCGTGCTATATGATTTTCTTACATGCTCCTAATGACTTTAATCAACGAGTTGAGATATGGAACGAAATAACAAATTGGATTAGAGACATTAATGAACCATGGATGATACTAGGCGATTTCAGTGAGATACTGAACATTACAGAGAAACAAAACAAGAATCAAGCTAACCTTAATCATATAAATGCTTTTTTAGATTTTACTCATAATAATTCTTTGGTGGAAATTAAGTCTAATGGTTGCTTCTTTACATGGTCTAACAGGATGGAAGGAGACAAGAATGTTAAGACGAGTATTGATCGAGGTATGGCAACTTACGAATGGATGGAAAAAATCCCGAGATCACAAATCTTTATTCCTCCTGCTATAGGGTCAGATCACTCTCCCCTACTTCTTCATTATGAAATAAATATGAAATTGGGAAAAAAACACTTTAAATTTGAGAGTAGATGGCTTGATAATAATAACTGTAGAGGAATAATAGACAATAGCTGGAAAATTCCTAATGACAGAGTCCCTTTACCTAATTTTATCAAGAAGAGAGAATACACGAAGAAAGAGTTGACTAAGTGGAGTTCAGAAAACTTTAGAAATCATGAAAAAACCATTAAATATTTACAAGATAAACTCATAAAAATTAATAGTAAGGAAGAGGATAAAGACACTTCTAAAGAAGAAAATGAGATAAAAGAACTAATAAAAGTAGAGTACAACAAGGAAGAAAAATATTGGAGTGATAGAGCGAGACAAAACTAGCTCATGTATGGAGATAAAAATACAAAAATTTTCCACCTTGCCACTATACAGCGTAGGAAACTAAACCGTATTACAAGAATAAAAAATAATGAAGGAATCTGGAACGAAGATTCTGAGGATATAAAACAATGTTTTCAATTTTTTTATAAAGACCTATTCAAAGAAGACACTGGAATAGAGGAAAATATGAAGAAAGCGATAGAATTTATAAAACCCCGGGTAATAGACAACATGAACAAGGAACTAACAAAAATACCTACTATTGAAGAGGTAGAGAAGGCTATTACAGAGTTGTCGGCTTCTAAGGCACCAGGTCCTGACGGACTAAACGGTAAATTTTATAAAGAATTTTGGGAAATAATTAAGACTGATGTTCTACAGGTTATCAACGATTTCTTTGAAAATAATTGTTCTATGGAATCTATTAACGATACTTTGATAACTCTAATACCAAAAGGAACCACGCAGGAGAATCTGGGGGACTTTAGACCTATCTCCTGCGTGAACTTTATCTATAAAATCATTACAAAAATTCTCTCGAATCGATTAAGAGAGATTATGAATACTATAATATCCCCCACACAAGCAGCTTTTATTAAAGGCCGAGCGATCCAAGACAACATTATTATAGCTCAGGAGATATCTTTTTTTATGAGTAGAAAGAGGAAAAACAAGAAAAAACATGGCGGCTATTGAAATTGATATGGCAAAGGCATACGATCAGGTAAGATGGGATTTTCTTTTCAGAGTTCTGGATAAATTAGGCTTTAACGAGACTTGGATTAGCTGGATTAGAAATTGTGTTACCACAGTTTCGTTCAACCTCAACTTGAACGGAGAAAGACTTGAAAATTTTAAACCGGGTAGGGGCCTGAGACAAGGTGATCCCCTTTCCCCTTTTTTATTTTCTATCATAACAGAATCTCTCATTAGTATTATTGATCACTATGTTGAAAGTAAACTAGTCAAAGGTATTCGAATTAATAGGAATTGCCCGACGATTTCTCACCTTTTATTTGCAGATAATTCACTCTTTTTTATTGACTTGGATGATATGGATATTTGTAATTTCAAAGAATGTCTGGATATTTATTGTTCCGGATCAAGACAAAAAATCAACTTCCATAAATCATCCATCCTATTTAGCAAAGAGACTCCAGCAGAAGTAAAAGATAGAATCACCACAACGATGGATATTATGGAAACAAACGACTTAGGATATTATCTAGGGATTCCACTTTGCCATAAAAGATCAAAGGTGGAATCCATAGAATGGATAGCAAAAAAAGTTTTCAAGAATACAGAAGGATGGAAAGCAAAATTATTATCAGAAGGTGGAAAAGAAGTGTTAATTAAAGCGATACTACAAGCTATCCCTAACTATTATATGTCTATTTTTTCTTTTCCGATTTCCTTTTGTAATAAACTTATTTCAGCTATATCTAACTTTTGGTGGAGTTCAGGGGAGCGAAACAGGACTCATTGGGTAGCATGGGAGAAGATAGCAATAAGCAAATTGCTAGGTGGACTGGGATTCAAAGACTTTAAAAAAATGAACACTGTTCTACTAGCATCACAAGCATGGAGACTGATAAACAGCCCAGGGAATTTGGCTACGAGATTACTTAAAGGTATATATTTCAATAAATCTGACATTATGACATGTAAACTCAAACAGAGCAGGACATGGAGCTGGGCAAGTATTATAGAAGGTAGAGACTTTATAAAAAAACATGGAATAAAAATTATAGGGAACGGAAGAGATACAAATATATGGGACGAAAGATGGATAGATACAGATTGGAAATTAGAAAAACCAGAAGGAGTTACAATTACAAAAGTCAATGAACTAATGAAAGAGAACAAAAATGAGTGGGACTTTGAGAAACTGGATAATTTATTCCCCGAACCTATTATACATCTTATAAAGAAAACAAAGATCAATGAGAATGAAACAAAAGACAAGTTTATTTGGCCTTTTTCGAAAGAAGGTACATATGATACGAAGACAGGATATAGGGTTATATCGGAGGAGCAGATAGTCAATAAGGCGTCAACAATGGGAACAAAGTCAATGCAAGATTCACCAATTTGGAAAACAATTTGGAGCTCTAACATTCCAAAAAAGATTAAATTATTTATGTGGAGATTAGTAAATAACGCAATTCCAACAAGAGACAACTTATATAAGAAAAAATGTGCGGATGCTACGAACTGCTTATGGTGTAATCATAATAGAGAGGATGTCGAGCACTTACTTCTCCATTGTAATATGTGCAAGGATATCTGGGCTGGGTCCATCTTGCAAATCAAAATCCAAGATGTGTTCAAAGACAAAATAGAGAATTGGTTCTTAAAGATTATTCAAAGCTTTGTTAAAGGAGGTTGGGAAGAAAATGTAGTGAGAGATTTCATCATGATTAACCTTTGGAATATTTGGAAAGCAAAAATGAAAGCAATACATGAAGGAACAACAGTATGTGGAACAGGGACTAATATTGCATCCAAAATATTGATGCAAGAGATCCACGGAATCAATTGGATTGCGGAAAACTACAAAGGTCTCAACAAAAGAGGAGAGGTAAGTAATGATACAACTAGGGAGGAACAAAATCAAGACCTTTCATTGTATTGCGATGCATCCTTCTCCAACAAATGGGACCCAACGGGAATTGCTATTTTCGGAGTGCACAATAACATAGATACATCCTTTGAGTATAGCTGCGACATTGATTGTAACTCAGCCCTGGAGGGAGAAGCTAATTCAGTTTTCAAGGCAACGCAAATTTGTGCAAATTTTCCAGGGAAAAAGATCGTGGTCTACTCAGATAACCTTGAGGTTATTCAAGGTACGAAGCAGGTGTCAGCCGCACGTTGGAATATCCAACCTATTATGCGCAAAATTATCCACAATGCTGAAGAGCTCGGGCAAATTTCCTTCCACTACATTAATAGGAAGTTCAACAGCAAAGCGGACAAGATTGCAAAGGAAGCTAGACACGAGGCAACTGTTTTGCATCGAAAAACTCTTAGTTTATTCGACTTATCATCTAGGTTTAGTAAACTAGGAATATGATGATTTTTTTTTGTTTTCTTTGGTGTCTCGGCACCTTCCATTGTCCAAAAAAAAACTCTCCTAATTAGTACTTCAATATCCATATTGCCTTGTGATAAAAAAAAATATTAGTTTTAAAACAACACATATACAATCATTATAACTACTAACTCAAGAACATGACAATTTTTAATATAGAAATATTTAATTTTTTCTCAATTTTATCAAATAATGTATATTATATAATCTTAAGGTACCCAAATGATCACGCGGAAATGAAACCACATATCAACTACATATACATTTTAAAAATAATTAAGGAAAAAAATCAAGCATTTAAGTCGCAGTTTCCTGAACTTATCATGAATAATTGATTAAACCCCACCACTCCATTCAAGTCAATATCCATTGCTGGAGTAAGCACAGGCTGCTTATTTACAAATACTGCCACCACATATGTAATGAGCGGAAGCAAAGCCGTCATCCCAAACCCATTCCTAAGTCAAGAATTTTTTCACCAACAATTATTATTTAATTCTAGCACATATTATTAATTTATATGAATATTTATACTTCAAATCTTAGTCTTGAAACAGATTAAATAGCATACGTTACAACATATGCACCGACCATAGAGCCACTAAAATAGGCACTTACAATTCCTCAAAAAGATAAGGAATCCCAGCATAATGACTGAAGAGATCTATACATACTTTGAGGTCCACATGAGCCATCTCCACAGCTATCAAATATACAATCTACACATTGCTTTATTTTCTCTTATCTAGCAATAAGGAACGCAATGTTCATATAACAAATTTGAGGGACTTACTACATCTAAAAAGCAACGGAAAGAAATCCAAGAAGTATGCAAAAGGCAGAATTATACTTGATAGAGCTCCGAGAAGCCTTGATAGAACAAAATAAAGACTTCTTTGGTACCTGAAAGGTCTCAAGAATACTTTCTCGGTTCCGGACAATAGAAAATTAAAACTCTATCAGATAACTAATACAATATGATTAACTTAAAATGATCAAGGATTATGTAATTAAAATTCTAATCCACATCTTCTTCCTTTTATCTCTTTTTACATACAAATAATAACCACCACTTATAAATAGAAAAAGCTTTAATTTGATCACATGCAATTACCTGAAATATTGAGATATTGCTGACAAACTTTCCAAAACTTCTGAGCAGTAATTACACATCATTAAGCTCTATGTACAATTAGTGTATTTTAATTAAGATAAATCTATTACCTAAGAAGACATGAGAAGACACTGAAAACGTTTTGGGACGTGTTGTAATTGCTTTTAGACCATCTTCATATCCATATGCTATACTGTAGATCTCACCGCCTAGGCGTCAACTCCCCCTCAGCCGCTTACGCCTAGTTAAAACTCTAGGGTTTTTTTCCTAGCACCTTATTCACCGTAGAATAGGCGCCTAGCCTGTCTAGGCGCCGATTGATGGGAAAAAATGGCCGCCTAGGAGCCGATTAATGGCATAACATGCTAGCATAGGCCTTCTTGTTATTTTTCTTATTCTCTAGAATTCTTTAATTTATAATAACTCAATATATAATATTCTTTATATTTACTATAGTGTTGTTACATGAATTTTATGACTTAAATGTTTAAAATTGCTATAATTACTACATATATATTACTAAATATACAAAATTACACAGTAGGATTCAAAACCGTATAATTTCTGCCTAGGTCCCGTATAATTTCTGCCTAGGTCCCGTATAATCCTGTCTAGGCGCTAGGCCCTGGTGGACCGCCTAGGTCGCGATACCGAGATCTACAGCATCGCCTATATGACAATAATAAATTAGCCTAAGATAAAATAAATCACTGCATCAAACAGGCTCTAAAATCAAATTTCTGACTCCCAAGCCAAAAAAGTTTGGTTGAGATTTACATGGGGTGATAATCACATTCGGTTGTGATTTATCGGGATTCGTAATTGTAGCCGATGAATTACCATATGTAAACCCAATGAGCGTTTGTGCTAATGGATTTGAGATTTACATGGATATTTAATGTTAAACAATTCAAAAAATACAGTGTAAGACTAAATTGTTCATTCCAGCAGTTGTGTCAAATGGATATTTACTATAAAACAATTCAAAAAAAGTAGTGTAAGACCATTGCTTACTAGAGGATTAAAGAACTATTCTTTCAATATAAGACCAAATTTCTCACTCCACGCTCATAAGAAATTGTAAAAAGTAATGAAATTAGGTTAAAAATAATTCAATTTTTTACCTTAATTAGGGTTCTTCTCCAAGTGGGTTGATGATGGTGGAGAAAGGTCCCCGAGTGGCGGGGTGTGGGAAGGTGAGTGTGAAGACAAAAGATTTGAAGATGGTGGAGAATGGTACTCGAGCGGCGGCTTAGTGGAAAGGTGAGTGTGAAGATGGTGGAGAATGGTACTTGAGCGGCGACTTGGTGATGGTGAATGGTACTCGAGCGGCTTGGCAGATTAGGTTTGTACTCAAGCGGCTTGGTAGAAAGGTAAGTGTGAAGATGGTGGAGAATGGTATACAGCGGCGATGAGGTGGAAGGTGATTGAAGAAGCCGAAAGCGAAGGGTTTTTTTTTTTTTTTTTTTTTTTTTTTTTTTTTTTTGGTCAAACAAGCGAAGGGTTGTTCCAGATCAAATAGGAATAGAAAAATATTTGTTTTGATTTGTTTTGATATATAGTGCTTTTTGACTTTGTTTAATTTATCTGACTTAATGGCCAATTGTGTTGTGTGTATGGAATTCTTTTTTAGACGGTATGATTTTTTTTTTTTTTGTTAATGATGTGCTTTCTTTTTTTAAATTTAAGAATAAATAATTGATAAGTAGGACACTTATGTTAAAAGTTTTGAGTCAATAGATAAAAACTTTGGTTTATAATATAGATGTTCGTTTATATAGCCTCTTTTGTTCTTTTAAGACTCATATTATCTTTATACTTTCCTTTCAATAACGTATTTTATCTACTTAAATGTTAACCCCATCTTGTTGTTATTATTGTTAATTATTATGAATCCAAGCTAATAGTAATCCCGAAATCATGTATATTAAAACGTAGATAGGTTAAATAAACCAAAACAGAAAACAAATAGTAATATTATTACAATAAACAGACATAATTTAATCAAGCAATCAAATACAAATGTGTATTTAACGACTGGTCAGAACTTCTTCACCTTTTCTAAGTACTCCGAGTCATCGTCTGAGTCTTCCGAGTCTTGTTTCTCGAAATTCTTGAGCGAAAGAAAGCTCAAGACACCAACCCTTGCTTGAATCCCAGGCTCACACAAATCATATATTTCCAAATCTGTCCTCTCAGGATGCATTGAAAATAAACAATAGTTATTCCATTCAAACAAGAGTGTTTCATCATCATCCAAAATTGTTAAGACACGTACACGTTTGTTCGCAAACCCTAAACCACGAGAATCTTGCATCTCAACTCGCTTGGCCCATATCATTTCATCCCCATGTTCCTCGAACACCCAAACCTCGGTTTCTGTATCCTTGACATTGTTGAACACACATAGCCTACCATTCAATTCTCCCAGAGTTGACGTTTGTATATTCATACGAGGAGGAACCGTAATTAACTGAGACGACTCATCGTTAAGATCAATCCCTAAAATCCATTGATCCCCTTGACGAGGATCAAAAATCAACCAGTGTAGCTGGTTATTTACTTGTATACCATTACCATGAAAATGACAACCAAAATAATATCTACAATAATTCACTCTTCTCCATGAACTTGATCCGAGTGTATAAACCTCGATATCAGTATCACATTGGGTCAGTAACTCCGTTTCATCATCGAACATGTGTTCCTGATTAATTCTTACCACCTTGTACTCGTCATTTACAGAATCGTATCCAAATCCATGCGCTATTACCGCGTTAGGATTCATTCCTATATCTAATACTTCTGGAAGGACGATATATTCTCGCGTAATAGGATTACATATGTAACAATCATCGTTTGCGAGGTTGCTTAGTAAGAGCAACCCATTGGCCGAACCATGTAAAACTTTGTTATCCGTGATTGAGGAGATTGTGGTGTATTCAGATATGATTGGTTGAATATAGTGAATATCTTGGTTGTTTTGGAGATCTACGAGTGGGAAAAATTTGAGAAGGTTATAGTGGTGATCGGATTGTAATCGGTTGATTATAAGGGTCGGGGGTGATCTCGAGAGATGGAGCTTGATAAATTCAGGGGTCGAGATTAGGTCGAGCCAAGTCTTGGAAACGCAACGGCTATCAAAGATGGTTTTGATAGGTAGTCTTGATAGAATATCAATGAGAATATCTGATGGTAGATTAGACATACCATTTGGATCGGGATTAGTACTCATTTTCTCAGAATTATAATCTCTTGGAAATGAAATTACGATTTGCGTTCAATGTAAGGATTTTAGAAAGTGATTTTGGAAATAACTCTAAAGTGTGGAGGAATTTATAACATTTATTTCGATTGGTAGGTAGTGATAAGAGTGTTAGACTTTTCTTTGGTCATTTTTGAATCATACGCGTATTCAAATATTTGATCCTTTGCCTAACATTGACTTTAAGAATAACAAATAGTTGACTTGATAACTTGTAATGTCGATGTGTCATTTCACATACAATTTTTCCTTCTAGTTTAGAGTATTTGTTTTCCTTTTGTTTGATTGCTATCTAGTATGTACGGTATCTTTCTGAGTAATGATATGTGTTACTCCTCATCCTCATATATATTAAATTGTGGAATAGTTCTTTAGATCCTGACTGAATCATATTCTTTAATTTACCTCTTTTACTGAAGTATATCACAAGCGAGTCATATTCTGTAATTAACCTCTTTTATATCCTTAAAAGTATAAAGAATTCTGAGAGTCCATCTTCGTTAACCATTCTTTACCTAAACTCTATTGTTAGTTAGGCCTATCTAGGAATGGCAATGGTTATATTTAAAAACCAAAACCAGTGATAACCGAACTGATTAAAAAACCAAATTATATAACTGTGGTTAAAACCATTAGGGTATGATTTTGAAAAGTGTAACAGATGGTTAAAACCGTTAGATTATGATTTTAGATAAAAATAAAACCGAATAACCGAAAACCGTTTATTATCATATATATATATTTTCATATTCTATAATAATTTAGGTAAAATTAGATATAGTAAAATTCTAAAAACTGAAATCAAAATACTAGATTTAACCAACTAAATAATAAAATATACTACTTAATCAAAGACCAACACAATATTTTAAATACCTCAGATATTTTTCTAATATTTGTGGTTTGATATTATGAAAATTTATATATTTATTAAATTAGAATTTGGTGATGGTTAAAAACCGTAAGACCGTTTAAAAACCGAAACCGGATAATGTGGTTATGGTTTTGAAATGTGTAATCGATGGTTAAAACCGTTAGGATATGGTTTTTAATAAAATAAACGGTTATGGTTATGGTTTTTGATATATTTGCGAAAAACCGAACTGTTGCCATCCCTAGGCCTATTATCCTAGCACAATCAGTCCTTTGCGCTATTCCAACATACCAAATGCATGTTATGAAACTTCCGGTATTATGAGAAATAGAAGGAAAATACATTGGGTATTTCAAGAACAAGTTTGCAAACCAAAATTGGTGGGTGGTTTGGGTATAAGGGGAGCTAAAAGTTATAATGTTGCACTTTTAACGAAGGTTGGTTGGAAAATACTCCAGGATCCAAAGTTCGCGTGGGTTGAGGTTTTCAAGAATACGTATTTTTGGGAGGGCCTTTTTGCAAAGGGAACAAAAACAAAGTGACTCTAGCGTTTGTAAGGCCATTCTTACAGGGATTAAGTTATTGTGAGAAGGGTTCGTTGAGATGGATAGTAATGGAGGAAAGTATTACAAATGATATATTGACCCAGCGGAACGATTCACAGTAAAGTCCGCGTTTGCACGGTTGGAGAACGTTGAAACGAGTACAAGCTTTGATTGGAGCAGTTATGGAAAATTAAATGCACGCGAAAGGTCTATGTGATGTTATGGCAAATTATTCTTAATAGACTCCCTTCATCAAACAACTTATGGAAAAAGGATGTAACAGAGACAGGGTTGTGCAAAGGGTGTGGGGCGCTGATGGGGAACCTGCAGTACATAATCCTGAGATGCAAAATAGCGTCTGCACTGTGGAAAATTCTGCACGTACTAGATTCCCCTTCTTTAGATTACGGGCATGATGGATCTTCTCTTAGTCTCCAGCAAATCTTTCAAGAGGCAAGACAGTGGACTGATTCGCCTTACAGATTCAGTTCGGCAGGTGGGAATCTATATGAAAACTGTAATTCGATAGCTTCTGTGATGACTGTGTTATTTACAGCAACATTTTGGGTTATTCAGACCAAAAGAAATGTAGCCATACTCGAGAATAATACGCGGAATTATAGTGCAGAGATGTTAAAGAAAAAACAATGTGTTTAGCTAAATAGTATGCCCTTGCGTGGGGAAAAGAACATGAAGGTGGGATCATCACTTAAGCAAGAAGCACTTTAGTTAAGTGGGTTAAACCCATAGGCCGAATTAAACTGAATATTGACGGATGCTACAATTTGATAGAGAGGCAGGAATATGGGGTCTCTTAAGGGACAATGATGGGTCCTTTCTAGCTAGTTTCTCGGGCTCTTTGAAGGTGGAGTTGGTGTTTCATTCCGAGCTTTTGGCCTTACTCTTTGGGTTAAGATGGGTGGTAAGTCGTGGAATTAATGAACTGTATATCGAGACTAATTTGAAGGAGCTTTATGCGCTAGTGAAGAGCGGTAAGAGCTCTGGGACTAGGACTTTTTATATTGTACATGAATACGCAGAAACACTTCGAAATAACCCAAATTTTGAGCTAAATCATATCTACCGCAAGACAAACCCGTGTGTTGATTTGTTGGCGGGAAGAGGCGCAGAGGTTGATGTGAATTTGTGGGTCTAAGAGGAACCTCTTGATTATTTTTGGAGCTTCATAACAAAGGATAAGAGTGGATATGCGACTCCTAGACTAGTGTTTGAGAGAACTGCACACTTAACATACAAATTACTTACAAATATCTATAAAAGTAATAAATTTCCAAATCTAGACAACAAATAAGAAATTATTTTAATATAGAGAATAATTCCTCACATTAGTACTAATTAACCCTAATATGATGTCTCGTGACTAGATTAATTTATCACATAAAGAAGACATCATTTACGATATTGGCTAATAAACCTTCTTTTGTACACTGTTTACTGTTTTATTTATGGAAATTTCAAAGAAAAAGATAAATTAAACCTCCAAAAAATATGTATGAACCATCATCAATTTCAATTTGTAAAATTCCGATCTTCATTTTGAAATGAAATTTTATCTCTTAGTTTTTTTTTATGTGGATGGTTTGGACCGCGCACTTTGACTAGTGCTACAAAAATATACACGCCACATTCTATATGTAAATCAAAGTAAATTATAATTAGAGGAAAGTACAAATTGAAGCCAACATTTGGCCACAATTATACTTTAAAGCCAAACTAAAAGAAAATTCTTTTTAAAGCCTCAGTTCAACTTTTTAGTTTAGATTTGGACCTTTATACCCCTAAGTTGGAAAGAGAATTCTTTTTCGTTTTCGACGGTACAGACCCACGAATATTCGTTATCATTTCTTAAATAACCTCGGCATGGGGCCAGACCCACATACATTTTTTATAGTCCACGGAATAAAACCCCTATGGGTCCAGACCCACAACTTGTTATATTTTTTTTAATTAATTCTTTCTTTGATTTTTTTAAGTCATTTGTTATTTGTTTATATGGGTACGGACCCATCTCGTTAGGGTTACAGACCCATGACCCAAACCACCTCACCCAATGACCCAAACCACCTTTATTGGGCTGTACCCTTCACATTTTCTTCACCGAACCCTAGCAGCCCATCCCAACTCATCGTCTCTGACAACGCCAAATGCAGCAAATCTGAAACCAAAAACAAAACAGTGAAACAAAACTTAAAAAGAAAATCTATTTTAATAAACCAACACTGTACCTTGAATGGTCAGATCTGATCTGGTGGGAAGGTGAGACCCACAGCAGCGGCAAGGGAAGGGTCTCTTCAACAACAGCGGTTTATTGTCTGCAGTATGTGGGTTGTACCCGTGACGGTGATGGGCGAAGTGCTTCGTGGTGGTGGTGGTGCGCCACAGCAGCAGTGGTGGAGATCTGCAGTGCTGGAGAGAGGCGGCGTCATTGTTGTTGAGGCAGCGTCGGTGTTGTTCGCCACAACGGAGGGAGCGTGAACTGCTTCGAGCAGTGTTGCAGACGAGGGAGGGAGGAGGGGATCGTCACAGTGCTGAGCAGAGGGAGGGGTGGTGGTGCAAACCTGGACAGAGAGAGAGGCGGCGCTGGCTCTACTGCACAGTGGAGGATCTGGAAAGAGAAGGTTGACCACGAACGGAGGTGGTCTTCACGGCGGTTGCTAGAGAGCAGCACATAGGGGAAGGCCAGGTGGGCGGTGGTGATGGTGACGAAATAAAGGTTTCGCTGGTGGTGATGGTGATGGTCTCGGCATATTGAAGGTGGCGGAGGGCGGTGATGGTGATGTTGGTTTTCAGTGGGGTGGTGGTGGTGATGTTGATTGTCAGTGGGTTGGTGGTGGTGATATTGGTTGTCAGTGGTTGGTGGTGGTGAAGGGCGCGGGTCTGTGTGAAGATGGTGGTGAGAGGTGTGAGAGAGAGAGAGAGAGAGAGAGAGAGAGAGAGAGAGAGAGAGAGAGAGAGAGCGTGATGATGGTAATGGAATGACCGATCGGGTGTATAATGGAAGTGGGGGTGGGTTTTTCCTTTTTCATTGTGAGATAAGGGTTAGAGGGGTATTTTGGACTTTTACCTTTACTAGTTAGACTTTCTAACTAGTACTTATGAATGGACTTTATATTATAAATGGGGGTGGGTTGTTGGCCTTATAAAGTTAATACCTCTTATAATTAAGTTGTCTATATTTAAGAAGGAATTCGACCCAATACTTCTCGTTCACTTTCATAGTACGAGAAAAAGAAAAAATAACAACGTTAAACTAACCCAACGTGTTAAAATAATAGTCAGTTAAGCTAATTTAACTTGGAAGTTGAGCTAGTCCATTAGGAATTCTTCTTACGTGGACAAAAGGCAATGGATTGGAATGTATAACACGGTTTGATTTTAAAAATAATTGACCAAAGACTTATACGCGGTAACACTCTTGAGTCTTGAGTAGTCGAGTCTTGCTATTGCTTAAATTTTAAGTATTCATAGGTATTTTCTCCGCAATTACTTGCCAAAAGCCGTTGTAATAAATCAATCATTCTTTAAAGTACGATCTTTCATTAAAAAAACTTTCGAAGAAAATGAGCTCTCAAGGTTGTATATCTGATATCCCATCGGAGGTTCTGACTGAGATTCTCTCAAGACTACCTATCACCACCTTACTTGATTGCCGGTGCGTTTCCAAAACTTGGCTTAACCAACTCTCGAACCCTGAATTTGTCAAGCTCCACCTCTCAAGATCACCCCCTACCCTTATAATCAACTGCTTTGAGTCTAATAATCCTCATCAACTCTTCAAACTTTACCCACTCATAGATATCCCATACCCCCAAGATTTTCACTATGTTCCAGCAATTATATCCGATCACAGCTTACTAGGTTCAATTGCTAATAACAAAGTTTTAGTTGGTTCCTCCAATGGCTTGCTCTTATTAAGCAACCTCAACGATGATGATCTTTATATATGCAATCCAATTACACGAGAATATATTACCCTTCCGGTAATACTAAATGTAGGATCGGATAAGATAGTCGCACATGGATTTGGATATGATTCAAGGAATGACGAGTACAAGGTGGTAAGAATCAATCAAAAACAATCATTTGATAATTATGTGACTAATTTCGTGGTTCACACACTTAAATCAGGATCATGTAGACAAATTCTTATGAAATATTATTTCGATGGTAATGGTATACAATTAAACGGAAGATTACTCTGGTTGATTTATGATCCTCTTCAAGATGATCATTGGGTATACTCATTTGATCTTAACGATGAGTCAAATCTTTTAATTACTGTTCCTCCTCACACGGATATAAAATCATCAACTCTAGGAGTGTTGGATGGTAAGTTATGTATATGCAATAATGTCACAAATACTGATTTGGAAGTTTGGGTAATGGGTGAAAATGAGTTCTGGAGTACGAAATGTGAGATGAACAGTCCCGATGATTTATGGTTGTCGAATAAACGTGTTAAAGCTTTAACAGTTCTTGAAGATGGATCAATCTTGTTTGAATGGAATAATCATTCTTTATTTTCTTACCACCCTGAGACTACAGCTTTTGAAATATATGATTTTTGCGAGCCTGGGTTTCAGGCAAGAGTTGATGTTCGAAGCTTTGTTTCACCCAAGAATTTCGATTTGGAAGACTTATAACACGTAAAGCTGGGATCAGTTTTTTTTTCTTCTTTGTAAGATTGGCTTAATTGAGTTGCTATTGTATCTAATATATAAATTTTTATTATTGTTGTTTGTATATGATATTTTAAATGTTTTGTTTATAGAGAACTGGTTTCTGTATATTTATGACAAGTATTTATTTCGTCAATTGGTTCGAGATATTTTCTTTACGCAATGGTTCGGGATCTTAGACTCATTTCTATCTTTTTTCTTTTGTATGAGCTCGTGGCAGGTAAAGCATAGTTGTAAATCTTTGAAAGAGAAACAAGATTATAAAATAAATAACAGGATATTTATAACAAGATTATGAGCCCGTTTGGGATTGATTATTTTGGAGTTAAAATCGCTTTTTGATTAAATATAGGGCATGCTAAAATTTATAAAAGAAGAAACTTAAACATTCGGGGATAAAATTGAGTAAATATCAGTTTTAGGAGCTGAATTGTAGAATAATCTAAGCATCCTAAATGCAAAACACTCGAGGAAAATATCTTTCTTTTTGTATGCATTCATCTTTTACTGCTGAAAAAGTGATCAGAACTTCTTCACATCCTCTGCCACAAAATTCTTGAGAGAAAGTAAGCTTAAGACATCAACTTTCACATAAAGATAACACTGTTCAATTTCATAACGTGTAATCGTTTTCTTCACAGGATCGTAGGAACATATAAATACAAGAATTCTCCATCTTTGAAAACTGCCAAAGGATGGATACACATGTCCATATAATAATCAGGGTGGCTTATCACAAAGAGTTTACTCCATATTCCTTCATTACCCAGAGCTCCAGATCAGATTTCATGGTATTGTAGTATACACTTAATTGGCCATTTAATACTCCCAGTGTCCAAGCAATAAAATCGCTCAAACCATCACGAGGAGAAGGAAGAGACCCAAATGACTCGTGATCAAGATCAAAAAAGAACAGGCTATCATGAACCATCCAATGGAGATTTCCATTCACCTGTATACCAGCTCGAAAACCAAACAATATGTTCACATGACCAACATTTCTCCATGACCCTGATCCAAGGGTATAAACCTGAAATTCAGTGTAATCATTGGTCCGTTCTCGATAGATTCGTATAATCATGTACTGATCATTCCTGGAATTGTATATAAATCCATATGCTACTGAATCTGAAGATTCTCTTGTTCCTTGTGCCGGAGGAAGGGTGATATATTCTCGCAAAATTGGATTGTAAACTGATGTCTCCCGTTTTGTTCTAATAATTAGCCCCTTGGAGACATCCTTTTAGGTGAATAAATGACTTGTTTGATAGACTTTTAAGCTTATTTGATCATATTACACGTTCTCCCCTTGGAAATTAACTTATGGCAGAATCTGAGCTTTTGTGCGTAAATTTGACTATTTTTAATGCAAAGTTAATTGGTTTTTAAATTCCATGAACGACCAATCCAAGGAGGAGAAGTGATAATAAAGTCTTAGTGTATTTTAGGGTGTTAGGAAGTGATTTCTAGTCGAGTTTCTATTTTTAGAGTACACTTTCCTATTTTGATTTCTTGATTTATTGATTTATTCTTTTTAAGCATATGCGGTTTAATTATTTATTTAATGTGAAGCTTTTAAAGATAAATGGTAAATTACTTAGAGGCCAAGTCAAGATAAAGATGAAAGGAAAGAAGATTTACATGGAAATAAGAAGATTTGGTAAAGATTTATTTAAAGGAGGAAAAGATAAAGCTGCCTTTTGAAATCTGAAATCCAGCCACGTTTTAGGAATTAAATCATAATAAAAGATTGGCATGGATTCTGGACGAATGGTCTGCACCAATAGAAAGAGCTTTCCAAGACAAGCAGTTTCATATATTGGAACTTCTCAAACGGACAAGTATTGAAAAAGATATGATCAAATCAAATCAGCAGCAAATCTTACCTTTCCTAGAATTTAGAGCTACGAATTTGAGAGTCTTTGACTTGTCCTCCACTCCAAGCAAAATTCGACCTAGACTCCTCCAACACCTATAAATACACCCCTTAACCTCCTACTTTCAGACACTTCAGAGAATTACACAAGAGGCTTAAGGTTTACAAGTCAGAGCAAGAAGGCAAGGAGAAGCTAGTGCTGGAGGAGTCCTATTCTTCCATCATCAGTCATCTTAACCTTTAGGTTCTTTATTTTCTTTCTGTAATTCGAAACTATGAGTTCATTTAATTTAATTTTAGTTTTCCATTCCGTTATGAACTAATTTCTTTAGTACTTGAGAATCGCTATATGGGTTGAACTTAATTCTGTTTAGTTTATGTTTTCTGAATTTGGGATTTAATAGTTTAAATTAGACTAGGTATTTGGTGTTGACTATTATTTTGTTTTAATTACTAATTTTGAAGTCATGAATCAAACTTAGCTCATAGTAATTAGGCTATTCCATATAGTGGCGTATGGATCACCTTGACGGGGGGTTTAATTACAGACTTAGATAATAGACGCATAGTATCCGTTATTGACCTTGACAGGCTTAACTAACCATGCAGCCAATGAGGTAAATTATTATTCATCTGAAAGTAGCTTATATTCACCCTGACGGGGTTTGTAATACCGTAGGATAGCTCTTAGGTCCACCCTGACGGGGGCTAGGAGATATTAGAGTCCCGACTAGCATAATAATACCCGTTTAGCCCTTAAACAGAAGCATGAATTAGATAGATTAGGTGAAACCCTTGCGAGGATCAAGTACTCTTTCTCATCTGAAGTTTCAAATCTCTTTTATTTGCTTTCTTTTAATTCAGTAGTTTATTTTCTTGCATCTTTTAATTTATAAAAACAAAACAAAAATCTTTATTTTATTTTCTGTTAAGCAATTACTCTTACTTTTCGATTAATACCTGAGTTGTGCCTAATCCGTCCCTGCGAACGAACTCGATTTATCGAATATTACTTGGACAACCGTACACTTGCGGTGATTGTGGTTCCTTTACTTTCGCTTTAATTTAATAACACACCAGGACCCACCAAGTTTTTGGCGCCGCTGCCGGGGACGGTAGCGTGTGACCCCGGTGTTAATCTTTAGTAGTTTAATTGTTAGTTTAGTTTTAGTTTTATTTTTCAGTTTTACGCTTTGGGTTTTCTTTCTTTCTCAGGTTTATAGGTTTTGGTTTATGCGTGAAGATATCGTGATTCTTGCAAATCCCGAAAGCCTAGTTCGTGAAGCAAACAAAAGAAAGAGAGACGCTAAAGCAAAAGAGTCAGAGGAGCAATTAGCAAGAGAAACAATGGCTGGTCAACTCAACCCAGCTGCTCCTCGAAACAATGATCCGTGGTTCGCCAATGGCCCTGCAGAAGCTCCGTTTCGAGCTCCTCCCCTCGGAATTGGCCCTGCAAATATTAATGTCGAGAGATTCAGACCCGATCCTGGTATGCTATCTCAGTTTCAAAGTTATGGCAATTACCGAGGTACACCCAGTGAAGATCCGATCCGTGCTGTACAGAAGTTCATGCAAATTTGCGATTCGTATATTACGCAAGGAGTAACTAAAGAGCAAATGTATTTTGCTAATTTTAGATTCTTCGTTATTGATGGAGCAAGTGAATGGCATGATTCGCAAGAACCCGGAACAATTACAACATGGGACGCATTACAAACCGCGTTCTTCGATAGATACTACCCAACGAATATGAGATTAGATGCGCAAGTTGAACTAACCTCATTCAAACAAGAGGAAGACGAGACTTTGGGTAGAAGTTGGAAGAGATTTCAGATTTGCTTACGAAGAGTCCCTGATCATGGCCTCACAGAAGTTCAACAGATGAAGATATTTTACCGAGGACTTGATGGCTCTTCAAGAAAGGATCTAGACTTGCTTTGTGGTGGTGGATTCCTACAGGTACAACCAGTTCATGCGAAGATTATTTTGAATAGAACTGTAACAAATGAACTTGGTTGGAACACTGTAAGAACACCTGTTCGAGGTGGAAATACTGCGTCAATTGAAGAAAAATTCACCGCCATGGAAAACAAACTCGAACAACAACTGAAACAGCTTACTCTAGCTGTTACAAAAGGTGCTACTGGTAGAAGAGCAGATGTTAATGTTACACAAGAAGTTTATGGATGTTCTAACTGCGGTACACAAGATCATGATTGGGAGACCTGTCAAAACAATCCAGAATCCGTAATGTTTGTATCCAACCGAGGAAATTACAATTCAAGTGGTCAAGGCTACCAACCGAATAGAAACCATCCGGGTTTCCAATATTCAAATCCAAATGGGGCTGCTAATCCAACTTATGCATATCAACCACGCCCCCAAGGAAACAACTTTCAACCAAGACCTCAGAACAACTACCAAGGTGGACAAGCATACGGAAATCAAGTGCAGAGACAACCTCCTCAAGATGCTTATACCGAAACCATGAACCAGAAAGCTTTACCTGCTCAACCTCAAGAAGGTGCTCTAGATGTTCAACAAACCTTGACAACACTAATCAGCATTCAACAATCTACAGCCGCAGCACTTAAATTGATAGAAACTCAGATGGCGCAGATAAATAAGCAATTAAATCAACGTCAGCAAGGACAATTACCAAGTGACACTGAAGAACCCAAGAAAAGAGAAGATTGTAATGCAGTGACACTTAGAAGTGGTAAGAATCTCCCACCACCTCCTTTTCCCGTAATGAAAGAAAAAGAAACAACTGTGAAGGAAAAACCGGTAAAAGATGTGGGGGAGAAAGAAGATGAACCTGAAGTAATAGAAGTGGAGAAGATTCCGGAAAAGCCAAAGAAGCCAGATACTACAGTAACCCGTCCTCCTCCACCTTTTCCCTCGAGAGTTCAGAAGAAAGGCGATATGGCTGACTATCAGAAATTCCTGAATGTGGTACGTGGGCTTAATATTAACATTCCATTCTTAGATGCCATTAGAGACGTGCCGAAATATGTCAAATTCCTGAAGAGAGCCATCGCCAACAAAAGACCACACCTTGAGAATGAGATGATAGGTTTGCCTGAAGAATGTAGTGCCATATGCCAAAGCAAATTGCCACCAAAACTACTTGATCCTGGGAGTTTTACAATTCCTATTTCCATTGGCAATGAGTGGCAAGGTAAAGCTTTGTGTGATTTGGGAGCGAGCATCAATCTCATGCCCAAATCAATTTTCGAGATGTTGAAGATAGGAGAAGCAAGGCCGACATCCATGGTCCTACAAATGGCTGACAGATCCCTCGTACATCCAGAGGGACGCATAGAAGATGTCCTCGTCAAGGCAGGTACTTTAATTTTTCCTGTCGATTTCGTTATTCTTGAATACGACGCGGATAGGAATGTCCCCATCATTTTGGGACGACCATTCCTAGCCACGGGGCGTACTGTTATTAATGTAGAAAACGGAGAATTGACAATGCGAATCCAAGACGAGGAGGTAAAGTTCAACGTGTTTAGGGCAATGAAGTTTCCAGATTTGCAAGAAGACTGTTTCCAATTGGACATGATTGACTTAGCCACACGAGAAGTATGGGAATACATGAACTTCGGTGATATCTTGCAAGCTGCCCTAACACTTGACGTACCAAAACCAATTGAAGAGTTAGCCGAAACAGTGGCAGCTCTTAACTCTGGATATCCGAAGCAGAAGCGTCTCACTTATGAACCTGTCAGAGAACCGGGGGAGATAGTTCTTAAAAATAAACCATCGATCGAAGCTCCCCCGAAATTAGAAGAAAAGCCGCTTCCGACACACCTGAGGTATGCGTATTTGGGTACTAACAAAACTCTGCCTGTTATTGTTTCAGCTACTTTAACAGGTCTTCAAGAAGAAAAACTATTGCGCATCCTACGAGCTAACAAAGAGGCGATTGGTTGGACTATTGCTGACATCAAAGGCATTAGTCCTTCCTATTGCCAACACAAGATCATTCTGGACGATGAAAATGCGCGCTCAATCGAAGGACAAAGAAGATTGATGCCAGCTATGAAGGAAGTAGTGAAGAAAGAGGTTATCAAGTTGCTAGATGCGGGAATTATCTATCCCATAGCTAGTAGCGAATGGGTGAGTCCGGTTCAATGCGTACCAAAGAAGGGTGGTATTACTACCATCTTGAATGAACAGAATGAAGCCATACCCTCGAGGACCGTTGTTGGTTGGAGAGTGTGTATGGACTATCGTAAGTTGAACAAGGCCACCAGAAAAGATCACTTCCCTCTTCCGTTTATTGATCAGATGTTAGACAAGCTAGCTGGTAGAGAATATTATTGCTTTTTGGATGGATATTCAGGATACAATCAGATTTATGTGGATCCAAAAGACCAACACAAGACAACCTTTACATGTCCTTTTGGTACCTTTGCCTTCCGAAGGATGCCATTTGGATTATGTAATGCACCTGCTACTTTTCAAAGATGTATGATGGCGATTTTCTGGGACATGATCGATGATTTCCTTGAGGTATTTATGGATGACTTCTCTGTATTTGGTGATAACTTTGAGGAGTGCTTGCGGAATTTGGAGAAGGTGTTAGTTAGATGCAAGGAAACTGATTTGGTTTTGAACTGGGAAAAATGTCACTTTATGGTTCGTGAAGGTATAGTGTTGGGACACAAGGTTTCGAGTTCAGGTTTGGAAGTTGATCGCGCAAAGATTGAGGTAATTAAAACTCTTCCCCCTCCAATTTCTGTTAAAGGGGTGAGAAGTTTCTTAGGTCATGCTGGTTTTTACCGACGTTTCATCAAGGATTTCTCCAAGATCTCTAAACCATTATGTAACTTACTTGAAAAGGACGCCAAATTCCTTTTTGATGAAGCTTGCATGATGGCCTTTCAACAGATTAAGGAGAAGCTTATCTCTGCACCTATTGTATTACCTCCTGATTGGAAGATTCCGTTTGAAGTTATGTGTGATGCTAGTGATCTTGCTATGGGTGCTGTTCTGGGACAACGAAAAGATAAGGTATTTCACTCCATCTACTACGCTAGTAAGGTCTTTACAAGTGCTCAAGTAAATTATACCGTAACTGAGAAAGAGTTACTAGCTGTAGTATATGCATTCGACAAATTTCGTTCCTATCTTCTTGGGGCGAAAGTTGTTGTTTTTACTGATCATTCTGCAATTAGATACCTTATGGAAAAGAAAGATGCTAAGCCGCGTTTAATCAGATGGGTGTTATTGTTGCAAGAGTTTGACTTAGAAATCCGAGATCGAAAGGGGTGTGAAAATCAGGTTGCAGATCATCTGTCACGTCTTGAAGGTTCAGAGCTTAATAATGATCCTGAGTTGGTTCGAGAAGAGTTTCCTGATGAGAGTTTATTTGCTATACATGATGGTACTCCGTGGTATGCTGACATTGTAAATCTTATTGTGAGTGGTAACTTTCCTCAAGGAGCCACATCACAAGACAAGAAAAGATTGATCCATCGTGCTAAACAGTTCTTTTGGGAGGATCCCTTCCTCTACAAAATGTGTAGTGATCAAATGGTGAGGAGATGCATACCTGAGAAAGAAGCTTGGGCAGTGGTTGCGGGTTGTCATGATTCGCCATACGGAGGACACTTCAAAGGAGACCGCACAGCTGCTAAGGTACTACAATCCGGTTTTTATTGGCCTACTTTACATAAGGATTGTCATGAGTATGTTCAGAAGTGTCATAGATGCCAGTTTACTGGTAATATATCCAAGAGGGATGAGATGCCGCGTAATAATGTGCTTGAAGTTGAGATATTTGATGTATGGGGTATTGATTTCATGGGTCCTTTTGTACCATCTAACGGAAATCTCTACATCCTACTAGCTGTTGATTACGTGTCTAAATGGGTAGAGGCTGTAGCTCTACCAACTAACGATTCGCGAGTAGTGATTAAATTCTTAAAATCACACATCTTCACTAGACATGGGACACCTCGAGTTATTATCAGTGATGGAGGTTCACACTTTGTGAACAAATATCTAAAGACAGTGTTAGAGAAGTATGGTGTGAGACATCGTGTATCTACCGCGTATCATCCACAAGCCAATGGTCAAGCTGAGGTCTCTAATCGAGAGGTAAAATCTATTCTGGAAAAGACTGTTGGCCCCACAAGGAAGGATTGGTCTATGAAGCTAGATGATGCGTTGTGGGCTTATCGTACTGCGTTTAAAACTCCAGTTGGTGCATCTCCGTATCGTATGGTTTTTGGTAAGGCTTGTCACTTGCCTCTTGAACTTGAATTAGGTGCGTACTGGGCGATAGCGCAGTTGAATTTAGATCCTACTTTGGCCGGTGAGAATCGTTTGATGAAGCTGAATGAACTTGATGAGTTTAGATTACATGCCTATGAAAACGCGAAGCTGTACAAAGAAAACACGAAGAGGTGGCATGATAATCGTATCCGTGCAAAGACATTCGAAGTGGGACAGAGGGTCCTAAAATACAACTCCAAGTTCAGTAATTATCCGGGAAAGTTGAGATCAAAGTGGTCTGGTCCCTACATTGTGACCAAAGTTACGCCTCATGGAGCTATCGAGATTGAACATCCAACTGAACACCGCACCTTTATGGTGAACGGTCATCGTTTGAAAATCTATCATGGAGGCGAGGATACTAATCGCATGGTGGATCCACATCCGGGAGAGGTCATGTACCTCCTCGAAGCTGAATAGATGCGAGAGGTAACCCGTCGAGCTTAACGACGTTAAACAAAAGCCATTTCATTGTATATTAGTTTATTGCTTTCAGTTTTTCAATTCCTAGTGTATAATTCTAAGTTAGTGTCAAGTTTTAGTGTCTACTTTTAAAGAAATGAGAAGGGTATTGTGTTAATGGTACAGGAATCGAGTTTGGATTGCTTGGAGAAATTTTTTGGAAAATCAAAGGCTGGCGCGGACTACCCCCGCGGTGTACCCCCTATACCGTAGGGATGTACCGCGCCCCAAAAAACCCGTACCACGGGTCTGTACCACGGGTTTTATCCAGAAGCAAGAAAAAAATGAAGCTGATAGCCGCGGTGCACCGCGCCCTATACCGCGCCTCAAAAACCCGTACCACGGGTTGTGTACCGCGGGTTTTTTGACGGAGTATGTGCGGACTACCCCATGCACCGCACCCCTACACCGCAGGGCAAAAACCCGTACCACGGGGTGCTAGCTCGGGGTCAAGACAGAAGCGAAAAAAATCAATAGTTGTTGCGCGCGGACTACCCCCGCGGACTACCCCCTGCACCGCAGGGATGCACCGCGGACTGGCGGTTTGTGAAGAATTCGAAGCCCAGTCAACTTCTAACCTTAAGGAGATAAACCCTAGCCTCTTCCACACGAATTTTCCAGCTCCCAACCCTATAAAAACACCTTGAAGCTTGATTAAACCTCTACAACAAACCCATTAACATCATCAAATCTCTCATCCATCCTCCATAAACACATCCTCTACATCAAATTCATCACAAAACACCATCACGATCATCAAGCTTTCAAGAGTTCCTCCAAGATTCATCAAAGAAAACAACTTCCTTCATCTAATCCAAGCAAGAAACTCAAGCTATACCAAGTTTTCTTAACTTTATTCTATCCTTGGTATAAACTTGAGTTTGGGGTCAATTCAACCATGACAAACAGAACAGATGCTTTGGATTATAAGAGGAGGTGTTGTATCCTAGGGAAGAACAAGAGTTTGCCTGGTTCCACAATTGAAAAGGCCATCAATCTTGATGAGCCTACTGAAGAAACACAAGAGAAGGCACCTGTACCACCACAACACAGGAAATTAACAGCAAGGATGAGGGTATCATCAAAGCCTGAAGACAAGCTACAATTTCAAGTTCAAGGTTCTTCTTCTTCTCAAACTGATTCTGGAATTCCTCCATGGGCTCACAATTTGCAACAAGAGTTCGAACTTTTACGATTAGACATCGGAGCACTTTGGAAGGAAATTACACAGATTAAGTCAACACTGGAAGGGGTAACTTTATTCATGGATATTGATAATTATACTTCCCCTTTGGAGGAGGACACTATGGATCTTCATGGCCAGGTACCCCGTTCTAATTCTTCTTCTTAATTGATGGTAGACACTAGTTAGGTAGTTTAGTTTAATTTTATTGCTTTATTGAGTCTTTTTCGAGTCGTGGGGACACGACTCACTTTTGAGTTTGGGGTGGGGTTCGTTGCCTCATCCCAATTTTTTGTGATTTACATGCTTTCAATAAAATTAATCTTAGGGTTGCATGACTGTAGAGAATTTTAAATGCCCCCATCAAGCATGCTTTTTGTGAATTAATGATAGAAAATAGTTGGCTTTAGGAGTTAGTATAAACTGAACTTTGATTGCATGCAAACATGAGATAATTGATAGGGAGAATTAATGAACAATGCAAAAGAAGTAAACTTGTGCTTAAGGATAATAGGTGGTTTGTAGAACGTGAGATCTAAATGAGTAGAGAACCCACTTAGGTATGAACTAGAGACGAGTTGTGTAGATAGGAAAATGATAGAGGCAGTTCTTTGTTAGCCCTTTGAATCCTTTTTAGCTGTCTATCCCTGAATTAATTGTATCCTTCTTAGACAAATTTTTTAGCCTTTAAGCCTTTCTTTTGTCGCCACATTATAAGCCAATTTCCCTTTAGATTATTAGGCATGACCATATGACCCGCACTTGAATCACGATCCTGAGACTTCCTGTCTTGAGCTTGAGTTTGGGGTGGTGGGTCCACTATATGGGAATTTACATTGGGTTGGGATTTTTGAGCTTATCAATGATGCTTTGTGCTTTACATGATGATGATTCACAGGTTTATTGTATTGTAACCCTTTGCCGGGGTAATAGTGAATGGAAAAGAAGCTATAAAGCTAAAATCATGAATAGGCATGAAGAAAAATAGCATGATATCTCAACATTAAAGAGAGAGTCATAGCTATACAAAAGAAAAAAAATATATAAAGAAACAAAAAGTTATATGAAAAGAATATATATTTGGACCGGCAAAGTGGAAAATTTTAGGTGAATCATCCTTAGTGCTTATTGGGTTAACTTGGGGACGCTAATTAAGCGCGTTAATTGGGTTGAGTGAGAACGTTATTCGAGTGTAAACTCAAGCTCTTGGACAGTCTTGTTGATGGTAAGTGAGGAGAGAGCCAAAAGCTCACTTCGAATTTACCAAATATACATACCATACCGTCCTTCAGCCTATGCTAAAACCATAAAGTCCTCGTGATTTCTAGATGCACGGTGAGTTAATAGCGATTATTCTAAGTGGAACATTCAACACAAGTAAGGATCGAGGAACACCCTATAGCCACCATCTTGAGATAAGTAATAAGCGTAACCTTCTAGCATTGTGAAATTAATTTTGAATTGATATTGTTTTGTATTTGATTTTGCATGATAAGTGTAGGTGTATATTAATTCCTAGATTAGACTATATGAAATTTGTTTTAAGCTTTGCTTTGGGATTATTTACTAGTTTCTACCTTCTGCATTCACCTAAAAGATCCTTGTTTATTTTTATTTTGCTTTGTCGGGACGACAAAGGTTTGAGTTTGGGGTCTTGATGTCTCCCGTTTTGTTCTAATAATTAGCCCCTTGGAGACATCCTTTTAGGTGAATAAATGACTTGTTTGATAGACTTTTAAGCTTATTTGATCATATTACACGTTCTCCCCTTGGAAATTAACTTATGGCAGAATCTGAGCTTTTGTGCGTAAATTTGACTATTTTTAATGCAAAGTTAATTGGTTTTTAAATTCCATGAACGACCAATCCAAGGAGGAGAAGTGATAATAAAGTCTTAGTGTATTTTAGAGTGTTAGGAAGTGATTTCTAGTCGAGTTTCTATTTTTAGAGTACACTTTCCTATTTTGATTTCTTGATTTATTGATTTATTCTTTTTAAGCATATGCGGTTTAATTATTTATTTAATGTGAAGCTTTTAAAGATAAATGGTAAATTACTTAGAGGCCAAGTCAAGATAAAGATGAAAGGAAAGAAGATTTACATGGAAATAAGAAGATTTGGTAAAGATTTATTTAAAGGAGGAAAAGATAAAGCTGCCTTTTGAAATCTGAAATCCAGCCACGTTTTAGGAATTAAATCATAATAAAAGATTGGCATGGATTCTGGACGAATGGTCTGCACCAATAGAAAGAGCTTTCCAAGACAAGCAGTTTCATATATTGGAACTTCTCAAACGGACAAGTATTGAAAAAGATATGATCAAATCAAATCAGCAGCAAATCTTACCTTTCCTAGAATTTAGAGCTACGAATTTGAGAGTCTTTGACTTGTCCTCCACTCCAAGCAAAATTCGACCTAGACTCCTCCAACACCTATAAATACACCCCTTAACCTCCTACTTTCAGACACTTCAGAGAATTACACAAGAGGCTTAAGGTTTACAAGTCAGAGCAAGAAGGCAAGGAGAAGCTAGTGCTGGAGGAGTCCTATTCTTCCATCATCAGTCATCTTAACCTTTAGGTTCTTTATTTTCTTTCTGTAATTCGAAACTATGAGTTCATTTAATTTAATTTTAGTTTTCCATTCCGTTATGAACTAATTTCTTTAGTACTTGAGAATCGCTATATGGGTTGAACTTAATTCTGTTTAGTTTATGTTTTCTGAATTTGGGATTTAATAGTTTAAATTAGACTAGGTATTTGGTGTTGACTATTATTTTGTTTTAATTACTAATTTTGAAGTCATGAATCAAACTTAGCTCATAGTAATTAGGCTATTCCATATAGTGGCGTATGGATCACCTTGACGGGGGGTTTAATTACAGACTTAGATAATAGACGCATAGTATCCGTTATTGACCTTGACAGGCTTAACTAACCATGCAGCCAATGAGGTAAATTATTATTCATCTGAAAGTAGCTTATATTCACCCTGACGGGGTTTGTAATACCGTAGGATAGCTCTTAGGTCCACCCTGACGGGGGCTAGGAGATATTAGAGTCCCGACTAGCATAATAATACCCGTTTAGCCCTTAAACAGAAGCATGAATTAGATAGATTAGGTGAAACCCTTGCGAGGATCAAGTACTCTTTCTCATCTGAAGTTTCAAATCTCTTTTATTTGCTTTCTTTTAATTCAGTAGTTTATTTTCTTGCATCTTTTAATTTATAAAAACAAAACAAAAATCTTTATTTTATTTTCTGTTAAGCAATTACTCTTACTTTTCGATTAATACCTGAGTTGTGCCTAATCCGTCCCTGCGAACGAACTCGATTTATCGAATATTACTTGGACAACCGTACACTTGCGGTGATTGTGGTTCCTTTACTTTCGCTTTAATTTAATAACACACCAGGACCCACCATAAACATAAAGGCTATCGTCTGAAAAACTGTTCAATAAGAACAAGCCATTGCAAGAAGCAAGTAAATTATTTGTTGTTGAATCATGGATTGAGCTATAATCAAGCATCAGTGATGGAACACACTGATATTTAGGAAGAACACTAATATCTTCAAATTCAATTACTTCAAGGAATTTATTTTTGACAAGGTAATCGGACCGGTTGATAATAAGGTAGTTGGGGGATCGCGAGAGGTGTAATGTAGCAAACTCAGAGCTCGAGAGTAATTCTAGCCAGGTCTTGGAAACACACCGGGAACGAAGAATGGTCTTAATAGGCAGTCTTGTAAGAACATCAATGAAAAGATGTGATGGTAGATTAGACATACAACACAAACACATACACATTCACTAGCTACATCTAAACAATCCATTCAATCTTGTGTTTAATCCTACTAAAATCGAAAATCACAAGATTTATTAACATCCAAACTTCCTTTCCGTTTCTCGTTTCTATCTTCTCCCCTAAGCAGATATAGATTTCACCATGAATTTCTATGCCTCTTCCCACCCTCTTGCTAAAAACAACCACCTGGTAGTTACTCCTGATGAAGATTCAATCTACCGTGTGGTGAATGAACACAAACTCTTGGTTAAACTGTTACAAAAAGAAAAGGTCAATCACACATTTATAAAAAATCACATTAATAAATACTGGGAACTTAAGAAACAAGCTGAAGTGGAAAGGTGTGGTGAAAACACTTACATCATCAAATTTGGTACTGAAGAAGATAAGAACAAGGTCTGGAACCAAAGACCTTGGACTGTTCAAGGTAAACACCTAGCAATAAATGAATATGAGACTGGTGATACAAAAGAAGTGCAAAATACAACACTATGGGTACAGTTATCAGGAATACCAGCTAATCTCTTGACTGAAAAATGCATACAAAACATGTTTGGCTACTTCGGAAAGGTTCATTCAGTAGAGTTACCTGAATCACTAGAAATCGACGAACACTCTATAACAAGAATACGGCTAGATTGGAGTATCAAAAACCCGTTAATAGCGGGAATCAACTATTAGGAAAATGAATTCAAAGCTCACTGGATCAAATTCAAATACGAGAATATAGGGCAACTGTGCTATGGATGTGGGCTATTTGGTCACGATGAAATCAACTGCAAGAACCCTAAAATCTCTCCTAAATTAGGGGCATGGATAAAAATATCAAATCGGGGGCCAACACGGAAATTCTACCCCAAAGAAGCTATTCAGAAGACTACAGATGAAAAAATTAACAACCACAACAAAGAAGGTTTGAAGAATCGGTCTGAGTTACAAAAATCGTTACCTCGTGGTGTACAAGAACTCAACTCGGTTGAAACGGTTACGAGTGAACCCGGTAACGAGTACAATAACGGCGTTAAGGGTAACGGTGGCATTTTTGAATTTGGTACTATGAGTGGTACACAGATAAGACAAGAATTTGGTAGTGGGAAGAGTAAGGGCAGCTTCAAGGACGATGGCGGAAGAGGTGGGATTGGTAATGGGAGAGAGAAGGTGAATAAAGGTAAAGATAAGGTTTTGTCGAGTTGTTATGAAAAAGAAAATAAGTTGGCCCTTATAGCCAATAATATGTTAACAAAGTTCAATACCACACCGGCCCAAAGTTCAGATATCCAATTTGGGTCTTACAAAAGCCCAAATAAAATTAAAAGTCCAAACGTGACCTTTAACCCGAAAATCATAAACAATAGCCCACTTTCTATTAACCCAAAAGTAACAAACGCAACACAAACACTTAGCGTTTAAGATCAAACTGAAAATTCCCAAGCACCAAAGAACCCTAACTCATCTTCATCACCGATTGAAATCCACATCGGTGCTTCATCAAACCGATCGACTGATAATTACCAAACTCCACAACATTCTTATAAAACCACATTCGATATAAATGAAGCCCAAAACCTTTTCAGAAATTGCTTCTCGATGGAGCAATTTAACAAGAACAAATCACTTAAAAGGGAATATGAAGAATCTTCGGCTAGAGGGTCAATCAGAGGCGGATGTGTGTATGCAAGTGGTGGGCTTAAGCCCACCCTCAATTATTTAAAAAAAAATTAGTTTGTTTTTTTTGATTTTTTTAGAATTCAATATGTTATTAAATTTTTAACTCATTTAACTTCACTTATAAATTTTAACTCTAAAATTATATTTTTACTTATATTATATTTTTTACACAATTTAAAATCACAACCTATATTAACAATTTATTATCAGAAGATATCAGGTATTTTCTAAAATTTTGTTAATTTTTTTAATATATTATTAAGATTCTCCTATTAATTACATAGGTAATTTTTTTATCATTATGTGATTTTTATTAAATACCAAAAAAAACATCGAGGACGTTTCTCTCGAACCTCTTATTATTCAAGCCCGCCCTCATTTATGTTTCTAGATTCGCCACTGGGGTCAATCAAGGCTAAGAGTATCAAATGTAGAAACTACCTAGCTACGGAGGTTAATATGAAAAGGCAGAAAACACTTTGGAACTTCAGACGAGTAAGCAAAGAGGAGAAGATTAAGAAGGAAGTAGGAGAATTGGTAAATGTTACAAAGGAAGCTGAGGAAGAGATGAATGATAATATGGGAATAAGCGAGACAGGTAACAACTCGGAAGCTGATGAAGCTGAAGAAGGTAGAGAAGAAGGTGAAGTTGAAGAAGCTACAGAGGTTTGCGGGGTTGACCCTATTCAACCCCTAAGTGCTCAATGATACAAACAGCCTGGAACTGTCAAGGAATTGGCAACTCCTTGACAGTCCAGACCCTATCTGATATCATTAGAAAATATCAGACTCAGGTACTCTTTCTATCTGAAACTAAAAATAAATTTGTTTATGTTAAGAAATTAGAAAAAATTATCAATATGAAACTTGTGGATACTGTGGAACCAGTAGGTCTAAGTGGAGGTCTGGCAATATTTACTAAAGATGATATAAAAATTGAAATCATTAGTAAGAATCAAAACCATATACACTGCAAATTAGTAGATGGAGATGTTACCATATTCACTACCTTTGTATATGGGGCCCCAATTGATAAAAATAAAGAAGATTGCCTTAAATTATACACCAGCTGTAAACCAAAGAATAATGAACCATGGAATCTCTTAGGAGATTTCAACAATATTAGAACAATCTCGGATAAAAAAGGAGGGGAAAAACAAATTACAAAAAATATGAATCAATTCAATGGTTTTATTAAGCATTTGAAGCTTGAGGAAATTGTACACAAAGGGTGTAAATATTCTTGGACTAATAAAAGAAGCAATGGTGAGATGATTAAAACATTGATAGATAGGGGTTTTTGTAATGAAAAATGGGGAGTACTTTATCCTACTGCCTGGATAGCTCTCCTTCCAGCAGTAGGATCTGACCACTCTCCTCAAGTTCTTATAATGCAAGAAAATCATGTTAACAAAGATAGAAGATTCTATTTTGAAAATCATTGGTTGGAAGAAAAAGAATGCCTAGAAATTATAAAAAAAGTGTGGGCCAGTAAAAATTTTGGAAAAGGTATATTTAAAGATGTTATGAATAATAAAATGAGGAAGTGTAGTAAAATACTGACCTATTGGAGTAAAAAGAAGTTCAAAAATAATAAAAAACAGATAGAAAGTAAAATGGTTAAATTGGAAATGATTTATAATGATCCAAACACTAAAACTTGGGATGAATATCACTCTTTAGTAAAAGATATTGAAGTTTTATGGAAAAGAGAAGAAGATTTCTGGGCTAGTAGATCAAGAATAAGCTGGTTAAAAAAAGGAGATAAAAATAGTTCCTTCTTTCATGCCTCTACAAAAGAAAGAAGGAAAATTAATAAGATTAAAAGTATAACGAGAGATGATGGTACTTGGGTAGACAATTTTAATGGTATACAAGAAGAAATTACTAATTACTTTAATGATATATTCAAAACTATAGGACCTAGGGACTATAACTTGAGTTCAAACCTTATATCCCCTTTGGTTACTGAAAATATGAATAAAAATTTGAACCTCCCTCTTAGTATAGAGGAAATAACAAAAGCTATAGATGGCTTGGGCCTTAATAAGGCACCAGGCCCTGATGGATTTCCAGGTATATTTTTTAAGAAATATTGGGAATATATAAAAGGAGATGTAATTAAGCTTATCAACAATTTTTGGTATAATGGGGGTTCCCTAGAGGAAATTAATCACACGTATATCTCTCTAATACCCAAAATTCCAATACCTATTAATATAAAACAATTTCGACCCATTAGTTGTTCGAATTTTATATATAAAATCATAGCCAAGATTCTTGTAAATAGATTGCAACCGGTGATGAATGCAATCATTGATGAAAATCAATCTGCGTTTGTCCCAGGAAGGCATATATACAAGATAATACAATGTTGGCACATGAAATAATCTCTTATATTAAGGAACAAAGAAAAACAAAAACTCACTACTTGATTATTAAAGCCGATATCCAAAAGGCCTATGAAAACGTAGAATGGGATTTTTTGGAGGAAATTATGAAAAAAATGGGTTTTGATATAAAATGGATAAGTAAAATTATGAGATGTGTAAAATCAGTTACATACTCATACTTATTAAATGGTTTCCCTATTAAAATTGATAAACCCCAAAGAGGACTAAGGCAGGGAGACCCCCTCTCGCCTTTCCTCTTTTGTATTATCAGTCAAATGCTATCTACTCTCATTAATAATAAAAAAGAACTAGATATTATGAAAGGCATAAAAATTGCTAGAATGTCCCCTCCAGTTACACATCTACTATTCGCAGATGATAGTATCTTCTTTATGAAAGCTAATATGGAAGAAATTGAGGGATTTAATGATGTGATTAATAAATATAACCACGCTACTGGAATGAAATTAAATCTTAACAAGTGTGGGGTTAAGTTTAGCCCTAACACTCCTGATTATATACAAAAAAATCTTGCTAAGAAACTGAATATGCCAATTACTAACAATCTAGGCAACTATTTGGGGTTACCTACGGAATGGGGTAGATCCAAGATAAAGGATCTTAACCTTCTAGTAGAAAGAACCTTGAAAAGAATAGAAAATTGGAAAAATTTATACTTAACTTTAGCGGGTAAGGAAATATTAATAAAATCGGTTCTTCAAAGCCTCCCTAACTACTTTATGACATCTTATCTAGTCCCTAAAAGAATTTGTGATCTAATCTCTTCCCAAATTGCAAATTTTTGGTGGGGTAGTAAAGGCAATAATAAAGTACATTGGGGAAGTTGGGAATCTATAACAAAAAGTAAGTACAATGGAGGATTGGGTTTCCGCGACCTAAACCTCATGAACATTGCTTTGTTGAGTAAACAAGCATGGTATACTTACAATAATAACAATACTCTCCTATATAAAGTACTAAAAGGCAAATATTTCCCCTTGGAACCTTTATGGAGGCAAAGCTTGGAAGTAAGCCTTCATGGGGTTGGAAGAGCTTAATTTGTGGTAGAGATAATATAAAAATGGATATAAAATGGAAAATGGGAAATGGTTATACAATAAATCTACATAAAGATATATGGTTTAATAATCAAAGTGCAATAGTAAAACCTAATAGCAATGAGGTTGAAAAAGTGAATGATCTATTAGTGCCAAATGAGAGAAGATGGAATATTGAGTTAATAAAAAAACTATATAATGAAGAAGCGACAAATAATATATTAAATACTTTTATACCACTTAGTGGAGGGCATGATATGCCGTATTGGATTCATGATAAAGAAGGAATATTCTCAGTTAAGAAATGTTACTATATACTTAAACAAAAGAAAGAAGGAAAAGATAAGAATACTAGTAAACTAAAAGCCTCCTCCTCACATATTGTGGATATGTCAGTATGGAAAATGATTTGGGGGTTAAAAGTAGCCCCTAAAATCAAGAATTTCATATGGAAAGTAGTTAAAAACCTACTTCCAACTAACGAAAATGTGTTTAAGCGAAAGATTATTAAGAGCCCAATATGCGATCTATGTAATAATGAAGTGGAAAATGTGGAACACATGTTACTAAATTGCGAATTTGCAAGGGCAACCTGGTTTGCCTCCTCCCTTAGTATATATACATGCAATCAATCTACATCTAAAGTAGATATTTGGATGGCAAGTATATTAAACAAGGGCAAGAAAGAAAAAACCTGTAATAAATTCTTTATGGAACAAATATGTACTTTGCTTTGGCATATTTGGAAAGAAAGGTGCGCATATAAGTTCAAAAATGGGAAAATTGACCCAGAAAGAATAGTGTTTAATGCAAGGAAAGAATGGCTAGAATATCAAAACATCAATTATCCTAATGATGTAACCATACCACTGAAGGATAATAGCAATAATAATAATGCTGAGATTACTATACCCAGTGACTCAAGTGAGGGTAGTAGAAATACACCACTTATAAGAAATGATAATGGTAATCATAATTTGAAATGGATTCCACCCCCTAAGAACTTTATTAAAATCAATTGCGATGCTGCGTTTATTGTTAACAAAAGTGCTATATCTTGTGTAACCAGGGATGCTACAGGAAAAGTCTTGGAATGCAAAGCGTGGGAGATCAAAGCCGAGAGCCCAAAGGAAGCTGAAGCTTTGGGGATACTTAAAGCCTGCTTAGTTGCTCAAAATAATTCATATCATAATGTTATTATAGAGAGTGATTGTAAGCAAGTGATAGGTTCTTTAGAGAATAGGCTTTCGATTGAATCTCCCATAATTTGTAATATTATTAAGAGTATTTATCTAGTTTCTGAAAACATTAATCCTACTTTCCGATGGATTCATCGTAGTAGAAATAAGTTAGCCGATGGGGTAGCCAAACATAAGCTTTGTGGCAATATGTTAGGCTCGTGTCTTGACACGTACCCAAGTAGACTAGCTGAAATTATCTTAGATGAAACTGTTCCTTCGGGAATTGGTTAAGTTTGTAATAAGTTTATTTTTATGAAGTAAGGATTGGAACAAAAAAAAAAGATTAGACATACAACCTTGAGAGCTCATGTTTTGGGCAATATCTGATATACAGAGAGAATGAGAATAGTTTTGTTTGCTGATCAAATGATTTTTTAAATTTTCTTTTCAAATGATCAACATATTTATCTATTTATACTAATCAGGACTACATCTAGAAATATTAAGAGACACTCGATCACATTTATCAAGATTCAGATTCGTTGTAACTCTTTATTACTAAACTAACCTCAACGATACATTTAATGATGATCAATTTTTAAACATTTAATAAGAATAAAATTGGTAAAAAAGGTAAAAAGATAAAAAGATTCATTGATATTTTAAATAGACAACTTTTTGTGGATATCAACTTTTAAAAATTATGACAAATATTTATGGAAGGAGAAAGTATCATCCTAAGCTAGTTGGAAGGGTATAAGTGGACCGTAGTTAATACTCAAATTACTGGACATATTCATTAGTGGAATCCGGTCTTTGAATATAATATTTGTGCTTGATTTCTTACTAAGGTTTTTTCTTTGTTGGCTTTTAAATTTGAACTTCAACATAGGAATCATTAGTTACATTTAGGTGTGGCAATTTGTTGCTATTATCAATTAACACTGAATCCATGAAAAATGACGCCATTTAGTTCTACTCTATTTCGATAGAATAGATAGTTCTGTTTTTATATGTAGGTAACTTAGACCAACTTATACTCACGATGAGTAGTTCCACAGAAAATAGATAAATAATTTCGTTGTTCGTGAATATAATGTCGATTGTTAAACTTATTTTTTATTTCTTAAAAATTATAAATATGTATTGGACGGATCTATCATCTCCATTATGCTATTCTTATTTCTTTTAATTATTATAATTAATTAAAAAAAATTAATTTTTTTTTCATACAACTAAGGTTAAAAAGAGAAGTAATAATTATTTACGAAACTCCGAAGTAGCACACACAATCATTCTCGGAGTGGCCAAAATACTCTTATCTCTCGTAAGGTGCTTCCACAATTCTTGGGAGGATCTTTGTAGGGAATCAGGTTACCCCTAAAATCTTATTCTCATCTTTGCCATCCAATCAACACAATAATTAGCTTCCCTATACGCAGAATGATCTCAAAACCTTCAGTGTTTGCTAGTACAGTATATCCCTGCACTCCTTGAGTATTATGTTCGGCTAATCCCTTTAGTTCTCACCATCTTTCCCTAGCGTGTGTAACTTAAGCGAATTAGTTTCCAAAATATTTTTCTTTGGCTTAATGCAATATACAACCCAAAGTGCACCACAATTAATTTTGATTGAAACACTAAACTAACCATGGATGACCCTGCAAAACCACCTAGGAAATTTCCTTGTTTTTACCTGAACACTCCTCCAGCACCCGCCTTATTTGATCCATGCGCTAAACTTTCATTAACATTCAATTTCACACCAACTACCGGGTTAACCCATTTCACAAGCGTACTCTTAGCCGAGATAATTATATCTCCATCCCTCTCTTTGCCCCAAGCTCGAACATAGTTTACTGTAGCGTTTTTGACAATGTACCTCAATGGTGTCATATCTTTTCTGCCCTTCCCATCATTGAAATGCCTATGTTTCGATCTACCCAAATGAACCAACAGATAGCAACAACGGTTGTCCGCAATTCTAACCCCTCAAACACCTCCTTGCACTCCAGCATCGATCTCCACTAGTCACCATCATTTGCAAAAAACACCCTCAGCTCACCTACATTACCATCACCTTGCTACTGATCAGGCGCAACAACTGGACCCCCTTGTGCTTCGCTGGAAATATTACTCCTTCTATCTTGAACCAATGCAGTGCTTGCACTATTGTTTAGGACAATAACAAAAACTCGAAAGATGCCATATTCTGAAATTTCCTCCAGTCCGATGTTGATGCTCGCACTTACTCTATCACAGGTGCTCACCCTGAAACTGTTTGACCCATGTCTACCTTTTATCTAGCTACGATGTGCAACTCCACCAACCTCGACAATCCCTCGCACAAGCCATTATTATATCGCTTGCAATACTGGAATAAGTGAACATATGTTTCGAATTCCGCACCACATGCCTTACACTCCGCAGGGATGGACATTCCCCGATGTACAAGATTTCGCGCAGTAGGTAACCTATTCCAGATAGATCTTTACACGGGAATACGTATCTTCTGTGGACATTTTAGAGTCCAAATATTTTTCCCATATGAAATCTGAAGGTACCGCCAGGGGCTTGAGAGATTTGTACGCCGACTTTACCAAAAAAACACCTGAATTTTCAAGCTTCCACTTGAACTCATGTTCCTGCCCACTATATACTTGCTCGAACCCATTTACAAGTACATTACGACCTTCTAATATTCCTTTACATACCCTCAAATCTGAACTTTTTAGGGCGCGAACCATAAGTCATCCTCAAAATATTTGTGTTTCAAAGTCGCGACCCAAAGCGCTTGGTCTTTCTTGAGAACCATCCACCCAAGTTTCGCAAGTAATGCTCGGTTGAAACTCCTTACATCGTGAAAACCCAACCCGCAATCGTTCTTAGTCCTACAAAGCTTCTCCCATGAAATCCAATGAATTTTCTGCACCCCTCCTTCATCACCCCAAATAAAATATTGAATACTTTTCTCAATATCATTGCACACGTGAATTGGAAGTTTTGATGTTTGCATAAAATATACGTCGGAATAGCGCTTAACACCACTTGAGCTAAAGTTACTCTTCCCGCCAAAGAGATATTCTGAGCCTTCCGATTAGGTAACTTACTCCTCATACTTATAGAAATCCCTCGATAAAAACCCCTTTGGGGCCGACTAGATAAAATTGGAGCGCCCAGATACGTACTCATGGAATCACTAAGAGCAAAACCACTCCCAGCAGCCAAACCACATTTGACATCTTGATGTACATTTTTTGAGAAGAAGATAATAGACTTTTCCTCGCTGATTGTGTAACCCTCCTTATCACATAATGTTTTCATAACCATGTTCATATGATCAACTTGGGGTTCTGATGCCTCCGCCAACAAGATAAGATCGTCAACAAAGAAAATGTGTAAAATTGGTGGACCATTCCTCTTGATCCTTAAAGGAATCCATTACTCAGTAGCACAAATACTCTCTATCAACGAAGAAAGACGTTCCATACACATGACAAAGAGATATGGGGATAACAGGTCTCCTTGTCTAATTCCTCTTTGCGGTATGAACGCGTCAAAGGGTCACCATTCCAAAGTATTTGCATAAAATTAGACTTACCCAAGTGAAGGGAAACCCAAAGGCCGTGATCATATCCTCCAAAACCTCCATCTCAATTTATCGTAAGCTTTAGAGAGATCAATTTTCACTACCATGAAACCAAGCTGACCTGTTTTCTTGTGCATAAGAGACGCGAACTCTTGCATTAATACTATATTATCTGTGGTAGATCGCCCATGGATAAAGCTTGTTTCATTTGGCCCAATTAGCTCAGCCAGAAGTGTACGTAGCCGATGAACCATTACTGACATAATAAATTTAACCAGCACATTAATCAGACTAATTGGGAAAAAATGGCTAAAATAAATAAACTAAGGCTTAACCCATTATGCGATTATCAAGTATTACTAAGTTTAGCTCATACTGAAATTAAATACAGAAAGGAAATTAACAGATTACATTTTCCTAAAAACAGAAATAAAACCTAAATAGAGGTATTGATTTTATCTGTTGTTGGAGAAAGGAGTTTCTCCAACTTCCTCTCTTCTCTCTGCCTTTTTGTTGTATTCTGAAAGTTGGAAAATATGAAGCCTGCTAAAAAATGAGGCCTGAATAGCTTTTTATACTAATTAAAATCGAACCGGGCCGTTATCTTATTTAATTAAATGATTAATGGCCCAAGTCTAAATAGTAATTCATGTAACTATTGTACACACTCTAGTAAAACAAGCGTAACTCTTTGTTTTAAGTCCAAATCATCCGATTCAGTCCTCAATTCGAGCTAACTCAGAGGCTCACCTTTTTCATTTGAACCACCAGGCCTGGATCAGTACCATTTGGGCTCGAAATCAGCTGGAAGTGACAACTTTTCCAGATTCTTATGTGCCTTTTCATCTCTTTGAGTGGTACGTACCTTTTGCTCTTTTGACCTCTCCTTTTGATCTAAGACTTTAACTTCACTCCTCCTCCTCCTCATCTTGGTGCTTCCTAGTATCCATATACCTAAGAACTTCATGCTAAAACAATCGAATTAACGCACAAAAGCTCTAAAAACTTAAATTATATAATTTCGATGGGAGAAAGTGCAATATGACAAAATAAGCTCAAAAATCTATCTAATAAGTCAAATTTCTACCTAAAATGATGTCTTTTAAGGGCATATATTTATCACAAAAGGGAGAAATCACCACGATTCTATATTTCTCCTAACCCCCTTCTGGGTGGACTTAGGTGACGACCTAAAAATTACCAGGGGACTTGGGTAAGAGGACCCTGCGCAATGATCGGTGGTCACTCTCAAACCTTAATGACTATCTAATTAGGCAAGTCCGTCAGGATCACTACCGCACACTAGACACTTATGTGGTGTTTCAACAATTAAAAACCCCTTCCGGGTGACCATCAAACTTCATGCTTGAAATTAATAAACTAAAATAAAGATACATAATGTCAACTTGCTTCTCTTGATAATGTTTTTTGAGACTAAGGATTAATAATTAAGCAAGGACATGTTTACAATGATAAGAGGATGTAATTATGGGTGTTTTCTAACTCTAGGTCGAAATCTTGGAGTACAAGGCAAGTAATTTGAGTCCAAGTCCAACTCAAATTCGTTTCCTAAAATATAGGACAGGATAAACACAACTCACTGTTTTGGTCATACCTCCTTCGTTATTGGTTCGTACAAAAGGAGAACATCCCCATTCCAAAACATTTTCACCCACTTTATATCAAAACGACCGCAACAAAAAGATCTGTCTAACTCTTTAAAGGCTCGTCCAAAATCGCAGCCGATTTGAAGTTGTCTTCACTTTAGTGGACGTAGCTGCAGAATTGACAGATTTATTTGGCAGATTTTCCTTTCCTAATTCAACTCTACTTCTTTTTATCTATTGATTTCTCCTGGATCTTCTTTCCCTACCTATTTAGAATTGATTTGGCATCTAAATATATTCCATAAACCTTAAGAGCTTCACATTAACACACAAATTAAACCAAATATGCTCTAAAAGTAATAAATCAACAAATCAAGACATGAATTAAAAAAATTATCTGATAACAGGGAAAAGTCCCTTAACAATTAATCAAATACACCTAAAATGATGTCTCCAACCTACATTAGTATATCACAAGTAGGGAGACATCACCACTCCAACCCTGAGAATTATTAGCTAGTGTACACATGATAGAACTAAAAATATGAAGGTGGTACCGCATAAGACGTTTAGATTCCGACGATCATGCCCGAGACTTCCTCGACCTGTTCTTGCTTTCCTTCTATAACTCTGTCAGATAACTCCTATGACTTCGGCACTTGACTTAGAAAATCATGGTCGGTACCATTAGTCAGCCCATCTGCCACTAGTGTGTTCTCTTTAGTTCGCTTACCAAGGCCTGGGTCCACCTCAACGATGAGGAGGTCTTCTATTCCACTCGCTGGCACTATAGATTTTCGCACCTGATTCCCATACATAGTACCCCTCGCCCCATCACTTATAACCATCGCAACATCTGTACCTAAGTTTTTGATAATTTGCACATTTGCCCCTCCTATTTTCTTTTTTGCTACTAACCTGCTCCCATCCCCATCCTCAAGATTTCACCCTACTTTTTCTCCCGTTCGAAATTGCACCATATCCATGTTTACTTCTAGACCCACTTTGCTCTCTCTAGACTTCACGTTCAATTTTTTGGCCATTTTAAAAACGGTATCTACGATGGCATTGCGGCTCGCTTCTCCATCCATATTATTTTTTGCCTTTGACCTTGCAGCTCGCATTTGTTTACCATTCAAGTTGGTCTGACAGGTATTATTTTTATCCTTCCCTCCGCGACTCCCGTATCACGGTCCTCAATTAATAGCGACTCAAACCTCGAATCCAAACTCTTTTTTAGGAACGTCTGTGATGTATTTTGCCTGTTCACAACTTGTTTAGGTCCCCAGTTTTATTTCTACTATGTTGGACTGTCATAAGGGGCGAATCCAGGATTCGAGTCGGGGAGGACTATTATTTAGTATTTAGTAAATTAATTTATAAATTTTGAGTTGGAAAGAGCTAATTTTCCAGTTAAGGGGGCTGTAATTGTTTTTATTCATATTTGTACCCATTCTTTTTTAATAAAAATAAAAATTGTACTGATATCTCATAAGTTGGGGTGGGCTACTGTCCACCCTAACCTACCCCTAAATCCTCCCCTAATTGTCTCAACTCTTCATAAGTGTGTTGTTCTACCTCCGCTACTTTCGGCGCGGGCCTTAGTATTAACTCCTCATTTTGCGAGCCTTGTCCCAAATTATCCTCCATCTGGTGTGCCCCCAGTAAAGAGCACTTATCTTTCTGATGGCCGAAGCGCCCACAATCGAAGCAAATCAAGTGTTATCCCTCATATTCCACTTTGCATAACTCACATTTGTAGATTTTCGGAACAAGAGGTTTATCAAAATCTAGTTCAACTACTAATCTCACGTTATTCCTCCTTTTTCTCATCTTGTTAATTAATCCACATTGTTTTCCCAATACTATCCCCATTTTTCTCAATATCCTCGTTATATATTTTTTCGTTCTTACATTGGATACCCTGCCCCAAGGTGTAGTATTAACAATAATTTTGCATTCCTAAATTATTACTTTAACTTATAAGATTGAATATTTTTCCATGTTAACCTTCTAATTTTTTTTTTTAAAAAACATATCTCACCTACATTAACTAATTCTATAAATTTTAATTTTAAAAAATAAAAAATAAAAACACTATTTATCCCTGTACCGATATGCCCTTAGCCACGGCCATACATACTATAATACGATTGTAAACATTTTTTTTTTTTTGGAATACATATGAGAGCCACATTGGATTCGGAATCATTTTGACTCCAATAAGATTCGATCTCATAACCTCTTTTTACACATGGGGCCAAAAGGTCAGGAAGTAAAACTTCCTAATAATTATTGACTAGCTATGTGTGTTCTAAGTACCGCCCAACCGCAACAGTCTCGTGCAAGTAAAGTCCATAGACAATATGGTGGGTCTCTATACGGGATTGGTCTTTCTGTATTACCTGCACCTAATTTAGCCATCAAAAAATCTGCACACCTATTCGTTTCACGAAAGCTCCAGACCAACTAAAATTGCTCATTAGATTCTAAAATATCACAAGCACCTATTATAACATTCTAAAAGCCTTTTGAATTCGCACCGTTTTTCATTAGTACGTGCAACTCACTCGAGTCTGTTTCGATAACCAGGGAAGTATACTTATGCTGTACCACCATGATCAGGGAGGATGCGATTGGAAACTCTACCTCTGACTCTCTTAAACGATACTCCCATGGAGTATTATGTAAACAAAAAAAAACTATTTATCCTATCAAAAAAGAGTAGAACTAAATGTGGCATCATTTTTCATGGATTCAGGAGTAGTAACAAATCGCCACATCCAAATGTAATTTATGATCCATATATTGAAATTAAATATTGAAAGCCAACAAAATGAAACCTTCCAATTCTAAGAAATCAATTAAGCAGAAATGTTATCGATTCAAAGACCGGATTCCAATAGTAAATCTGTCCAGTAATCTGTGTATTTTTTTGGGTTACATAGGAGAGCCACTTTGGACTCGGAGTCATTGACTCGGTTCGAACCTGCACCACTAGATTGGTAGACCAAGGTCCTGGCCAGTGAGCTAATCCCATCTGGTTAGTAATCTGTGTATTAACTACAGTATACCCTTCCAACTACCTTAGGATGATAACGAATAGTTACAACAAATCTGAATCTTGAAGAATGTAATTAATGTCTTTAAATATTTATAAATTCATTAATACTAGTAGTTCCTGATTATTATAAATAGATAAATATGTTGAGCATTTGTAAAGAAAATTAAAAATCAATACAAATCAGCAAACAAAACTATTCTCATTCTCTCTCTATATCAAATCTCGCCCAAAACATGAGTCTTCAAGGTTGTATGTCTAATCTACCATCACATATTTTCATTGATGTTCTGTCAAGATTGCCTATTAAGACCATCCTCTGTTCCCGATGTGTTTCCAAGACCTGGCTTAAGTTACTCTCGAGCTCTAAGTTTATTTCATTGCACCTCTCACGATCCCCCAAATACCTTATAATTAACAAGTTATATCACTATGTTTCCAATAAACACCTTCAACTAATTGAACTTGAAAATATACGTGATCTTCCTGATCTTGAGTATGGTCCATCACTGATGTTTGATTATAGCTCAATCAATGATTCAACCGTAAATGATTTACTTGCTTCTTGCAATGGCTTGCTCTTATTAAACACTTTTTCAGATGATAGCCTTTATGTTTGCAATCCGATTCTGCGAGAATATATCACCCTTGTTCCGGCACAAGGAACAAAAAAATATTTAAACACAGAAGTATATGGATTTGGATACAATTCCAGGAATGATCAGTACACTGTTATACGAATCTATCAAGAACAGTTCAATGATCACACTGAATTTCAGGTTTATACTCTTGGATCACGGTCCTGGAGAAATGTTGGTGATGTGAACGTATTGTTTGGTTATCGAGCTGAACCACCTGGTATACAAGTGAATGGAAATCTCCACTGGCTGGTCTATGATCATAAAGGACATAGCCTGGTTTTTTCATTTGATCTTGACCATGAGTTATTTGCATATCTTCCTTCTCCTTATAAAGGTTTGAGTGATGGAAATGCATTGACACTTGGTGTATTAAATGGTCGACTATGTGTATGCCATAATGCCATGAAATATGATCATGTGGAGGTCTGGGTAATGAAGGAATATGGAGTGGAAGATACATGGAGCAAACTCTTTGTGATAAGCGAGCCTGATTATTTTAAGGACATGAGTTTCCATCCCTTGGCGGTTTTTAAAGACGGAGAAATCTTGTTTTCATGTGATGATAATTATATATGTTCCTACGATCCTGTGAAGAAAACGATTAGACAGTATGAAATTGACCAGTGTTATCTTGAAGTGAAAGTTGATGTCATAACCTTACTTTCGCTCAAGAATTTTGTGGCAGAGGACGTGAAGAAGTTCTGATTACTTTTTCGGCAGTAAAAGATGTTAACGCAGGAATGCACATGAAAAGTTGTATGCACAAGAATTTTGCATTTTGGGTTCTTAGAATTTTCAAAATTCAGCTCCAAAAACTGATATTTACTCAACTTTATTAATTTTAGCATGCCCTATGTTGATTAATTTCATGATCTTCTCTTCTGAATATGTGACCTATCTCTTGAAGTCATGAAACAATGTCCTCTTATTTATTTTATAATTTATCCCGAACCATTGCATAAAAATAGAAACCTAAACTAGACAACACCGTAATTTAAAGCTAGAATCATGAATGCATAAGCGGGATTATTGCATTTTCCCTCCTTTAACTCAATTACAAAAGCTTCTTCTTCTTCCAATACCTCTATTGTTGACCACTTTGACCTGAGCATTAACCTTAAAACATCATGAATTACAAAACCAAATTAAAAAAGTAAGCAATGGTCGATTCGTATTCGTGAGGGAATAATTAGAAAAATATGTTTAAGATGCACATAGGATTATTTGGGTACTTTAATGTGTGCATGAAGAAGACCCTGTGACCTTTAATTGGTAAAATTAATAGTTTATTTTAATGATATTTTCAATTTATATTATTGACCCAAAAAGGTGTATTTTCAACACTTATGGGAGGTTTCTATAGTTCTCTGCATAAATAATTTCTATCCAGTAGCCACTAAGTGCGTATTTATGACGGATTATGTGCAATTTTTGGGGTATGTTATTTATGCCAAGAGGTTGTTAAATAACGAAGCGAAGATTGGAGAGTTAAAACGTGGTCTAGTCTTGTACCATCACAAACATGCGCAATTTTAATAGGTTTGTGCAGGACGGGTCCTGAAGGTAGGCTCAAGAAGAATTCATTTCAGCAACTTAAAATTTGTTTTTAAAGGTTCCTAAGCTCACTAAGCGGAAATAATTATCCTAATTAAAAGGATTCTCAAATCTAATTTATTTATTATAAGTCCAACAAAAAGTAAAATACACAACTGAGACTTGGGACATGAAATCACCAAATACAATAGTTTTATAGTCTACTTGACTTTATTAAAAGAAAAAATTATCGCGGAGGAATTATTATATTAAGTAATCGAAAATTATTAAAAATCTACCTCATCAAAGAATATACTTCCCCTTTTCTATTTTATTTGTCACATTTGCTAATTCACTCGTGTTAAGTAATGAAAACGATGTTGTACTGGACCACACTTCACAAGTCATGCAAATAATTTCTATCCAGTACCTCATAAATAATTCAACAATGCCCAGTACCCTGTCAACACTAAACTCCTTAAAGTAATCGAACTTGAAGATATTCGTGATCTTCAGTATGGTCCATCACCGATGCTTGATTATAGGTCAATCAATGATTCACCAATAAATTATTTAATTGATACTTGCAATGGCTTGCTCTTATTAAACAGTTATTCAGATAATAGCCTTTATGTTTGCAATCCAATTTTGCGAGAATATATTGCCCTTCCTCTGGCACAAGGAACAGGAACGGACAGATGATCGCATGATGCCATCGAAATCTGAAAATCAGGTTTAATTATACCCTTGGATCTGCAGGGTCATGGAGAAATTTTGGTCATGTGAATGTTTAATTTTCTAGCTGGTATACAAGTGAATGGGAATCTCCACTGGCTGGTTTGTGATCATGACAGATATAGCTTGATTTTTTCATTTAAACTTGATCATGAGTCATTTGGCTCTCTTCCTTTTCCTTATAAGCGTTTGACTGTTGGAAAGGCATCGACAATTGCTGTATTAAATGGTCGACTATGTTTATGCTACAATACAAGGCCATATGAGGTGGAGGTCTGGGTAATGAAAGAATATGGAGTAGAAGGTACATGGACCAAACTCTTTATGATGAGCGATCCTAATCATTTTAAGTACATGATTCTCCAACCCTTGGCAGTTTTCAAAGACGGTGTAATCTTGTTTCTATATGGTTTGACTGATATATGTTTCTACGATCCTGTGACACTAAAGACTACACATTATACAGTTGCATACGCTTTTCTTGAAGCGAAAGTTGATGTCTTAACCTTACTTTCGCTCAAGAATTTTGTGGCAGAGGACGTGAAGAAGTTCTGATTACTTTTTCGGCAGTAAAAGATGTTTGCCACAGGATTAATGCGCAAAAAAAGTTATATGCACAATCATTTTACAAAATTAGCTCCTAAAACCTCTATTTAGTCATATTCATCTCTGAATGTTTAATTTTATTCCTTCAAAAAATTTAGCATGCCCTATTTTGATTGTATTTATGAGATTTCCTTTCTGAATATATGACCTATCTCTTGAAGTCATGAGTGAATATTCTGTTATTTATTATATAATCTTGTTTTTCTTTCAAAGATTTACAACTATGCATTACCTGCCATGGCTCATATATCTAATTGTTGCATAAATAAATTTCCCAAATGAGACTATACAGTAATTCAAAGCTAGCAAACATGAATGCATTAGTGGGATTATTGCATTTCGCCTCCTTTAACTTAATTGCAAAAGCTTCTTCTTCTTCCACCAATACCTCTATTATTGACCACTTTAACCTGAACAAAAATCCCTAACCATCACGAATTTCAGATTTAATTTCTTAATTATTTGTTTGGTGTGGTTTTATTAGTGGATTAGTGATTTCAGATTGAATAGTTTTTATGGTAGAAGTACCGGGTTATTTTATTAGTTGTAACATACTATTTAATCAGGTGAGAAATTATGTAAAAGTAGTTTTTTTTTTCCAACAGAAGTAGTTCGAAGTTACAGTACTTCGACGGAAATGTATAAACTGTTATAAGCGGTCAAAAATTAAGAAAGTTAATTTACCATCTCACTGTTATCAAGAAAGATTAGAACTTGAAATTTGGTCATAATTTTTCATGGATTCAGTTAATTCATAAGTAACAACCGATAGCCACACTCAGTCTAGCTCAGTGTAATATTCATTCATCCACACAAAGAACATTTTTTAGTAAAGAAGAGTCACCAAAATATGTTCAATGAATATGCATCTTGATAAACGTAGTCAAGTGTCTTTTAATATAACCAGCTGGGATTAGCTCACTGGCCAGAGCCTTGGTCTTCCAATCTAGTGGTGCAGGTTCGAACCGAGTCAATGACTCCGAGTCTAAAGTGGCTCTCCTATGTAACAAAAAAAAAGTGTCTTTTAATATTTTTATATGCATTAATATCTACTCTTTGTTTACTATAAGTAGATATGTATCTTGAGCATTTTGAATCATCTAAATATCAAAAAAGATATAGAACAAATCAGAATCAAAAGTTGGATCTCACATAAAAAGCCAAGTCTATCCTCCTGAGGAGAAGTTTGTAGGTCAAATATTAACCATAAGCCCTCAAAGTTATCTAATCTACCATCACATCTTCTCGTTGATGTTTTGTCAAGACTACCGATTAAGACCATCCTCTATTTCCGGTGAGTTTCCAAGGTCTGGCTCGAGTTACTCTCGGGCTCTGAATTTGTTACTCAACCAGATGTATTACCATGGGAAGACTACTTGAACTTGATAATATTCATAAAGAAGTGTTCCTCGTGTGAAACAAATACCCACTTCACTTCCATATATGAACCAAATATTCAAACGGAACACGCAAATATTCAAGGGAAGAAAACAGACAGTTCCGTATAAACCAAATTATTAAAATGAAACAAGCAATAACACGTGAATAAGTTCAGCATGGAACCTTATTATGTATAGAGTAAATAGTAATTTTGCCTCCTGCGTTTTGACCCGATATATTGACAAGTTGCCCCTAAGTTTTAAAATGCGCCTTATTGCCTCCTAAGTTTTACTTTTGTGTCCCGTTACCCCCTGATCATGTTTTCCGTCCATTTTTGCCGTTAACTCTGACGTGGCATTTCCATATCAGCTTTTTTTTTTTAATCATAATTCTAATTAATCATTTAATTAAGTTAACCTAAGGGTAAAATAGAAATTTGATAATACTTTTAATATTATTAATTAAAAAAAACCACCCCCCACCGAGACACCCCTACCACCTCCCCCCTCTCTTCCCCTTCTTCTTCCCCGACGACACCTCTGGTTCTTCTAAAAAAAAAAAATTTGATTAGTCGAATATTAAGAAAATTGGGTAATCGGATTCCCTTTGTTTCATTCAAAACCTTTATTTCCTCCATCAAGAACTTTAGAATACTTCTCTGCACATATTACATGGAGCTTATCAGAGTATTTTTCGAGCATTTCCGCTAATCTAGCTGTAAAATGCATCTTCTTATCTTCTTCACACTCATCAAACTCACCCCTCACGAGGACTTTCAGTAAAGACTACTTTAAATTACTCAAGATATGTAAAAGGGTTGTCATAGATTCAGCAACCGACTTTGGGCTTTGTGGAAGCTTGTTGAGATCGGAAATATTGACAGCGAGCTTATCGTTAATTTTTCTCACGATTTCAGGCAAGCATTTTGATATGATGTTTCCTTGGAGCTCGACTAATTTCTCAGCTAAAACTGGAATTCCAACAGTTGATTTGCTTCAAACAGCTGAAATTAAAGCTTCCATGGTTACTAATCTTCGTAAGAAGCTTGAAGCTTCAGAGATAGAGAGAATCCGAGCTTCAATTTCAGCTTCAAACAACTGAAATTAAAGCTTCCATGGTTACTAATCTTCGTAACAAGCTTGAAGCTTCAGAGATAGAGAGAGAGATTTAAGTGTTAATGCAGCTGAAACTGCTAGTAAACAACGTTTAGATATTATTAAAAATTGTGGCTCGAAAAGCCACCACATCAATTCATCTTCTCTGTTTTTTGTTTCAGTTATTCAATTCTCACTGAAACATATATTTTCCATGATTCAGGGTGTAAATCAATGTTTCGCAGGGATTCTTGTACTAGATTGGTATTATATCGACACTCAACTCCTTAATGGTTACTAATCCTTTAATCTTATCTTAAAACCCACTTTTGATAGGGAAAAAATCAAGATGCAACTTCCAAATTACTCTATGAAGCCGCATCTCTGACCTTGCAAAAGCCAGAACAATTTTTTATTTAAGAACCAGGTCGGGAAGAAGAAGAAGAATGGGGAAGAAGAATAAGGGGAAGAGAGGGGGAGGGGGTGGGGGGTGGGGTGGGGTGGGGTTTTATTATTTTTATTAATAATATTAACACTATTAATAAAAAAACCTATTTTACCCTTGTTTTAAGTTAATTAAATGATTAATTAGAATTAGGATTAAGAAAAAAAAAAACTGACATGGAAATGCCACGTCAAAGTTAACGGAAAAAATGGACGGAAAACATGACCAGGGGGTAACGGGCACAAAAGTAAAACTTAGGGGGCAAGAAGACGCATTTTGAAACTTAGGAGCAACCTGTCAATCAGGTCAAAATCCAGAGGACAGAAGTGCTATTTACTATTATGTATAAGGTAGGTATTTGTAGTATTTTAATTGAAAACACGTATACATGATGCATGGTTGAAAATATGACCAATGATAAATATAAAGATGAGGGATTGTGAGGGGTGTTGGATTTTCCTTCTAAATATAAATAAATTATTAGTGTAAATGATGTTTTAAAATGAAGATAGAAGCACTACTACAGGCAAGATAATACAGATTAAAGATATCAAAATTTAATAATAATTTTAGGCTTTTTAGCTATATAGAGTTTTGATTACATCAATAGAGAAATAAAATCAAAATCATGAATACAAAAGTAAGTTTCTTTGTACATCGAATCAATTTAAATAGCTTGGTCAAAGATTTACTTTTTTGTACAATAAAGTAACAAGTTAATCAACATACATATTGCTTAACACATGTATCATCCATGGATCATATAAAACACCATGCCAATCTTTTTCATGATCCTCATCTAATAAATTGATAATAATTAGGTTGGCAGGTAAACTTGAGCGACGCAACTCAACGAATTCACGGGCCGAGAGTAACTCTAGCCAAGTCTTGGAAACACACCGGCAACAGTTGATTGTTGGTGGTCCTTTGTGTGTTCTAAAAATAAATGCAAAAGATAATCGAACCACAACCGCAAGTGTACGGTTGTCCCAAGTAGTAATTCTGATAAATCAGATTCGTTCCAAGGACGGAATGGTTGATCACAATGTTTAGCAAGTAGTGATTGATGCACTTATGAAAATAAAAGACAATAATATATTTGTTTGGTTTTTGTTATTAAAGCTAATGAATGAAAGACAAATATTAAAATGCAAATAAAAGCTAAGACGCAAGTAAATTGATGTAAAACGCAATATGAGAAGTAGCACTTGAGAACGCAAGGATCCTCCCTATCCTATTTCTTAACTTATGTTGTTTAAGGGCTAAATTAGTCAATTACAATGGTCGGGATTCTAATATCCTTATACCCCCGTCAGGGTGGACTATAAGGCGATCCTAAAGTGTCACTAGTCCCGTCAGGGTAAATATGATCCACCGTTGGATGATTAAGAGTTATTACCTCATTGGCCCTAGGATTAGCTAAGCTCGTCAGAATCATTAACTTCTATCCTAGATTGAATAAATAGTTCCGTATTTAAACCCCCCGTCAGGATGATCCAATTGCCACTTATTGGAATAGCCTAAATACTATTACCTGTTCCTAGTTCATGACGCTAAAAACAGTAAACATTCATAATTTATCGAAAAGAGTAAAAAGCCCTAATTTAGTTTAATTCATTAAAACCCAAATTCAACATTCGTTAATTAATAGGAATTGGGGTTCACCCATTGTTTGTTCTCAAGCACTAAATAAAACTTAGCTCATATTAAAATGAAATACGAAATTAAAAATAAAGGAATTCATATTGTTTACAGAATTAAAAAGATAAAAGAACCTAATTTCCGGAATCGGAATGACTACGAACGGAGATATAGACCCTCTCCAGCTCTTGTAGCTTCTTCTCCTTCCTTCAGTTGCTTCTCTCTGGTGTTTTTAATCTTGCAGAATGTGAATTGTGTGTAAAATAGAAGTCAAGGGCTGATTTTATAGGTGGAAATTCGGACTTGGACCTAGGCTTTTAATTAAATGAAATATAAAAGGCCCAAGTCCACTAACTTAGCCCAAAATCCCGTAACTGCTGATATACCTTCACTAAAACAGCTTTTCCCGATGCGTTACAACTCCGATTGACCTCATTCCAGTTGCTAAAGTTCCGTAATTCGATAAGGAATGATTTCTCTTCAAAGGTCAACAGCTAGATCATCGCTTAAGCGCCTCGAAATCAGCAATCTATGGCCTGGAAAATGGATTTTCAGCTCTAAAAATAATATCTTCGGGATTTCTTTTCAAGTCTTGACTCTATCTTTTGATCTTTGACTTTCTCCTCGGATTCCTCTTCTAGCTAACATCTAAAACCTGTAAAATACTCACTAAAAATACCAATATTACGCGCAAAAGCTTAATAAATCAAAAATGCTAGAATTAAAAGAGGAAAATCATATTATTGCATATTTAGTCCAAAAGTCTATCGAAATGATTAAATAAACACCAAAAATGATGTCTCCTAAGGGTCGAAAATAAGAACTTTTAAGGAGACATCAAGACCCCCAACTCAAACCTTTGTCGTCCCGACAAAGCAAAACAAAGCAAAACAAGGGGTAGAAGTAAACGCAAGAACAAATAGAAGCTTAGCAAATAAACCTAAAGCAATTCTTAAGATAAATCTCATATAGCAAAACTTTAAGAACTAACATATACATACACTAATCATGCAAAATCAAACATAAATAATCTCAATCATAAAATTAAAGTTGCAATGCTTGAAGGTTACACTTGTACTCATATCTGTATGATGGCTATAGGGTGGTCATTAATCATAAATCGCTTTGAATGTTCCACCTAAATATTCCCTATCAACAGAAGTATAAATTCACTATGTATTTAAGAATCAAGAGGTCTTTATGGTTTTAATATTGGCTTAAGGACGGTATGGATATATATTTGGTAAATTTGAAGTGAGCTTTTGGCTCTCTCCTCACTTACCATCCACATGTCCTCGAGCTTGAGTTACGCTCAAAAATGTTCTCACTCACCCATTTGACGCGCTAAAGTTGCGTCCCCAATGTAAACCCAAATAAATCTAAGATGATTCCCAAAAATATTCCACTTTGCCGATTTATTCAATTTTTTTCTTTCTTTTTTGTACAAGATACCCATGACCATCATTTTGATGTGAAAAGTCATGTCTCTTATAATTTTCTTTTTCTTTTTCTCTCTTTTTTTTTTTTTTTTTTTTTTTTTTTTTTTTAAATAAAACTTTCGGCAAAGGGTTACAATAATATATCATCTTCATTTTTGTGCCTCAATACAAACACATATAATCCCTTCCCAATGTAAATTCCCAAAATGTGGACCCTCCACCCCAAACTCAAGCTCGAGACAAGTCTCAGGGTTGTGATTCAAGTGCGGGTCATTTGGTCATGCCTAATAATCTAAAGGATAATGGGCTTATATCGTGGCTACAAAAGAAAAGGCTTAAGGCTCAAAATTGGGCTAAGACGGATAAAATTATAATATTAGGGATAGCAAGCTAAAGGTTTCAAATGGCTAACAAAGAACTGCCCCTATCATTTTTCTAAGTACATAGCTTGTCTTTAGTTCATATCTAGGTGGGTTCTCTACTAATTAAGATTTCACGTTCTACACACCAAACATATTCCTTAAGTACAAGCTTACTTCATTTGCATTGTTCATTAATTTTTCCTATCAATTACCTATGTTCGCATGCAATTGTAAGTGCGTTCTATATCAGTCCCTAAAGTCCACTATTTACTATCATAGATTCATCAAAAGTATGCTTAAAGGGACATTTAAAATCTTCTATAGTCAAACGTAACTCCGAAAATTATTTTTATTGAAAGCAAATAAAACATATAACACATAAAAATTGGGATGAGGCAACGAACCCCACCCCAAACTCAAAAATGAGTCGTGTCCCCACGACTCGAAGACTCAACGCAATAAAAAATAAACTAATCTAACTAAAATGCGAAAGGGATAGAAAACGTATCTTAACCAGCTCGAGGCTGGTTATCGGTGTTGCGTCCATGAACTTTCTCCTGCATAAGAATACCATAGGTGGCATGTTGAATTGTGCTCACCCCCGTTAACATGTTTCGGAGAAGTTCTAACTCTTTTGTAACGTTTCCTAAAGATGCAATCATCTTCACTTGGTTCTCTTCTAACACCTTCACTTTAGCTTCCAACTCATCAGTTGTATGCATCTTCTTCTTTGGAGGAGCTCTAGCATTCCTTGTTGCTTTAACCACTTCATCATGAATATTCTTGATCAAAGTTAAACCCATGCTCTCACACACTACAACACGATCAATCTCTGCGTCTTTACGCGGAACCTTTGCGTCTAAACACAAAGTAGTGACGGTACAAGGAAATTTGAGATTTTGTTGTGAAGTAGGAATTTTAGCAAATTCCATGATGGTATCATATATCACACGAGCAACATCCATGGGTTTCTCCTCAATAATACATTTAATGAACAAAAGATGCTCCTTCTTCACTTCCGATATGTGTTTAACTCCGAAGAAGGTAGGGATTATGAAACGTGACCAAATCTTAGCACATGGTAGCAAGTTACTACTATACATCTGTCCAGGATATCTCTCTCCTTCGGGAATTGGGTGGGCCCCATCAACAATCACTTTCCCCCAAAGGGATTCATAATCAAACGAAGGCTCTTTAAGAGATTCTTGAAACGGACATATTCCGGAAAAACTCGGGTAGTTTTACTGATTTACGAATAAGCTCAACGGAGAAAGGAACTACCTTTTTGCGAATAATAACAGCTTCCTTTGAGAAGGCGATTCCTTCATAAAAATCTCGCACCAAGGTAGGAATATACTCAAGCTTCCTTTCTCTCAATTCCTTCCAACCCAATTTATCACAAGTAACACCATAATCTTTATAAGCACTAGTCATAATACCTTTAGGAAGATTCATCTCCTCACCAAACTTCAAAAATTCAATTCGATCACGAACCTGAGTTTCCCACGGAACGAAGACTCTCTTAGGCTTGTGAGCCCAAGCTTTCCTACGCGGAGCTTTCGGTTGTTGCACTGGTTCTTCGGGAATTACTAGTTCAGTTTCTTTAACCTCTTCTTCAACTTCTTCCTCACTTTCTTCATCACTCTCATCAATTAACCTGCTCTTTTTCGGATTAGCCTTACTCGGATTTTCTTTTCGTTTCGGAGCAATTGGGTTTTGGACAGTCTTTTTGGATCTTGAATCCGGAATCTCAATTGCTTGGTCTGGGCTAGCTCCAACAGTGTTCCTGTTTCTTGGTATGTTTCTTCGATAGTTACACATGGAATCGGTTCTGTTAGTCATCTCTTTTCACCCCGAACTCAAAACTTCAAATAGAGAAAAAGCTAGAGAAAAGCTTTGAAATTTGATGTTTTGAGGCTTAAAACTTGAAGAACTAGGTGTTATATGAGATGGGTTAAGGTTATTAGAGAGAGATGTAGAAAGAATTGGGTTTAATTTCAAGGTTGGGAAGAGGAAACTTTTGGAGAAAAGGTGAAATTTGATGATGTTTTGTAGAAGCTATGAGTTGATTTTGTGTTTTTGTGATGATAGAAGGCTTGATTTGATGATTTTATAGCTGTTTGTTGATGATTTTCGGAGTAGGTGGAGGCAAGAATTCGGATTATAAGGTTTGGCTTGGAAAAGAGGCAAAAAACTAGGTTTAATGAAGTTAAAACCGCCTCTCGTAACAGCTGGCCGGTATGCCTTCGGATTCGCCGGTATACCGGCCGATCCGCCGGTATGCCGGCCGAGAGGGCGGCGATTTTTTTTTTTTTTTACCTCAAAACGCAAGTGCATTGCGTCGTCGCTGACGCAATGGTCAGGGAATTTGAAATCCTTGACCGGCTAGCCGGCGGATTCGCCGGTATGCCTGTGAAATCTCGACGGCGCATTTGATGACGCAGCAACCTTGCGTCATCGCTGACGCAAGGACCAGAACATTCTTCCTCGTTGGCCGGCTAGCCGGCGGATTCGCCGGCATGCCGGTGCTTTCTCGCTGGCGCGAATGAAGACGCAGCATTGTTGCGTTGTCGCTGACGCAGTGGTCAGGGAGTTGGGGTCTACCTGCTCGTTTGGCCGGTATGCCGGCTAGCTCGCCGGCTAGCCGGTCAAACCTGCTGTGGACTTCAATTTTTCTCCGTTTTTCCATCGTTTGACCCCAAACTCATGACCATTATACCCCTGAAATCATCAAAAACAAACACCCTTCCTCATTTCTTAAAAATAAAACTAAAATAAACGAAAAATTTAACTAATATACACTACGGAAATTGAAATACTTAAACTAATATACAAGAAATTGGCTTTTGTTTAACGTCGTTAAGCTCGACGGGTTACCTCGTGCTTCTAAGGAGCTTCGAGGAGGTACATGACCTCTCCGGGATGTGGGTCTTTTGCACGATCGGTGTCTTCACCTCCATGATAAATTTTTAAACGATGACCGTTCACCATGAATGTACGGTTCTCAAGTGGATGTTCTATCTCTATAGCTCCATGAGGTGTAACCTTGGTTACAATGTAAGGACCCGACCACTTCGATCTTAATTTCCCCGGATAATTACTGAACTTCGAATTATATTTCAACACTCTTTGTCCCACTACAAAGTTCTTTTCTCGAATTCGATTATCATGCCATCTCTTAGTGTTTTCTTTGTAAAGTTTAGCATTTTCATAAGCATGTAATCTAAATTCATCAAGCTCATTAAGTTTCATCATTCGATTCTCACCAGCTAGTGTAGGATCTAAATTTAACTTTGCAATAGCCCAATAGGCACCCATTTCAAGTTCAAGAGGTAAGTGACAAGCCTTACCATAAACCATCCGATACGGGGAAGCACCTACTGGGGTTTTGAAAGCAGTTCGATATGCCCAAAGTGCATCATCTAATTTCATAGACCAATCTTTTCTTGTAGGACCAACGGTTTTCTCTAAAATAGATTTTACCTCACGATTTGATACTTCGGCTTGACCATTGGCTTGTGGATGATAAGCGGTAGACACACGATGTCTGACTCCATATTTCTCTAGAACAGTCTTCAAATACTTATTAACGAAATGAGTACCTCCATCGCTAATAATCACCCTTGGAGTTCCATGTCTAGTGAAAATATGTGATTTTAAGAACTTAATCACCACTCTAGAATCATTGGTAGGTAAAGCCACTGCTTCTACCCACTTAGACACGTAATCAACAGCTAATAAGATGTAGAGGTTGCCATTTGAAGGAACGAACGGACCCATAAAATCTATACCCCAAACATCAAATATTTCAACTTCTAATACATTATTACGTGGCATCTCATCCCTCTTGGATATGTTTCCGGTAAATTGGCATCTATTACATCTTTTAGTATATTCATGACAATCTTTTATGATAGAAGGCCAATAGAAACCAGATTGTAATACCTTAGCAGCAGTTCGATCTCCTTTGAAATGTCCACCGTAAGGTGAATCATGACACCCAGCTATAATCGCCTCAATTTCTTCCTTGGCTACGCATCTTCTTACCATCTGATCAGCACACACTTTGTAGAGGAACGGATCCTCCCAAAAGAACTGTCTTGCACGGTGAGCTAATCTTTTTCTCTCTTGATAAGTTGCTCCTTCAGGAAAGGAACCACTTACCACTAAGTTTGCAATATCCGCATACCAAGGGGCTTCATAGTCACGAACTTCAAATAGATTCTCATCAGGAAATTCTTCTCTAACCGCTTCAGTACCACTATTCAACTCTGAACCTTCTAATCTCGATAGATGATCTGCAACCTGATTCTCGCACCCTTTTCTATCCTTGATCTCTAAATCAAACTCTTGAAGCAATAAAACCCATCTGATTAACCTTGGTTTAGCATCCTTCTTCTCCATAAGGTATCGAATCGCTGAATGATCTGTATAGACAATAACTTTCGCTCCAAGAAGATAAGAGCGAAATTTATCGAATGAATACACAACCGCTAGCAACTCCTTTTCTGTAACTGTATAATTAATCTGAGCACCATTAAAAGTTTTACTAGCATAATAAATCGAATGAAAAACTTTCTCTTTTCTTTGTCCTAATACAGCTCCCATACATAAATCACTCGCATCACACATAACCTCAAACGGTAAATTCCAATCTGGAGGCACTACTATAGGAGCAGAAGTAAGCTTTTCTTTGATTGCTTTGAAAGCCGCTAAACAAGCTTCATCAAAAAGGAATTTGGAATCCTTTTCAAGTAAGTTGCATAACGGTTTCGCAATCTTAGAAAAATCTTTGATAAATCGCCTATAAAAGCCAGCATGGCCTAGAAAACTTCTTACCCCTTTAACAGAAACAGGAGGGGGAAGAGTTTTAATTACCTCAATCTTCGCTCTATCGACTTCCAATCCAACACTCGAAATTTTGTGACCCAGAACAATACCTTCGCGAACCATGAAATGACATTTCTCCCAGTTTAAGACCAAATCTGTTTCTTTGCATCTGATTAACACTTTCTCCAAATTGTCTAAGCACTTATCAAAATCATCACCAAATACAGAGAAATCATCCATAAACACTTCAAGAAAGTTATCGATCATATCCCAGAAGATGGCCATCATGCATCTTTGAAAAGTAGCAGGAGCATTACACAACCCAAATGGCATTCTACGATATGCAAAAGTACCAAAGGGGCATGTAAATGTTGTTTTATGTTGATCTTCTGGAGCCACGTAAATTTGATTATACCCTGAATAACCATCCAAGAAGCAATAGTACTCTCTTCCGGCTAATTTGTCTAACATCTGATCTATGAAGGGCAAAGGGAAATGATCTTTTCTGGTGGCCTTGTTCAGCTTCCTATAATCCATGCAAACTCTCCATCCAACTACCGTTCTTGAAGGAATCGCTTCATTTTTATCATTAAGAACTGTTGTCATTCCTCCCTTCTTCGGTACACACTGAACCGGACTCACCCATTCACTACTCGAAATGGGGTAAATAATCCCCGCATCTAAAAGCTTGATCACCTCTTTCTTTACCACATCCTTCATAGCGGGCATTAATCTTCTTTGACCTTCAACTGAGCGTGCGTTAACATCTTCAAGTATGATTTTGTGTTGACAATAGGATGGACTAATGCCTTTGATATCAGCAATTGTCCAACCTATTGCTTCTTTGTTTGCTCTTAACACACGCAACAGTTTATCTTCTTGAGGACCTGTTAAATTAGCTGAAACAATAACAGGTAGAGTTTCATTAGTACCTAAATACGCATACCTCAAGTGTGCTGGCAATGGTTTTTCTTCCAATTCCGGAGGAGATTCAATTGAAGGCTTCTTTTTAGGCACAATCTCCCCCGGTTCTCTCACAGGTTCATAGGCAGGACGCCTATACCTCGGATTTTCAGAATTTAGAGCTGCTATTGTTTCAGTAAGCTCCTCCATCATCTCAGGTGAATCTAATGTTAAAGCAGCCTGCAAGATATCATCAAAATTTAAACAATTAAATACCTCTTGCGATGCTTGCTCTACTATATCCATTCTGAAGCAATCTTCCTGAGAATCTGGGAATTTCATAGCTCGAAATACATTGAATTTTACTTCCTCATCTTGTATCCTCATTGTTAATTCGCCATTCTCTACATCGATCAATGTTCTCCCTGTAGCTAGGAATGATCTACCCAAAATAATGGGGACATTTCTATCTGCATTGTATTCGAGGATTACAAAATCAACGGGAAATATAAGTGTACCTGCCTTAACAAGGACATCCTCAATGCGGCCTTCAGGATGCGCAAGAGACCTGTCCGCCATTTGCAAGACCATAGAAGTGGGTCTTGCGTTTCCAATTTTTAGCTTATCAAATATCGACTTGGGCATCAAATTGATGCTAGCTCCCAAGTCACATAGCGCCTTTCCTTTCCATTCTTCCCCAATTGATATGGGAATCGTGAAACTCCCCGGATCAACCAACTTCGGAGGTAATTTACTTTGACAAATCGCGCTACACTCTTCTGGAAGACCAATCATCTCGTTATCACAATAGGGCCTTTTGTTAGTGAGGGCCCTCTTCAAAAACTTCGTATACTTCGGAATATCTCGAATTGCCTCTAGTAACGGAATATTAATACTTAGACCTTTCACTCTATTAAAGAATTTCTGAAAATCACCCAAATCACCCTTTTTCTGAACTCGCGATGGGAACGGTGGTGGAGGGCGATTAATCACCATATCATCTTTCTTTTTCGGGACCTCTCTTGGTCTCACTATTTCTTCAACCTCACTATCTTTCTCATTTTCTTTCTCTTTCTCCACCACTTCCTTTTCTTTTCTTGGTACTTCTTTCTCTTTCATAATGGGAAAAGGAGGGGGAGGAAGGTTCTTACCACTTCTCAATGTAACAGCATTACAATCTTCGCGTTGCTTCGGATTCTCAGTATCGCTAGGAAGTTGCCCTTGTGGGCGCTGATTTAGCTGTTTATTAATTTGGCTTAGCTGATTCTGGAAAATCTTCATATTCGCTTCAGCTGCGTTCTGACGTTCTAAGGCTTGTGTTTGAAGAGCAATCAAATTTTCAACGGTTTTCTGGAGGGTAACTACTCCTTCTTGTGGATGGGCAGGTAAGGCTTTTTGGTTTAAAGTTTCATCGTATGTATTCTGAGGAGTATTCTGAGGAGCTTGCCTTTGTACATAATTTCCCTGATTCTGTCCTCCTTGATAATTGTTGTGTGGTCTTTGATTATAGTTGTTACCTTGGGGACGCGGCTGATACGCATAGGTAGGATTGGCTGCCCCATTAGGATTTGAGTATTGAAACCCAGGATGGTTTCTGTTAGGCTGATATCCATTACCACTTGAATTGAAGTTACCTCTATTGGACATGAACATCACGGATTCTTGGTTATTCGGACAACTTTCCTCATCATGATCATCTACCTGACAAATCGAACACATATAAACCTCTTGTGCAGCATGCACAGCTACCTTCTTACCCGAAAATCCTTCTTTCACAGCTAGAGTAAGCTGCTTCAACTGTTGCTCTATAGTATTCTGAATCTTATTCTCAAGCGTAGCAAATTTCTCTTCCATATCAACATTATTCACTCCCTTAACCGGTGTTCTTACTGAATTCCACCCAACTTCATTCTTAACTGTTCTCTCTAAGATAATTTTAGCATGAGCGGGTTGAACTTGAAGAAAACCTGCACCACATAGCGTATCCAACTTCTCTCTCGAAATTCCATCAAGGCCTCTATAAAAGATCTTTAACTGTTGTTGTTCTGAAAAGCCATGATTAGGAACTTTACGCAAACACATCTGAAACCTTGTCCAACTCCTACCCACAGTTTCCTCATATTCTTGACGGAAATGCGTCAATTCTAATTCAGCATCTAACCTCATGTTACTTGGATAATACCTGTCAAAGAACGCAATCTCTAATTGGTCCCAATTGGTGATCTTCGTAGGATCTTGCGTATCGTGCCATTCACTTGCTCCCTCAGTAACAAAGAACTTAAAAGCAGCAAAATACATCTGTTCTCTCGAGACCCCTTGTGTGATATAAGAATCACATATCTGTTTGAATTTCTGTACTGCCCTGAGAGGATCTTCTGCTGGTCTACCACGAAAATTACCAAAATTCTGGAACTGAGCTAACATACCCGAATCTGGACGAAAACGTGGAACATTAATATCTGGAGCACCTACTCCTATAGCTGGAGCACGGAATGGAACTTCTGGAGGACCATTAGTAAACCACGGATCATGATTCATCACTATCTGGACTGGAGCATTGGGATTTAGTGGTTGTACTGGAGGAATAACGCCCGGAGCTAAAGGTTGGCCATTTGCATCTAGCTGGCCTTGTCCATTATTCTGTTGATTATTTTGAAGATTGATGTCTGCCATTCTGTTACTTAACTCTTCTACCTCTAAAGCTTCTCGTTCTCTTCTTCTCTTGTTTGCAAGTCTGATCAACGATTCTGGATTACTAAGGATCGGAGGTGTTGGCTCTAGATCCTTGAATAGCCTTCTTCGCATACACCAAACCTAAAAACCTGAAAAGAAACTAAACAAAAAGCGTAAAACTGATAAAATAAAATAAAATGCACTTATCACTAAAGGATAAACACCGTGGTCACACGCTACCGTCCCCGGCAGCGGCGCCAAAAACTTGGTGGTCCTTTGTGTGTTCTAAAAATAAATGCAAAAGATAATCGAACCACAACCGCAAGTGTACGGTTGTCCCAAGTAGTAATTCTGATAAATCAGATTCGTTCCAAGGACGGAATGGTTGATCACAATGTTTAGCAAGTAGTGATTGATGCACTTATGAAAATAAAAGACAATAATATATTTGTTTGGTTTTTGTTATTAAAGCTAATGAATGAAAGACAAATATTAAAATGCAAATAAAAGCTAAGACGCAAGTAAATTGATGTAAAACGCAATATGAGAAGTAGCACTTGAGAACGCAAGGATTCTCCCTATCCTATTTCTTAACTTATGTTGTTTAAGGGCTAAATTAGTCAATTACAATGGTCGGGATTCTAATATCCTTATACCCCCGTCAGGGTGGACTATAAGGCGATCCTAAAGTGTCACTAGTCCCGTCAGGGTAAATATGATCCACCGTTGGATGATTAAGAGTTATTACCTCATTGGCCCTAGGATTAGCTAAGCTCGTCAGAATCATTAACTTCTATCCTAGATTGAATAAATAGTTCCGTATTTAAACCCCCCGTCAGGATGATCCAATTGCCACTTATTGGAATAGCCTAAATACTATTACCTGTTCCTAGTTCATGACGCTAAAAACAGTAAACATTCATAATTTATCGAAAAGAGTAAAAAGCCCTAATTTAGTTTAATTCATTAAAACCCAAATTCAACATTCGTTAATTAATAGGAATTGGGGTTCACCCATTGTTTGTTCTCAAGCACTAAATAAAACTTAGCTCATATTAAAATGAAATACGAAATTAAAAATAAAGGAATTCATATTGTTTACAGAATTAAAAAGATAAAAGAACCTAATTTCCGGAATCGGAATGACTACGAACGGAGATATAGACCCTCTCCAGCTCTTGTAGCTTCTTCTCCTTCCTTCAGTTGCTTCTCTCTGGTGTTTTTAATCTTGCAGAATGTGAATTGTGTGTAAAATAGAAGTCAATGGCTGATTTTATAGGTGGAAATTCGGACTTGGACCTAGGCTTTTAATTAAATGAAATATAAAAGGCCCAAGTCCACTAACTTAGCCCAAAATCCCGTAACTGCTGATATACCTTCACTAAAACAGCTTTTCCCGATGCGTTACAACTCCGATTGACCTCATTCCAGTTGCTAAAGTTCCGTAATTCTATAAGGAATGATTTCTCTTCAAAGGTCAACAGCTAGATCATCGCTTAAGCGCCTCGAAATCAGCAATCTATGGCCTGGAAAATGGATTTTCAGCTCTAAAAATAATATCTTCGGGATTTCTTTTCAAGTCTTGACTCTATCTTTTGATCTTTGACTTTCTCCTCGGATTCCTCTTCTAGCTAACATCTAAAACCTGTAAAATACTCACTAAAAATACCAATATTACGCGCAAAAGCTTAATAAATCAAAAATGCTAGAATTAAAAGAGGAAAATCATATTATTGCATATTTAGTCCAAAAGTCTATCGAAATGATTAAATAAACACCAAAAATGATGTCTCCTAAGGGTCGAAAATAAGAACTTTTAAGGAGACATCAATTGTCTTTGTAGGTAATCTTGATAGAACTTCAATAAGAAGATCGGACGGTAAATCGGAGATCATACAACCTTGAGTAGTCATTAGTTTCACGGTTTCTTTAAAATAGAAATTTGATAATGAATAGAGATTAAGATATATTGAGATTGAATATTACCAAAGATAATGTTGTATAAAGAAACTTCAAAACAATATTATGTATATGGTATGTTGTAAAATACACTTAGTAAAACGTAATAAAACTTTGGCGAGAATAGATCAAAATGATCTATGGTTGAAACACAAATCAAACCCAGAAAAAGATAAATGCAGAAAGTAAAGAACACAAGGATATATCGTGGTTCAGCAATATGCCTACATCCACGTTGAAGCCACCCTCAGATGATGCTTCGCACACTATAAGAACACAGTTACACTTCAGATCAGTTACAAGAATACAAGAATAGCAACACAAGAGTTTCAGCATGAAACCCTAAGAATCAATCGAGAAATCTACTCAATCTTCAAGCAATAGGCTTGATCTACACTATTCTAATTAACAATCTTTATAGATTAGATTGTTAATGTTTACATGAAACCCTAAGTAGTATCTGAAGAACACGAGAGAGAAGAGAGCGAAGAGTCAAAAGACAAGAGAGTAAGTCTGACCAACACTGAAGACCCGAGCCTTTTATATGGCTCTCTAAGGGTTTTAATCTGAGCCGTTCATAGTGATACTTGATCAACGCGTGAGATTAAGTCTCGTAAGTAAGGCGGTACAAGTTAATAACCCGAGAATTGGCCCAACCCGAATCCTAAGTGGAATGCCAAGTAAGATGCCAACTCAGCTAATTTTGACCACGCTTTGACTTTACCAAAATATCAACAATCTCCACCTTAAAGTCAAACCTCTTGCTCCTCTATCATCATAAGCAGTAGCCAAGTGTTCAAGTGTGCTCAGCACCATCTGGTTGCTCCAAAATAATTACCTGAAAAATAATTACTAAAAACCACAAGTTTAGTAAATAAATTATACCACAATAATTAGATCCAAATTACTGAATGTTAAGCAAAGCTAAGCAATGCTTAAATTTTGTAACAGTTAACACTTTAGTCCCCATATCAGAAGGATTATCCTCAGTAGGAATTTTGCACAGTTTAATATCCTCAGAACCAAGCCAATTTCTAATAAAATGAAACTTAACATCCACATGTTTGGTTCTCTCATGATAAACAGGATTTTTACTTAAGAATATAGCACTTTGACTGTCACTATATATTGTTACAAAAGACTTAGTAAAATTCAATTCTTTAGTCAACCCATGTAACCATATACTTTCTTTAAAACAATCACATATAGCAACATATTCAGATTCTGTAGTAGATAATGCAACTAAGGGCTGCAATTGAGATTTCCAAGTAATACAGTTTCTACCAAGTGAGAAACAGTAGGAAGTTGTTGATTTCCTACTATCTCTATCACCAGCAAAATCTGCATCCACATAACCTACTAATTCAAATGGCACATTCCAATTTCCATAACATAATCCAACTTCTAAAGTACTGTTAACATAGGATACAACCCATTTCAAAGCATGCCAATGTTCAAGTCCAGGATTAGACATATATCTACTTAGCAAAGATATTGAATAAGCTAAGTCAGGTCTGGTACTAATCATTGCAAACATAAGTGAGCCTATAACATTTGAATAAGGGACATAACTCATTTTCACCTTTTCAGTAAAAGTTTTGGGACATTGATTTTTACTAAGGATAAAATGACCAGCTAAAGGCATCTCAACATGCTTACCATCTAAATTACCATATTTTTCAACCAATTTCTGCAGATATGGTTTTTGATGAAGTTTCAGAGAACATACCTTTCTATTTCTTTCAATACAAATACCAAGTATCTTTTTAGCATGGCCTAGATCTTTCATATCAAACTCAGAACCAAGGTCAGCTTTGAGTTTATTTATTCTCTGCACTGAGTTACTTATTAACAACATATCATCAACATATAGTAGGAGGAACAACATCACATTTGGTTCAAATTTCAGATACAAACAGTTGTCATATTCACTCCTTTTAAAACCAAGACTTAAAACAAATGTATCAAATCTTTTATACCATTGTCTAGGGGACTGTTTTAAGCCATATAAGGATTTTTTCAATAAGCATACATAATCAGAATGTTTTGTGTCAACAAATCCTTCAGGTTGATGCATATATATGTTTTCCTCAAGTTCACCATGTAAGAATGCAGTTTTTACATCTAACTGTTCTAATTCCAAGTCATAACATGCAACATATGCAAGCATCATTCTAATGGTTTTAAATTTAACTACAGGGGCAAATATTTCATGAAAGTCAATTCCTTCTCTTTGTGTATATCCCTTAGCTACTAATCTAGCCTTAAACCTAGGTGGTTCATTTTCAGTGATTCCTTCTTTAAGTTTATAAAGCCACCTACACTCAATAATTTTACAGTCTACTGGTGGTTTAACTAATATCCATGTTTTATTAACATACAAAGAATTCATTTCATCTTTCATAGCTTTAATCCAACTACCTTTAAACTCAGATTTCACAGCTTCATTATAAGATTCAGGTTCAGCCTTACTTACCTCAGAGGCTGCAATTAAAGCTGTATAGACTAGCTCTGCATAAGAGTACCTTGTTGAAGGTTTAGGGTCCCTTTTCTCTCTATCTCTGGTCAATTGATAATTGGTTAAGCTCTCCTGAAGGGACTCCTGAGGAGTCTCAGTCTCAGTGGTATGCACAGGTTCAGCTGGCTGCTCTGGGTTCTGGACTCCATCAGGGTCATCTTCTGGTGCTGGATCAGGTTGACTTTGGTCAACTTCATCACTTCCAGCATTTGATAGGGGCTCCACCTCAATTGAGACACTCTCAGGTGTAGTATCTGCCTTATTAGTGTCTGTACCTGAAATCACAGATTCATTCTTGCAAGGGAAATTAGTTTCATCAAAAATTACATCTCTACTGATGATAATTTTTAACCCTCTAGAACTTTTATCCCACAACCTATAGCCTTTAGTACCATGCATGGTTTGATAACCTAAGAACACACATTTAAGTGATCTAGGGTCAAGTTTTCCTTCCCTATTATGAGCATATGCAGCACAACCAAATATACGCAAATCAGATAAATCAGGTTTCTTATTGTTCCAAAGTTCCATGGGACATTTCATATTAAGTGATCTATTTGGGCTCCTATTTATCAAATAAGTTGCAGTATATAAGGCTTCACCCCAAAAAGATTTAGGCATACCAGATGTAAATAAGAGGCATCTAATTTTTTCTAAAAGAGTTCTATTCATTCTTTCAGCGACACCATTTTGTTGTGGTGTTTTTCTAACAGTTCTATGTCTTAATATGCCTCGCAATTTACAAAAGTTATCAAATTCTTCATTGCAAAATTCAAGACCATTATCAGTTCTAAGTGTTTTAACATGCTTTCCAGTTTGTTTTTCATACAAGATAAGCCAATCTTTTATTGTTTCAAAAGTATCACTTTTATTTTTCAACAAAAAAGTCCAAACACGCCTAGAATAATCATCTACAAGGGACAGGAAATATTTTCTACCCCCATGTGTTTCATACTTATCAGGACCCCACAAATCAGCATGTATATATTCAAGAATAGACTTAGACATATGAATACCCACATTGAATTTCATTCTATGTTGTTTAGCTAACACACAAGGCTCGCAAAAAGAAAGATTAGAGATAGTATCCTTACCAAACATTCCATCCTTACTTAGCACATTTAAGCCTAATTGGCTCATATGGCCAAGCCTTAGGTGCCACTTAATAGTAGCTGCATTATCAGTGTTAGTACTAACAGCGTTCATATCATTTTTGATACAAGTACCATCAAGAATATATAAACCAGATATTTTCTTACCACATAATACAAGTTTATCATGTTTAAACACATTAATTACACCATTTGAAACTTTATACACACAACCCAAATCATCTAAAACACCTAAAGAAATAAGGTTTCTTTTTAGGTCAGGAATCCACCTAACATCAGTAAGGGTCACACTTTTTCCATTGTTAAGTCTCAAATTGATTTTACCAATACCAGCTACCTGACATGTATTATTATTGCCCATATAAACAGTTTCAACATTTGATTCAACTAAGTCCACAAACCAGTCCTTATTGGGGCTCATGTGAAAAGTACATCCAGAATCTAAAATCCAATTAGTCTTACAGGCAATGTCTGAAACATTCAATACCTCACAAGTATCATCAATCTTATGGGGCATACATGCAATATTGGTTTCATTGTTACTATTGTTATTTTTGTTCTTAAGCGCATAGCAATTCTTTTTAATATGGCCAGGTTTTCCACAGTGATAACATTTACGAGTTTCTTTATTCTTGTTTCCTTTAAACTTTTTCTTATTCTTATTGTTTTTAGCATGCTCATGGTTTTCAATTTTATGATTCACAAACAGATTATTTCCTACTCGCTTATTGTTTTTTAATTCAAGTTCCCTAGTTTTCAGAGAGGCAACAATTTGATCAAAGGTAGGAATCACAGTAGAGTATTGAAAAGCATCTTTCACAACTTGATAAGAATCAGGAATAGCATTTAAAAGGATCATACATTTAGAAGTCTCATCTAAGGCCATATCAGAACCCTTTAAAACAAGATTAAGTTTAAGAAACTCATCGACATTTTCATCAATAGTTTTTGAAGAATCCATTTTATACGAAAATAAATTTCCTTTCAAGAAAGCCAAGTTGGGAGCAGATTGAGAAGAGTAAAGAGATTCTAACTTACCCCATAGTTCAAGTGCAGTATCTGCTCCATCTACTTTTCGTATCACGTTATCAGAAAGATTTAAGAACAGCAAATTATAAGCTTCTTCTCGTATTTCATTTGTTCTTTTCAGAGATTCTTCGGACCATTTTTCAAGGTCAGGCTCAAGAGCATTTATGACCTTGTTATGTGAAAGTAACACTCGCATTTTCTTCTTCCATACACTGAAATCACCTTTTCCATCGAACACCGATACTTCTAGCCTGGTTGTTGCCATTTCTTAATATATCTGTATACAAGAAACACAAGGCACAACACATGCAACAGCTATTAGGGTTAGTATAAATCGAAAAAACCCTAGAAAAATTTATTCAAGGATTTTTAAGTTTCGAAAACCCTAAAAATATTAGATCTGTGAGTTACAATACAAGATAAAGAAATTGTATTGTAGGAAAAGTTTTTCAGAAAAATTTAAGACGCCAAAACACAGATCTGTAAAGTTTAGAAACAAATCTTTTCACAAAACGTTTTTAGAGTTCAATCGAACAAGGCTCTGATACCACTGTTGTAAAATACACTTAGTAAAACGTAATAAAACTTTGGCGAGAATAGATCAAAATGATCTATGGTTGAAACACAAATCAAACCCAGAAAAAGATAAATGCAGAAAGTAAAGAACACAAGGATATATCGTGGTTCAGCAATATGCCTACATCCACGTTGAAGCCACCCTCAGATGATGCTTCGCACACTATAAGAACACAGTTACACTTCAGATCAGTTACAAGAATACAAGAATAGCAACACAAGAGTTTCAGCATGAAACCCTAAGAATCAATCGAGAAATCTACTCAATCTTCAAGCAATAGGCTTGATCTACACTATTCTAATTAACAATCTTTATAGATTAGATTGTTAATGTTTACATGAAACCCTAAGTAGTATCTGAAGAACACGAGAGAGAAGAGAGCGAAGAGTCAAAAGACAAGAGAGTAAGTCTGACCAACACTGAAGACCCGAGCCTTTTATATGGCTCTCTAAGGGTTTTAATCTGAGCCGTTCATAGTGATACTTGATCAACGCGTGAGATTAAGTCTCGTAAGTAAGGCGGTACAAGTTAATAACCCGAGAATTGGCCCAACCCGAATCCTAAGTGGAATGCCAAGTAAGATGCCAACTCAGCTAATTTTGACCACGCTTTGACTTTACCAAAATATCAACATGGTACGACCTTTTTTACGAGTAAGAAACTTTTTGCCTTTCAAATGTGATTGTTGAAACAAAACATTGTGGGTTAATTGACGTATATATAATTATAGCCTTGGGTGTATATGGGAGTTTTAGACTTTTAGCCTTAGTCAAGATTAAGATCAAGTATTGTGTGCGCTTGACTTGACTTTAGGTACTAGAAATTTGCGGCATCTTTTTCATAAAGCTAGCAAAAAATAGCAATTATGACTAGAGATGGTCTAATCTAATATAACCCCAAGAAAAAAGTTCCTAATTTTCTAATAATAATTCTGAAATTCCAAACTAAAAATTCCAAAATTCTAAACTTTTGGTAAATTTCGAAAATTCCAATTCAGAATTATATAGAAAAAATATATAAAATATTTGGGACTAAAAAATGATTTTAACAAATATAATGATAAAATTAACTTTTAATTAAAATAAGGGACCAAACTAAAATTTAAAAAAAAGTATAGGATTAATGTGGAAATTTTTATTAGTAATATTTTTAATAAATGTACTAATTTATTATTTTTTATTATAGTCTAATTGGATTGTATTAGTTATAATATATTTGACTGAAAGTATTTTATATTTATTAGTTTGATGATGTAATATTTATTAATTTATTCATTAAATTGTAATAATTATTAATTTATTCATTAGATTGTAATATTTATTTATTAATCATTGTAATGAAATAATTTATTTATACTTTGTTTTGGATAATATAATGTAGTATTTTTATTTAATAATTCAGATGGCTGATGTGATGTCAAGAAACCACGATGGTGATGGTGATGGAAGAAATTTATCACAGAATTCCAACCTAGCTTTAGCCCCTTGCATCCAAACGGTTGGTATTTAATTTATGTTTAGAATATAAATTTTATCAAGTAGATATTTATTCAATGTGTATTAAAACAGAAAAACGAAAAAGAAAACATAAAGACCATGCATCCCTCAAAACGACACTACAGGCCTTAGGTTAACTAGGGCACCCTATACAAGTTAACTTTTGTGTTATGGATGACACCTGGAACCCTACAGGCGAGTATGTGAAACATGTGGCTCAAGTGGTAGGTATCACGGTGCGAGAGAGTGCCTCCGTGTTATAAGAAATGGAAAGACGTTATTAGGCGATTATCGGTATCATTTTTTCTAACTTCGTTATTAAATTAGTAATTATTGTATAATGTAGATGCTTGATTGATTGCTTTTGGTTGAATACACGAGTTTTTCGATATAGACGAGTGGAGGATGCAGGAGGTTTGGGTCAAAATTGCCAATAATTTAAAGAAAAGCCAGTCGAAAAGGTACAAAGATTACAAGCACTAGAAGACACGTTATGACAATTTGGGTAAGATACCATCTGATGTATTAAAGGTGAATTGGAAAAAAAGTTGTGATATATGGGATGAGAGTGCTAGTAATGTATAAAAGTTATATTTTATTATAAGTGTTATTAATTATGTATAATTAATTTTTTTGAATCATATTGAAACAGAACCAAGCAAAAGCGAATGCGAAAAACCGCAAAAAACAAAAGAAGCCTAGTGAAGCTGGCTCGAGGAATTATTCCCATACTAAGGATATAATATATGAGGTACATATTTTTCTAATAAAATATATTTGTTTGTATTATGATTTTTTTAAACAATTACTTTATAATGGAATTAAACATGGGAAGCTGATGAAACCAACTAAGGAACCGTTGGTTTTTATTGACGAGTAAACACAAGAGTCGCGCCCACTTCCACGTTTTGGGGGTTTTATGGAGCACATTGGGTACGATGACAAGAATAAGCAGTGGAGAAGTGAGAAGTATAAAAATGCTAATGTGAGTATTTATGTTAAAAAACTTAACTTATAAATTTTTTGAATCTATTTTGTATCTCAAAGCTTTTTATTTAATTACATGCAATTCTTTGGGAGAAGCTGAAAGAGAAAGTCAACCAATCACAGGCTGGGTCATCCAAAAGACCGTCCTCTACTCCTGAATGGACTCTGCAAGAACAAATTGATATCGTGAAAGAAACAGTTGAGGAAGGCATGGGCCCACCTTGGACGCCCGGAGAGGGACCTCCTGCGAAAAAATCTCGCGTTTTCGAGGCAGTTTCATCGAATAAAGAAAATTAGAAGCGGCTCAACATAACGATGAAATCTATTAAGGATCTTCGCGCTTCTCAAGGCCTTCCCCCGTTCATTCCAGCTAATAGATCTATTAACTCCACAACTAGCACACAGACCCACGTTTACACGACATACGACCTACAATCGGCTATGGAGTGTCCGAATAGTATGAGGGAGCAAGCAGGTATTGGCCCATTCGTTCCACCTCAGCCGAACCCTCCCACCAGACCACCCTCAATTGGAGCATCTTGCAATCGGGATCCACCTGAAGATGAAGAACATGATCGTTTATATAATCCTTGGTACTATATATTTGTGTATGTTGATTTAAGTATTTTCATTTTATAGTTGTATTGACTTTTATTCTATTTTGACTTTTGTGTACATTGATGATTTCTTTCATTAAATATTAGTAGTTTTTAATAATTTACTCAAATATTAGTATTAATTTTTAAAATTAAAAAATAAAAAATAAAAAATTTGATTTAAAAAAAAAAAGAACATCTTCCAATGGTAAATAGTCGTTTAAGGTGAATATTATAAGCGAAAACTTATTTGTTGTCGTTTAAGGTGAATACTACCTTGAAAAATTTAGTCGCTGGAAATATCTTTAACGACCAATTAGTTGCGACTAATAGGCAACAACATGTAGTCACTAAAGACTAAATCTGGGTTTCGCGACTAATTTTTTAACCATTAGCGACTACAATTGTAGTCTCTAAAGCTAGCGCGGCGCAGTGAAGCTCGACGACAAAATGTTTAGCACATTCTTAGTCACGCTTCCAAATCGATTGTCTATATTAGTCTAGGAGAAAGCCTTACCTTTCGGAATTGGTTAATGTATTTGTAAAGATGTTCATTTATTAATTAAGTAATATTTCAAAGGAAAAAAAAGACTTTTTTATTAAGAAATAATAAGTTGACCACCATTATTATGATTCACAAAGAACATAACTATTTATCCTATCGATATTATAATGCACAAACAACATAACTACTAGAAGTAAATTTGGCATCATTTTTCATGGATACAGTTACTAATTGAGTAATGTGGTATCCATAATAGTGAAGTCAAATTTTGAGTTCCAACAAAAAAAAAGAACCTTCCAATGTATACCCTTCCAATATTTTGAAATCAAGCACAAATATTATCGATCGATTCAATGACCGGATTCCACTAGTGAATCTGTCCGGTAGACATTAATCTGCGTATTAACCAAGGTATACCCTTCCAACTACCTTAGGAGTATAATGAAGAGTTACAAGTTACAACGAATCTAAATCTCGATGAATGTAATCAAATGTATTTAAATATGGGTTAATACCTATTAAACACCTGCCACCTTACACCTTTGACCATAAAAGACACCTTGCTGCAAAATACAAAAATACCCTTGTCCCTTATTTGCTCTTCTTCAACAGCGCTGCCGGCCGATTCTCCCACTCACCACAAATTTGTTTTTCTTTAACAGCGCTGTGGCCAACGATCTCTTCCACAAGTTTGTTGTTGCTATGTCTACAAATCCTGTACATCACGAACGCACAAAGCATGTAGACATCGATTGTAAGATTACTCGAGAGAAGATTCAAGCTGGAGTAATAAAACTTTTCCACATTCCTTCAAATCTTCAAATTTTCTATTCAAAGCTAAGCAAGTACATTTTTGTACTTGTGGACTAAATGTTGAGTTCTGTGATAGATTCCCATTACTCAGAACTCGGAAAAGGCTAAACAGGTCCACTTTTGTACTTGTGGACTAAATGTTGAGTTCTGGGATAGATTCCCATTACTCAGAACTCGGATTGTACTTGTGCAAGCCCACTTTTGTACTTGTGCAAGTGCACTTTTGGACTTGTGGCAAATGTTGAGTACTGGGATAAATTCCCAGAACTCAGAAAACGCTAAGCAAGTACATTTTTGTACTTGTGGACTAAATATTAAGTTCTGGGATAGATTCCCATTACTCAGAACTCGGATTGTACTTGTGCAAGCCCACTTTTGTACTTGTGCAAGTGCACTTTTGGACTTGTGGCAAATGTTGAGTACTGGGATAAATTCCCAGAACTCAGAAAACGCTAAGCAAGTACATTTTTGTACTTGTGGACTAAATATTGAGTTCTGGGAGAGATTCCCATTACTCATTTGAATTGTTTTTTTCTTCTAGTTTTTCAACGTTAATCAATCAACTTATTCTATACAAACTTTCGCACAATTCAATCATAATTTCTTACTTTCCCAATACTCAAATATCATGTTTCAGTGGAGATGTCAATCTATCTTTGAATACAGCAAATGAATTGGATAAAAAGAAATAATGCAGGGACCAAAATGCAAATTGTTTCTTCTACATAAAAATTAGTTAGATTACAGTTATATCTAGTTAGACATGATTGTATATAAACTAGTTTTGTACATTGTAACTGTAACAAGAAATAAAACATCTCTTCTTCCTCTCTTATTCATTCTTCTTCTTATTCTCCTCTCTGTATCTTTATTTTTCTTGCTAAATTCGTCATTAATGGGTGCTCTCATAATTCACAGTGTTTGTGTATATGCTGATGATTTAAACGAAAGAGAGAGAGCGGCTATCATAGTTATTTGTTTATGAACTCGTGGAGAGAGAGAGAGAGAGAGAGAGAGAGAGAGAGAGAGAGAGAGAGAGAGAGGCGCCGGTAGAAAGGGGTAGAATAGGATAAAAATTAAAAGAGGTGCCTTTTATGGGCAAAAGGAGAACGACAGGGGTGAGGGGGCATTAAATTTGATTTGAGGTGTTTCTTGGGCATTAATCCTTTAAATATTTCTAGATGCATGCATTAATACTAGTAGTTCCTCATTATTATTAATATGTTGAGCATCTGTGAATTAAATTAAAAATCAATACTACAAATCAGAAAACTAAACTATTCTCATTCTCTCTCTATATCAGATTTCGCCTAAAACATGAGTACTCAAGGTTGTATGTCTAATCTACCATTACATCTTCTCATTGATGTTCTGTCAAGACTACCTATTAAGACCATTCTTCTTTCCCGGTGTGTTTCCAAGACCTGGCTAGAGTTACTTTCGAGCTCTGAGTTTGTTACGTTGCACCTCTCACGATCCTCCAAATACCTTATAGTCAGCCAGATGAATTATCCTGACAACACTAATTCTTTAAACTATTCAATCTTGAAGATATTTGTGATCTTTCTGATCTTCGGTATGGTCCATCACTTATGCTTGATTATAGCTCAATCAATGATTATTCACCAATAATTTATTTACTTGCTTCTTGCAATGGCTTGCTTTTATTGAACACTTGTATAGACGATAGGCTTTATGTTTGCAATCCAATTCTGCGAGAATATATCACCCTTCCTCTGGCACAAGGAACAAGAAATTATTTAAATACAGTAGTATATGGATTTGAATACAATTCCAGGAATGATCAGTACATGGTTGTACGAATCTATATAATGAACGGACCAATGATCTGTTCAGAATCTTTCAAGAACCGACCTATCGCACTGAATTTCAGGTTTATACCCTTGGATCAGGGTCATGGAGAAATGTTGGTCATGTGAATGTGTTTGGTTATGAAGCTGAAACAACTGGTATACAAGTGAATGGAAATATCCACTGGCTGGTTTATGATCATGACAGACATGGCCTGATTTTTTCATTTGATCTTTACCACGAGTCATTTGGGTCTTTTCTTTCTCCTCATAAAGATTTGAGCAATACAACTAAATCGACACTTGGAGTATTAAATGGTCAACTATGTGTATGCTACAATGCCACGGAATATGATGCTGCGGAGGTTTGGGTAATGAAGGAATATGGAGTCGAAGATACATGGAGCAAACTCTTTTGTGATAAGAGACCCTGATGATTATAAGTACATGAGTGTTCATCCCTTGTCAGTTTTCAAAGATGGAGAAATCATGTTTCTATATGGTTATACTCATATATCTTTATACGATCTTGTGACGAAAACAACTAGACATTATGAAATTGACGAGTGTTGGCTTGAAGCCAAAGTTGATGTCTTAACCTTACTTTCGCTCAATAATTTTGTGGGTGAGGATGTGAAGAAGTTTTGATCACTCTTTCAGCAGTAAAAGATGTTAACACAACAATGCACACAAAAAGTTGTATGTCCACGCATTTTGCAAAATCAGCTCCTAAAACCTCTATTTACTTAAATTTATCTTTGAATGTTTAAGTTTGTTTTTTTAAATTTTTTAGCATGCCCTATGTTGATTGTATTCATGAACTTCTTTCCAAATATATGACCTATCTCTTGACGTCATGAAACAATATCCTGTTATTTATTTTATAATCTTGTTTTTCTTTTAAAGATTTACAACTATGCATTACCTGCCACGGGCTCATATCTTTAACCATTGCATAAAAAGATTTACCGAATCAGACAACACTGTAATTCAAAGCTAGCAAACATGAATGCAGTGCATTTCCCCTCCTTTAACGTAATATCAAAAGCTTCTTCTTCTTCTAACGTAATATCGTACTGATTGAGTTTCAAGTACAACTCTAAAAGTTGCACGTTTACTTTCTAGTTATAAAGTTCCAAAGAAAATCAAGAGGGTCGTTAATATCCATTGGTTGTGTTTGCATCCTTGCTCCTTTTACCAATTTATCCGCGCAAAGATTCGCTTCACGGAACACATGATTCACTTCAAATTTAGGATAATTTCTTAGCATTGAACAACATTAACTGATTATAAAACATGAGTAACCTAGTTCTGATTTACCATGAAAATATATATGAGGAGACATGTATATCTCTGTGGGATTAGTCGGGTGCGCGCAAGCTAGCCCGGAACCCATGTAACCAAAAAAAAAAAAAAAAACATGGTGAACAAGTTTTGAGTCTAATAAATTATTCATTAAATTAAGTGGTTTTGCATTTTCTTAAATCTAATTAAAACAAGAAATTTTACCTAATGGATTTTAAAAAAACCTCCTATTTATTCTCAACTCTACTTTTTTTTTTCTTACTAAAAACCTTAAACAGATTTTAACAATATAGGCTAAAATCTCATTTATATTTTTATCCTTTTTTTTCCTATATATACTAATATATTTAGAAAATTATAAAACTTTACTCAGTAATTTATCTCTCTCTCTCTCTCTCTCTCTCTCTCTTTTCATTAATGTGTTTTTCTATTTTCATGAACGTGGTCGGAATATGACCTGCATCACGCTCACCATTCTCACCAAGAAAACAACCACCACTCAGAGATGCTTCACACAACCCTCACCAAGAAAAACGCCACCACTCGAAGAACTATTCTGACGAGGCTCAAGCGAGCAGCCATGGTTTTCATTCGAAGAATGAAGCTATCTTAGTTTCAGTTCGAGATTCATTCGATTTTCCTTTGATTCGAGCAACCATGAGACTCGCCGGTGAAGAAAACAACTAACACGCGTGCACAACAAAACAGATTAATCGCCGCCACCCCTCATCGCGCTCCATCGCCTCCGAGTTTCCGTTGAAGACTGGAGATCTAGCTCGGTTTCCATTGATTCGAGTAGCCAAATTTGGAGCTCTGTTTTGCTTCCTAGTTCGAGAGTCCAGGGTTCGGACATCGCGCATGAGCATCCTCTGGCGAAACAGTGATGGAACTGGCTTCATAGTGGTGTTGTTTTTCCTCCGTCGTGAGTAGTGAAGCAGCAACATGATGTGTAGAGGACGCTCGTGATTCAGATGGCTTGTTCTTTTTAGTTGTAAGATCTGGTCAAGCCAGATCATTTGTCTTTTTTAAACTGTTTAGTATAGATTAGTGTAATAATTAGTTGGTTTTTTTTTATTTTGTAATTTATTTTATAAGTTAGTTGTTAAAAAAAATCGAATACTCTGTATTATTTTTTTATCTGAGTATCCTATATTTTTTATAGAGTGCTCTATATTTGTATAGGTAATCTATATTTTTTAATGAATATTTTATTTTTTAAAATATTACTCTTTCTTTTTATCACAATACTCAATGTAACTCATTGTTTTTTTCCGTTGCTCTATATTTTTTTTCGATACTCTATATTATTTTTCCGATACTTTATATTATTTTTCCGATACTTTATATTTTTTTACGATACTCTATATTTTTTCGGTGTCGGTGATCAGAGGTAGGTGGGTATTGGCCAGAGATGAACAGTGACAATACTCATCAATTTCTTTTTGTCTTTTAGTGTCAATAAGGAAATTTTAGTATTTAGTCATCTTTGAGGTCTCTTTACAGAAATAAGATTCACACTAGTTCCCGTAAGACAAAAATCTAGTCTCCAAGACCATATATGTCATTCACCCTTAAAACAAATTATCTTTACAGTGTGTTTAAGATTATTTGTTTTTGTTTCTATATTTTTGAACATTCAAAAAAATGTACATATGTATTCTTGTTTATTTATTAAATACATCATTGCTGGATTATAGCAAAAATTATGGCAATAAGATGTAAGTTTGTTAACAAGCTTACTGTCGTCAAACTGGAAACAAAGGAACTAGTCGATCACAATTAGACTGGTCGGTGATCTTGAATGGTACATCTCAACGAACCCCGGGCACAAGAGTAGGTCGGGCCAAGCTCTGGGAACGCGCCAGCAATAGGCAATTGTGGTCATATGTAGATTAGAATACTCAAACCGACCTAAAATATGAGGTAAAATTATTCAGGCTTGTATTACCTTTGAGCCTACCTTCCAATAAATACCTTTTGTTTTTTTACCCCGTTTGGGTTTTAGAAAATACATTCGGTTAAAAACCAAATGGCCCGTTATTGTTCACCATTAATAAAAGTATATACATAACAACCTCACATAATAGCCAAACCCTACGTTGCGTTTGCAGTCATTTATGTCAATCTAATCACCTATTATATTATGGCTAAAGAATTAAAGTTTGTACATCTTTTTTTCTCTTTACTAGTTTGATTTTTAACCATGGTAGTGCATTAAGTTTGTTCTGGTTTGGTAGGTATTCTGATACCAAACACTAAATGCATGTTACAATCTATGTGTAAAATGACTAATCTTGTTGTGATTTTAACCTTTTTTGATGAGTTATGTTGTAGATCTCGGTTTTGCAGTTTAGGCGGTCGACCGAGGGTTAGTGTCTAGGAGGGATTATACGAGTCTTAGATGGGACTTAGCGGTTTTGAATCCAATTGTGTAATTATGTATATCTAGTAATATATGCGTAGTAATTATAATAATTTTAACTATTTAAGTTACAAAAATCATCTAACAACACTACTGTAGATATAAAAATACTAAAATATGAGTTATAATATCAATTCAAGAATTTTCGTGAATAAGAAAAATAAAAAGAGGGCCTAGGCTATGATGTAGAACTCCCCGCCTAGGCGCGCCTAGGCGTCAACGATCACCTCAGCCGCTTACGCCTAGTTAAAATTCTAGGCGTTTTTGCCTAGCACCTTAGTCTTCGTGGAATAGGCGCCTAACCCGTCTATGTACCGATTAATGGCAAAAAAATGGTCGTCTAGGCGTCGATTAATGGAAAATCATGCTCGAAGACCTTTTTGTTATTTTTCTTATTCTTTAGAATTCTTTAGTTGATATTATAAATCAATTTTTAGTATTTTTATATTTAATATAGTGTTGTTAGATGAATTTTATGACTTAAATAGTTAAAATTGCTATAATTACTACATATATATTACTAAATATACAAAAGTACACATCCGGATTCAAAACTGTATAATTCCGCCTAGGCCCCGTGTAAACCCGGATTCAAAATTACCTGAGTTTTCATAGGATTTGTTTCATAGCAGCTACCAAACCAAAAAATAGTCCTATCCATTAAATATGTATAGACAAACCTGGTGAGAATTTATATTTTTAAGGTATTAATAGGAAAAATTTATAAAAAATTGATGATTTTAGAGAAAACTTCAACTAATAAATACCTTGAACTTAATATATACAATACATAATCATATTACAAATAATTAATAGTTAAAATGATTGAAGACTGGATAAATTAAAATGATTGAAGCTTATTGTAAAGGAGGATGGGCGAAAGAAATAGTTACGAATTATATTCTTATCCTTATATGGAACATCTGGAAAGCAAAAATGAAGGCGATTCATGGAAATACAAATTTAGATATCGATCACACCATTCGGGCTACCGATAAGCTAATGGGCGAGTTTCATGGAACAGATTGGACAAAACAGAATTCACACCCAGTTAACAGTTCAACAACCAACATGACAAGTAATCCAGAGATCCAATAGACAGAAGACATGATATATAATTGTGACGCTTCTTTTAACACTAAATATGAATATACATGTATAGGAATAGCAATTACAAATCGTAGAACGGGCGAAATAATAGAAAGAACAAGAACAGTCAGGTGTAACTCTATTCTAGAAGGAGAAACACTTGCAGTTCTGGATGCCGTCAACATAAGCATGGAACATAAGGAGAAACCGAAGGCTATACTTTCGGACAACCTTGAGTTAATACAAGGTATTAAGCAAATGTCAACGGCAAGTTGGACCATTCAACCGATCTTACGTCAGATCTGGCATAAGGAGGAAGAAGCAGGACATATATATTTTCGGCACATTCCTCGAAGGATGAACAGTCTTGCGGATCGACTTGCGAAACAGGTTAGACATAGAGTCGGACACACAGGCATCGACGACGCAGATATCATTGATACATTCAGAAGAATGGGAGTCGGATAAGAATAGTGACAGGCTTTTAAATTTCTTGTCCAAAAAAATCATATTACTATATTTAAAGTGCATTATTAACAAGAAAAATAAGGAAACGAAATTTTTGTGCTTATTATTTTAGACCATATAAGAATTTCTTGCAACTTTTAAGTTAAATATTTAATTATATGTGTACTGATTATTTTTATACTAAAGAATTTTTTTATTAATATTATATTAGTTACTATTTTAAGAAAATAAATTGTGTAACGTGGGTGGTTACATTTAACCAACCCTATGCTCAAATCTCAAATAAGCCCCTCCAACCACCCCCCCACCCCCACCCCCACAACTCTTGGTTTTCCCCTTTGCGACGTCATTTAACTATAAAGGTCAATGACTTTATGGGTCACATGCCATATTTGCAATTTAAAAAAAAAATCCATATTTTGACTTTTAGATAATCAGCCATATTATCAATTTTTGCAACTCCAACTACTCACATGTCTTTTTTTCTTTTAATTACATAAATTCCAAATTTATTGGTTTAGTGGTTAGATTAATTCGAAGAAACCAGCAGGTCATGATTCCGAGTCCAAAATAGTTTTTATATATATTCGGAAAAAGAAATTCGGAAAAAATAATCCAACCTTAAGCCTAAGCAAATTCCATTTTTGGGCCATTACCTATGGCCTAAAAACTTTCTTAGGCCAAACGCTTCAAACGTCACATTTTTAGGCCAACGTATTTAAAAACCCATTTTTAAGCTATTTTACTAATTTTGTGAGACATTTTTATTAATTCTAAGGACAATTTAGGCACTTCAAATAAACTATATGTTTATTTGGCCGCATCACAAAGTAGAAACTCTATCTAAAGTATCCAATTTGTCCTTAAAATATATGAAATATCTCACGAAATTAGTGAAATGACATAAAAAAAAAATTGAATATCTTTGATCTAAAAATATGACTTTTGAAACGTTTGACCTAAAAATATTTTTAAACCATAGATAATGGCCTGGGATTTTCTCCTAAGTAATGTAAAGGCTTCCAAACTTAACCTTGAATTTTTTTTCAAGCTCATCAAAAGAAAAACAGAAATGATTGAAATTCAAAATACTATCAAGGAAGCAATCAATCACTCAGCTCATAGCTTTATTTTAAAGAACAAATATCTTAGCCTTATAAAACCATCGATGAAAAGCACAAAGTTTAAAATCCTATTCCATAATATATACATGCAGATATTCAAACATTGACGACTAATCTTGACATTAAATTCCTTTTTGTTCCTCCAAAAATAAATCAAGCTCGAGATTGAGCAGTTAAGAAGGAAAATTCAAATAACCTTCTTAATAATTGGGTGTATTCACCCTCTCTTCTCCTTCTAAACTTATCTTATCTGACATGGTTGCTTCGGGCATCAGCTAGTTTTTATTCCGAACTTATTGTATTGTAAACACTTATATTTTAATCTAAATTATGTTTTAACGTTAAAAATGTAAAGACTTTGCCTCCCAAAATATTTACAACCCGTTATTTTTGTGTTTGATTGTTTCTTTAATCGAAATATATCCGGAAGACTTGAACCTATCACCAAATAGTCATGAAATTTCAACTTTAACCACATAGGCAATGACTCATTGACGCTTTGTTTCTGTCTTTTTTATAATATTTACATCATTATGGATTTCAACTTTCATTGTGGATTTGATTTTCTTGATAATATTGACTGTCTTCATTCTAAAATTCGGCATAAACGGCCACCTAAACACTAGAATGTGAAAAACCTTCCAAAATTAGTAAGGTTGTCACTAGGTGTAGCTAGGCTCTTTTTCAGTCCATGCGTTTTTCTCACTTAGGTGGATTAGTTAACGTACAATCCATTTATATTTGGGTTTTGTCATTGGTTAGTTATCGTCATATAATTTTACTTTTATCTTAACACCTTATAAGCTGTATAATTCTAAGATATTTGTATGTGTTATACGCATTTAGGATTGTTTGCAGGTGCTTATTTTTGAGTAAAAATATTTTTATAATAAATAAGAATATCTGAAGTTTTGAAATCTATAATCCTTTCAAGTGTTTTTTTAAGGGTCTGTTTGGATTAAGAGAATTGGAAAGAAAGGAAAGGAATGAATTTTAATTTTTTACCTTGTTTGTATTAGAAAATTTTATAAAAGAAAAGAAATGGAATCATTCCAAAAATTACTCCGGTAACCTTATATATAATCACTCCAAATTGGAGTCAAATGAAGAGAAAGGAATTTTATTAAAGATTGGAGACTAAAATTAATCTTTTATTTTCTTTCCTTTTGTATTTTTTTCAATCCAAACAATAAATATCCAAAATCATTTACGAAATCTTCTTTTATAAAAATTTCTAATACAAACAAAAAAATTCCTTTCTTTTCTTTTCTTTTATAATTTTTCTTTTCTTTTCCTTTATTACTTTTTTTCCTCCCAAATACAAACAGACCCTCATCATATCACCTATATGGTATTTCTCCTAAAAGTGATTTCTAAGGTGTAAAACATTTTTAAAGATCTAGTAACACTTTAAGGGCCATTTGAAAGTACTTATTTTAAAGTGAAAAAACAGTTTTAGAATAAAATTAAAATATTTGAAAAAATTATTAAAAATAAATTTAAATCTAAATCATTTTAGGTGATTTTTTTATAAAGAACATATTTGGTACTTCTTCTAAAAGTATTTTTTTAAATTTAAAATATTTTTAAAGGTCGAAAAGCACTTTTAAGTGTTTTTTTATTTATTAAGGCCACAACCACATCAACATTACTAACAAAAGCCCACCCCCTAACTACCAATTTGAAACCCAACTAAAAGGAAAAAGCCCAAAAATCCTCATCTCCCCTCTTATTTACGGTGAAAACATGAAACCCAAAACGAAAACCCTATTAGGTTTAAAAATCAATTATTCACTCCCTCTCTCTCTCTCTCTTTGTTCTCTCTCGTGCCTCTCTCTTCTCTATTGTTCGTATGGGAACAACAAACCAAAAGAAATCTCTTCTCCGCCGTTTCACCATCACCAAACCCGAAAGTAAAAATAAAAATAAATCTTTTCACCGTCACCGCTCCCCTGCACAAGAAACCAACCGCCAGTAAAGGACCTTATCCACCATCGCACCAAGGCTCTCTCCTGCACAAGAAACCTGTCGCCGTCGTGGACCATTCTCCACCATCTCTCTTGCACAAGAAACCTTTACCACTCTCCTGCAGAAGAAACCACCCCCGCCGTGGACCTTCACCTTAGCCGCGCGACTGCACAATAAAAAAAAAGGAATCTCTTCAGATCTAACATGCGTAGGATCGGAACAAAAAAAAAGATCTCTTCAGATCCGACCTTCGTCGCCGGATCTCTTGCACAAACCGCCGCCTGGACCATTCTCCACCATCTTCAAACCGGCTAGCGAAGAACACATATTAAGGTAAAAAAAACGTTTCATTGTTTTTCAACGTTCACTTTTTTTCTTTTTTTGTTTTTTTGTTCCACCGAGAGTGTGAAGAGATTTTATCATGTTTCATTATTTCTTTTAACATAAAAAAATGTTTCATTAATTTGCAGGAAAATCCGTTTGGGACAACTGCTGAAGATGGGTACAACAATTTGGGTAAAGCCATTTGAGTACATCAATTTGGGTATAACCACTTGGTACATCCACTTGTGAAGAGATTTGTTTTTGTTTTTTGATTCAATGTTAACAGATTTCTTTTTTGAACATAAAGGAAATGTTTCATTGTTTTTCATCGTTCATTTTTCCTTTTTTTTAGTTCCACCGAGCGTGTGAAGAGATTTGATCATGTTTCATTTTTCTTAACATAAAAAAGCCATTTCATTGATTTGGAAAAACTGGTGGAGATGTGTACAACCAATTGGGGGGTACAACCATTTGAGTATGAGGATTCTACAATTTAGAGCCTAAATGGCAACTAAAGGTGTTTTTAAATCCTAGTTAGAAATTTGTTCTTTCTAAAGCCTAACTCCATTTTGTAGTTAACTTTCTTACCTTTTTACCCTTTTCAATTATTTTAAATTCTGTTTTCTTATTTTTTCTTTAACTTACCAGATATTTTTTTCGGTACATTTACAAAGGCACGTACTATATTTTATATCGGTACAGACATAAGTTCTTTTTAAGTGGATAAAATGAATGTTTTCTATACGTCCAATGTTTCGATTTTGTCCAAGTACATGCATGTCCAACCAAATTCGTGTACCCCGGTCTGTACACAAGTCCGTATTTGTCCAAATTCATTCCATGCTACGGGGTTGTCCAAGTCAAAATTAGTTCAAGTCTGTACCCATAGGGCTGTACCCAAGCTTTTTTTACTAAAAATACATGTCTAACGAAATAAAAAACAATCCAAGTCATTGCCCCTATGGCTGTACCCAAATCCTCTTTTTTATTTACACGTTACCTGAAAAAAATAAGAAAAGGAAATGAAATTAGATATTTTGATGACCATGTCTGGACCATGCCGGTCTAGACACTTGTGTCCTGACCCAACAAGGTGAACCCTAGTTATCTTGACCAAATAAAGAAGGCCCTTAAGCCCATTATGTCTGGACACTCAAGGCCAAAAAAAAAACAAAAAAAGACAGACCAATACGACACGGTTTTAGAAAGACAGACCAATAAGACACAAAGCCCAAAAGGGGCTGGACACAAAGCCCAAAAGGGGCTGGACTATCGGAACATTTTCGTTTCAAAAAAAAAAAATTAACTCCGATACTGGATCGAGAATGTCTCGACAACGGCGACATAGAAGGTGGGGAAGAGATCGGTTCACAGGGAGGGAGGGTGAAGGTGGCTCAGTGGTGGGAAGAGGAACGAGGTTATGGTGGCTCTATGGACTGTTGCAGCGGCGAGAATGGACTGTTGATGGTGGTGTGGTGGCGCAGTTCGCGGTGATGGTGGTGTGGTGGTGTGATGGTGGTGTGGTGGCGCAGTTCGTGGTGATGGCGGCGGTTTACTTGGAGATCGGAGATGCTTGAGTGGCGGAGGTCTTTCTTGTGCGCAGAGGCTACATGAACACGACGAACAGGACCACCGGATCTGTGCAGCAACGGTGAGATCTGGGCAGAGGATGGTGGCAGCGAGTGGAGTGAAGCTTGTGTTGAAGCTTGTGTTCGTCAGCATCGATGGTGGTGGCTTGGTTCACAACGGTGATGGTGATGGCTTGATTCACGAGCTGTTGGAGAAACAGGACCACTCGAGCTTCGACGCCGGAGTTGTGTAGCAGCAGTGGTTTTCTGGTGAGTGGTGGTGTTGAGATCTGTTCTACTGTGGTAAGGTGGGGTGAAGAGGGAAGGGGAAGGAGGGCAGTTCGGCCAGTGGTGGTGATGAAGGAGGGCATCGGTGGGAAGGTGGTCTTCGATGGTGGTGGGTGAAGGAGGGAAGAGGGAGGCGTAGGGGTGGTGGGTGGAGGAAGGTGGGTGCTACAGGGTATAGAAAGGGTTGCAGAGAGAGAGAGAATCGATTTGTTGGATTCATATCCCTAATAGGACTTTTTTTTTTGTTTTGGTTTCTTCACTGTGTAATGTATTAGTGTAGTGTATAAGGGGGTTTTTTTGTCTTTCCACCTACACTAGTTACTACTTAAACAGGGGACCAACTAGTAGGCCTTAAGATATAAGTTTGGGGCTTTGGAGGCTTTAAACATTAATTCCCCCTTTGAGTATAGCAAATGACAGTGTGAAGAGATTAACTTTTTATTTTTTGTTTAATCCAAATGGGAAGATGTTTTATCATGTTTCATTATTATTTTAACATAAAATAATTTTTTCATTGTTTCGTAGTAAAAATCCATTTGGAAGAACTGCATGAGATTGTCTGATGGGGACGGTCTTTTAACTGGGTATAGGCTTTTTGGGTACGGGCAAATTCGTTACGGGCTACTTGGATATACACTTGGGTACAACCACTTGGATACAACCATTTGGACCTTGGCACAACTGCTTAAGGATAATTTGTTTTTCGAATTAGATACGTAAGACTTTGACATGGACAAAACCTAAATCGTTTTTAACCAAATGCTAATAATGACTTATAATGCAAGTATATAAAAATTAACTTCATAAAAAATTGAAAATACAACATGTGTATGTATATCCATTGAAAAATAGTAAAACCAAATAGACACACTAAATATAACTTTGAATTCAAATTGAATTTTTCAGTTGATCTTTAAAATATAAGTGGTTAGATTTTGGGCCTAAAAAAACAATTTCCTAAAAAAAAAAAAGAAGATGAACCAGGCTAATGCTAGTATAGTGGGATAATTTCGTTTTCATGTCTTAACACATGTATATCTTTTAAAATTAGGTCATATAATATTTTAATTTTTATTATATGTCTCTTTTATTATTCTTTTTTAAATTTAGACTATTACTAATTTTCTTTTCTAAATTTCTTTTTATGAGCGCCCAAAAAAAAAAAAAAATCTTTTTATGCTAGTATAATTTAGGTTGTCCAATACTTTCTTGTAATCGCTATAGAGAATTATTGATGGGTTTTTCTTTTTTCTTAGTCCAAAATTATTGCTGGGTATGGGGTTTCTTTTTTTAGTCAACCGTAAGGTTAGTGGGGTACACTTTACCATATTAGACCTTTGACTTTTAGCAATTTCTTTTAGTCGATTTTTCTTTTTTTGGACGGGAAGGTGCCAAAGTATCCTGAAAAAACAAAACTTAACTAATTCCTAGTCTAGACAAGGACTTAGTCAGCTCATAACAGTTGATGTTAAGCTGTATTGCTTTAGTAGCTTGTCTAGCTATTTTTTTATCTTCTCTGCCCTACTGTTGAGGTTTCTTCGAAAAAAACAAAATTTCAAAGGTCTCACCTCGGCCGCTTGAGAAATAATTATTCGGACAATTGGTTGTGTTTTCCAACACGTAGCTGAACACCTGCTTAATACCTTGGATAAAGCCAAGGTTATCACATAAGAATAAGTGCGGTTTCGTGTTCTTTTGGAAAAATACTTAAAAGTTCTTTTAGTATTTTAAGAGTTTATTTTACTTTGAAAATCACTTTTATGAAAAACACCAAATATATAATTTTAGAAAAAACACTTAAAATGATTTTAAATTATTTTTAATAATTTTTTTAAATTTTAAATTTTATTCTAAAAGCGTTTTTTATACTAAAATAAGCACCTCCAAACGGGCCCTAAGAAAGTTTGATTTATACGAAAATGTCTACCGTCCAACTATCAACAAAGCATGTCGCAAAAATCTAGAAAGAGGTTAGAAGGTTTTTTCTTAACTTTTAAAATTTAATATTTACTTTGTTGTTGTTTTAATTTCTTTGTCTACAGCATGAATCAAAACAAACACAAACACAACAAGATCGAAGAAAACATCGTCCGATTTGGACCCAAAAGACATAAAGATACGTCATCAAGCTTCCTCCACCAAGAAGCCATCTGACCCTAAAAATCTCACGTCTTGGAAAAATCTGGGTGTCCAACACTCTCGAGCATGACTAACCTCACGCTAGCTCATAACTCATTGGTGGTTTATCTCCTTGGAACACCAAGGGAGGTAGAATGGTCGACTTGAAGAAGAATTTAGGGGAACAAAACCCAAGATTGGCTATCATTGTTGAGGAAGAATTAGATGCAAATCAATTGGAGCTCATGAAGAAACAAGCTTCCCAGATCACTGAATGGGAAAGCTTGAAGGGCAGCTTGGAGGTCGTGACTCCTCCCCTTGTAGTTTGGTGAGGTCTTCTCCTCAAGTGGGGGATGCTTCGGTTCCTAATGCCGGAAAATCTTAGGCTAAGTTTGATCTTCAAATCTGTTCTTCTCAAGTAATTTTCTTAATTTTTTAATGAAATTAATCATCAATTTTGGTGTTTTAGAGCATTATTGTTTTTATATCAAGTTTTTTCTAGATAGATTGTGCCACCTCATTTCAAACCTTATCATATTTTTCTACATACCATGTTTTAATATCCATTTTAACCATAGAATATAAACAAAAAAGGGTTAATGCCCGATAGGCACCTGCCACCTTACACCCTTGCCCATAAAAGGCACCGTCTTTTTTAAAGAAAAGTGAGTAATAGGAAGCTTCCCATAACTCGAACGGCGTTTTTTATGGGAAAGAAAAGGAAAAAAGGAAAATATATGTGGCTTTTTATGGGCAAAAAAATGATGGTTGGGGTGAGAGGGAATTAATTTTAACTTGAGGTGTTTCTTGGGCAATAATCCAACAAAAACCTAATCTATTTTTTCTTTTCTCTTCATTTTCTCAGATATACTCATAACCACAAACCACATTGGATCGGATCTGGAATGACATTTCATAAGAAATCGGTGGGCCCGTTCAGCCTTTCAAACTCGGTGGCAGTGAATCGATGAAGCAGGTAGCGATGGTGGGCCAATCTCCCTCCCCGCTCTCTATATCTCCCTCTCCCCCCAATCTTGCTTCTCTGAATATTCTGATCTAGCCAAGGCGTATGATAAAATCCAATCGGAATTCATTGAAGATACGATTTGTCATTTTTGATTTCCTAATAGTTGGGTATCTCTTATCATGTCGAGTATGAAAGAGAATGAAATGAGAGTGTTATGGACGGAGAAACTTTGCCACGCTTTAAGCTGTTCCGAGAAATTCGCCAAGGGGGCCCGCTCTCCTTACATCTTTATCATGTGTATGGAGTGGTTGTCTCTCCTTATAGAGAGCTTGCGTGATCAAGGAAAGATGGGGACAATTTGGATGGGCAGACAAGGTCTTAAGCTATGTCATATATCTTTTGCTGATGATCTAATCCTTATTGGAGAAGTTTCCATTTCGCAGATTAATGTTATGAAGGAGACATTAATTATATTATGTAAAAAAGCCAAACAGACTGTAAGCGCGGAGAAATCTTTAATTTATTTTTCGAGGAACATTTTGCCTATGGTACAACAAAAGTTGGCTGGGGTGAGTGGGTTTTGCCTTAGTGAATCTTTTGGAACCTATTTGGGAGCGCCTATCCAATCAGCGCGTTTACCAAAAGGAATCTAAAAGAATCACAAAATGAATGAGGAGTAAGTTAGAGGCGTGGAAGGCAAAAATTCTGTCATTAGTTGGGCGCGTCACCTTGGCACAATTGGTCCTTCGCACAATACCATCTTATTCGATGCAAGCAATGAAACTTCCAATCTATGTATGTGATGAGATTGACTGGAGTGTACGCGATTTCATACGGGGATCCTCGATAAAAAAGAGAAAATCCAGTAAGTCTCATGGGATCATGTTTGCAAGCTGAAATCAGTTGGGGGTTTAAGGCTATGAGGCGCTAAGAACTACAATATTTCCCTACTCGCGAAGCTTGGATGGAAACTACTTCAAGACCACAAAGTTGTATGGGTTGAAATGTTTAAGAACAAATATTTAGAGAAAGGTTGTTTCACAACATGAAAAATGATAGTGATTCGAGTGTGTGTAAAGCTATTCTCATTAGCGCGAATCTTCGTTAAGGAAAGGATCGTGGAGATGATGAGAGCGGATATGGACTAATTATAAATGGAAACATGAGGCTTCAGGTCATTTTTTGGTGAAGTCAGCCTTTGTGTGTCTTGAAAATGGCATTGTTGATACGTCTTTTAACTAGGGAAAGTTATGGAAAAGTAAATGTTCTCAAAAGACACAGATTTTACTATGGTGAATTGCGAGAATCGTCTACCATCCGCTCAAAATTTGTACAGAAGGGGGGTGATAGAGGATAAGAGTCGCAACGTATGTAATTCTGGTAGCGAAGATACAAAACCTATTTTTCTGAACTGTGTAGTTGCAAAGGCGGTGTGGCGCGAGTTGGGTTTACAGTGGAATCCCCTTGGCAGTCAAGGAGTTATTGGGTCGGTAAGGATTGATGGAGCTACAGAAAGTACACAAGAACGGCCCAGGCTTCCAGCGGATCTTCTGCATGTGCATCAGTTGACATCTTATGTCCCTTAATTTTTGTTGCAACAATTGGAATAATTTTGAAAAGCTGAAATGAGGCGATTTTTAATACCCCGAGCTGGCCTTCTCAACTTGACGGTTTAAAGAAGGAGATTATGCAAATGGCGAGTATTTTACTTTTGCATGCGGTAAAGATTTGGATGGAAGTGTTATTATGTCTGCAAAAAATATGCTGGTTAGATGGGTTAAACCCCAAGATTGGAAAAATTTGAATATAGATGGCAACTACGATTTAGTCAATAGCAAAGCCGGGACTAACGAAATTCTTAAGGGATGGGGAAGGAAGGTTCATAGCAGGTTTTCCGGGAGCGTGTGTGGTGGAGTCACCCCTCCACTCAAGGTCTTGGCACTACATCATGGGTAGAGATAAACAGTGAACCGTAAGGAGCTAATTATCAAGACTGGTTTGAGGGGGCTTCATGCGCTAGTGAAGGGTGGTGATAGCTCTAAGGATTGGACTAGTATCATAGGCAGGGATTATATTAAGTTACTGCATAACAACTCAAGCTTTGAGGTAAATTATGTATACTGTGAGTCTGATTTGTGTGTGAATCTACTTGCAAATACGGGAACAAAGTTGGTTGAGGGGTCGTGCGAGTTTGAGGATCCCCCAAATTATTTGTGGAGCAATATAACGAGGGATAGGAACGGATGCGCAATGCCTAGACTTGTTTTAGAATCACTGTGAGGATTTTTAGCTAGTTTTATCTAACTTTGGCTTTTTAGCCTCCTATGTATGCAAAAAAAAATGTAACTAATAGCTAAATATTAGGTTGAAAAAATAGAGTAAAGCGTAACGGGGTAGAGTCTGGTTTTTTTTCCTGAAAAAATACAAGGTTTGAATCAAGTTAAAAGGACTCTAAATTCAAAGTGTCTCTCTGGTATATTAAACAAAATGAGTATATAATTGCACGATTAGTTATCCTCATGAACACTAGGTTTTCATTGTTTCTCACATGAATTAGGTAAACACTTTAAGAGGAGCACATGCTTTATTGGAGAAGTTCATGTTATGGTAAAGTAAAAGGAGTAATATTTTGTGAATAGAATATGAAAAACTAAAAAAGTTTGTTGCATTGACGGTATTTGAACCCAAGAATGGATTGAACATGCTACAGACAGATGTCTAGTGGAGTGATTTGAGAATGTTGGAGTAGTTTGAACCGTCTTTTATCTAGCAAATAAGATCATTTAAAGAAATATGATTTATAATATATTTTTTTTTTAATATATTAGTTGAGGCATTCTCTGTTTTATAATTAATGAAAAAACTTTTTATTAAACTCATATTCATTTTTCATTTTTAGAAGGGATAATTAGAGATAAATATCTTCTTAATTAATCTTTTAATTTTTTTATTTAGAGATAAATACATAATAGAACAATTATTTATAGAAAACATCTCCTTTATATTTTTTATACATATATTATCTGTATTATTAAATAAATTATTTTATTTTTTAATACAATATTTATTTTTAAATATTAAACAAATAATAGGATACTTCTACCCCCACCACCACCACCACCACCACAATCATCACCACCACCACCACCACAACCATCACCACCTCCAACATCACAACTACCACCACCACCTACTACTAATTTCATCACACGCGGGCGTCCGTGATTTTTTTTTTAAATCGTCATAACTAATTCAAAAAAAATCAAAAAATTAAAAAAATTGCATTTTTGGATAAAGCAAATTAATATTTACGTCTATGATTTTTTTTGAATTTTTTGAATTTTTTGAGTTTTTTGATTTTTTTTTTTTAAAATTCTGCAGACACGAAATTCCATGTTTAAAACATGAAGCGGAAAACAAATTCTTTATTTCAAAACATGGAATTTTATGTTTAAAATATGGAATTTCATGTTTAAAACATGGAATTCCGTGTCTGCAAATTAAAAAATTCAAAAAAATCAAAAAATTCAAAAAATTCCGAAAAAAATCATAGACGTAAATATTAATTTGCTTTATCCAAATATATAAATTTTTGATTTTTTTGATTTTTTTGATTTTTTTAGAATTAGTTATGACGATTTAAAAAAAAAATCATAGTGTGTGTTTATTAGTTTTTGTTTTGCTTTTTTCTAATTTTTTTTTAATTATTAATTATAAAGGTAGTTTGAGATGAGACTGTTTTCTACAAAGTATCTTAACACCTTTTTTTAAATAAGTTTTTTAATATACATTAATTTATAATTGACCCTTTTTAGAATTACAAGATCATTTGCCATTTAAAATAACATTTTGCCATTTTGCATTATAAAGGGATTATTTTTCTATTTGGCACACCATAGGATTTATTTCACCATTTTTTATAACGTATAGATACACTTGCTCATTTCTAGAATAAATTAAGGTTATATTTGCTATTTTGCATAATAATTAGACTATCTTGTAGATTTTAGAGTATTTTTTTCAACAACCGATCTCTGTATGCATAATCAGAGATTTTTTATTTTATTTTTTAACTATTAGGACTACCTCTATGGCCAGGACCCTGTCTTTCAACTAGGAGGTACAGGATTCGAATCCTCTTAGCCTTGTTATTTCTTGAACCTTTAAAGGGGGTAAGCAAGAGGTGCAAGGTTCGAGTCCCCTCCCTGAACATAGGTAACCTAGTTCTGGTCAAATGGGAGTATGCATGAGGAGGCGTGTATATTTCCTATAGGAATAGTCGTGGTACGCGTAAACTGGCCCGAACACCCATACATAAAAAAAAAAAATTATTTTTTATTTTATTACTATAATCTTGCCTTCAATTGATTATCATCCATATCTCCATATCTCCTTTTCAGTAATATCCTACAAAAAAGTAATATCCTACAAATAAGTAAAAAGTTAGCACAAATTAGGTAAAAGATTAATGGTCATCAATTTTTTTCAAGTTGTATTAGATTTTCTTTTTAAAAGTACTGTTTATATAACAATTAATGTCCATGGTATAAGTGAGAATTAAGTTTTTTATTTAAAAATAATAATTAATGTCATATTAATGAGTGAATTCAAGGATCACATATAATCATAACTATCCTTTATTTAAAATTTTGGGTTGTTTAGTAAACAGTTTTGTTACATAGATTTTACATAATAATTTTAATAATTTTACTATTTTGTAGACTTTAGAGTATTTTGCCCAACAGTAGGCATCTGTATGCAAGAGATTTTTTTCTATTGATTTTACTATACTCTTACCTTCAACTGATTATCTTTCCTATCTGTTTTTCATATTTTTCTTACAAATAGGTAAAAGATTAGCACAAATCAGGTTAGAGATTAATGGTCATCAATTTTTTCAAGTTGTACCCGAATTTCTTATTAAAAGTATGGTTTATTGAATAATTAATGTTCATGGGATAAATAAGTAAGTTTCTTTATTCGTTAAAAATAATTAATGTCATTAATGTGAAATGGTGAATTAAAGGCTAATCATAACCATCTTTTATGTAGAAGATTTGAGTTGTTTAAAAAAGTTTGTTATATCATATAGATATATTAAATGATATGAATGGGGTGGTATATATAATTATTTATATAAATATCTATATTATATTTCAGAGTTTTTTCTACGGTCCAGATTTACCCACATAAGTGGTGGCCAGGATTAAATCTGGCTAAACATAAGTGGTGGCCAGGATTGATTCTGGCCCCACTTATTAATATTTTTTTGAACCTGGTTTCGATTCCTGTCAACGAAATTCATTTTTGCTTTAGTGTCTTCAGACACGGTTTTTTTTATAAAATCTGGGTTCGATTTCTGTCAACGGAATTCATTTTTGCTTTAGTGTCTTTAAACACGGGTTTTACCTAGTATAGTTATATTTGAGAGAGTAAAATCTCGTTAAGCACTAATATACTATACACATTTTATTATTATTTTCTATTTTTATCAATTCTCATATCTTGAATATTTGTGTCAATTTTGATCAAATAACATTGTGATGAAATTTAAAGAATAAATTAGTCATTTTATGTGTTATATTTACAATGTTCACTGTTTAGTCCGGTAAGCCTAGCACAATAAACAGACTAATTCACTCTTAAATTTTGTTAAAATTAGTCAAAATTGAAAAAATATAATCAAAAGTAAAAATAATTGATTAAGTGTTTTTTTAGAAAAACATTTAAAAATACTTTTAGAACTTTTAAAGTATTTTAAATCTTAAAAAAATACTTTTATAAATTAACTAAATTTGTGGTTCTTAAAAGAAGCACTTAAAGTAATTTTAAATTTAAAAAATTTCTTAATATTTTTTTCAAACTTTAAATTTTAGTTTAAAAACATTTTCTTACTTTAAAATAAGAATTTAGAAACGGATCCTAAATTAGCCAAAATTAAGCGATTTATTTGAAAATTTATCTGAATTGGGGTTTAAATTAATAATTAAAAAACGATTAAAAATCAATTTTCCACTTTATAAAAAAAGTGTATGAAATTATTTTAACACGACTTTGTTGAATTTCAACGACATTTCCTAACGGTTAGTCATACCTTTGGCTATTTATAGCATCATAAATTTCTATAAAAGACGAAGCTAGAGAAACCATTATATCATCAAATCATAAAAAATCCTCTCAAAATGGCCAAAACTAGTCATCTAATAAGCTTTCTATTCATCTCTCTGTCTTCCCTGCAAATCATATCATGCCACACCAAAGAAACCAAAGGAATGTTTGTGTTTGGAAGTTCATTAGTCGATAATGGTAATAACAATTTCCTCCAAAATACATTAGCAAAAGCTGATTATTCACCATACGGCATCGATTCATCTAATCCAGCTTCAGGAAGATTTACTAATGGAAGAAATTTCATCGACATTCTTGGAGAGAATCTAAACCTTCCGAGTTATATTCCTGTTTTCTATGACCCTTCAACTCAGGGACCCAAGATTCTTCATGGTGTCAACTTTGCATCAGGAGGGTCTGGAATACTTGATGAAACTGGTGCAATTGCTGTAAGATACATTTTATTCCATTTATTTTAAATAATTTAGTTTCTTAAAATAAAAAAACACTACAAAATATGAATAAAAAGATGACGAGATTTTTGTTCTTATCGATGTAATTAATTTCAGGGCAACGTAACGAGCTTGAATCAACAAATACGAAACTTTGAGAATGTAACACTGCCTGATTTAAAAATGATGAAGATTAATGATACATTAGTCTCACTTTCAGATTATTTGTTTGTAATTGGAAGTGGAGGGAATGATTATTCCTTCAATTACTTCTTAGGAAGGTCTAATCAAAGTCTTGAAGCTTTTACTCTTCGTTTAATCACAACATTATCTACACAAATCAAGGTTACTTCTCTTACACCTTGTTATTTTATTATAGCATATATTTTGTGCTCACTAAATTCTATATTTATTATTGCTTAAAATTCAATATAAAATATTAGCAAACATTCTCGATTATTAAAACAACTCTTTAACATTTTATTTCTTTAATTGTTTATAATAACAGAAATTGTACAGTTTGGGAGCTAGGAAATTTGTGTTAGTAGCAATCTATCCAAATGGATGTAGTCCAATGGTAAAAGCTAGAGCCCCAACAGTTATAGGTTGCGTAGAAAGTGTAAACGCAGCAGTTAATTTATACAACATGCACTTAAGAATCTTGGTTGATATGTTGAAGCTTCAAATGCCCGATTCAAACTTTGTTCTCTTCAATGCATACAACGTTATGATTGAAATCATTAAAACTCCAATCTATCCAGGCAAGTATTAATACCTACTCTACATTTTTATTATATACTCTAGTCCATAATCGAAAAGGGCGTTTTAAAAAAAAAACAATTTTGTTGTGCTAACTTGCCCCATAAAATTTTCCATCTATTTTTAGCAGAAATTAATTTACTATTATTATACATCTCTTTAAAAGTTAACTTACCTTTATCACACATCTTCATCAAGAATAAAAAAAATTAAACAAAAAGAATATCCGTCATGTGCTTCAGACCTAAAGTATATTACAAGGAGCTTTCTCAACCATATCAATGAGTTGAAATGAAGACATGTAGCTGTTAGCTGTGTGCCTTTGATCTGATCTTTCATCACTAATCCGTGTCTAAATTCTTTTTCTGACAGCTTTTTTTGCTTCAATTAAGGGGTATTTAAATTTTCAATAACAATTTACATTTCGTTTAGTCTACTCGACAGTAGAAGGTATTCCATATAATGATATAGTGACAGTTGCAACCCCTATTGACCCAAGAGTACACGGCAAATCACTTGAATTTTTAGGTGTGAAGAATAACGTGACTAAAATAATATTAACCCCCTACTTCCTATTTGGTAGGATTTTTTAACTTTCCTTAGATAATATATAAAAAAATTAATCTCTAACTTATGTGAATATACAACTCAATCTATCCAAACTTTTAATTTTTAACCCCAAACTAATGCACAAGCGCTATATATTTAGTCATGCTTGGTATTAATTTTGACCCTCGCATTCTTTTTGCAAAATTAAATGTTGGTGTACTGAATATATTATATATCATCAAATAAGTTTTGGTTTAATAACAATTGAATGTATGGTATTTGCTGGATTTGTGCAGAGTTTAGTGAAAAAAGTGTTGGTTGTTGTGAAGTGAACGAGACAGGAACATTGTGCAAGAAAAATGGATCTACGTGCGCAAATAGAAGCAATTACGTGTATTTTGATGGGCTTCATCCTACGGAAGCTGTTAATGTTGTGTTGGGAAACAAGGCTTATTCTTCAAATAATCTCATTTCTGAAGTTTATCCTATGAATGTCAAGCAACTATCACAAATATGATTTCCATATTTCGTTTTTACATATCGGAAGTCCAACAATAAAACATTAACTTCCATCACTTATATACAAATAATGATGTTAATCATGACGAGATAGGGTAAAAATTTGTAGCTTGGTTACCTTTTTTTGTATGAGAGATCACAGTATATTGGTCTAATGTACATTTGACCAAAAAAATGAAATAATAAGTCTAATGTACCATAAATTTTCTTATATGTATTTTTCTCAAAATATTATCTATGAAAAAAATTAAAGGTTATCGACACCAAATAAAACAGTAAAACGTTATTTACACAACTGGTTAAGAAAATTAAAAACACGAAAACAGAAAAATCACTCCATTGGTCTAGATTAATGTTTCGCATTGTGCATTTGGCAAGCGCATTTGTTGTACCATTAAACTTCCTATTGATATGACAAACTTTCCAAGTCGGAAACTTAGAAAGCCAGCTTTTCCTTTCGACAACAAGTGGGTAGATTTGTCATCGAAGACCTGATTTTTGAGAAATACCTTGAACAAGCTCAAGGTTATCGGAGTAAAAAAAAATACTCCGGTGATTGAGGAAGGCAGACTTCCTCGTAGCAAGTAACACAACCCAACTTTCGCCCACAATGGGGCTATCTATAACGTATCTTCTTGTAATTTTTTCCGTGATGATTATCAACATTCAAAAGTTATGTTTAGAGGTTATGTGGTGATTTTATTCATATTTTGGGATCTAGTAATTAGCGTTTCTTTTACTCAAAGTTGTGTGGTAATTTTATTAATACTACAGAATCCTATAATTTTTTTTTAACATGGGAGAACCACTTTTGGACTCGGTGTCATACGGTTTGAACCTATACCGCCTATAAAGATAATTAATACTCTGTCTAGTTGAGCTAACCCCAACAGGTTGGAATCCTATAATTTACCATTATAACGTGTTATTATTTTAACAGAACTCCATTATTTGGTCCTGTATTTTCCACCATCAGGGGTAGAGTCAGGAATTTTGGTTGGAGGTGGCCGATAGGTTATGCCCTAGATTTTTTTTCGTGGGATAATTACATATTAGGTCCCTATATTTTGCAAAAAATGCGTAAAAGTTCCTATAATTTAGAAAAAATGCGAAAAGGTTCCTTTATATTAAAAATGCATGAAATTCCTTATATTGTTAAAATTAGACTTTAAGTCTATGTTATACAAGGATCAAACTTTAAAAAAAAAACTAAAACAGGAGTAAACTTATGACAATTGTAGATTAAATTATATAACAATAAACTTACAGTATTATTTTTTTTACTTCTTGTTTACTTTTCCTACAACCTGAATAATAATTATAAAAATTAGAATTATTAGAATAGTATTAAAGTAAACTTGAATGAAATTAAGTACTGTAAACTACCTCATGAAAGTTGGACACGACGTTTTTTCATAATATAGAAATCATTAATTAGCGTATCCGTGCTAAATTTTTCTGATATCTCTCTCATTGTAAACTATCAAAGAATCAGTAAGGTAGTCATTTTCCATTTTGTTACGGAGTCTTGTTTTCACTATTTTCATAGCCGAAAACGCTCTCTCCGTAGTAGCCGTTGAAAACGGAAGAGTGAGTACCAAACAAGTCAGCCTATGAAGCATAGGGTTCAACGTTGATGTTTTAGTAACAACCATTGCACAACAAAGTTCTAAAATTGTTGTAAGACCGACTAAACCATCGTGACTTGACAACATTTTCTAAAAGCGTGACAGTTCGTTTTCCAACCCAAATCTTTCGTGAGGTGTAAAATCCTCTGGATAAAATTTATCGGCAAGAAACAATATCATATCAGAGGATAAGAAACAATTTTCGGGTCCAAACATGAGAGAAGAGTGAAAAGTTCCATAGATGCGTAACGAAATCTTCTATCTAGTTCACTCATTGTGGAGTCTACAAAAGCCGTTAAAAGATATCAAATCGATAACGATGCTCAAAAGTGATGGCATTTGTCTGATTACGTGGGCGACCTATCGCCTTTGAGTAGTTCTTACTCATATTTGGAATTTCAACTTTATGTTTTTCACAAAATGACTTCACATTTCACTAATAGGACTCCAACCATTATCTCTTGATTCTTGAATAATCTCCTTTGTTATTGACACACAGGTGATAGCATTTACCATATCTTGTGTTTCTTTTTGAAATGATTGACATAGTAGATTGGTAAATCCCATGATTTTTCACGACATGAAAAATAAACACAAACTCAAATGACATAAGTATCCTATATGCGGCATGCGCAACCCTATGTATTTCACTCGAAGTGGTTTGTTCGACAAGATTTTCAAAAACTTTTTTTGATGGCCCAAATATTCTTTCCAAGCTAGAAAGAGATTTTAAATGTGACCCCCATCGAGTATCACCGGCTCGTTGCAATGTGCCTATTTGATTCAATCCTTTTCCAGTTTCAAGTTCATTGTTTGCAATCAAACAAGCATATTTATCAGCTTGAGCTTCTTGTAACTTATCATTGCGCTTGCAAGAGACCCGAACAGTATTGATGATGAGATTCAAGTTTATAAAGAATTGGCAAACATCTGGTACTTCTCTTGAAGCCGCTACCAAAGCTATTTGCAGCCTATAAGCCATACAATTGACGTAATATGCAAATGGACAATCTTTAAGAAATAAATCTTGTAACCCATTCCACTCACCTCGCATATTGCTAGCACCGTCATATCCCTGTTTACGAATATCTTGAATAAGAAGACAATTTCTAGATAACCCACTACGTATTGCTTCTTTAAGAGTGCAGTATTGTTAGCATGAACAAGATCAAGGAAATGTTATGTAACAAACCTTATTGATCAACAAATCTAATAACGAGACCCATTTACTCTCTTTTTGACTCATCTTTAGCTTCGTCAACAATTATGCAAAATTTTGAATTTCTAATATTTTCTCGAATCATAAACCTTCTTGATCATTAAATCTAATAACGAGACCCATTTACTCTCTTTTTGACTCATCTTTACTTTCGTCAACAATTATGCAAAATTTTGAATTTCCAATATTTTCTTGAATCATACTTCGTACCCTTTTTGCCCGAATACTCAAAATTTCTTTTTGGATGTCAGGAGAAGTATATTTTGCATATTTTGGAGCATTTTCCAAGACAACAACAACATCTTTATCATATTTGGCTATTAACTCTACATGCTCATAAAAATTGCCACGACTTGATGATCCGCCACTTTCAGTATGATCCCTAAATGCCCATCCTTGTGAAGCTAACCATCTAATTGCATCTATCGTTACCTTAAGTCGTTGTCGATTCTTTGCAATTTTTCAGGATGATTGTTGATTTAGCCTTGTATTATTTGGGTCGATGGTTTCAATAGGCTAATACCACTCATCACTGCATTTTGGTGAGTAGAACAAGGATTGTTGCCAACATGAGTTAAGAAAGGAGACGGTTTGCCAATACATTTCTTCCAATTTCAAAATCGATCGAAGGAAAATGTTGTTTGATAGATTACCCGAATTTTCGGAAAAAATGTAACATGGTAAGCAATATGCTACATGTCCAGTATTGAAATACTCCAACCAGCTATATTCATCATACTAAGATGTATTAAATCGTTGATGGTGAGTTTTGGTGTCGAAAACAATTTTTTTAGGTCGAGGACGATAAGGTATTTTAGTTAGTTAATATCGACAAATTTCATCTTAGGAATTAGCTGGATACTCCCAAATGGGTGGCGTTTTGCAGGATCACGATCGAGAGTAAGTTCATCGCCAACTACATTGTCCACTTGTTGCCGTATATGTTGCTCATCCAACGTAACCTCGGACATAGAAGACAAGGTTGAATACAATGCGGAAGATAATGTAGACGACTTTTAAAAAAAGTCATGTATAGTTTTTGAAATACCCATCTATAAATCAATAAAAATAGAGAACGATTACTTCATAATTCAATAGAAACAAATATTTAATTAATTATAAATATACTTAATATTTTAACTTTTTTTTATATACTATTATCATACAATTATTATTCTTTATAATTTTAGATAAGGATTATATATAATTTCTTTGTACAAATAAAAAGTTAATTTTTTATATAATTCTTTTCCAATATATTTTTTATAGAAAAACAAGATAATTTATTGATAAGTTAATAAATTATTTTATTTTTTAAAACAAATTATGGATAAGAATTTTATTTTTTCAACAAAATCGATAAATTCTTCTAAATCATCAATATATTCCACCGTAAGACAATTATCCATTTAAATCCAACTCGTATCAATATCCGAATCTATTTTTTAATAACAATTTGATATAGCTAAACAAATACAAAAATATAAAAATAAATGAACATATTCATAATTTATATCATATAAAAAAAATACAATCATTAAACAAGTTTTTATTAACCAAGTCATATCATATAACATGTAATACACAAGTATAATCAATAAAATCAAATTATAAAAAATTTAAATTTTAGTAAAATACCAATTTTTGGTTTAAGAAATTGAAAATTGAGTAGGCCCTACGTAGAAGATGAACACGAGAATAGCATATAATGAAGTGGAGAAACAATTGATGAAGATTATAACAAAAATTAGTCAGGGTTTTGAAAGAAATAGGAGAGAAGTGATTTTTCGCTATGAAGTTCGGATTGAAAAAACTTGCACACTGCCATAAATACGGCGTTCTCATTAGCGACGACATTTGTCGTCGTTAATGAGTATATTGTCATCGTTAATAGTGGTTAACATCGACAACATTCACCGTCGCTATAAAATCTTGTTTTACCGTGACTACATTTTTGGAATAAAAAATATCAAAAGTTAATTACAAACAATAGCGACTACTTCGAACTAATTCAGACTAAATTTTTTCGACGCTAATTGGAAAACAATATAGGGATCATATTTGTCGTCGCAGTTAATTTTTCGTCGCTATTGTTGACTACTAGCGATGACAATTTTGTCGTCGTTAAAGAAACGCGATGTAGTATTGAAATCAATTATCAAAGCTATGTAGATTGAGTTTTGAAAAGAAAACGTGCTATCAAATAAAAAAAAAATCTATCAAATAATTCTGAGAGGCACGTTAAGATGCATAGTTACTACTTACTAGAGTATATTTTTTCATGATAAAAGAATTATATAATGACATGTTACGCAAGTAATGCAAGTCGAATGATTTTCAGATGTGAAATTGTTCGAGTATCTCCTTGCTTCATCCAAATTGTTTGATATATATATAATATATATATATATATATATATATATATATATATATATATATATATATATATATATATATATTATAGTTCAGAGCTTTTTCTAAGGTTCAGTAAATTACCCGCATAAGTGGTGGTTAGGATTAAATCTGGTCAAACATAAGTGATGGCCATGATTGATTCTGGCTAAATATAAATGGTGGTCAAGATCATTTTTGTCCCCACATATCATTAATATCATTAATTATTTACCTTTTCTATAAAAAAAGAAAAGGAAAAAAAGGAAAAAAACATTCCATTTTGAAAATACGGTTTATCATCAATATACCATTTTGTAATAAAATTCTAAAAATACCATATTTCAATCAATTACATTAAAAAGTCATTCCTTTCTCTCTTTTAATTTCTCTCAAAATTCATTTCATACTCTCACCTTCCCACCGAACCCGCTCTTCTGAAGAAAAAGAATTAACATTCCATTTTCTAAATACAATTTTGTAATAAAATCCTAAAAATACCATATTATTTCAATCAATTACATTAAAAACTTTTTAGAACATTCACCTTCATACTCCCACCGTCCGACCAAGCCCGCTCTTCTGAACAAGAATACCGCCGCCATTCTAAAAACCTTCTCCACCATAATCAACCGCCTTGGCGAAAGTCCCAAAATGCATCTCTTTCGCATTCCATTGGAAAACGAATCTCTCTTCACAGTCACCTTCCCACCAAGCCGCTCTCTTGCACAAGAATACTGCCGCCACTCGGTGACCACTTCCACAATCATCAAACCCGGCTTGGTGAGAACCCAAATTAAGGTAAAAAATTAATAATTTTTACCATTAAAACTCTATAGAATTGAATTATTATTAACCTAATCTCATTACTTTTACAATTTTTATGATTTATCTGATTTAATTATAAATTACATGTGATTTCCCAATTAATTCATGACTTAACCCTCTCTCTGGTCTCGATTCACGGTGGCTTGGTGGTGATGTCTAATTAATTTGTCACTATCTTAATTTCATTGATCCCTTACTAAAGTATTTCCCTGTCACTAAAGATGTAGCAGCAGCTGTTAGGAGTAGAAATGTTAAAGCTGTAGAAATGCTATTACCGTGCCTAAAGAGGATTAGCCAAACGAATGTTCTTCTCTAGAAATATTTTTATTTATTTTTTAAATTATGTATGTTAAAAAATGTTTGGTTTTGTAAAATATAGAGATCTATGGTGCAATTTTGCATAATATAGGAACCTTGACGTTAAATCAGGTAAAAATAGTTTGAGTTTCTTTCTCCATTTCCCCTTTTTCTATTTTGTCGATTTTTGTAGGATTATCAACACAACTAATAATCACTCGAAGCTTCGCATTCTATCAATGACTTTGCCTTTTCTTCCTTCTATATTCAATTGTGAGTTCTCTTTTTTCCTACTATTTTTTATTTGATCATCTGTGAACTTTAATGATATTTATCGAAACAATTTTGCTTTTGCTTTTGATTATATTGCTTTGTTGAATTTAGCTTTGATCTAAAATTTAATAGTTTGATTAGTAGTGAATCATATTTATCTGATTTGATCAAAAGATTTGATTTTTGTTAAATTCAAAATAAACTTAATTTTATTGTGGGTTTAGAGAACATAATACTTTTTGTTAGCTGATTATTGTTATTTCTCTAACCCTGATCTTCCAAGGTATCTCTAACAACATGGTTCGCTACACAAACTTCCTGGAAGGAGATATGAGATGATAGGTTTAAGCATGTTGGACTTTCTTTTCTTTCCAAAGACATGAATGTAAGTTCTTTCTAAAGACATGAATTTGAACAATCAAATAGAAGACTATTTCCCTCTGTTTTCCATAAATAAGGAAGGCCCTCAAATTGCAAAGTTTGTCGTTTTAGTAAACTTAAGCGTGAGGAAAATTTGGAAAAATTGTTGGTTTGTTTAGATGTTTTTTCTTTGTGAAAATACCCCAAATAGTTTCTCTGTTATGCGGAATAGTCAAATATTTCGTAAATTAATATTATTGCATAACAAAGGGACCGATGGTGCAATTTTTTGTGGTATATATATAGTCAATATTTATTGTAAATTTTTTGTTTGTAGTGATTTTGATGGAATATTATTGGACTGTTGAAGGTAATGTGCTACCATGACACCTTTAACAAACTTCTCAATATAGCACAGTTTAGTTAATTTTTTGTATATTATATATTTTTTGAGAAGATCTAATTTTCTTAAATCTTTTCATCATTATTTAGGTTGCAAATCTCACTGAGAATCAACAAATGTTCAATGGAGAGCGTGTAAGTAAACAAGTTATTTGTCTTCATATATCATATAATGTTATGTTAAACAAAAGTTTCCTTAATTTTTTATGGGTGTAACATTTTTGTATATTTATTCTTCAAGTATATTATTTTTCTTGGTATTATCAGATAAACAATACAGAGAATAGACCTATTCTGTAAGTGTCCCTTCGTGAACCAAGGGAGACAATAAGTAACAGTGATGGGAAGGATGTTGTGCCTAAAGTTCTTGGTAATTTTATCCCACATTGAAAGAAGAAATTAAAGAATATATATTTGTTTGTTTTAACTAGACCAAAGCCTGGTAGGAGATCCAAGAAAAGAGTTAAAGTTGTTCAGAATCAGCTTGAAGATGGTTGATTTATTTAATATATTTGTGATCTTTTGCTTACCTTACACTTGAAGAAGCTTTCTCTAAGGTCAATGTTTATCAGATCGGTTCCATTAAAGATCGGCTTTGTTGGTTAGATAATATTCTCCCTGTTATTGATCTATGTTACAATTATTGTTACTAATTGTTTCTTTTTTCTGAAATGGTACATTCTGAATTCTTTTTCCGTAGAGACAGATTTTCATCTATAATTTTTTTTTTAATAAATATATGAATTATTAGTTGTGTTTGGTTGTTGATTTGCATTTCTACACCGTTGCTTTGTTTTTTTTTTTTGTTCAAATTATACCGTTGCTTTGTTTAGTATTGTTGTATTTTGTATTTTCCATCTAAGTAATGTTACTAACCTTTACAAATTCTTTTCCTTTTCCCTGGAAGATCTTATATTCTCTTTGTAAAGACAAAGATCGATTGTCTTTCAGTTTTGTTTATTTTGAGGCATTGAATTATGCTAACGGTGACGTTCTATTTAGATCTGAACTACATTCTATTTTGAGGTCATTAGCGATAATCTTTTAGTTGTTTAAGTCGAACTTTTAAAATTTCGAAATGCTTTCAGGCACATGTAATATCTAGTATACATATATATATATATTGGGTAAACTATGTTATACATGTTGAGAGTTGGTTCGAATTTGAACTCTGATCATTTATTGAAGGAAATGTATAGGTCTACCTACCTACTATTTCCTAATTAATGAGTGTTCTAGAAATAGTATTATCTATAAATATAATACTAGTAACATTATTAGTTTCTTAAGACACAAATTGCAATTATTCAATAAAAGTATTGCTCGTCTTTTTTTTTTTTTTGGGTCTGCTGGATATTATATAAATATAAAGAAACAATTAAGTCACTCGATATTGCTGGGATAATGTCAAGATATAAAAGGTGGGTTAGCTGGAAAAAAAAAAAAAAAAGAGAACAACTACAGTCATTAAACAAAGAATTTTAAAATATTTATTTGACAACTCAATTTCCTATAAAATTACTTCTATAAAATATAAGAAAAAAGCGATATTCACCTATCTCCTAAATAGAATAGACTATATTACATTTGAGTTTTTTCTAAGAATCTGTGTAGACAATAGCTTCAAAATATTTGTGCAATCATTTTAATTCAAAACTGCAGATTAATTATTTGTGCTATCCAAATCTTCTTCAAACTATCGAAAAAAATGTTTAAAACTTTTTTTTAAAATAATGAAATTTGTCATCTCTATTTTTTTTTATCTTTTTGTCACCTCCTACATAGTAGATTGTATGACATGACATGTACGTAATTTATTTACTTATCTTAATTAATTATTTTATTTTTTAGATTACATATTTCTTTAATTATTTTTCTTAATTATTTTATTCTTTACATACCATGCCATGTAATCTGTTAGGTAGAAGATGACAAAATAGTAAAAATAATAGAAGTGACATATATCATTACTCTTTTTTAAAACGTAAAGGAAAATATGTCATTTTTTATAAACTTAGCCTAAATATATTTCTATCCAATAAATAATAACCTATTTTTGGTATTTGCTCTATGTATACCTATTATATTTACGGTAATTGAAATCGTTGAAATACACAAGTCTACAGACATATAGGGGTGGAAATCGGAAGGAACGGATCGGAAAAAGGGTCTTTCGGAAAAATTCCAATTTTTTTAGGAATCTATTTTTTCCATTCCAATTCCTATCCAATTTTTTCGGAACTGGGAAAAACAATTCCGAATTCGGAATTTCGGAATTTACCGGAAATTCGGAAATTTCGGTAGGGAAATTTCGAAACTTTTGGTTCAGAAATTTCGGAACTTTGGGTTCGGAATTTCGGAAATTTTGGTTTGGAATTGTGGAACTAAGGGTTATAAATCGGAAAAATAATTTAAAATTTACACGAACAATAACAGTAGTTAAAAACTAAGCTTATAAAACTTACACGAAGAGTAACAGTAGTCAAAAACTAAAATTACATGAAGTAACAAAGTAACATTAGTTAAAAAAACAATGCTAAACCACTGTTACTTTTCCAATTACATGAAAAAAAATAATCAAAAAAGTCTCAGAAATTGATCCTGCAATTTTGTTCCAAAGATGTATTGCCTCCGAACCTCAAAATGATCCTGCAATTTTCTTTAAGTTGTTAGAAAAAGTGTGAAAATAATGTTGTATAAATTATTAGAGAAAATGTGAAAACGCTGATTCAACATTCTGAAAAGAAGATCACACTAGGCATTTTTAGATTGTCTTTGTTTCGACCATAAGAATCATTGAGACAGTTAAGGATGTAGAAGTAGTTAACAGCATCAACAAGTTTACGGGCTCAGTGATATGCAATTTGTTGGCAAAGGCATAAATTTGTTCATCTGTTGAAGGTTTCGTTACAGACATTATCGATAATGCAAGAAAGAAGAAAGCTAATTGTTCAACCTATTTAGGAGAAACTTAAGATTTTTTTTTTTTGGATTATATAAGTATACTTTGAAAAAGTTTTGGAAATATAAGTGGACAGTGGATACGGAAGTCAAGTTGATTGTCAAGTTCCAAAAAATTTCAAGGACTAAAGAAACATGCCATTAGTTTTCGTGTTATAAATACTCCTTGCAATATTATTTTGAAATATAATTTATTATTCGGAGATATAATTCGGAAATAGAATCGGATCAGAAATATAATTCGAAAATAAAATTGGATAGGAAAACCCGGAAATTTCGGAAATTTATATGTAGTTCCAATTCCGATCCGATTTTATCGGAAAAATGGGAAATAGGAAATTCGGAATTTCGGAACCTTAAAAATCTGTTCCGAAATCGGAATTTTCGGATCAGAAAAGTCGGAAATCGGAAATTTCAGATCCGATTTCCACCCATGGATACATACATGAATAATTCAATTTACGCTTTTCTGTAGTTCGACGTTAAAGGATGAAGCTTCGGATAACTTTAAAATTATTCAAGGTATTCAACGTCTATCGGAATCCAACTGGTTCCTTTGACCTTTGCAAATCAAGGATCAAGGAAAAGATTTGGCTATATATCCTTCCACCACATATTAACATCTCTCAAACAATATTATTGCTGGAACCTCCTGACGTGACGTATTTTTGATGATTCATAGAAATGATCTCAAATACAACTTTTCAAGATTAAGAATTAAATGAGAAGAGAAGACTCAAGGAAAGATCAAAATATTTGAAAAATATCAACAAAATTATTTATTGCTAACGTTTTATAGAGAAAGCTGTGTATTTTGTTAATTAGTTTCATATAAATTTTATTTAAAAAATAGTGTATATTGTATTATTGCCTACTATAGAATAATCATGATGCCTATAAATGAGATATTAGCTAATAAAGTCCAAAAACTCAATAACCAACCCCCCATACAATCCACCTAGTATTACTCACCAAAAAGCTCCAACAGTTTAGCATTATTCCAATTTTACCCTTACATTAAAAAAATTAATTAGATTTTGTGCCATCAATATCTTATATAACAGATTCCATTTTTGGTGCAAATCATCTAAATCCCATAGTTTATGCATTACACGATGAAAATTTGTTTATTGTCACTATCATTCTCTTATGGTTACAAATCCACCAATTTACAAAGCTCAACCGGGTAGAAGATGAGTGGGAAGGTGAGCGTGAAGAGATTTCTTTTCGAGCGTCGGCAGAAGATGGTGGAGAATGGTCCTCGAGCGTCGGCGGAAGATGGTGGAGAATGGTCCTCGAGCGGCGTCGGTTTTTTTTGTGAGATTATTCCGTATTAAGCGATTGCTAGTGCAACTCGTATTATCAGTGCCACTTTGCTTCAATTTGCTCTTGTTCAATAACTGTTTGTTTGTTTTTCAATAATATTCAATCTTAACCATTTTTATCATTGTTCATATTTTTTAATGTGATTGTGTTTCACAAACTACACACGCCTTCAATTACAACAATCATACCACCAAAATAAAACGAATAACTGACCTCATTTTGACTTCTAGTCTAGCTCCCAAACTACACACCATTGATTTCTCACGACACACCACCAATATTACACACATTACCCAATGATATTTAGTTGTACATATACATCCCCACCATACACCATTGATTATAACTAAAGCACCTACAAAAATACATTGCCAACTTTACGCTTTTTTTCATGGGAAAAATTACACGATACACAACAACTCACCAATATATTCTTTTGAAATTAATAATCCACACCCCAAATACTAATAAATCATGTGTTTAATTTCCAAAACAAAATACAGAACATAAAGTAATTAAGTTATAACAGGCTAGAAATCTGATAATTGATTGGTTGCATGTAATTAGGAAATTGTTAGCCTCACCTTGTTTTTATTCCCGTTTTAATATTCGACAAATCATCTCTTACACTAAAATTCATTTTTGTATCACTTAAGTTGTTTTCCAAAACCCCTCATTAGATTAGTTGTGTTTACTTCATTGTTCTTTAGCTTGAAATTCAAAATAGCAGCTCTGCGGTACACCGGACGAGTTACGCGGTACACCGCAGGTCACGGACCAGAAGCACGGTGCACTGGATAGTCCGACCAGTAAGCTCATGAAATTGCACGGTACACCGGACCCAGGCGCGGTACACCGGACCAAGGCACGGACCAGGGTTGCGGTACACTAGATAGTCCGACCAGTAAGCTCAAAATTAAGTCGAACAGCTCCGCGGTGCACCGGACCATATCCGCGGTACACCGCACGAGAGGGTTTCAGCACTATTACTAGAGGACAAAGCTTATATCCGTTAGAGATAAAATAGATCCGTTGGAGAGAAGCCTTATGACCGTTGGATCATCTTTTCAGCTATAAAATGGAGTTCATTCAAGACACAACTCAAGCCTTCCATCTACCAATCTTAAGAGCAATTAATTCTATCATTCAAGGAGGTTTCAAAGGAGCATTCAAGTCATATTTATTGTGAAGCTAATTAGTTCTATCTACTCATTTAGGAATTTAGTTACAAAGCTTTTATAAGCACCCCTAAACACTTTTTCCCTTTCCTCTTAGTTCTTGTAATAGATTAAGAGAGTAGTGTGAGCATAGGTTTATGCTTGGTTCCTTGTGTTGGTGATAACACAAGTGTATTTCCTTCAAATGGTTTTTGAAGTGGTTGTAAGGGTTTGTATCTCACCCGGTTAAGAGTTACGAAGATTAGTTGAGAATCTTGCAAATCCTAAGGAGGCTTCCTTAGGTAGTGGATGTAGGGAAACCGAACCACTATACATCGTTGTGTATCGTATTCTATCTCTACACTCTTTATATTTCCGCACTCTATATGCTTGATAAAATGCCTACTTGAATAGTTTGATATTATTGTCTATTAGGATTATCTAGTTTTATACTATTTAGTTTGCTAATACAATAGGATTCAAATTAGCTTTTAATTTTATTTACTTGAAATAAAATTAGCCGATTAATTTCTATTGTCCTATTCAACCCCCCTTCTAGGACGCATATAGTATATCAGAAATTAGTTTTGGCAAGTCAAAAAACATTAAGTGGAATAGAAAGGCAATCCAGACTTTTTAGGTGGGTTGAACTTGATGGGCAATTAACAATAGTTTGTGGATTCTATGAGTCAATCACCCTGTATAAACTTGTTTAATCTATAGATATTTTGTACGATAAATTTCTTTCAATTGTATCTAAAAAAGACCATTGTATTATTAGTGTAAATATATCCTTAATAAAAAGAGTAAAATAAGTATATATAGATAAGGATTAAAAATTAAAATTGTTGTTCATTGAAATTCATTGAAATGTGTTCTTGATAATGTTTCAACATAAATAGTATTGATTAGATATTGACTAGTTGTTGAACTAATGAAAAATACTCAATTTTGAAAGATAAAGAAAAAACACTGTTTTAAACTTGATAGATTGACAATTAAAAACATTTACCTTGTAAGACTACAAAATAAATTGTAAGATCGATAGTTGGTCTAATGGTTAGATTACTTTGTAGAGATCAAGAGGTTATATGATTCAATTTTATTGGAGTTAATTAAAATGATTTTAAGGCTCTCATATGTTTTCAAAAATAAATAAATTGTGAAGAGTTTATAAGAGTCCCTAGCAAATATTTTATTTAAAAATCTGTTTACTTAGTTGCAAAAGTTTAAAATTGAGGAAAATACATTTTGAGGCCAAAATTTTACCGACTTTATAAACTAAGACTTAACTAAAAAAAACCTACTTTATAAGGCCTAGTTCTAATGTTCTAGTTTTGGTTTTTATTTGTATACCCTTTGTTTGGGCTAAAAAAATTATCCTTTTCATTTTCTCGGTGGGTACAACCCCACGAAGAACACTATCACCCATGTTCGTAAATAACACCGTCATGCTTACGAACCCGTGTCGTTTTTTTACATCTTTTATTTATTCGTTTATTACATTTTATTAAGTTATTATTCGTGATTGTCCATTTAAAAGTCCATATGGGTACGGTCTCCTCTTGACCATTAGCTCGATGGGTACGGATCCCAATTAGACTGTATCCAACACATATATGAAGTGGGTTGTACCCATGACCATATCCAACACAATTAGTCCATATGGGTTATTGGGTTGTACCCAACATGAACAAAAAGAAAACAAATCCAAATATCTTCACACTCGCAATATACGAACAAAAACCAACAAATCTCTGGACAATCATTACGCTGAATTGGAACACAAAACAAAAAGTATCTCTTTTAAATAAAGAAAAATCTCACAATAATTAAAACCAAAAAAAAAGAATACTCTTCACATTAAACAGAACACAAAACAGAACGATTCTCTTCTAATACACCAATGGGTTCTTGGTTTGGGCTTGATGATGGTATGTTAATCGCGGCAGCATGGAGCGAATCTGGTGTGTTTTTCTTGGCCATGGCGGTTTGAGATCCGTATGGTGAGGTAGGTGGATGGTGGGGGTCGAGATGATGGGGGTCGAGATGGAAATGAAGAGGGTTTTGGATCTCACGTTGACAACAGATTTATTGTGCAGATGAGCGGTAAAGAGAAGCGGCGGATAAGCGAAGGTGATAATGGCCATTAACAGCAGATTAATGGATGTTATTTGCTCGAGCACGTGAGACCTGAGATGGGAGGTCAGATAGGGCCTTCAATGGTGGAGAATGGACCCGTACGGCAGCGGTTTGTTGGTATGAAGATGGAAGGAGAGGGGCTTGGTTTGAATGTGAGTAGATCTGGATGAGGGTGTTGATGGTGATGGTGCTCCAGAGAGGCGGCGGTCTTCTCGTTCTCCAGAGAGGCGGTGGATTTCGCGTGCTCCAGAGAGGCGGTGATGATGGTGATGAAGATGCTAATGATGGTATGGAGGTGGGAAGGTCCCGGCGGCGGGATATCTTGTACATCATAGAGTCGAACGGAGCAGAGAGAAGAGAGAGTGAGGCGAAGGTCAGATCTGAGTGGATTAGGGAAGGTCAGTAGGGTGGGGGAGGGGTGGCAATGCAGATGATGGTGATGATGGTGGGTTATGGTCTACGGTGGAGGCGGTTTTCTGGTTCAAAGAGAAGAAAAAGAGAGGAAAGAGATGAGTGAAAAGATTATTTTTGGTTTCCTGTAACCTTAATGGCATTTCTATTTGGAGTTTGGCTTTTCACTGTGAATAGAAGGAAAGAGAGAGAGAGAGAGAGGTGTTTTGGTATCTTACTTTCTTCTAATTGAACTGGTTAAGGGTTAGTTTGGTTGAGACTTTATAATAAAAATTCTTTATATGTATGGTCTTAGAAGATAATTGCCCCTTTAAAATAATATCCATTTATATGCAAAAAAATTTCAATGTACTATGATAAAAAATTCACTAAATCAAAGTATAATAAAAATGAATTCAAGATTATGTTGATTTTTTTTTAATGTCCAACTACCTCATTCCAAATTTTATTAGCAAAAACGCATTGAAGGAGTAACTTTTTGTTTGATTCGAAACTTAACCCATAGTTCATAAAGTAAATCCAATTTCATAAGCCTTCCCTTCCTATCTTCAAAATTTATCAAAAATAATTGGATTCATTCAATAATTAATGACTAAGACGAACCATAAATTGAATTTCTGCAACATAAAATAATAACAGTATATGAGATGATTCCCAAATGAATTTATTGTAGCTCAACAGCAATTTCTGACATTAGCCACCTTTGACTATTTATCTTTTCTTGGGACAAACTTGACTATTTATATAATTCATAAATTTCTATATAAGACGAGCTGAAGAACCATTATATCGTCAAATAACAAAATCTTTCTCTCATAATGGCCAGAAATAGACATCTAATAAACTTTTTGTTCATAGCCTTGTCTTCCCTGCAAATTATTTCATGCCACACCAAAAAAACAAAAGGAATGTTCGTCTTTGGAAGTTCATTAGTCGATAATGGTAATAACAATTTCCTCCAAAATACAATAGCAAAAGCTGATTATTTACCATACGGCCTTGATTCTACTGGTAATCCAGCTTCTGGAAGATTTACTAATGGAAGAAATTTCATCGACATTCTTGGAGAGAATCTAAAGCTTCCAAGTTATATTCCTGTTTTTTACGATCCTTCAACAAAGGGAACCAAGATTCTTCATGGTGTAAACTATGCATCTGGTGGGTCTGGAATACTTGATGAAACTGGCTTAATTTCTGTAAGATACTTCTTACTCCATTATATGCTACTATATATATATATATATTCGAAAATTGTCTTTAATATGTTTTATTTACATTATCTGTTTTCACTATGAAATTTTGGTCATGAGGTACTTTCTATAATTTTCTATTCTATTCTTAGACATCAATATATTACTTACCGACAGAATTTGTTTACTAGCTAACAACTAGATTACTATGACTGTGATATACTAGCTAAGAGCCTAATTAAGCACCATGGTTTGGTCTTACTTCATTAACATGACTGCGATATATACAAGCTAAGAGCTTAAAACATTATTAATAATAGGGTGGCATGCTCAAATTAACACGGTAACATGTGGGGTTGAGTATATGCTAATTTTCTAAACATTTATATATATATGTGATTTTCACAAAATATATGGTTTTCAATCTAAGAAACTAAATGCATCATTCACAGAGAGGTTTTGACTTCTGAGTTCTGAGCACACATTTTTCTTTCGAAAAGGATTTGAACTTAATTTATGAACTTTGAAAAGATATCTAGACAACCTTTACATGTAATACAACACTATTTACTTTTTAAAATTCAAATTCAAATACATTAAATTTTTATTGAACAATGTTTACATACTTACTGAATAATATTCCGACATGGATTGTGGTGGAGCCACCACTGATATGCCGCCACTGGATGTATTGTTCACGATATTCACTGAACAGTGTTTGTGGTGGAGTCACCACTTTTTAACACATTTTATTTTGTTTTATTTTTTAAATTAATTATTTTTTTAAGTTGTTTAAAATGCACATTGAGTTAGGGTGGGAAGGATTTGGGGCAGTTTACCTATCTCTTCCGGGCAATTTTTTTTTATTAAGCTTCACAACCCATCCCGCCTCACATTGTTCTTCCCCGAGCCATGTCCTGTTCTTTGAATCGCCATAGGAGTTGGTTTTACCTGCGAGTTATGACACAAAACAAAAAATAAGATATAATAAAAAAAATACGAATCCAAAATTATATAAATATCAAAGAAATAAAATTAAGGTTTAAATTAAGATTACCTATGGTCTTAGACTATCTAGCATGGAAGGTTAAGAAAAAAATACCGGGAAAGATAATCTTAATATTTCAAGAGTAATGTTGGGTATCACCCAAAAATATATCACTCAACCATCACCCATGATGTGGCAGTTAGGTAGTCCAATCATGGATTTTCTCTTTCCAGATTTACTTTTTTCTTTCTACTCCATGATTGGACCACCTAACCGCCACATCATGGGTGATATTAAGGTGATGCCTTTTTAGATGATACCCATCATTACTCATATTTCAATGATGAAAATAATACATTGTTATGTTAATCGTTTAAATTTTTTTATGGGTGAATTATATATAGTGTCTTGGAGAACATCTTTCTTCTCTATAGATTAGTTTCAAAAAAGTTATTCTTCTTAGGGACCTCATTTTTTACAATAGTCTTTCCTACTCTTACTATCACTAAAAGACAAAAAAGTGTGATGTCACTATTTCTCTCTCCTCTACCTACCACTACCCACCTACATCCAACCACCTACCACCGACCTCCGACCTCCGACCACCGATCTCCGACCACCGACCTCCGACCTCCGACCACCGATCTCCGACCACCGACCTCCGACCTCCGACCACCAGTCACCGGTCACCAGAAAAAACATAGAGTATCGGAAAAACATAGAGTACTCTATATATTTGTTGAGTACTCTATAAATTTGCGGAGTACTCTCTAAATTTTTTTGAATGCACTAATAAAATCACAAAGTACTCTAAGAAAAACTCAGAGTACTCTAAGAAAAATCTCGGAGTACTCTAAGAAAATATCGGAATACTCTAAAAATTAGTGAGTGTTCTATTAATTTGACGAGTATTATTAAAAAACAAAGAATACATAGTCAAAAAAAATCTTTATTCATCTTTATTACACAATTTTGAATAAATTACAAATTAATATACAATTAAAAATAATAAAATAAGTAACCTAACTACCTTGACCAGATCTGGTCAAACTAGATCTGAAAAATCTCGGAGTACTCTAAGAAAATCTCGGAGTACTCTAAGAAAATTTCAGAGTACTCTAAGAAAATCTCGGAGTAATCTAAAAATCCAACAGGTGTGTTTCCATGGCGAACCAGCGAGGATGGCGGTTTTCCTTTCATCGAAGAAGAAGAACCACCAGATCTGGTGGTGTTATGTTGGTGGTGGCCCTCAGTTTGTTACTCCAGTGAAGATGAAAGGAGCTAGATGTGTTGCGAGCTTGCTCCGATCTCCGACAAACATAGAAGGATGTGGTGTTATGGTGGTGGTGGTGCAACCATGGATCGAGTTTGCAACCATGTCTGCTCCAAATCTTTGAAGAGAAAGACTAAAAAGGTTTAGTGAAAAGAGAGGAGAGAGGGAGAGCCACGGAGGAGGATAGGTGATGGTGTTGGTGGTGTAGCCATTTCGGTGGTGGTTGTGTTATGGTGGTGGTGGCGGATGGGGATTTCATGTTGGAAAAGGGGAGTGAGGAGGAGAGGGAGGTGAGAGAAAATAGATCTGAAATTATAATGGTATGGGTTCTAAATTAGTATATATAGAAGACAAAAAACAAAAGAGGGTATTAAGGTAATTGGGGTTTTGGGTTTCATGTGTTAAAAAAATTTTGAGGTCTTTAGTAAGAAGAGACTCTAGGCGGGGTCCCCATCTTGAAGAGGGGGTGTGTTCAAGACCCTAAGTGGTATTTACTCTTTTTTTTATTTATGTGGAAGTAATTATGTAACAAATATAATAAATTATAATCTTAATTTAGTAGTACAATACTTTATTTTTATTGAATAATATGTTAAGATTTTGATTTAAAATTTTAAATTATTTAATGAATAAATATAAAATTAGAGAACCCAACGTTTAATGAGTATTTTCCAGAAAACAAACTACACCAACCCACAAGACATTGACAAAAAAAAAAAAAAGACCCACAAGACATGATATGGGACGTGCATATATGTTGTTATGAAATATTTTATAAATCAATGAATTAATGTTTTAACGACTAATCCCCAATGCTTATAGTACTCACTTTAGTCCCCAAGAATATAAAAGAAACACTTTTGTTTTTAATCTAGAGAAATCGCTACTAAATATATATAAAAAAAATCTTTAGATTTTAGTACTTATCAATGTTATTGGTGTATTTCAGGGCAATGTGACGAGCTTGAATGAACAAATACAAAACTTTGAGAATGTAACATTGCCTGATTTGATGATGATGAAGATTAATGATACATCAACCTCACTTTCGGATTATTTGTTTGTGATTGGAAGTGGAGGAAATGATTACTCCTATAATTACTTCTTGGGGAGATCTAATTTAAGTCTTGAAGCTTTTACTCGTCGTTTAACCTCAACACTATCTATACAAATCAAGGTGCTTTGTCATGCTCCTTACTTCTTGTTATCTTATTATAGCTTAAATAGAGTACTATCTTTCAAAGTATCAAAGAACTCTTTTAAACTTTTATTCTTTTAATTGTTTATTCTTGCAGAAATTGTATAGTTTGGGAGCTAGGAAGTTTGTGATAATAGCAATCTATCCCAATGGGTGTAGTCCAATGGTAAAGGCTAGAGCCCCAACAGTTACAGGTTGCGTAGAAAATGTAAACGCAGCAGTTAATTTATTTAACACGCACTTGAAAATTTTGGTCGATACGATCAAGCTTAAAATGCCCGGTTCAAACCTTGTTCTCTTCAATTCATACAATGTCATGATCAACATCATTAAATCTTCAACCTCTAAAGGCAAGTACTATATCTACTAGAATTTCATGTACCAAGCATATCATTAATATCATCAGTTAGGTGTTGGTTTTAATGAGAATAGTACTATATATGTATGGTATTTGTTAAATTTGTGTAGGATTTAGTGAAAAGAGCATTAGTTGTTGCGAAGTGAATGAGACTGGAACATTGTGCAAGAAAGGAGGATCCACGTGTGCAAATAGAAGCAAGTATGTGTATTTTGATGGACTTCATCCTACAGAAGCAGTTAATATTGTGTTGGCAAAAAAGGCTTACTCTTCAAAGAACCTGATTTCTGAGGTTTATCCTATGAATGTTAAACAACTATCACAAATTTAGATGGAGTTATCTCCAAATTCTTCTATGTAAAAGAGGTGAAGTTAATGTTTTACATCCATCATATACACAAATTTGTCAAATTAGAAATCAAATGTTGTATGATGTTTCCTTTAGCCTTTTGATTGAGCTGAAATTGCCTCCTTGAATAAAAAAAAAAAAAATTAACTAAAAAAAAGTTGCTCCCAATTGTTGATTGTGCATGAATACTAACCTTATAGCTATCTGAAAAATAAAAAGTAAAAAATAATGTAAAATGAAGGTTCTTCTATATGTATGCCTTTAGTTCCTTGACAGTGGCCTGCAACTAGAGATGGCAACGGATCGGATTATTGCAATAAAAATCCAAAACTATGTCCATATCCATTTAGTTTATCAAAAACCAAACTCTAATAGATTTAACCATCAGACTTACTTTTCAAAACCTATCTGAATAATTCGGATTCGGTTTTTTAAACCGTTTTTCGGATTTTAACCATAACCCGGCTCGCGAGGCGTCTCTCTCACAGTAGGATTCCTAACCTCGCCTCGCTCTTGCGACATGTCAAACTATATATTAAAAATATTGAAACAAGACCACATATACATGACAAATCTCCAATATATTATGTTTATCTTTAATTAAATAACGTTTTTGTTACTTCTTTTGTTAATTCTAATATTTAGATTTTAGTTTTGAGATATGAAAATACTTTTTTATCTATAGTACTATATAATATACAAAAATAGATGATAATAAACGGGTTTTTGGTTATTCGGTTTTATTTTTATCTAAAATTTTAATTTAACCATCGGTTACATTTTTCAGAACCATAACCTAACGGTTTTATCCATGGTTGCATAATAGATTTTTAATCGGTTCAAATCTTCATCGATTTTGATTTTAAACCATAACCATTTCCATCCTTATCTATAGTTGGGTTGAGACTTTTGGCCTTTTAGTAATTTAAAATCAAAAAAATATAAGAAAGATGGACTTCAAAACATAAAAATACATGGATTTTAGCCTTTAGTAGGTAAAATAAAATCAGATTTATATATATATAACGGATTTCGGTTTTTCGGGTTTTTTTAATCTAAAACCATAACCTAAAGGTTTTAACCATCGGTTTCACTTTTTAAAACCAAACCCTAATGGATTTAACCACGGTTACATAATCGGTTTTTATTCGGTTCGGTAATCCGTCGGTTTAGGATTAAAATCGTAACCATAGCCATCCCTACCTGCAACTGCTGGTTGAAGTCTAGTTACACTAACCTCTCTCCCACTCCTTAGATAAGTTCTTAGTAAATCTCACAAAATATGTTGTGTCGTCTTTAATTCACCCTATCAGAATTAGGATCTTGGAATAATAAATAAGATAAAAAATAAAAACCGAAAAAAACGCTGATATACATAGAAAACCCAAACAAAAAATAACTACGAGAAGAGAAGAAGATTTTAGGGTGATTGACCTATGAGGTCTTAGAGAGTAAAATTGTATCCTATGGGAACTTAATAAAAGATTATTCTTTAAATAGACCTCTAAAATGACCAAATACTAAAATACTCTCATATAATACAAAAAATACTAAAGACTAAAAATATTATTGAGTGTTGACACTGTTCATCTCCGGTCAACATCCACCGACCATCGACATCTTTTTGCTTTCCATCCTTTTTATTTTTAAGTATCTGATAAGCACTTTTAACAGTAAAATTTCTATCTTTAGTTGAATTTCAAAAACAAAAACCATTACATTCATAATAAGGGATAGGCATACAAGAGATCGGCTCTTATTATCGGGCTTAAAAAATTCTTTAACGAACATAATAGTACTATCTTTAGGCTTTATAACTTCATCCTTATTATTTATCCACTTATCACTATGAACATTAATTTGTAATCCATTCCCCAATTTTCAATTGATATTTTTTCAAACACGATCCTACCCTTCAATACACTTTTCCAACCAAAAGAAGGAGCATATCCTATTTTGGTTTCTAAAAACTTATCAGGGTAATATTTACCTTTTAGTAGTTTTGCTAGTAGTGAATTCGGGTTACGGAACATATACCATGTAATTTTTCTCAATAAAGTTATATTCATTAAATTGATATCTTTGAAGCCAAGTCTTCCCAAGAATTTGGAGGAATAAAGAGATTCTCGACTTTCATAATGATTTTTCTTATTATTATTATTATTTTTACTCCACAAAAAATTGGAAATGATGTTATTAATGGTGCTGCATAAATTATTTGGAATTATAAAAGATGACATAATATAGTTAGGAAGACTTTGTAAAACGGATTTAAGAAGTATTTCTTTCTCACTTTCTGAGAGAAAAATTATTTTCCAATTTTAAATTTTGTTTTAAATTCTTATTACTAACCATTCAAGGTCTTTACATTTATTCCTACTCCGATCTGTTGGTAAACCCAAGTAAGAACCCAAATATTCAACTTGTTTAATCTATAATCTCTCCGTCATAATATACCTAATGTGGCTTGGAGTGTTGGAGCTATAAATAATACCACATTTAAATTTATTAAGATACATTCTAGTAGCTTTACTATAATTTTTTATTAAATTATTAAAAGCTTCAATATCTTTATAAGTAGTTTTTAGAAAGAAAATACTATCATCTGCAAAAAGAAAATGAGTGATGATAGGACAATTCTTTCCAATCTGAAAACCCTCTATAAGATTTTTATTAACTTTATCTTGAACCAGAAGGTTAAGTATTTGAGACATTAGACAAAATAGGTTAGGGGACAAAGGATCCCTTTGCCTAATGCCTCTTGTAGGTTTATTAATTTTATGGCCTTTCCCATTAAAATTTACACAATTCATGACCCTACTTACCCTGAATAGAAATGTAAAGAACACGGGATATATCGTTAGAGCGTAGGCACCTTGTAGCTTGGGGGTCCATGGCCCCCTGACTTTTCAAAAAAAAAAAAAACCGTAACTACTTACGAAAATAATTATAAGTAATTAGACCTTCAATTTAAAAAAAATCTTCATTCCCCCCTCGGCCCTCCCTAACTTTTAAAATTTATTTTATTAGATTTAAATTATTTTATTTATATGATTTTTTTACAACAAACTATATGTTAGTTTGTATTAAAAAAAGAATTTATAGGATAATTAATTAAAAAAATTGATATCGGGACTTATATTGTGATCTTTATACAGTATATATAAACTTACAGTGCAAATACGGTAAAAAAAAATTTGGGACGTTGCCCCCGAACCCCCTTGGCCCCTCTTACAACAATTCATGGCTCTTGCCCCTGTATATCGTGGTTCGACAAATACTTGTCTATATTCATATTTAGGTTCCGATGAGAGAGCGCTGATCCACTATACTCACTGCCAACACCTATTACACTTGTTACTCAAACAATATTTAAAGAACCAACCGAAACCCTAACAACTATCACTAATCTATCAACTCGCTGAATATCTAAACATGAACCAAGTTCGTTCGTGTAATACAAAAATTAAGCTAACTATTACAAGAGATTTCACGCTTTGAATTTACAGAGAATGAAGTGATTTCTAAAGGAAGCAGCTTTTATATGGAGGTGGGTAGGGTTTAGATCTTAGCCAAACATCTTATTTTGATCAACAGTTTATAATCACTTATTCTCTACTTAATAAATCTCTACCGTTCCAAAAAAAAATCCATGCATCCAAATAAAAATCCAAGTCCATGTAAGTATTTTTGACCCAATCAAATCTGCCAAATTAATTGACAAGTCACACTTTACTTATAACATCAAGAACACTAAACACTTTAAAAAAAATATAAGGTTGAGATATTTGAATAGTCAAAATGACTTTGATGCTACATTAATTTTAAGATGTATTAAAAAAATTAAATAATTATCTATTATAAAATATAAAAAATTAATTGACTATTCTATGGGTCCAATCTCATAAACTTTGACACTTATTCTTGGAGGAAAATACAAAAGAAAGCCAAAACAATATTTAAAGAACCAACCGAAACCCTAACAACTATCACTAATCTATCAACTCGCTGAATATCTAAACATGAACCAAGTTCGTTTGTGTAATACAAAAATTAAGCTAACTATTACAAGAGATTTCACGCTTTGAATTTACAGAGAATGAAGTGATTTCTAAAGGAAAGCAGCTTTTATATGGAGGTGGGTAGGGTTTAGATCTTGGGTGAATTATATATAGGGTCTTGGAGACAAACTTTCTTCTCTATAGAGTAGTTTCAAAAATGCTATTCTTCTTAGGGACTTCAATTTTGACAATAGTCTTTCCTACCCTTACTACCACTAAAAGACAGAAAAGTGTGATGTCACTTTCTCTCTCTCCTCTACCTACCACTACCCACCTACCTCCAACCTCCGACCATCTACCACCGACCTCCGACCACCGACCACCGACTACCACCGACCACCGACCACCAGTCACCAGAAAAAAATATAGAGTACTCCGGAAAAAATATAGAGTACTCCGAGAATTTACTGAGTACTCCGACAATTTTGCTGAGTACTCACTGAATTTGCTGAGTACTCCGAGAATTAAATGAATACTCTATAAAAATAGTCGGAGTACTCTATTAAATAGTCGGAGTACTCTATGAAATATTAAGAGTACTCTTTGAAATTAAATGAATACTCTATAAAAATCAATGTATAAAAACCATTTTATTCATTTCATTCAAAAAATATAACACGTTTACAACAAAAAAATAAAAAAAAAACCTAAACTAATTACAGGTTTGACCAGATCTGGTCAAACCAGATATGAAAAAAAAAATACAGCTTACTGTGTACGCGAGAAAAGAAAAAAAAAAAAAAACTAAATCGCCGGTGCTCTTCTTCGATCCAGCAACGAAATGAAGGCCAGGGACACTGCTGGAGCTTGGTGGTTCACGAACGAAGTGAAGGAAAGCTCGAGCCACCATCGGCAACCTTCTCCGCTGAAACAACAAACGAAGGCAGTGGTTCTCCAGATCCGGCGAAGTAAGCTCGAACAGTGCAGCGGCAGCAGCAATGGTTCTCCTCCAGCAAAACAGCAAACGAACGGAGGTCGCGGCCGCGAACGGAGGTCCTTCAGCTCCTTCTCACTGCGACAACAAAAGCAGCGGTTCCTTGCTTCACCATTAGAATGACCATGGCTGCTCCGATCTGTTACACACGGAGGCGCGAGAGGCTTGAAGACCATCGGACTCCATCGAGAAAGAGATGGGTCTCACCGGAGCTCGAGCCATGGCTGAAAACCACATACCGGCACCGAGAAAGAGATGGGTCTCTTCATATCACTGCCGGAAAACCATATACCAGCACCGACGAGTGGGTGGAAGGGGTGCCGGAACCACATGGGTGATGGTGTTGGTGGTTTTTAGCATTTCGGTGGTGGTGGGGGTGCTATGTTGGTGGTGGCGGTGGTGCTATGTTGGTGGTGGCGGCGGTTTTGAGAGAGAGAGATAAAAAAGAGAGTAGTTTAGAAATGTAAATGAAATTGTAATAGAATAATTAGTATATATAGGTATAAAAAAAACAAAAGAGGGGTAGTCTAGTAATTGGGGTTTTAGGGTTCATGTGTTAAAAAGTTGTTGAGGTCTTTAGTAAGAAGAGGCTCTAGGCCAGGTCCCCATCTTGAAGAGGGGGGTGTGGTCAAGACCCTAGGTGTAATTATCTCTTAGATCTTAGCCAAACATCTTATTTTGATCAACAGTTTATAATCACTTATTCTCTACTTAATAAATCTCTACCGTTCCAAAAAAAAATCCATGCATCCAAATAAAAATCCAAGTCCATGTAAGTATTTTTGACCCAATCAAATCTGCCAAATTAATTGACAAGTCACACTTTACTTATAACATCAAGAACACTAAACACTTTAAAAAAAATATAAGGTTGAGATCTTTGAATAGTCAAAATGACTTTGATGCTACATTAATTTTAAGATGTATTAAAAAAATTAAATAATTATCTATTGTAAAATATAAAAAATTAATTGACTATTCTATGGGTCCAATCTCATAAACTTTGACACTTATTCTTGGAGGAAAATACAAAAGAAAGCCAAAAATCCATAAACTTTATATTATAAAGCCAAGTTAGGAAAAATTATGTTATAAAGTCATTTTTTAGTTTTCTGGTTAGGGTTTTGTCCTTTTTACCTTCGTTCGTCATGGGTACGCACCCGCGAATTTTTTACTTTTTGATTCATCCTGTATTTGATTTGTTTTAGTCATTTTGTGTTTACCGATATATGTACGGACCCATGACCCTGTATTTTCGTTATCATTTCTTAAATAACCTCAGCATGGGGCCAGACCCACGTACATTTTATTATAGTCCACGGAATATACCCTATGGGTCCGGACCCACAACTTTTTTTAATTAATTTTTCCTTTTCATTTTTTTAAGTCATTTGTTATTTGTCTATATGGGTCCGGACCCAGCCCGTTAGGGTTATAGATCCATGACCCAAACCACCACCCCCAATGACCCAAACCACCTTTTTTGGGTTGTATCCTTCACCCATCATGCATTTTCTTCACGGAACCCTAGCAGCCCATCCCAACTCATCGTATCCGGCAACGCAGCAAATCTGAAACCAAAAACAAAACAGTGAAACAAAACTTAAAAAGAAAATATATTATAATAAACCCAACACTGTACCTTGAATGTTCATATCTGATCTAGTGGGAAGGTGAGACCCACATCAGCAGCGAGGGAAGGGGCTCTTCAACAACAACGGTTTTTCGTCTGCAGTAGGTGGGCTGTACCCGTGACGGTGATGGGCGAAGTGCTTCGAGGTTGTGGTGGTGCGCCACAGAAACAGTGGTGGGCGCTGGATCTGCGGCACGGTGGAGGATCTGGAAAGAGAAGGTTGGCCACGAACGGAGGGTCTGGGTGGTGGGGCGGCGGTGGGGTTATTAACAGAGATGAAGGAGAGGAGAACGGTGGTGCAGGGGGGCTGGGTGGCAACAGTGGTCTCCATCTGACGCGCTGGTTGGTGGCAACAGTGGCTTCGGTGGTGGATCTAGTTGCTTCCATGGTCGATCTAGTGGCTTCGCTGGTTGTGAAGTGGGATCCATTTGATTCGCTGGTTGTGCAGTGGTGGTGCGTCACAACGCCATGGAGGTGGTGCAGTTTTGGTGGTGGCGATGAAGCAGGGAATGGGGATGAAGGTGGGGATTGTTTCGGTGGTGGTGATGAAGCAGGGAATGGGGATGAAGGTGGGATGGTTTCGGTGGTGGTGCAGTGTAGGGCGGTGATGGTGATGTTGGTTGTCATCGGGATGAGGGGAGAGGGAGAGGAGGTGCAACAACAAGGTTCGATGGTGGTGGGGAGAGGGGAGGCTCGGCTGGTCTTCGCCGCTCCAGGGAAGGGGTGGTTTTGGTTCTGCAGAGAGAGAGAGGAGCAGAGAGGGGGGTGGTTTTGGTTATGCAGAGAGAGAGGAGCAGATATAGGGTTGGTTTGGGTTCGTGAGCTTTAATTGGTTTGGGGGGTGGGAATCATGTTTCTCACTGTGTAGGGATATAGGGTGGGGGTATTTTGGCTTTTTAAGTAGCTTCTAGTTGGGTTTTAAGTATATAATTACTGAAGACTTTATAATATAAAAAGGTATATGTCCATTTGGCATTATAAAGTTAATACCTCTTAGGGGGTGTTTGTTTACACTTAATGAGCTCTTAATCTGGTTCATTAAGTCACTGGATCAATAAGACTGTTTGTTTTTCATGACCAATTCAGATCTGAATACCTCTTAACTGGTCTGTTTCATTAAGATTTAAAACCAAGTCTGATTCATTCAAACACTGCCTCTTAACAGAATAAGTCCTATTCAGCTGTTATTCAGCATTAAGTACTTATCACTTAAAAAAATCAAACGACACCTTATTCTTGTCTAACCCAATATTGACCAAAGAAAAATCTAACCCAACAATTTCTTTCTCTATTTCTTCTTTTTCATCTTTCAAAATGTCCACCACTCTATTTCATTTCTAAATACCAAGTCCACTCTCCTTTATTTTATTTTATTTTTGAATTCACCCCACAATCTCACATATCAAACTCCATTTCCTCAGAGTATATAAATCTCATTCACACCAAACAAAAAATATCACCATTAAACCCCCTCTCTCCTTAAAACTCTCAAGGATACTAGATTATAGATACGCGTGTTTCAGACAACATTAATCTCATCGAAAGACATGAAATCATCCACGACAGCGTATCTATTCACCATCCTCTTCTTCTTCATCACCGTTCGAGCACAAGATATTCCAGTGGGATCCACACTCTCACCTTCAGTCCCAAACACCAAATGGTCTTCTCCGACCAACACCTTTGTCTTCACCTTCATCACTCAACAAAAACTACTCGATCCCACTTCCACCACCACCACCTCCACTGTTTACTACGCTGCCATACTTTACGACAACTCAATCCCTATCTGGGTAGCTGGCGGCGCAACCTCTAACGGTGGAGCAGCTGATTCTATAGCCACCCTTCAACTCCTCCCCGACGGAAACCTTATCCTCCGTAACGGCACCACAAACTCCACCGTCTGGCAATCGAACACCACCGGATTGTCCATCTCCGCCGCCTCTCTTGATGACTCAGGTAACTTCAAACTAAAAAACGACACCGTTGCAAGTATCTGGTCAACCTTTGATAACCCAACTGATACTATGGTTCCTACTCAAAACATCACTTTAAACCACACTTTACGATCTGGGCCTTACTCGTTTAATATGCTTTCCAATGGAAACTTAACGCTTAATTGGAATGATACTATCCGGTATTATAATTCTGGTTTAAACTCCACTGCTAATGTTACTTCACCTAGCTTAAGTATCGCACCAATAGGTATCATTACCATTTCCGATCCAAGGCTTTCAAATTCTTTAACGTTGGTTTTCAGTAGTGATTATGCAGAAGCAGGGAATATATTAAGATTCATGAAATTAGATAATGATGGGAATTTAAGGATTTATAGTTCCACTAAAGGTACTAGCCGGAAAGATGTGAGATGGTCAGCCATGAGTGATCAATGCGAGGTTTTCGGATACTGTGGGAATAACGGGATTTGCAGGTACGATGATACAGGTCCGATTTGTGGATGTGCTTCAGAGAATTTCGAGTTAATCGATCCGACGGATAAGAGACAAGGGTGTAAACGGACGAGGGAGATTAGCGATTGTCTAGGAAGTGAAACAATGTTGGAATTAGATCACGCTATGTTCTTAACATATTCACCGGAAAATGCTCAACAAGCTTTCTCTAGCGGAATATCAGCTTGTCGATTAAATTGTCTTGTAAGTACGGGTTGTGTCGCTTCAACTACGTTAGCTGATGGGACTGGTATGTGTAACTTGAAATCTAATGTGGTGACTAGCTTTGTGAGTGGGTATCAATCACCACATCTTCCTAGTACGTCGTTTATGAAGGTTTGTTCACCGGTGATTCCAAATCCATCAGAGGATTCAAGTGGTGTCGAGAAGAAAAATGGTTGGAAATTGAAAGCATGGGTAATTGTGATAGTGGTGTTTGTTACTATATTGGTTTTGATTGGATTAGAGGGTGGTTTATGGTTGTGTTGTTTCCGGAATAGTCCGAAATTCGCTGGATTATCGACTCAATACGCGCTTTTAGAGTACGCGTCCGGTGCACCGGTTCAATTCTCGTATAAAGAACTTCACCGCGCGACAAAAGGGTTCAAGGAGAAACTTGGAGCCGGAGGGTTCGGATCGGTTTATGGCGGTGTTCTTACTAATCGTACGGTGGTTGCGGTGAAGCAACTAGAGGGGATTGAGCAAGGGGAGAAACAGTTTAGAATGGAGGTTGCGACTATAAGTAGCACACACCATTTGAATTTAGTGAGATTGATTGGTTTTTGCTCGGAAGGGCGTCATAGACTTTTAGTATACGAGTTTATGAAAAACGGTTCTCTTGATAACCTTCTTTTCACCGGAGGAGAGTCGGGGAAGCTTTTGAATTGGCAATATCGTTACAAAATTGCACTTGGTACGGCTAGGGGAATCACGTATCTTCATGAGGAGTGTCGCGATTGCATTATTCATTGTGATATTAAACCGGAAAATATTCTCTTGGACGAGAATTATAACGCGAAAGTTTCCGATTTTGGCCTTGCGAAACTCATTAACCCAAAGGAACATAGGCATCGGTCGTTAACTAGTGTGAGGGGAACTCGAGGGTATTTAGCTCCGGAATGGCTAGCGAATCTTCAGACAACTTCGAAATCCGACGTCTATAGTTACGGAATGGTGTTACTCGAAATCGTAAGTGGAAAACGAAATTTCGAAGTTTCAAGCGACACTAATAACAAGAAATTCACCGTTTGGGCGTACGAAGAATTCGAAAAGGGTAACGCGGAGACGATAATTGATAAAAGGCTACCGACTCATGATATGGATATGGAGCAAGTGATGAGAGCTATTCTTGTAAGTTTTTGGTGTATTCAAGAGCAACCATCACAAAGGCCTATGATGGGTAAAGTAGTTCAAATGTTAGAAGGTATTACTGAAATTGAAAGACCACCGGCTCCTAGGGTAATGACCGACGGGTCTTTGACAGGAAGTAGTATCAATGCTAGTAGTAGTGTTAGTGGTCGTTCGACCTTTGCAACATCAGCTCCGCCACCATCTTCAACATCATCGTTAACTCCGATGAATGTGGAGAGAGCATCTTCTTCTTCGCTTCTAAGATCATCGGAACCAGCAACTGATGATATGACTACTTCATTAAAAACCATTATTAATCAAGATGTGAAATTTACTAATCCATTATTCCATTAGTTGGAATTAATTTGTTAACTTGTAATATAATTAGACTGTAATTTTTAAGTAATATTTTTTGGGTTAATGACCATAGTGGTCCCCATCATCATTCGACTATTTGCCTCTTTGCCCGATAAAGCCATCATCTATAAGAAGATCATTATGTTAATTTTATTTTTATTTTGTACTCGACAAAATGAAATTTTGGTCTCATTTTTTACAGTCAATGCACATTCGAACGTAGATTGACCGTCAAAATTTTAATGGTTTTGTTGGGCACATGGAGGAACTTAGAATGTTTGTTTAAAAGTGAGGAATTTAGAATGTTTGTTAAAAGTCAGGCGCTTTTGACTCAAATATAGGAATTTGGGACATCAATTTGGAAAGAATATAGGAAAAGGGTAAGAGAATTTTAATTTTTTATTCAGACCTTTTTCTAGAAAAATAGAAATTGATATTATATTCCTAATCTTTTTAAGTTCTTAAGAAAATTCTTCAAAACTAATAATCGGATAAGGTTAATGGTTGTTTAGGATTGACCAAGTTTTCTATGAATGTAGGAAAATTCTTACGTGGTGTAAAAGTGGGTTCAATTAATCAAATTTGCTTTACAGTTAAATGTCCACCCAAACAAAACTAAAAGCACGAGGGGTTGACTATGAATTTTGCATTTCTTGCATTGTAAAGTTAGTACTCATATGACAGTAAACAGTAGTATTACTTGGTGGTTTGACATAGCTATCTACCAATTTATATAAAAAAATTATTCACTGTACTGTGTGGGACCATATAAGCTATCAACACAATTATATCTATTATAAATGTAGGTCAATTAAGCTATTATGTCATTTTAATAAATTAATTATAGGATAAATGATGCGACAGTCCACCAATTAATTGTAGTCTTCTCTTGCTCTCAATTGTGTTCTTATCATGTTGTAATCTTAGGGGAATGTATGATAAAATAGTTAATATGCACATAAATTTTTGGAGATTATTCGCGTTTTAGAGATAAATCATATATATATATATATATATATATATATATATATTGTGAAGCGAAAATGAATGCAAATTGGATGGCGAAAATAGGCGCGAATTAAATATATAAACTGTTTAATTCAGTGATCTTCCAAAAAGCCCGTAACAGTATATTACGGAAGATAGGTGTAAATGGTCCATGTCGAGAACTTGTTTGTCTAATCAATATGTTATATCGTTCTTAGTTAGTGTTTGATTACCGGTCTTGATTCCGAACAAAAAAAAGATTACCGGTCTTGTTAGACTTCATGTGCGTGGAGAAAATTGCAGTCGCATAATTGTACCAATAATAGTGTTTAAAGGTGGATGGTTAATGGCCATTGGAATGTCTATGTGTATTATCTATGCGGCTAACTTGACAAACGAGAACTACTAATATTTATCCAATAAATACGTGTTCGTTACATAGTAATATATCGGGATCATCGAGGCCCTAACTCGATGATTATACGATTAAGAACAGGTTCAGATTAAGTCCTATGAGCTAAATTCTCATTATCATATCTCCTTACGATATCTAGTCAGTAACTTAATCAAGGATCTTCCTTTTATATTATGTAGATAAATACCATAAATATATATGTTTTCCATAGATTCAAGGAAACAAGTATTTCAATCAATACTATAAAGATCATTTATCGTACACAATAAACACTTGTGTTCAGTTCATTACCAAACAAATGGGGTTAGGGCATGATTCTGACATGCCCATCTCTCTTGTCCCTGTTGTGCAAAAAAAAAATGTTCTCAAAAGTCCCTGGGCTATTTAAGTCATGTATAGAGGATGAATAGGACTCTAATATAATATATTCATAATTTAAAATAATTACTCCTAATCCAAGGTAAGCAATATAACTCAAAACTAGAGGGAAAACTCTAAGGAAGAATACTAGGACGATCTTAAGAGTTCGTAAGTGTGGAAGCAATGTGCTAGGAGAATAAGAATGCTAGCTACAGATATAGGAAAGCTAAGGTTCAATGTAAGATAGGAAGAATGATGAAGAAGCTAAAGCTAGGATAAGTACTACCAAGAAAGAATCTACCTAAGAAAGATAAGGAGTCAGTCTAACTACTAACTAAGTTAGTTTAGCTAAGCTAAAACCTAAGCTACGGTAACAAGGAACCTAAGTGTGATAAGGGTTGATTTGAGCTTTCTATCAAACAATAAAATGTTAAACTTAAACTAGATTAAGTTTGATAAGCAAATGAATATAAATAATACCAGAGATAAGTAAATAGATAAGGGGAAGAAGATACGTAAGCATATGAAGTTGTTCGGTTTTCCTACATCCACTACCTAAAGTAGGCACTTTAAGATTTTTCAACCTTCTCCACTAACCTCCTTGATATCTCTTAATGGTGAGATATAAACTGTTACATTGGGAGTTTTCTTGGCTAAACCACAACCTAGAAATCGAGGCCTTTAATGGTTATGTCACAACCCAAAGATGAGACTTTAGTGGTTAAGTCACTACCCAAACTCGAACACCTTGAGCTAAACCCATTGTATAATCACCTACACAAGTTAACCACTTCTGATTGGAAGACTTCTCCTCGAACTCAAACCCGATCTCGTTCTGCTCTTTTGTTCTCTTGGATCTTCAATTCTATTCTAGAGAAAGAGATATTATCTTGTTTTTGATAATTGTTTAGTTACAAGAATAGTAAATGATAACTTCTAATGAGTGGATATTAAAATAATTACAACAATCTTGATTTAGTGAAATGAAATGAATAAAATAGCTTGTGAATTCTTTCTTGGAGTGTTGGATAGTAAGATGATCAGTTGGATATTTTAGAATTGAGGTAGACGATGCACAATGACCCTATATATAGGCAAGTGAAGTCCAACGACTATATTTGATTGTGCATATTTTTGCTTCAAATCGGGACCCCATTTTGCATAAACCAGGTACCCGGTTTATTCCCCAACGACTATTATCCACATGGCTTGGAGTGATTAACGATTGGATCATGAGCTGACATAAAAAAACGTTGTAATATTGTAAAGTGGGATGACGGGTTTTGTGAAATTTTTGGAGCTCATTCAGAATCGGGATAACGTTTCTTGAAAGCAGGAGGTCGTACTCTCAAAGCGGAGTGACGATTTTGTATTTCGGGATCCCATAAAACTCTCAGTGATGCGGTGGTTTTTTCCATGCTATAACGGGAACCTGTTGAATGTACTTTTACTAATGACATTAGATGAAAATGTGGTTGGATGTTGAGAAAGAGATGAACACTATATTGAACTCGCTAGAATGACGTAAAGAAGTTTAAAAGTACAGGAGAATTGAAAAAAAAAACATGTCGAGTTGCATTATTTGTTACGGTTTATCACATTTGGCAAGTAAAAAACAATATTTCTATGAGAGATTAATCATTCTCGAAAATGACGATTCTCACAAATTTGAAAGTATAGTATCATCATCATGCCTTCATAGATAACAGTAAATTTTTACTTGTAACTTAAAAAAAAATCTAACAAGATAAATACTATTTAAACTTTTTGAATGATTGCACTTGTACAATATACCATTTTTACTTAAATTTTTATTCAACCGTTTAACAAAAAAAAAAAAAAAATAGTTGTGGGGGGCTCGCTTGTACACGAGTGGAGTGTACAATGTTTGAATACGTATCATCTGAGTCTCATTAAAATGACGTGTCATCAACTTCATTACTAGATTACCAATTAGTATAATATTGGCGTAAAACACTAGCATAAGATGAATTGTTTTTTTACACGCCAGTCAAGGTCAAACAATATCAACACCTTTTTTTTCTGTATCTACCATTCCAGATACAACATCCAAACTTTTTGATAATCCACGTTTTGAAAAGTCTCTTGTTTAATCTAATTAGGAGAAACACTCAATTCACACTATTTTTCTCCTTGTACAGTTTAAGGGTCCGGTAATTACACAAATGCGAAGACACGCCTATCTTAAACAAGTAATTTCAAGAAAAATAATAAATTAGTAATTATATTACATCTATAATGTGACTATGAACTTAAAAGCTATATAAGGTGCTAATTATCATCAAATATTGCTCATGAAACTCAACACCCTCGAGCTTCTCGTGATTAAATTGAGCTATTATGCGAGTTATTTCGCTCATTGTTTAATCATTCCCACAAATTCCGGATGTGATCGCATTACACATCCATATTATACCATTAGCGTGAGCCAACCACTACATTTGAGTCGGAAGAGACGTGTAAGCATTTGCAAGACATTCATAATGTGACCATGACTGCAATTAACAAAACATATAAAAGATTCACACAAAAATTGAACCTGAAACAAGAGTTGGATCAGGATCACGTGTACTAAGCTATATAATTGTTCCTTCAAGCACAGTTAAAAATCCACAAAGAGACGAATAATGTGACGAGCTGTGTGAGCAGGCATCAATTGCCGCATCTTCCTAGCACTCTTTTTATGAAGGTTTGTTCGCCATTGATGCCTAATTCAACAAGTGATTCAAGTGGCGTCGGGTAGAAAAATGGTTGGATATTGAATGCATGGGTAGTTGTAATTGTGGTATTGGTTACTATATTGGATTTGATTGGATTAGAGGGTGGTCTCATCAAAATATAAACAGAGCACTATTACCGTTATATATATTATTTACATTTCTCAAAATCAGAAGAACATAGGTTTGTCTAATCTACATTAGATAATGAATATCAAAACTCTAGATATCAAATATCTAATAGTAGAATATTCAAGAGATAAAACATACTACAAGGAGTCGAACAAATGAGAAATTAGTACATAATTACCTCAATAAGTGTTCCCAAACGTACGAGATGTGGATGAATCGGAAGGCACGTTTGCATAAGGCAGTCATAGATCATAAGTTCCATAAAACCGCATACATGGACCAACAGACTCAAGATTCTTCTTCAATTCGAGAATAATTTGATCTGTTTTTACAAATTTTAAAATTTTTATTAGACAGTTACACCAACAAAATTTAAAAAGATACTCCATTAGCTTAGTGAAGGCTAAATCCCCCACTGAGACCCAAAATGCTGGTCTTTACGTAAATAATTTAATGACCCGCCAATATCAGCCAAACATTCATCTTAGAATTATCACAATCTTTATCCGCTTTACTTAATATTTATATTTGTATTGCTATTTATCCCGAGAAGATTACTTTCTGAATACAAAATAAGAATAATAAGCAAATCAAAGAAAGTGATTCTTTTTACTCATCAAACAAGGATCCGGAACATATATTACACCATCAAGGCCAGGCTTACATATGATTCGTAAAAAAACAGACTAAAATCTACTATAACTTGACCAATGTTTTTCAAAGCAACATTGTTGAATCTAATCATGAACAAGTAAAGTACATATGAGACTATATTAACTAAAAAAATTAGGAGTCATAACTCTCAGAGTATTTGATCTTGCAAGAATCCTGGAACAATGTTCTCCTTTGTTGAAATGTCATGGTCAACAACCTAGATATAAACGGGAAATTAATAAATTATATTAGCACTACTACTTATTATTAATAATAATGTTGTTTAATAAATAATACCACACCTTTCACAACTATGTGATCTTGATTCCAGATTTGGATTCTCTGTATAGACTGTTTTACAAGTAAGAGATCAGTTTTCTAGTGCTTTATAATTGATTTTTTTTTTTAAGCTAAATAAATGGCTTTGGGCTGATATATCCATGAGTGTCTCCATATGTGCAATATAGTGTCTGTTTGTAGATTGATATCTTCTTATACAAACTAACGACCCCTTTAGAGTTATAGATAGGAAAATCACATGTTACTGCTTTTAGATCTTATAACGTTTTTGTTGGATTAAGTTAACTGACATTTTTTGTTTTATATAATTTCAAATTAAATTTTATTATTTTACAACAAATAAAAACCAGAATATGTTAATACACACGGTATAAAACTAGCAAGGAAATCGTACCTTTTGGAGGAGGAAGGCCTAAAAAGATTCGAAGACTCCTCAGAGTTGTTCAGCATCTTACCTTGAAGCTTCATGTTCACAATCTTAGGAACTGTCAAAAATTTCACTTCATTTATAAGAGTTATGAATCAAGCCTTGATCACGTTCACTTCATTTACTTTAGTTTTTTTATGCTTACTATAAATGGGGGTTAATTGTTAATGGGTTGATCGACAAAACTGTAAAAATCTCTTAACAAACTGTAAAAAAAAAATCAACAGGTTTAGTAATGTAACAATCCCTACAGATATGGTAAGTGCACAAAATCTGATTGGTTAACTAAACTAGTGCGACAAGTCTAAGGTAGAGAAACTAGGATATAAAGTTATTATACACGTTATTTACCTCAAGGAAATCTTATGCATTTACCATAAAATTTAGAAAGTTATTATGCAATTTACCGTATGATAAATAAAGTCGAGTTTTGTCATACAAAGATTTGAAAATAATAAAGAACATAATACATATTATTTTACATTCATAACATTATTTTACATTCATATCATAATAGTTGCTCCCAAACCACTCATTCAACCATGTTTGCAAATATTCAAGCTGAAATATTACCACAACAAACATTATCAATCAAGTCTATTCTAAAGATTGTTGTGTTAGTAAATGGTTTACTGTTTTAGTTAGTTGTCGACGGGGAGTGTTGTTTCGCACATAACCGTATGATGTGTCGCACATGAAGATTTTCGACAAGTTGAGATCAATCATACATAAAACCCAATGCCTTCACATGTTCGAGGACACAAAAATCTAAACAACACAACATACTTTACACTAGGAAAACTGAATTTTATGTTCAAGAAACAATATGGTATGAATACTACTATTACCTCTCCCAATAGCTATATATTCCCATTAATTCGCTGGATATCCCAATAAGTATATCGCAATGCTTCCAACGATTCATCATTGCTTGTTTCGCTTTGGGCATCCAACAATTCATCATTGCTTGTTTGGCTTTGGGCATTGCTATGATAAATATTATTGTAAATAAAACCGAATGAGAATTTTAAATTTTAACATTAAAAAAATTACCCAAACATGGGGCTCACATCAACAGCTGCATTGCCTATAGTAGACTTTTTGCAATTTAGTATGCAGATCAAGACGTTTATTACCTATTAAAATCCCAGTTACAGTTAGTTTAACAATCAAATTAGGACATTCTATTGAGAATCCACTGCAAAAATCACTAAATACAGGGGTTAATCAAAAGTTAACGCACAAGGACTAAGCAAGTCCCTCATTTGTTTGTGATATATGTAGCCACAATCATTTTGCACCAAATATTTCCTACAAGAGATCGACCGTTTTTGTCAAAGGGGCACGTAAATACAAGTAATATATATATATAAATAGAATATACATGACTAACCTTGGATTCCCATACATGAGGTGTATGTATAAAGATATTTGGGCGGGATCCATTCTGCAAATTAGAATCCAAGATATGTTCGAAGATAAAATAGAGGACTGGTTTCTAAAAGTTATTCAAGGCTTCGTCAAATGGGGTTGGGAAGAAAGCGTTGTTAGAGATTTCATTATGATTAACCTTTGGAACATTTGGAAAGGAAAAATGAAAGCTACGCACGAAGGAACAAATGTATGTGGAACTGGAATTAATATCGCAACTAAGAAACTCATGCAAGAAATTCACGGAATCAACTGGATTGCAGAAAACTACAAAGGACTAAATAGGGAAAGGGGGGTAGACGAAGAAGTAACGAATGATCAAAACAATCAAGATATATCCGTGTTCTGTGATGCATCTTTCTCCAACAAATGGGACCCAACGGGGATTGTAATCTACGAAGTGAGAAACAACACGAGTACACCCATCGAATATAGCTGCAGCATGGATTGCAATTCAGCTCTGGAGGGGGAAGCTAATGTCGTTCTAAAAGCCAGGCAACTTTGTGAAAATTTTCCAGGGGAAAATATAGTGGTATACTCTGATAACCTTGAGGTCATTCAAGGTACAAAGCAGGTGTCATCCACACGTTGGAATATCCAACCTATTCTGCGCAAAATTATCAACAATGCTGAAGAACTTGGGCAAATTTCCTTCCGCAATGTTAATAGGAAGTTCAACAGCAAAGCTGATAAAAGGGAAAAGGAAGCCAGGCACGAGGCAACTCTTTTGCGTCTGAATACGATTAGTTGTTTCGACTTATCATCTAAGTTTAGTAAATTAGAGTAGGATGATCTGTTTATGTTTCTTTGGTGCCTCGACACATTTCATTGTCCAAAAAAAACCATTTTTAATACCCAGTGACTCGTAGGATTGTATGTTGTCGATAAAACTATCGTGGTATAGCTAAAAAGGTAGAGGAAACCTACTAATTCGCTAATAATGTCCCAATCCGCAGTTTTAGTAAAGTTATCGCTAAAGTTCTCGTTGTTGATACTCGTTAGAATATCCTTAAATCCATTGCACGTTGAAACATCAAGTATGTTGAATTCCATCTGGTAGGACAGACTAATCACAATTTCTTATACTTAACACCCGTAGACTTACATTTATTTTTAAAGGCCCTCATTAAGGCTAGAGTGTTTCCAATGTGGGTGGACGCTATCTTAATCTTCTTTACTATATTCGGTCGCACCGTATTCTTACGTGACACGATGTTATAAGTCACACCGACACCCGCAATACCGTCGCTAACTATCTAATTAATTATGTGACAGTTACACCGGATATGAAAAAGCTTGTGGTAATACTTTGACCTATCGGTGAAGTGTTTAACAAGGTCGGGGATAGCGGCAACCATATTTTACCTATTGTCAAATGTACACGAAAACACATGACTAGTTATATTATAGGTCAACGCAGTAACAGTTATTAAATCATTGATGTTACTACTAGTAAGACGTTCAATTACTACACAAAAACAGATTATGCGCTTCTGGAGTAACCACTTTGGATCAATCCAATGACAGGTTATTCCTAGTATTTCCAAGTCATTTTTAGCTTCCCACATGTCGGTTGTTAAGCAACATCTGTTGAGTTTCTTATGAATCTGGATAGATTTGGACTCTCTACGTGACTAAACGACTGAGCATCAGAACATATGTATATTACCATTTCTTGACGAGTAAGTTCTATGTTAGGGTTAAAGGTTTTTCTGGTATGGGGGTCAATAGTAGTTTGTGTTAGGCTATTGCTACCCAACTTATAAACATTTTTTTATATGTTTAATAAACTTAGCAGTAGATTTATCAGCATCCAAGTTGTATGATGTTTTGCATACCTTACACTCTGCCATACCCACACGTGGTTTGTCCCTCACGAAGAAATTCTACGCTAATGACCTTGCAACTCTAGACTTCAGTGGTGGTTGTTGTGCGTTATGAGCATCGGTTTCATCCACGGATGGAAGGGTGACCTCCGGCGTTGAGTTTCCATCGGGTTGACTATCCATCGTCGTTGTATCGGGTTGAGAGTCCATCATGTTTCTTGTGCCTTCTAGATACGTCTCGACATCCAAATCTACGGTTATACAATATTTTCATTTGTTAAACGTAAATTTTAAAATGTTGTTGTGTAGTAGGTTTATACCTTCAGATTCGTTAAAGCACTCGCTTAGCCCCCGGCATTGTGTCATCAAAATGTCTATTTGCGCTTTTATTTCGTCAGCTCGTTGTTGGTTTGAACGTCCTCTACCTCCACGACCACCATTTCGCCCACTAGATCGTGACTAAGACATTGTATCTAAATACATATGGTTGAGTTTATTTCCAAAAGAATAAGGTTGTGTTTATTTTCCAAAAACAATGTTGAGTTTATTTTACAAATACAAGGTTGAGTTTATTATTCATAAAGAAGGTTTGGTCTATTTTCTAATAAATAAGGTTGAGTTTATTTTTAAAAACAAGTCTGAGTTTATTTCCAAAAGAAGGTTGAGTTTATTTTTTATAAACAAGGTTGGGTTTCTTTTCTAATAAATAAGGTTGAGTTTATTTTTAAAAACAAGGTAAAGTTTATTTCCAAAAGAATAAATTTGTGTTTATTTTCCAAAAACAAGGGTGAGTTTATTTTTGACATACAAGGTTGAGTTTATTTTTAATAAACAAGGTTGATTTTATTTTCTAATAAATAAGGTTGTGTTTATTTTTAATAAACAAGGTTGAGTTTATTTTCTAATAATTAAGGTTGAGTTTATTTTTAAAAAACAAGGTTAATTTTATTTAAAAAAATAAGGTTGTATTTATTTTCTAATAACAAAGTTGAGTTTATTTTCTAAATACAAGGTTGGGTTTTTTTTTTAATAAACAAGATTGAGTTTATTTTCAAACATTCTAAGCTTATAGTACTTGTTGACTTTAGTTGGTTTGGTTTGGTTTAAAAAACAAATTTGAGTTTAATTTTTTATAAACAGTTTGCTTTAGTTGATCTTAAATCAGTATTGTTCAGTTGGTTTGGTTTGGTTAAAATTTAAATTTGAGTTTAATTTATAAAAAAGTTTGCTTAGTTAATTTTAAACGATTTGCTAATTTATAAAATGTGATTGTAATAATTTATTAATTAGCTAAGTTTCAGCCTGACTATCGGTCCTGATTCTCCGGTCCATCCGACCGGACCGAACCGATGGAGATAGTTGGTTTTGGACCGCTCCGATCCGTTGGTTTCCTTATCGGTTCGGTTCTCTTAAAACAAAAAAAACCCTTACTTTGAACCGGGTTGGAACGAACCGGACGAATAAGGTTTTTTTAATTAAAACAATAAACATTAGAACCCATCCCACCGACCCTATTCTTTTTTTTTGTCAAAATTAACAAATCAAGAACGTTTATACAAATACTTAAGGAAAGTATAAAAATCGCTTAAAGATCCACTCTTCCATGCAGAGATATCGATATTACGTCTAGCACTCTTTGCTGCAAGGTCCGTAACGTTGTTAAGTTTTTTGTTGACGAAGTTAACCTTCCAGGAAGGGAACTTCAAAAGCCAGCTCCTCATTTCGGCAATGAACGGGTAGATTTGCCATCGAAGACCTGTGCATTTAGAAATACCTTGAACAAGTTCAAGGTTATCGGAGTAAAAGGAAACACTCCGTAGGTTACAAGTAGCGGCCTTTCTCATAGCCAGAAGGACCGCCCAGCATTCACCTTCAATAGGGCTTCTAACAAAAGATCTAGTAACAATTTTGTGAGTGAGTTTTCCTTCCTTATCAACTGCCATTGCCGCTAGACCCGAGGGTTCATACTCTCTTTTAAAAGAAGCATCACTCATAAATATATAATCTGAATCGTCCGTCAATATTGGGTTATTCTCTAGCTTAACTTCCTTATCTTCTTTACCTCTTGTATTACTTTAATCTTGGTTCCCTTCTTCAGTATTCTTTTTAGCAAACAGGTCGTTCATAGCCGAATGAATTTTAAATAAAATGTCTTTGATAATCCATGGTGTATTTTCATGAAAGCCCTTCATTTTCGCTTTCCATATATTCCATATCGTGAGTAGAAAATAGGCAATAAATTCATTCTGATCCCATCCGTTTTTAGTATATTTCTTACGCATTTCCATTAACCAATCTCCTAAATGATATTTTTTCTCTTTTTCAATATGCATTTGTAACCTTGAGTTAGCCCATATCGCCATACTTAAAGGGCATTTTATGAAAAGATGTTCTATATCTTCCTTATCCAGTTCACATCATTCGCAGATATCATCTTTTACACATTTTCTGACCTTAAGATTACGTTTGGTAGGTAAAGCTCCATTGCATACTTTCCATCCGAAAGATCTTACTTTATTCATAACGTTTGATTTCCAGATGATATTCCAAAGGCTACTATTCTCATGTTTACCTTGAGATGATGATTGCGCTTCACTTTGTACTTCCTTCTCCACCAATTTATGGTAGCCTGATTTTGTACTATAAACTCCATCCTTTGAGAAAGGCCAAATTAACTTATCTTCTTCCTTGAGAAGCAAAATAGGGATTCTACATATATCACTAACAATGTTTGGTGGGAAAAGTCGTCTAAGAAGCTCCATGTTCCAAGCCGTCATATCCTTATTAAATAGTTGTGCTACTATCTCCACATCACATCCTATTGGCTTCTCCAAAATAATATTATTACCAATCCAGTTTTGATTCCATATATTGATATTTAAACCGTTTCCAATCCTCCATATTGAATGTTGCTTGATAAATTGTATACCTTTATAGATACTTGTCCAGCTCCATGATCTTTTATTAGAAAGTTTGGTGTTGAGAAGATTATCAAACGGGGAGTAAATTCCTTTTAAGACTTTAGCCACCAGTGAGTCAGGGTTATTCATAATTCTCCAGGCTTGTTTAGCTAATAAAGCCATATTCATTTTCTGGAAATCTCTAAATCCAACACCCCCGATAGATTTAGCTCTAGAAATTTTTTTCCATTTGATCCAATGAATTCTTTTCTTAGTATTAGAGTCCCACCAGAAATTGGCAACGATTCCAGACAGTTTTTTACAGAGTGCTTTAGGGAATTCGAATATAGACATAGCATAATTCGGTATCGCTTGAAGAACCGCTTTTATAAGAACCTCCTTGCCTCCGTCGGAAAGTATATTAGCAAAATAACTAGAGGATTTACTAAGTAGCTTGTCTTTAATATAATTTAGATTCTCTGATTTAGCTCTTTTAAGAGAGAAAGGTATACCCAAATACTTTCCAAAAGCTGACGTCCTTGTTACATTTAGACTTTTTGCTACATCCTCGCAAACTTGCTCCGGGGTTCCTTTACTAAACAGAATTGATGATTTTTGAAAGTTAATCCGTTGACCAGAGGCTTGACAAAAAAGTGAGATAGTATCTTTGAAAGCTTTAATTTCATTATTATCAATATTAATGGAAAATAAAGCATCATCAGCAAAAAGTAAATGCGTAAGACTTGGGCAGTTTCTGGTGATTCTGATGCCTTTGATATTACCTTCCCGACATTGATAATTAATAAGGCCGATAAGACTCTCAGTTAGTAACGAGAATAGAAGTGGAGATAAGGGGTCACCTTGTCGGATTCCTCTAGTCGGTGAGAATTTATTAAGCCTTTGACCGTTGACTTTTATTTGAAAAGAGACTGAAGATATACAATTATAAATCCATTTGACCCATTTTTCACAAAAGCCAATAGATTTAAGTGTTTGAACCAGAAAGTCCCAGTTGACTTGGTCATAAGCCTTAGCCATATCGATTTTAACCGCAGCAACGTGTTTATTTGATTTTCTTTTATTTTTAAGAAAGAAAGAGACTTCCTGCGCAATTAGTATATTGTCTTGGATACTCCTTCCCTTTATGAAGGCTGACTGAGTAGGCGATATAAGATTATCCATAAACGGCTGTAATTTATTAGCAAGAATCTTCGAAATGATTTTATAACTAAAGTTGAGACAAGCAATAGGTCTATAATCCGCAACTGATTCTTGATAATCCCCTTTTGGAATAAGCGTAATCAGAGTATCATTTATACCATTGAGGGGTGTATTATTCTTAAAGAAATTGATAATAATCGTATAGATATCGTCTTTGAGAACATCCCAGTTTTCTTGATAAAAATTACCTGGCAGACCATCTGGTCCCGGAGCTTTGGATCCGGACATATCGAAAACCGCTTTTTTGACTTCTTCAATATCAGGAAGCTTAGTAATTTCCTCATTAATATTATCAGAGACCTTGTTAGGTATATATTGAGATATATCCGCTCCTTGCGCATCTGATTTATCCATGAAGAGTTTCATATAATAATCACGAATAATATCTTTTATTTCCGCTTCATCTTCAGTCCAAGAACCATTATTATTTTTGATAGCGCTAATCTTGTTTATTCTCCTTATAAAAAGGGTTTTTGCATGAAAATATTTTGTGTTTTTGTCCCCTTTCTTAATCCATTGATCTCTTGCCTTATCTGCCCAATATAACTCCTCTTGTCTCCACGCTTCTTCTAACTTTTCATATATTTCTTTCTCCTTAAACCAATTAGCCTCTGTAGCTAGATCATTTTGAAGTTCAGTTAGTTCTCTTTTGAAAGTCCTAGAGGGGGGGGTGAATAGGATTACTAATAAGATTAATGCCTAATTAAAAATCTTTTGGACAATTATAAGTTTAAGAAAGAAACTTCTAAGTCAACTAATATATCAAACTCTTAAGGGATCATGCAATGGATAAGCTAAGAGGTTCGATATATAATTGATACAAGTAAAACGAGTTTCTAATCTCTAACTACTCTAGATGGCAATATGTTAGATAAACTAGATAATCAATATCACTATATTCATACTAGCATATTATCAAACATATAAAATGCGGAAAGTAAATAGAGTAGGGATAGAAAGATACACACGATTTATAGTGGTTCGGTTTCCCTACATCCACTACCTAAGGAAGCCTCCTTAGGATTTCAAGCTTTTCACTAAGCTCCCGTGTCTCTCTTAACCGGGTCGAGAACACAATAACCCTTACAACCTCTTCGATAACACGAAGGACAAACTCTTCGAAACCACGAAGGAAACTCTTGTGTAATCCCAACACAAAGACAACCTCTTGTGTAATCACAACACAAGGACACCAAGTATAATCCCTATACTCACACACTCTCTTAATCTAACTATTACAAAGACTAGACTAAGAGGATAAAAACAAAGTATTTAAGGGGTGAAACTACTTTGCTAAATAATCTCCTAAAGAGTAGATATAACTATAAGCATGTAAACTCCTCTTGAGTGGATAGAACTTTGTGGCTTATTTGATTAACTCCTTGAATGAGTTGGATATGACAATTAAAGCTCTTGACACCTTCTTGGATGATAGCAATTAAGCCCCTAAGTGTATATGGGTTGAAGGTGTAGTTGTAGCATTGAAAGACCTTCAATTTATAGCTGCAAAATGCTCCCAACGGTCATATGATTTGTCTCCAACGGATATATTAATATCCCCAACGGATCTATTCCTTTTGTCTTCATTTTGCTGCAGGAAAACCTTACTCGCGGTGTACCGCGGATATGGTGCGGTGTACCGCACAACTCAACGTGTTGATTTCATAGCATACTGACGGGCTACCCCATGCACCGTGCTCCTGGTCCGTGCCTCAGTCCGGTGTACCGCGCTTCAGTCCGGTGTACCGCACACTTTCTTAGCTTACTGGTCGGACTAGCCTATGCACCGCGTCTCTGGTCCGTGCCTCAGTCCGGTGTACCGCGCCTTGGTCTGGTGTACCGTGCATTTTCATGAGCTTACTGACGGGCTATCCTGTGCACCGCGCTTCTGGTCCGTGACTCTGCGGTGTACCGCAGGTGTACTCCGGTGTACCGCACCAAAGGTTTAAGACACCTTCTAGTGAGTATATCTTTTACTATGATGCTCGGATTGGAAAACCTTCTTCACGAGAGTTGTAGAGAACATCATTCTTATAAAACAATGTACACAAAGATAAGGTTAATAGCATTTGTATGAGAATTAGTTTCTTAAGATAAAACAATAAAGCTATGATCTAAATGATGTCAATTGTGCTTTCTGATGAATTAGAGTGCAAGATAATAAAGTGAAATTAGCACACTAAACAATAGAGGATTTGTCACATTAAAACACCTAATCGATGGGGGCAATAAGCCAACAATCTCCCCCTTTTTGATGATGACAAATCAATCACTAAAACACATATGGAGTCTAACTCCCCCTCACAAAAAGCATTAAATCAAAGTGTATTTTTATGAAAAAGATATGCATTTGTGAGTTTTGTAAAGTGCAAATTTTGAAAGTTTTAGTGCACATATTTCTCCCCCTTTGTCTTCATAAAAAAGACAAGATAAATGTAATTCATAACTAAGGAAGAAGAGCTAAAACTCAAGTGAAACAATTTTTAGAAGGAGATGCACAAAGATAGATAATTTGAAAGCAAGAGCTAAGGATAGAGACATTTTACCAACTCCTTGATCGATAGGTTTTCATCTTATAAGCTTTCTAACAACGCAAACGATTAGTGCAATTATAAGATAAACGATTAATCAAGCATTTTAGTTTTTAAAGATAATTTACTAAAAACTCCCCCTCACGAAATGCATAGAGTGTTTGTTTTAATTTTGAAAAGTTTGACCAATAATTTCTCCCCTTTTTACCAATAAGAATATTTGAATCAATTTTAAGAAATCATGGGGTAAATTGTCATTTTTGAAATGCAAAGGGGTCAAGATGTATTTTCCAAAAGTTTAGGGACTAAACGTAATTTTGAAAAAAAACTTCAAGGGACCTAAATGCAATTTTCAACCATTTGAAGAACAAAGATTAATAAGAACAAACTAAAGGGACTATAAAACAATATAGAATAAGATCAAGGATGAATGATGCAATAGTACCTATATCATCAAGGAAAATGTTAGCAACATTAACACATTTAAATAATATCCGAAGCATAAGATTTAAGCAACTAACATTCAACAACGCATACATAACCAATAATCCAAGTTGAACACATAGCATCTTAAACCAATTATCCAAATTTAACCAAGTAGGATAATATGAAGATTAAAAACACCCAATAAGAAGAATTAATGATTTTAAGAAATCTAGGGGTAAAATTTAAACTTTGAAAAGTATGGGGGTCAAAATGCATTTTTCAAATGTTTAGGGACTAAATGCAATTTTGAAAACCTTCAAGGACCTAAGTATAACTTTCCCAAGACAAAAGGGACCTAGGTCTAATTTTCAAGCATAAGAAAGCTAAATGCAACTTGTTCGAATTATAGGGACCTCAAATTAATATTTCAACCAATAAGGACCACAATGCGAGATAAAACACTAAACCCCGAATCGCGGTGTACCGGACCATTGTTGCGGTGCACCGCACTAAAGCTCGACTAAAAGGAGTAAGAAGAGAGATTTAGAAAATAGGCAATTTGCATAAACACCCGAAACTAATTCGAAAACTCCCCAATCGTTTAGAAATATTTTAAAACTACTAAAAGCGCTTTTGTTTTGAAAAAAAACAACAAGAAAATCCCGAAAACAAATAAAACGATTTATTTCACAAATACCCCTATATATTAAAAATTATGAAAAGACCCAAAATCAAGGTTAAGCAATTTTAAGTATGAAAAGGTCAAGACATACAAGATATTTTCACAATAGGGAATAAACCATATAAGCACATAATGAAGCACAACAAATAGAGTAAGGCTAAGCAAATTTATGCAAATGAGTTAATGACCAATAATGGATAAATTTCCCATAATTCTATGCATAAAAACATTTTTGAAATGCTATGGAAAATGCAAAAGATTGTCGGAAAAATATTTTGAAAAGCAATTTCGTTAAAAACTCACCCATATGAAAATGCAAATTTGTGATCAAAGATAAATTAAGATTTGAAAGAGTAAACTAATATCTTTGATCTTTCTTCCCTTTTTGTCAACGATAAAAAGAATCAATAGGCACTTTTGAAAGATATAAAAACTAGAAAGAGTAAAAAGTGCATTTTATAATCGTTGAGGGACTAAAAAGCAATTTCACAAAGTAGGGACTAAAAATGCAATTTTTTTTTTAAAATATGAACTAAGATGGCAAATATTACATGTGAAAGAATATGAAGTCCAAACTATGACACTTTGAAGAATTTAATAAATATGAGGGGTCAAAGTGCAATTTTGAAAATTTTGGGGACTAAAATGCAATTACCAAAATTCTAAGAGCTAAAGTGTAAAAACATCATTCATGAGAATTAGATGCAATAACACTAATAACATTAAAACAATGATTAGAATCACAAGATAATATCCAAAGATAAAACATGATAACAACAAACACAACTAATCAAATCACAACCCAAAACATAATTAAAAACGCAAGCCATAGGGAGGAAACGCAATATTATATACGAGATAAAGAAAAGAAATCACCGGATTTTCCTTTTTCGAGATTTGAGCGTTCTTTCGTATATTAATTCTTCCATTTGTTTCCTCCAAGCAAAGTAACGATCACCTACAAGAAAATGGAGGTTGTGTAGAAAAACAACTCTTCCAAAAGATTAGATTCCAAATCGTTTACTCTACTAACGGTTAAGCTATTCACGTAGAGTTAGGCTCTGATACCAATTGAAAGTCCTAGAGGGGGGGTGAATAGGATTACTAATAAGATTAATGCCTAATTAAAAATCTTTTGGACAATTATAAGTTTAAGAAAGAAACTTCTAAGTCAACTAATATATCAAACTCTTAAGGGATCATGCAATGGATAAGCTAAGAGGTTCGATATATAATTGATACAAGTAAAACGAGTTTCTAATCTCTAAATACTCTAGATGGCAATATGTTAGATAAACTAGATAATCAATATCACAATATTCATACTAGCATATTATCAAACATATAAAATGCGGAAAGTAAATAGAGTAGGGATAGAAAGATACACACGATTTATAGTGGTTCGGTTTCCCTACATCCACTACCTAAGGAAGCCTCCTTAGGATTTCAAGCTTTTCACTAAGCTCCCGTGTCTCTCTTAACCGGGTCGAGAACACAATAACCCTTACAACCTCTTCGATAACACGAAGGACAAACTCTTCGAAACCACGAAGGAAACTCTTGTGTAATCCCAACACAAAGACAACCTCTTGTGTAATCACAACACAAGGACACCAAGTATAATCCCTATACTCACACACTCTCTTAATCTAACTTTTACAAAGACTAGACTAAGAGGATAAAAACAAAGTGTTTAAGGGGTGAAACTACTTTGCTAAATAATCTCCTAAAGAGTAGATATAACTATAAGCATGTAAACTCCTCTTGAGTGGATAGAACTTTGTGGCTTATTTGATTAACTCCTTGAATGAGTTGGATATGACAATTAAAGCTCTTGACACCTTCTTGGATGATAGCAATTAAGCCCCTAAGTGTATATGGGTTGAAGGTGTAGTTGTAGCATTGAAAGACCTTCAATTTATAGCTGCAAAATGCTCCCAACGGTCATATGATTTGTCTCCAACGGATATATTAATATCCCCAACGGATCTATTCCTTTTGTCTTCATTTTGCTGCAGGAAAACCTTACTCGCGGTGTACCGCGGATATGGTGCGGTGTACCGCACAACTCAACGTGTTGATTTCATAGCATACTGACGGGCTACCCCATGCACCGTGCTCCTGGTCCGTGCCTCAGTCCGGTGTACCGCGCTTCAGTCTGGTGTACCGCACACTTTCTTAGCTTACTGGTCGGACTAGCCTATGCACCGCGTCTCTGGTCCGTGCCTCAGTCCGGTGTACCGCGCCTTGGTCCGGTGTACCGTGCATTTTCATGAGCTTACTGACGGGCTATCCTGTGCACCGCGCTTCTGGTCCGTGACTCTGCGGTGTACCGCAGGTGTACTCCGGTGTACCGCACCAAAGGTTTAAGACACCTTCTAGTGAGTATATCTTTTACTATGATGCTCGGATTGGAAAACCTTCTTCACGAGAGTTGTAGAGAACATCATTCTTATAAACTTTGTAGTTGATCACTAAGGCTATTTCTCAATGTACACAAAGATAAGGTTAATAGCATTTGTATGAGAATTAGTTTCTTAAGATAAAACAATAAAGCTATGATCTAAATGATGTCAATTGTGCTTTTTGATGAATTAGAGTGCAAGATAATAAAGTGAAATTAGCACACTAAACAATAGAGGATTTGTCACATTAAAACACCTAATCGATGGGGGCAATAAGCCAACATCTTTGATATTTGTCAATGAGTTTACGATTATTACAAAAATTCTGTTTACTCCATCCCGTAAGAGCTAAACAAAGCGCATCCCTCTTAGCACAAAAATCTTTAATGGAGAGAGCATTACCTTGTCCAATCCATGTTTTACTAATGAAGTCCTTGCATTTATCATTTTCCAACCATCTAGATTCAAACATAAAGTATTTCTCAAATCTTGTTATGGGTGTATCCATGGAAAGAATAAGTGGAGAGTGGTCGGATCCAATCGCGGGTGGTACTTGAATTGAAGCATTTGGATGGCTTTCGCACCATGATAAGGAAGCAAGGCCACGATCAAGTCTTTCTTTAACATTTTCTTCACCTTTTCGTTTATTTGACCAAGTGTAAAAGCATCCTTTGCTTGGAAGGTCAATCAAACTGTTTTGATTAATGAAGTTGTTAAATTTTACGATTCTATCAAAATTTGATCCTCTTTTTCCCATTTTTTCCGAAGTGCGTGAAATGTCATTGAAATCTCCAATGAACAAAGTTGGAGTATCCACTTTTGAATACCAATTTGTAAGAGATTTCCATAAATTATTTCTTTCATTCTCACATGTTGGGGCATAAACGCAAACCAAATACCAAATGTCTTTATTTGATTCCATAACTTCGGCAATTACAAAAGAAGATGAGGAGTTTATGACCCTTAACTTAACGGAATCGTTCCACAACAATAGAATCCCTCCAGACATATATGATCTTCCCTTGGGTTCAACTACGTGTGAATTACCAAAAGCTTTAAAATGCGTACAAGAAGATAACTTACTAGACCTTAATTTAGATTCTAACAAACAAGCGATAGAGATATGAAATTTCGAAACTAGGGACTTAAACATACTCTTTGTCGAAGTTGCCCTCGCTCCTCGACAATTCCACACAAGCACCTCCCCCGTTCAATTCCCCTCTGAAATACTAGCGTTATCTAAGTCTTGATGGTGGCTTGATTAAACACTGGTGGTTTGATTTATTGATAGTGGCTTGATTAATCGATGGATCTAGTGGTGGTTTGGGTTCGTAATACGCCAAGATATGGTGGTGGTGGAGGGTGGTTTGTCTAATTCTTCCTTATTATGGTTTGTTTAAATCTCTAATCTTCAATTATCACTTACGTATGGCAATTTGATGAGCTTTGATTTTCTGTTTTTGTGATGGTTTATGGATTTTTTCTTTCTTTTAATCTTCAATTCGAAAATGATATTGTAAGTTATTAATTAATTGTTTAATTTTTTCTTATTGGTTATTCATGTTGGCATGTTCTAATGGTGTTCAGATGATGATGGGATATATTGTTGGTGGTATATGTATTGACTACTATGGTAAGTAGATGGATTTTAACCCTGGTGTAATTGATGTGATTTTGAGTGATTTTGGATGTCCTGTAATAGGTGACACTCAAATTTACTGGTTTTTGTTAAATTTGTTGTTTAGGTCTCTTAAGTTGTGCGAAATTAATGTTATGTGCTATATTGGTCTTGTTTTGGGTGAAGTTGTCTACATTTGTTCAACTGTTTTTCAAAAATTGAAACTTTAATCCCTATGTTTCTTGAAAAATATATATTACAATTTGGCCATATATATATATATACTAAGTCCATGTTATTAGAAACTTGCAACTTAAGTCCCTTTTTTTGCGAGAATGAATATATTACAATTTGGCAATTTGGATTCCTTTTGAGTAGTTGAATTTGCATGATTGGTCCCTATGAAATCCTAATTTGCGAATTGAAGGAATTGGTTAAGAATCTTAAGATCAAGTAGTTGGAATTTTGGTTTGAATTGACAGAAATAGTTGCTTGTTTTTTAAGACTTGACGGGTTTTTAGTTCTTGAAACTGCAAATCAACCCCTATTTAAAAGATGACTATGTTTACATTCCCTTCTTTAAACAAAAATGATGATAAACTTTTATATAAAACATCTTTGATGACAAATTGACCCCTTATATTTCATAAATTTTGGATTTTGATGTAAGGAATTTCAGAATTGATGATTTCAAATCCGAATTTTAGCATTTTAGTCCCTACACGATTTTGATTTTTTGTTTTTGGATCAACTTATCATTTGGCGGTTTTATTGATGACAATGCATTACTAAACTGTATTTAAGTTTAGAGTATTTGCAATGTAGCATGAAATTGTCAAGTTGTTGTATTTCTAACATTTGAAAAATATAAATGGGTTTAAATTTTCTGATTTGTGAAGTAAAGTAGGGGATGATTTGAAATTTCTGAAATGCTATTAAATGGGATTGATTCTTGTCACTTCAAAATCAATAAATATTTTTTGAGAAAATGGTTTTGATATAAAGAGAAGTGTTATTTTCAGCATTGTGTTTATTCTCTTTAAACTTGTCACATCTTATCTACTTATTTAATTCCAACTACCATCTTTACACACCTGCCTTTTCGCCTATATAAGTGTGTCTCTTTCATTTTGTAATACTCACCTCGCAAACAACTTTTAACTTACGAAACAAAAGTCTACATTGTCTAGTTTTTATTTTCAACTTTTAAGTTTCTTGTACAACCTATTCAAACTCGCAATTGTATTACAAACACCACAAGAACGTAATTTCTTTCTTATACTTTACCTTGTGTACTTTTCTTTGTGTATATAGTGTTGTTAAGAAAAAGAGTTAGAAATGTTTCTTTACTTTGTTTAGAAAATGTTTCTAACAAGATTTCTTAACTTAAAACAATTTTTTCTTAACTTTATTCTTTGATATAACCACTTAGTTGTGTAAATAAATGAAAGTGGAGTATAAATTTTAACACTTTACTTTCGAAAATGTTTAAAGTGACCCTTACTCTTTATAAAGAATGAAAAATAAGTCTTAAAACAAGTTTGAAAGTGACTCCAAGTTTCAAAAATGCTATGTAATCCCCCTAATTTTTTTTTGCAATCAAACCGTAAGTTTAAAACAACTAGGAAATTGTTTATTTAGGCCCCGAAATTATTATTAGGCCCTAAAATTCTTTTTAGCTTATACAATATGAAAATGTAGTATTTTAATGAACAAATAAAGTTTTGAAAATGAAAAAATACCCCTAAGTCTCAAAAATATTACTTTATACCCTAAATTGTTTTACAAGAATAGAAATTTAGTTTAAAAAATGCTAAAAAGACCCCTATGCTAAAAAAATTATATATTAATGAAAACTAAGTTTAGAAAATGGTGGAAAGATCCCTAAGTTTTAAAAATGCTAATTCTACAACCCCATTAAAACATTTACCGTAATTTTACATTTCCTACTTTCCTCACCCTATTTCATCTTACGCTCTCCTTCTCCACAGCGTGGGCTCTGCATTTTCACCACTCACTCACTCACTCACTCACTCACTCATCCACAGCAACCAAATCTCATCTCCGTCGTCGTTTCCAATCGCCAACTCTCCGTCACGCTGTTCAGATTACTCCTCCGATCTCACTCCTTTTCACGCTTTGTTATCCGCATCATCGGCTAAACGTCGATCTATTCAAGCTTCGCGGTCCACAAACCAGAAACAGGTTTATAAGTAACTTGTGTATTATAATAATAAGAGTTTTGTTATTTTTAAATGATTATTTAAAAAACTCGCGTGATTTAACGGTCATTTGCCCCTGATTTACTGTAATCTCATCTATAATATAGATTTAAATGAATTCTTTCTTGCAGTAATGCTATAGAACTAGAAGACAGGTGGAATAGTGAACACCATATGAGCGTAACAAAGAAGATGCTGGAAAGAGTACTTTCCGCTCGTAGAGGTGCGCTTGTTGGTGTCGGAGACGAAGAAGAAGGTAGCACCGACGAATCGAAGACACGTAAGCACAATTCAAGTGCAATGCATCTCACCAATTACTTGACCCGAACCGGTTACCTCTGGCCACTTGTTGTTATAGGCCTTGTAATCATCGTCGTTACCTCGTTCGTGATCCACACACGCGATTTGGTTTGTATTTCAGCTTCATCTACCGATCATATCTCACGGTTGCGCTTCTTTGGTTTCCACGATCTTGAATCTGATTTCGGATCCCTCGGCGTCCCTTGGTGTAAGTATATCTATATTTAGTTATATTTATGTAGATTTATATTCATTAAATATGTAGTCTATAGTCTGTTTAGATCTGGATTGACTGTTAATTAAATTCTGTGCAAATTCGTATTGTTCCTTGTCTTTCTTTCATGTGTAAGCTATTTGAATCATTTAACTATGAAAGTGAGAAGCATATTCTTAGCAACACGAGATGAATTTTAATTTAAAATTGTTATACTTGTCAAAAGGCAGAACGAAACATGGAAAATCAGTAGAATGGACAAGTAAAGATTTACTGAAAGCTTTAGAAGAATTTGTACCAATATACGAAACAAGACCTATAAAAAACAACATGTATGGGATGGGTTTTGATCATAGTTTCGGGCTTTGGTTCATTGCACGTTCATTACAGCCTGAGTTAATGATAGAAAGTGGTGCTTTTAAAGGACACTCAACATGGGTATTAAGACAAGCCATGCCAGATACACCTATTTTATCCATTTCGCCACGTCATCCTGCTAAATACCTTGCTAAAGGAGCTGCTTATGTCGATGAAAATTGTACTTATTATGCTGGTAAAGATTTTGTTGATTTTGGAAGTATTGATTGGGGAAAAGTCATGAAAAAACATTCTCTTAAAGATTTTACACAAGTTCTTGTGTTTTTCGATGATCATCAAAATGAATTGAAAAGGTTAAAACAAGCACTTAAAGCTGGATTTAAGCATCTCGTGTTTGAAGACAATTATGATACTGGAACGGGTGATCATTATTCCTTTAGACAAATATGCGATCAATTTTATATAAGAGGTGGAGGACATAGCTGTTTTGAAGATAGTGATGAAGCTAGAATACGAGGAACAAGGAAGAAATTCTGGGATAAATCTGTAGATATAAACCAACTATGTGGGCCCGGTGAAGCATGGTGGGGAGTAAGAGGACAAATGCGTGATAATTTCAATCATAGTAATAAAGAAATAACATTTGAACAACATTTTGAGAATAGTAGATTTGTTGAATCGGTATTAGAAGTGTATTGGGAAGTACCACCAGTGGCGGGTCCCTCACTTACACATCAAACAAGATATGATCCAGCTCGTTCACAAACTCCAATTGTTGAAGATGGAAGATATGGTTTGTTTAAAAGACTTGGTTTATCTACACTTGATCCTTCTGTTTTTAATGGCTACACTCAAATGGTTTATCTTCAAATTTCTCAACAAAATTCATAACCTATCAACTCTCTTGTACTCATAGCCTATTATTATTATTATTATTTATTTATTCTTTGTATCTTTTTTGTTTAGAATCTATATACCCCGTTTCCTTGTTGTTTTTTTGGTTTACACGTTATAGGTGAAGTTCAAATTGATTCAAGAAATGAAGACTATATTGTTGAAAAAAAAAAAAATGTTTTATGGTGTTTTTTGCAAAAATCTTGGGTTTTAGGTGTTAATTTTTTGAGGTCCTATCTTTCACATAATTGTTTTGTTTGTTTTTATTTGCAAAATTTGTGGGTCTTTCTGGTTAAAATGTGGGAAATATTTTAAAAATACAAGAATACATTAGGATGTATTTTTGGTATTTGATAAAATTACTCACCAAGGTAAAATAGTATGATAGAGAGCTTACATACTTAAAATAACTTTGAAAAAATTATTTAATTTGAATCATGATAGAATAATTAAAGCAAAAGCTTAAGTTGGACACCACCTAGTTCATCTTCTCATTCGTTCATCCCATGCTAGGATACATGCCAACAACATTTTACATACTACAGTATATACCTAAGTTTTATCACGCTAAATTTACAATTATAATTAAACAAGAAAAAAATCATTATGCACAAGGGTTGTAACATTGTTCAAGAGGAAGCTTACAACACAAGAGAGAAGTCTGGAAGGAGCTGTCATCAACAATGTCTTCTTCTACCTTTAGATTTGTAATTTCTTTCTTTTCTTTCATGAACTAAATTTCTTTAGCTTGAGTTTTTAGCATTAATATATGAACCCTAGTTTTGATTGACATCTATCTAATTTGGGAATTTAATGTTTTAAATATAATTATAGTTTTTATTCTCTGTTTATGTGTTTGGATTTATATTCTGTGTTCTTGTGGACGACCGCCATTAGAATTACCATCTAGTAATTAGGACACCATTGACAACGGTGTTTAATTGCATGTTTAGCACATAACGTTTAGTTTTAGGTTTGATCTGACAACCCAACCTAGCTAGATAATCACTATGGTTTAGTCTTTGTGACTATTTACCAATTACAGGAAAAGTTTGCTTAGGAAGCCTTATTGACACAGGTAAATCCTATTTTAAACTACCGATAGCATATTGGAACCGATTAGGGAAATACTACATAATTCACCCTTACATGTTTAGAACGGCAAAACTAGTGGGGATTACATGCTAAATAACTTAAGCTATCTTCTCATATTACTTCTCTTTCATATTTATTTTCTGTCTTTAATTTCTCAGTTTTAATTTAGTTATTAGAAAATCAAACAAAAATCTATTTGTCTTTACTTTTATTTGCGTATAGTTGTTCTATCTTTCATTTATTTGCACTGGGTATTTGCATAAGATTCTCCTAACCTCTGTAGTCTCTGCGGAACGAATCTTTATCTAAAACTTGCATACGATCTGTATACTTGCAGAACCGTGTAGTTTTAGGGTGTTTTTGCACTTTATTCATATCTTCTTTTATCACACCCTAGGCACCACCAACCGGTAATGAGAACCAAGTTTACCGGTTCTGGTCCATCTATTACCGATTCATATTTGGTTTTGAAATGTTTTTTAAAAAAAAATATAAATTTCTATGTATTAAAAAAAAGAGTTTTTTCAAATGTTATAAGAAAATAGTAATTGTTTGTATCAATTTATGTCTAACACATGTTTTGTCTTAAATATTTTATGTATAATATTACAATTTATTATTTTTTATCAAGTTTTGTGTTTTAGTATCAAATTGGATACGAGTTTGAAATTAGTTTGAAATTTAAGATATGTAAGATAGTGATATAGTGCATTCTTATAAATTTAAATTACACAACTTATTACACTTACCGAATCAGAAAATAACAATTGTCAAATAAATAAATTATTACAATTATAACTTAGCTCAGGGTGGCTATCGGTCCATTTTGGACCGATCCTTAGCGGATCTGGGCCTTACCGGTCTGGTCTGGCTTACCGATCCGGTCTGGCTTACCAGTCCATACTATTGGACCGCTTCGGTCCGGTTCTCGAGGTATAAATGTTAGGGTACGAACCGGTAATGGGAAACGGTTCATTCGGTTTTGGATTTTTTTTGGGTTTATTTAATAAAATTTGTAATACTCTTTTATTTGTAAAAATTGATTTATTAAAGAGTTTTTTTAAAGATAAGTTTTTATTCAAATTTGAGTTATATTTAATTTATTTATTTGTTTAAAATCATAAATTATTTTTTTCTTGATCTACTAAAATTATTTTCTTCATACTTAATTTGTTTTTTTCCTTCATATTATTGTCTGTTAGACTGTTAATAGATTTAGTCATAAATGTGTTCTCATCATACTTAATTTGTTTTTTTCATATTGTTATCATAAATGTGTATCTTCTATTGATTTAGTTATACAAATACAATCCAGACATAAAATATACTGATCAAATAAATTACAAGTTATAATAAAAGAAATTGTTACAATTATAATTGAGATAATACATAACAAAGTACATTGCAACGACACTAAAAGAATGACATGTGAGAAAAAGGAGGGGTTGGTGGCTGTACCCATAGAATTTAGGCTGCCTACGTACCTTATTTGTAATTTGCGAGAAATGCATACTCAGAAAAGGAATATGTTTTCAAAGACCATAAACTTTCAATATTATCCCCATATGTATGAAAAATGATTTTTAACCACTATATAATAGTAGATAACCCCCTTGAACTTTCGAAAAATACCACATTTTGTATGAAAAATGTTAAATTACATTTTTTTAGTAATTAAAACCTTCGAAAATTACCTCTATATTTATGAAAAATGCTAATTAACCCCTAGTAATAGTAGATAAACCCCTTTTACTTTCGAAAATTTCCCCTTATGTAATAGAAATTATAAATTACTTTTCAAAGCTCTAAAACTTTCGAAATTAAACCCTTAACTTAAGTATGAAAAATGTTAAATAAACTAAAACCCCTTAACTTTCGAAATTTACCCTTTAAGTACAAAATTGACCCCTTAAGTATGAAAAAGATAAATGACCCCTACCATTAGTAGAAAGCCCTAAAAATTGCAAAAATGACCCTTTTTATTATGTTAGAATTTTAAATAACCACCTTTTAATCTTGCTTGAAGCATCTTTACTTCTTGAAGGACTATTACAAAGCATCTATTACAAAGATAATAACAAAATAAACTCTAGTCTAAAGTACAACAAAATTAACTTAATTTGTCTAAGAGATATTAACCTATATAGTCCTAGAGCCCAACTATCCACCCCCAGCAAGTCCAACCCCTGATTTTTTCCCTAGCAGGTCCAACAAATTTTTTAGTATCCCAATAATACCCTCTCACGAAATCAGATAAAATCTAATCATCCCATGATTTACGCAATTAATAGATTCCATTAAGATAGCATATCTTAATGGAATCCAATCGGATTTCTTCTCTTCCAATCAACTATCTCTTCTGATCTGGAGCCATTAACGTTTGAAGCTTCACATTTGGAATAGGAGAGAGAGCTCCAGTTTTGCATAATCACAGCTCCCGTCGGAGCTCCATTAACGGCGACAAGGGTTTTGGAATAGGAGAAGAGCTCCATTAACGGGTTTCGTCGCCTTCCCGGAGAGATTTGGATCCATTAACGGCTAAGTTTCGTAACAAGAACAGGTTACGAATTAATCATTTTCATCCAAATCTGACTCCTTCACCCAAATCAGATTACATCTGTAACAAAAACCTCAGCCACTGATCTTTCTTTTCATCATCAACATAACAGGTTTGTGTAGATTGTTATCTAATTAATCCCAAACCACAAACCCATTATCCCATATCTAACTAATTGAGCCTCATTTCTTCGTCTTTTGTCTGAACAGATAAAAAGAAGAGTGCGCAACGATGGGGATGAATGGCTGTCGGTGTGATGCAGATGCACACCATCGATTTTGACAGAGAACCCATCAAAACAAAGCTAATAACCCACTGGTATATGAGTCTGAAAACATGTAACCCACCACATCTACCTGTTATAAAAACGTACCCCATCAATATGCTCGTGCACACCATCAAAAATCAAACTTGGTATCATTCCATGTACCATCATCTTTAACTGGCAACCCGTTCAAGAAACAAACATTACCCATCGAGTTTAGTGGACATCCCACCATCGTCCATTTGAACAAAAGTTTCCAGTTTTTTTTCAGTTGCTGCATTTGAATTTTTATTAGTTACTGATTTTAATTTTTCTGGGTTATTGATTTGATTGATTGCATGATTTTAGTGATTTTTGTTTGTTTTAATTTTTTTGTTTTAATTTTTTTGTTTTAATTTTCAAATGATTGCATGATTTTAGCATTTTTTTGGTAACAAATTTCCAATTAATTGGTAACTAGGGGCAAGTCTGTCATTTGCGGTGGGCTGGACCTGATGGGCAATCACTGATTACTTGTGGACTCTATAAGGAAATCACCCTTTGTCTAAATAAACTCTATCTTAATTTTTCTAAATAAACCCTAAATCAAATTTTCTAAACAAACTCTAACTTAATTAGTCTAAATAAATCCAAACTCAAATTTTCTAAACAAACTCTAACTTAATTATTCTAAATAAACCCTAACTCAAATATTTTCTAAAAAAAAACTATAACTCTTATTTTGTAAACAAACTATAACTTACTTTTTCTAATTAAACCCTAAATCAAATTTTCTAAACAAACTCCATCTTAATTAGTCTAAATAAACTCAAACTCAAATTTTCTAAACAAATTCTAACTTAATTATTCTAAATAAACCCTAACTCAAATATTTTCTAAATAAACTATAACTCTTATTTTCTAAAAAAAAAATATAACTCTTATTTTGTAAACAAACTATAACTTAATTTTTCTAAAGAAACCCTAAATACAATTTTCTAAACAAACTCTAACTTAATATACCTAAATAAACCCAAACTCAAATTTTTTAATCAAACTCTTAACTTAATTATTCTAAATAAACCCTAACTCAAATTTTTCTAAATATACTATAACTCTTATTTCTAAAAAAACTATAACTCTTATTTTGTAAACAAATTATAACTTAATTTTTCTAAATAAACTATAACTCTTATTTTCCAAATAAACTATAACTCTTAATTTCTAAATACAACCTAAATTAATTTTTCTAAATAAACTATAACTTACCGTTTCTAAATAAACCTTAACTTATATTTTCTAAACAAACTCTAACTCTTATTTTCTAAATAAACTCAAACTCTTATTTTCTAAATAAACTATAACTCTTATTTTCTAAATATATTATAACTCATATTTGCTAAATAAACTATAAATCTTAATTTCTAAATAAACTTTAACTCATATTTTCTACTTGTTTCTCTGCTTTATTAGTATCCTGTTTTGCATCGCTTTTTTCATTCAATTTCTTTTTCTGAGTTCCATTTTCTGATTTTTTTGTAAAATCTGTAGGTTCTTTGTCATATTCTTGAATTTCGAACTCCTTCAGTTTTTCTTTCATTTCTGTATTTTGATTGATCACGGTTTTGTATGAGATTTCCAGTTTCTTCAACTCAGCAACATAGCTTTGATTTTTCTCTGTTAGCTCACGTATCTGATTCTCAGCCTCGCTTTTTTCGTTTTCTAAATCACTAACCCTCTCTACCATACTTTTTAATTTAGCTTCTACAGTTGTTAACCTATCGTCTCTAATGTTGTTATCAAACACTATTTCCTGATTCTTCTTCTTTAAAGCTTCTAGTTCCTTCATCAAACTTGTAACTTTTAAATTCAATTTTTTATGATCATTCACTGTCCTTTCTTTCTCTTTAATCAGTTGTAGCTTTGAAGCAGTCGCCTCCTCTTCTTCTTCCTCGTCATCATCATTTTTATCGCCTATTAAACAAACAATATTAAAAAAAACGGTAAGTACTAAAATTTACTTGTACAAGTACAAAAATATATTAAATATACCTTCCTCCTCATCAGAATCTGATTTATATTCTTCAACGTATTTTTCCTCTTCATCCTCGTCGTGTTCTTTACTTTTTCTTTTGATTTTCTTACCAGATTTTTTAACGCTCTCTTTCTTATACTTTTCAGTCGAAGAATCTGATTTATATTCTTCAACGTATTTTTCCTCTTCCTTCTCGTCCTGTTCTTTACTTTTTCTTTTGATTTTCCTACCAGATTTTTTAACGCTCTCCTTCTTATACTTTTCAGTTGTTTTTTTCTTTCTTTTTCTTATCTCTTCTTTCTTTGATTCCTTTTCTGTCTCACTCTCATTGATTAGAGTTCTTTTCCATTTCTTTTCATTGTCTTCCACCTTTTTACGTTTCTTGGTTTTTTTCGTATTTTTATGCACCTCCTTTACCTCATTTTCATTCTCTTCGTCCTCCTTTAACTCCGCTTCATTCTGTTTAGAATCTAATATATGTTCTTCGTCGTCTTCTTCTTCTTCCTGGTTCTCTTGTTCTTTACTCTTTCTTTTAATCTTCCTACCCAATTCTTTACCGACTTTCTTCTTCTCTTTCTGAATTTTTTTATCTTTCTTTTTCTTCTCTCTTGTTCCTCTGTCTCATCTTCGGTCCCACTCTCATTAATTACAGATTTTCTTTTATTCATCTTTAATTCTTTCATCTCTTTTTCCTCATCTTCGTCCTCTTCATCCTCTTTGTCCTTTACATTCTCTTCATCCTTTTCGTCATCCTCTTCTTCCTCTTTCTCCTCTTTATCGATCCCAAGTTTCTCAAATTCTTCATCGGTTATTTCAATCTTCTCTATGACCTGAAATTTATATATTGTTTTACTGTTTAGATACTTAAAACAAAGGTTCATAGTACAAGAACAAGTAACTAAGAAATCCCATAACTCAAAACACTCACAACTACATTATTGTACTTGCGCAAGTACGAAAGTGTACTTGCACAAGTTTTCACCTAGAAATGCAAAAAATAGCTGAATATAAATAACTGAACTAATGTGTAAATTCATTGACTAAAGTTGACTTTCTTACATTTTTAAACACTATGTAATTTTAAATGTATGAAAAGTGCTAAGTCACATGGTTTTTGATGTGAAATACGAGTTCTGGGAATATTTCCTACTGCTGGGCAGGTGCGTTTTTGTACTTGCGCAAGTACAAACTGTGATTTCTCTTCAATTTTCTCTGTAACTCAGAGTTTTCCTAAAGGCAGATTTATCTTCAAATTTATCATATGTTTACATTTAACAAGTTACAATTATTCCAGAATCAGTTTTTTCCTTACCTGGTTGGATTTTAATTTGTCAATGACTTTTTTTTGTAATTAATGTTCTTGCAGATTAACTTCCATCTCAAGCATCGAGGAAATGCATTTTTCCATTTTTCCTCACCGATTGTTGTATGCTCAAAATACCATCCCTGAAACACAGTAATATTTCAAACCAAAAAAAACATACACAATTAAGATGTCTCTTTATTTAATAAAGGCTTACCAAGATTGCAGTGACACTACCTAAGACTTTCAGGGGTGTGAACAAGTTTTCCCTTAACGACTTAACCAACATTCTGAGAATGCTTTTTGACAAGTTGAAGTTCTTCAAACTTTCCAACTGTTCTGAGTGCTTTAAGTACTTTATATTTTTTAATTCACCTTGTTCGCAAAAGAATAATGTATTGAAAGAAAGAAACGTCATCAATTTTGGAAAATCTTCTTCGATACTCGTTTTATCCGTTTTCTCTAACACTTTCTCAATCGCAGTAACTATTCCTTTTTTCTCTATTTTCAGATCTTTGAAAATTCTCAGCTCCCATTCTGACTTTTCTTCGAGTTCCACTTGTGAAAATCTAGGAACTGCCTCTGAACCTTCCTCAATACCAAATAAGACCTTCACGTCTCTCCGAGTTACCTTCAAAAAATTTCGCCAAGTTTGAAGGTGTTTGTTTTGGCATCATAACATTTTATTATCTGAAGGGGTAGGATGTCGCCTACCCTTTTACCGTCGTTCTTTTCCCTGAAATCGAATAGTTGTTTGAATAGGAAATAGAATGGCGTCTTATTGCACGCCTCAATGTGTTCGATGTAACCTTTGGATTTATCAATAAGCTGTTAATAACTGAAAGTGTGGATGCGTAACCTCTCACCATATCGGTATTTACATCAATTCAGGAAAAATATTAATGAATAAAGCATAAATTATACATGTCTTTGTTGGTTATAGCGGAAATAAAAAATTCTCTACTGATAAAACTGTAAAGTGTACTTGTACAAGTACAATATTTGTACTTTCGTAAGTACATTTTTTCCTACAAGACACAAAGTTTAAGTTAACAGTTTCTTCATATACAATTTTGACTTTACTCAAACATAGTCCAGTTCTGGGAATTTTCCCACATCACAGACAGTCACGTTTGTTAAAATGTGTGTGAAAAATGTTTAAGTTATGGATTTTTTGATGTGAAATACGAGTCTTGGGAATAATTCCCACCACTGCGCAAGTACGTTTTTGTACTTTTGTAAGTACATTTTTCATAGGTGCGTGGTCAAAATTCTGAATCTGGTTTTCTTGCACACTTTTGAACTTACTCTAAAACCTGTTTAACTTATTTTTACTGGCATGAAATTATAATTCTGCAACTACCAGATCTTAAAACTCTATAATACTTATAAACACATTGTAATTTATGGTGTTAATAACAGTACAAGTCAAATAAAATTCACACTCGTCTAGTAATTTAGGAATAGAATTTGGTTTTGTTGCACACTTTTGAAGTTATTCTAAAACCTGTTTAACTAATTTTTACTGGTATGAAATTATAATTCTGCAACTACCATATCTTAAGACTCTATAATACTTATAAACACAGTGTAATTTATGGGTATGAGTTCGAAACTAAAAATCAAATCCTCAAAGATATTAAACTTCAAGTAAACTTCAAGTAAACTGTAAACACTAAACTCTAAACACTAAATTTCAAGTAAACTTCAAGTAAAACCCAAATAGACTGTAAAAATTAGTCAAAACCCAGAAAAAACTTGCAAATAAAATGAAAATTACATAAAAGTTTAAATTACCTTCAATAATCCCTGGAGAAATGCTTAAATCGGTTGATGAACAAAGATTAATATAACTTCTCTAACATTTGCTGATATCAAAGGTTCATAACTAAATTTTTTGAAGACATTTTAGTTGACAAAAACAAGATGAGAAAATACGTGATTGACTGAATCTGTAATTAAGATTTTTAATGAAATTTTATTTGAGAGAGAGAGAGAGAGAGAGAGAGAGAGAGAGAGAGAGAGAGAGAGAGAGAGAGAGAGAGAGAGAGAGAGAGAGAATACGTGAGTGACAGAATGAGTGTTGCATGTATTTTGTTTTGAAGTAACGGTTTTGCTCTTTTGTTTTTAGTGAGGTTGTGGTAGTGGTAGTGAGTGTACCGTTCTGATTTTCTTTTGTCTTTTTTTATTATTACGTGTAAAGTTTTTTTTTAGTCAAATTTCTACTTTACGTGTAAAGATTAATAATGCTACGTGGATTACTTTGAAACGAAAAAAAATGAAAAATAACATGAGAATTTGAGTTCTAGGAAATTTGCCATAAGTGAGAATCTTCTATACCGATGAGAAATTTTATTCTTACAGGTGTTTTTTCGTTATTAGAATATATTTGTTGTTCTAATACCATCCAAATGTCACTGTCAGACTTTGAAATTCATTTGTTTTTCTTGTGAAGAATTTGGTGCTATTGAGATAAAGCGAATTTCAAAGAACAACTGAAAGGGTCATGATGAAAATTTATTTTATATGCGTTACACAGAATTATAACACTTAAAAACAGAATTTTATTTCTAGGACAATATCATTGATCTGGTTTTTTTTTTTTGAGTTGTGGGATTTTTTTTAGTTTTTGATATTTTTCTGTTTCATGAGACTTCTCTAAAAACAATTGTAATCACAAATATTGATAATTCAAAGGAACTACAGTTAGGTTAACTTGGAACATTTTAAGACATAAAACTTAAAATTAATTACACTAGAAAACAACAAATCAGTATTAAAATACGATCTACATTTGTTAACCATACTTCAAGGCTTCATTTAAATGCATGCATTGACATCCATTCTTATCACAATTTTCTAGCATCAACCAATTCAAGAGACAACACCTAAATTGTTCAGTGACACCTTTATTGTATCGACTGCTTATGCGCTGACTCTTATGATGCTCTGCAGCATTAAAAAGTAAAGCTACTCCTGAGTCATTGTTAACAAAACATGTGTATGTAATTTTATCTGTCTGCAAAATAGCATCAATATTAGTATTGACAGATGAAATCAACAATTTCATTAATTTCTTAGCATCTTGCACTGTCTTCCATCCCATTGAATTCTTCTTGGTATGAGGTAGTGGGGTATAGTGATAAAATGTTTTCTCACTTTTGTGATAGACCATGAGTGTCCAAAATGTGTTTCGTGCAGTTAACGTCTTTATAGGCAGTAACACAGTTTCGTAACTCAGGTACAGTTTCTTAAACTCTTCCGTTATGTATGTGTGTTGTGCATCAATATCATCATCATTGTTAAATACCTAAAGAAAATGCAAAAAAATATATATCAATCAACATATGTACTACTAGACTATGCAACTACAGATATGTACTTCTACAAGTACAATATTGTTCCTGCGCAACTACATCTTTTAAAGATACAAGTCCGCTCTGGGAATTTTCCCGCAAACTACTCTCACTTCAAATGCTATAAACACATACATCTATTATATTTTAACAATAAACTTTTAACATAAATATAAAATTAACTTTTAACATAATATAAACACAAAAATAAAAACAAAATGTAATCTGAGTTAAAGTTAAATTACCTCATTTGCTATGTTGATGTGTGTAACTTTTTTTGATTTTGGATCTTTAATGTAACTATATGTAAACTTTGTTACCATCATATCTAGTACTGCAGCTATAACCTAAAAAAAAAGAAGTTAAAAAAAAATGAGATTACAATAAAAAAATCCCAAAACTTGAGTTATACCAGTAATAATATTACAATGAAAAAATCAAGAAATCAATTGTGTTTCTCAAACATTCATAAAATGAAAGGGATTAATTCTACATACCATTATTGGAATTTGTACTCCTATTTGCGCAACTTTCATTGCATCAGCTACAGATATCTGTAAATCATTTTTCTTCAAAATAATTTCAGTTTCGGGATTATTCTTTCCCAGTTTCACTAGTAAACCATAAGTATCAGTAGAACAAGCAAGGTGTAGTGGAACAAAAGTTGAACTCGCATCGGTTCGTACTTTCTTTCTGCTATAATTACTTTTGCTTGTTTTATCTTTTTTTTTCCGTTTAGATGACTCAGGAGCTATAGGTTCCTTTACATTTTCTTGCTCACGAATATTTTTCTCTAAACATACAATTGCCAAACCATCAACATTTTCATCGTCTAAATCTGTCTTTTCTTCTACATTTATATTTTCTTTTTCAACGACATTTTCTTTACTCATTTTTGACGATTTTTTTTTTCTTATTTGCCATTTTCTTTACTCTGGAACCACTTCTCACAATCTCAGTGTCTTCATCAGACAACTGTGATATGGGTTCTGCATAAATACTTTCTTTCAATGATTCATTTTCATTAAATAATTCAATATTTTTTGTCCTCAAAAGACGGTTAGCTTGAATTAACTCTTTGTTGGTTTTCATCTCTTTGTCCAACATATCTTTCCATTGTTCCATCTTTTCTCGATAGACATCTACACCCATTTTTGTTTGTCTCATCTTCAAATCACCAATTCTGGTTCTTAATTCTCTCATCTCATCTTCCTTGGTTCGTATGTCTGACTTCAACGATTCGTTCTCATCAGCCATTTTGACATATTTTTCCGTCATATTATTCCTCTCAATCTTGAATTCATCTGCATTTTCTGTCAACCATTTATTATTATCAACAACTTCTCTTAATTGACTCTCCAATCTTTTAATTTTGTCATCTTTCGATCTTAACTCCTCTTGTAGTTTATTATTATCATCTACTACTGCATGAAACTTTTCCTCAATTGCACTAATCTTTGGCCCCATCAAACTTATTTTCTTTTGATTAGTAGACTGATCTTGATTATCCAAACTTGTTTGTCCCATAAATCCATAATTAATAGCTTTACCAATAGAACTATCAAGTTGTGATTGACCCAACTCAGATCTCTCAAGTGGGCTTCCATCATTATTTATATTTTCTATAGGTTGAGTATCATCCTTTCTATCATCAACAGTATTATCTTGATAATCATTACCACAATCATTTCTATTATCGTCTCCATCATCAGTATCAATTTCATCATCATCATCATCATCATCATCATCATCATCATCATCATCATTATCATCATAATTTTCATCATCATTATTATTGTCATCATCATCGTTTTCATATCATTGTCATCGTCATCATCATTTTCAATTTGATCATCATCATCATCATCATCATCATCATCATCATCATCATCATCATCATCACTTTCATCATTTTTAATTTCTTCTTCATCATCTTCATCTTCTTCTTCATCATTCTCATCCTTATTTTCACTAACTTCATCTCCATGTGCAATACTGATTTTCTTCTTCTCTGATTTCTTAATTACTAAGGATCCAATTCTTACCTGTAAAAAATTAAAATGTATTAAAGTTTACTACACAAATTTCTCATATGTTGACATTTTACACAACATTACTCAAACAGTCATGTTTTTTTCACTTTTTAAATTACATATAACTGAATATAAGAACTTATTTGTGAAAATTTACTGAATAAACTTGACTTGTTACAGTTTTAGACATTATATAAGTTTAAATATGTGAAAAAATTTAAGTTACGAGTTTGTTGATATAAAATATGAGTTCTGGGAACACTTCCCACCACTAGACAAGTACATTTGTGTACTTGCACAAGTACGTTTTTGTGATTCTACAAGTACAGTTTTTCATTTTATTAATACTTGCGGAAACAGATTTTAAAAAACTTAAATGTATCACGATTAACTTTATCCAAAAAAAAATCCCTTAACTTAAAATCACATAACTCAAAATACAATAAATAGAACAACATAAACAAAAAACTTACGTTATCAAGGGTAAGTAACAGTTATGGGAAGTTTCCGACAACTCAAAGTGTCATATTTCTTTTCCTATTTTAAATTGCATATAACTTAATATAACTGAAGTTATGGGAAAATTCATTGACTAAATTTGACTTGTTACAGTTTTAGACATTATGTAAATGTAAATGTGTCAAAAATGTTTAAGTTACATGTTTTTTCATGTGAAGTACGAGTTCTGGGAATACTTCCCACCACTGTCAAGTACAGATTTGTACTTTTGTAAGTACATTTTTATAATTCTAAAAGTATAATTTTGTGATTCTAAAAGTACAACTCAGAGTGTCATATTTAATTGTATCAATTGTAACTTTATCCAAAACAAAAATTCCTTGACTTAAAGTTCTATATCTCAAAATACAAAAAGTAGAACAACAAAAACAAAAAACTTACATTATCAGAGGTAACTTTATCAATATACTTTGACTTGAATGTCTCTTTATCTTTTAGATGAATCACATCTAGCCATTTAAAAATACGATGATAAACGTGATCTTTGGTTGGTTTCCATTTATTGACATGCTAAAAAAAAAGGGTACAATCATAGACGATAACATGTTTAGTAGATGTATATTACTTAATCAAATCTTATCTATCTACATATAATAAGTTACTTACCACAAGCATACATGATACAACCAAGTCCTTTAAGATTGTGACTTTTCTTGGATGACAATGATTTCCTGAGTCTATTAGCCATGTCACGTGCCCAGTTGTAATTTCTTAGTTTTTCAAGATCTTTAGAAACTCCAACCGCAGACCATTCAATTCTTCCAGCATTATATGGGTATAAGCATGTTTGTAGGGCTAAAATGCAGATTAAACGCGCAAAATTACGTAAACCTCGATTACTTGTATCATTATCATCTAATAGACTTTTAATCTTTAATTTCAAAACCTTTGAAGTTACTTGTTTTTCATAACCCTTAAATTGACTTTTAAACCATTTTGTTGATATCACATCTTTTCTATTGAAATTGGGTACCTCTTCATCACCACCTTCAACACCCATTATAAGTTTAACATCTACTTCTTCTATTACAAACCCTTTGTTTTTAACTAATTCCATTTTTCTTGTTTTTGTATTAAAAGTTTCGATGATGTATGGGGCAGCAATGTTTTTATTTCTAATAGAAGATCTCACCTTAGTTAGCTCAAAAATCTCTTTTATTAACAAATAAAACGGAAGACATTTACAAGAACGAATGTGTGCTCTGCTTACATTCGTGTGTCTCAAAGCTTGGAACAACCCATCTAATGAAGATCTAACTTCAGAATACTTTTTAGACATTCCTGAAAAAGGACATTATAATTAAAATGATTATTATACGAAATCAATTAGGAACTGTTTTATGTTTCCTTTTCAAATTTGTATCACTAAAACAAAACATAATTACGAATTAAAAATCAACACATAAGATTCCCCCACAAATTATATATAAGAACATAACCGTTAAAACCCATAATTTGAACATGAAAGTATGTCATGTTAATATATAAATAGTAAAGTAAACATAAATACATTACCTAATCTCTTTTTTTTTTATTTTTACTTGTTGTTTTTTCATTTTGCTGAAGTTTTAAACATAAATACATTACCTAATCTCTTTTTTTTATTTTTACTTGTTGTTTTTTCATTTTGCTGAAGTTTTCTCTTTGAATTGAAAATTAACACACAAATTGAGTAATGGGTGAAGTTTGCATGCACGAATCTGTGTTTGCAATTTACAAATTTGAACGATTCGAGTGTTTCAATTATTTTTTGGTTTGAGTTGTACTGTTTAGTTTTTAGAGAGGTTTAATAAGATGCTTAAACTTATACGGACTAATAAATAAGTTTTGTGTAATTGTCTTCACAGTTATTTTGTGATTTCATTCATTTATTTATTTTTTAATTTTTTTTGGACTTGAGATTTTGTTTTCTTGTTATAGTATATATGAAAAATTTGTACTATTTGATTGAAAATATATTGTTCCTTTTTAACAGAAACATATTTATTTTAGAAACTTATGAATTTTGAAAAAATTATCTAAAGTTAAGAATATAATACAAAAAAAATTTGCAATAAATATCTATATTTTTTTTTTCAAAGACAGTCCACTACTGGGAATTTTCCCATTTCTCATACTGTTATATTTTTTTCACTTTTTAAATTTCAAATAGCTGAATATAACTGAACTAATTGTGAAATTCAATGACTAAGGTTGACTTGTTCATGTTTTATACAATATGTAAGTTTAAATGTGTGAAAAATGTTAAGTTACGGGTTTTTTGATACGAAATACGAGTTCTGGGAATACTTCCCACCACTGGACAAGTATATGTTTGTACTTTCACAAGTACATTTTTGTCATTCTACAAGTACAATTTACAATTTATTAGTAATTCCATGCTTAATTTCTAAAAAAACACATTTATAAACAGAACTATATTTATATTAATTTTAGTGAAAGTAATATTCAATTACACCAGAAATATTCTAAAATATTAGAATTCTAAACAATCAGAACAACCAAACTATTACAACTAATAAACATTTAAAACATATTAAACTAATAATTATTAATACAGATAAAATCTAGTAATCAGCTTCTTCTTCTTTTTTAATCCTCCCTTCGGCTGTTAAATCTTGATTACCATGTTCATTTGCATTCCTCCCTACCGTTGTTAAACCTTCATGGTACAACACAATTGAATCGAAAAACACTCATTTCCTCTCTGTTTGTGCTGTTTTAAAGTTACAGGATAACAACTCTTGTTGATTTTTGTAATACTGATCATCATGATTAGATCCATAAAGTAATTCTTTGTTATTCCAAATAAAGTGAGAATTATAATAATTCAGTGGACCAATTTTCGCAAGCTTTGTCCACGATTCATGCACATTATATTTCTTCATTACCCACACATTAACGAATTCCGATTCATCAACAACACTTGAGAATACTGCAAGTTCATCATTGATCGTTTTCAGGTTGTTTCCAACCACTCCATTGGGTAGTTCCATCTGTCGAAACATATCTTTTTTAAAATCATAACAAAATAAAAAAATGTTGAAGATGATCTGGACACGCAAGTGTTGTAGAAAACCATCCCTCACCCTTGCAGTCCAATGTAACGTTCCATTTGACGGCACCCATATACCAGATAAATAAGGATATTGATGTGTGATTATTCTCCACGTTAGATCTGTAATGTTGTATATAGCAGTGCACATAAATGTATCCATTTCAAGAAACATTATAACCTTGTAATGTTCATTTATATCTGTAAGTAAGTATCCGTTAAGTGTTTTGCTCATGCACTAACGCCGTTAAGTGTTTCCACTTACTAAGTAAGGGTATTCAAGACATTTGGAGTGAGGTGCCTTTTATGGGACAGGGTGTAAGGTGGCAGGTGGTTATTGGGCATTAACCCTTATTAATTAGTACTTAATTTATTTTTTTAATTAAAAATAATAAAAAAAAGTAGATATATAAAAAGGATTAATGCCCAAGAAACACCTGCTTTTTAATTTAATTCCCCCTCACCCCCGCCGCTTTCTTTTTGCCAATAAAAGGCACCTCATATTTTGAGGTTCCAATACTACCCCCTAACACGTTACCTTCTGTTTCTCTCACTTACTCCGTTCCGTTTATTACCGTTACCGTCGTTAACTATATATTCTGTTTCTCTTTCTCTCAGTTTTTTCAAATCTGCTTCCAATTATGATTTCGAATTCTCTCAATTAAATACGTTCTTCAACAACAACAACTTTTTGCAATTCATCTCGCTTCTATCGTCATATTCTCCAGAAAATCATAATTTTTAGCTTTCAATTCTCAACTGTACGAATCAATTTTCAGGTTGTTTACTATGAATTCAAGTATTTGCTTCCACCGTTACTCTATTTTATCTTCTTTTTTGTTTAAATAGTTGTATACGCTTCGTTTTTTTTGTTTAAATTTGATTTTCTGTTTTTTACAGTTTTTTCATAGTATATTTGCTCATGTATATCTCTGTTTTTTGTTGTGTCTATACTGTGTAATTGTTAATGTATTAGCTTCGTTTCTAATCTGTATTGCTGTCTTTCGGTTCGTTTTTTTGCAATTTGTTGTTAACTCTGTTTTTTTCTTTATTTTAATTTGAATATCTCTGTTCTACAATTTTTTGATAATATATTTGTTCATGTAGATGATCGTTGTTTTTTGTGGTTTCAGAACTGTGTAATTGTTAAATTATTTGCTTCGTCTTTTATGTGTTTGTGTTATGGATGTCATTTATATGATTGTGTAGTTTTTGTGCTATTTGTTGAGTACTGGGAAATTCCCATCACTCGTCGATTTTCTAGTTTTTTTGTCTTTTTATAAGTTTACCTTCAGTTTTTCAATAATTCTTGTAGCTCTTTTGTCAATTTCTGTTTTAAATAAAAGTTAACAATATATATACACATATTTTCGAGTTGTCTTAGTTTTATAAATGTTTTACTGCATTAGAACTTACGTTATATACCATTTATTGCTTTTATTTTGTTTTTCATAGATATTGATGTTCATTTTGTTATATATTATGAATGTTTTACTACATTTTTGTGTGATTGGTTAGTTTCTGGTGTAACATATTTAGTTTTGAGAATCTGTTGAGGTTTTGCAATCTTTTTTCTACTGCATTTTATCTCAGTTTTCTGATTTTTCCCATCCGTGATGTTGTACACAATTTTATTGTTTCTATTTTATGTGTTAGTAGCTTTGTACATAAGTTATTTTGGTTTTTTGATGTGAAATGTGAGTTCTGGGAAAGTATTCCCATCACTCGACAAGTACATTTTTGTACTTTTAAAAGTACATTTTTGTACTTGCACAAATACAGTTTTGTTTAGCATACACTTATTGTCTGCACTTCTGGGAAAATTAACATCACTCCCATATACTACATTTTTTCTTCTTATATTACTGATTCTTCTTAAGGTATATTTTTTGTGATGGCTCCTAAAGTATTGGCTTCTCTCAAGTATGGAACTGATAGTGCAATATATCCTTTTGAGTTTTTTGATTCTTTTAAGTCCATTAAACAATATGTGATACAGAGATGGGATGAGTTGAATCATGTATCCTTTGATATCCACTATAGTTATGGAGATCAGTTATCTTGCAAAATGGTTACTGAGGCTGATTATTGTACTCTTCTATGGTTATTTGAACGTGATGGTCTAGATAAACTGGATCTCTTGATTACAAATACAAATTCTATTGAGTGTTCAAATTCTACCATTTTTAGTTCATCATCTCATATTTCTAATGAAGTCGATTTTGAATCTGTCCCAATTGTAGAGGATGAACAAGATTATCCTCATAAAAAAGTTAAACTTCGTAGTGAAGACTGGAAAAACGGGTTAAAAGATGTTGGTCAAGTATTTAATGGCGGTTTGACAGAATTCAGATGTGTTTTGTCTAAGTTTGCGTGTGAAACTGGATATCCTTTTGACTATACCCACAATGATATTCGCCGTATTAGTGCTTGCTGCAAAAATCGCAAAAAATCTGGATGTTTATGGTATGTATATGCATCTGTTGATAATTCAGACAAAAAGCTTTATATAAGAACATTTGTCAAGCAACATACATGCGGTGTTCCGGATAGATCATTGTCAAATAATCGGTTGTCTTCTGATCTGATTAAGGATGTTATTATAGAAGAGTACAAGAGTAGACCTGCTACAAAACCGAATGAACTTGTTCATCATATCAAGGTCTTCTACGGTTATGATATTAGTTACAAGATAGCTTATGCAGCTTTAAATAAAGCCAGGGACGAGGTTTATGGAGATGCTGGTTTGTCTTATAACAGGATTTTAGGATACTTTAACAATTTAAAATCCGTGGACCCAACTTCTCAAGTACATTTGGATTTTGACCCAACAAGTCATGCATTCGAACGTTGCCATATTGCTTTTGGTGCTTGCCTTGAAGGCTTTAGTGCCATGCGTCCTCTTTTATTTGCAGATGCCACATTTTTGAAGTCTAAATTCCAGGGTCATCTGCTTGCTATAACCGGTAAAGATGCGAATAGAGGTATACAATTTAAAATTCAATCATCTCTTTCATTTTTATGTATATATGTTGTTTTATAGACCATAGTAAATTCATAGTGATATATTTTTGTACTTTTGAAAGTACATTTTTTACCTATGTAAGTACATTTTTGCAGGGTTATATCCAATTGCATTTTCTGTTTGTCGCGCTGAAAATACTGTTAATTGGACAAGTTTCCTCCAGTTTTTGCGTCCATTACTTGGTAATCGTGTGATTACCTTCGTTACAGACCGTCATGCAGGTATTGCTGCAACATTGAAGACAGTATTTCCTGAAGCTCACCACTCTTATTGCATTCTTCATCTAAAGAGAAATTTGAGACTCAGATGTAAAAGTAGTAAAAGTCTTTTTGAATCTATGTCACAACTTCTTGACAAATGTGCTCATGCTTTAACTACTGATGAGTATGATAAAGCTATTCATAATTTTTTAGAAGCGGGTGGTCCTGCTGCAGTTACCTTTCTTGAAAATCTTCCTAAAGAGAAATATGCAGATGCTTTTTTCCCAGGCCAACGTTACGACGAGATGACCTCAAATGCTGCCGAATCCTTTAATAATCAGATAAAGGTGAAGCGTGAATTACCTGTGACTGAACTTATCGATGCGATTCGTAATATTCTGATGGTTCAAATGTACAAACGATCTGTTTTCGGCAAGTCTTGTACTACTATACTCTCTACCCAGTCTCAAAATAGATGGGATCTTAAATTTGAGTATTGTCGAACATGGATTGTTCGTCAATCAAGTGACGATGTTTTTCAAGTTGAGTCTGATCCCATAATGATAGTTGATATCGCTAAACGTACTTGTTCGTGTCGCAAGTGGGAGTTTAAAGGTTTTCCTTGCACACATGCAGTTGCAGCTTTGTATTATGGTCGAAGGAACAACAGATATGATTATGTTGAAGATTACTTTTATTCTTCAAAGAATTTGGAGGCATATTCAAGAGCCATTCCTGCACTATCTACAATTGAAAATCTTAGTTCAACTTCTGAAGAGATTTTCATTCATCCTCCTGTGTCTAAAGTACAACCTGGTAGACCGAAGAAGAATCGTTTCCCTTCTGTTTCAGAGTCTTTTTTCCGCAAGAAACGATGTCTGAGTTGTAATCAAATGACTACTCACAAAACCTCAGAATGTGATGTAGTTATGCCTACCACTTGATTTTATAATTTTTCTTCTCTTGGATAGTTTTCTTCTTACTTTGTTTAATAAATTCAGTGTAACTATTATTAGATTTGTTTGTTTCTTACTTTTTGGATGATTTTTGTTCTCAATTGTTTTTTTTGATACAAAGTCCATGTGTTGGGAATTTTCACATAAATCAGTTTCTCTTTTTTAATAGGAAGATACACAAGCACTAGTCTGTATCTTTTTATATTATTAATTTTTCTGAAACATATTCAAGTGATGGGAATTTTCCCACAACTCAGTCAGTCATATTGTTTTCACTTAAAATTGCAAATATTACTAAATATAATTTAACTTATGGACAAAATTAATTGACTAAACTTAACATGTTACATTTTTAGACATCATGTAAGTTAAAATGTTTAAAAAATGATAAAGTTACAGGAATACGAGTTCTGGGAATGTTTTCCCACCACTGGACAAGTACATTTTTATACTTGTACAAGTACACTTTTTTATACTTGCATTTTTTTATGACATCTGAGTTTCAAGAGGTTAATTTTGATTAGTTTGATTATATTTCTTGTATTAAATTCTTATTGTATTGTTGAAGCACTAGTCTGTATCTTTTTATATTATTAATTTTTCTGAAACATATTCAAGTGATGGGAATTTTCCCACAACTCACTCAGTCATATTGTTTTCACTTAAAATTGCAAATATTAATAAATATAATTTAACTTATGGACAAAATTAATTTACTAAAGTTAACATGTTTTAGTTTTAGACATCATGTAATTTAAAATGTTTGAAAAATGTCTAAGTTACAGGAAATACGAGTTCTGGGAATGTATTCCCACCACTGGACAAGTACGTTTTTCCTACTTGTACAAGTACTTTTTTTGTAGCTTATGTTTCTACCTAGTGATAAAACTTTAATATTGTAAGCTTTCTAATTATTATGACATCTGAGTTTCAAGAGGTTAATTTTGATTAGTTTGATTATATTTCTTGTATTAAATTCTTATTGTATTGTTGAAGCACTAGTCTGTATCTTTTTATATTATTAATTTTTCTGAAACATATTCAAGTGATGGGAATTTTCCCACAACTCACTCAGTCATATTGTTTTCACTTAAAATTGCAAATATTAATAAATATAATTTAACTTATGGACAAAATTAATTTACTAAAGTTAACATGTTTTAGTTTTAGACATCATGTAATTTAAAATGTTTGAAAAATGTCTAAGTTACAGGAAATACGAGTTCTGGGAATGTATTCCCACCACTGGACAAGTACGTTTTCCTACTTGTACAAGTACTTTTTTTGTAGCTTATGTTTCTACCTAGTGATAAAACTTTAATATTGTAAGCTTTCTAATTATTTTTACAAGAAGATGTTCAAAACAATAATTTTTTCGGTTTTGACAGATGGAATTCTGTTATGGGAATTATTCCCAAAACTCAAATTTTTTATATCTTAAGATTTTTCAATTTTCTTTCAAATCCAAATATTTACTTTTTATAAGTACAAAAGTGTACTTGAAGAAATTTCATTATTAAAAGACTAATAATTAATTAATTGTTATCTGAAGAGTCATTTTGTTTGTTCATATTCCAATAAGTTCACTTCTTTTTGTATAATCTTTTGTCATAAATATAAGTAATACAGTCAATCCTTTCTCTCAAATTTTTACTTGCATAAGTACAATAGTGTACTTGAGGAAATACATTATTAAAAGACTAAATATTAAAAGACTAAGTAATAATTTCATTGTCAGATGAAGAGTTATTTAGTCCGTTCATCTTCCAGTAAACTTCTTCTTGTGTAAGTTTTCTTTATAAATATATGTACTGAACCTGTCACTTCTAACACATATTACAACTACTTTCTTACTAAATCACATACTCTCTCTACTCAAAAGATCATCATGGACACTGGTTTTTTCTCCTGTCTCACTGATGATATGCTTATTATTATTCTAGTTTGCCTGCCTCCTGATATTCTTTTCAACGTCTGTAGATTATTATCCAAAAGATTTTATAATATCATTCAATCGCCTAAATTTATAGCTGCCCATTTGGCAAAAAAATCTATTTCGAACTCCATGTTAATTCATGAACCCTTTCATTTACCTTATATACTTAAACCTACTGTGCATTCCAGTGTTTTTGATGCTAAGCATTTAAATATGCGTTGTTTTCAAAAGGTTTCTGCAACGTGTAATGGGTTAATTTTGTTTTTTGGTATTGGAGCTGCTAATTCTCATTATTCCTGTTATGTGGCAAATCCTGTTGTAAAACAGTTTCTGCCTCTGCCTGTTTTTCCGCATTTTCCAGATTGCTATCGTAGAAATTGTATATCTTTTGGATATTGTAGTTCTTCTAAGGTATACAAAGTACTTCATTTCTCGGAAGAAATCTCTAGATGTATAATATTAACGATAGGCGTTGATCATCAATGGAGAAACGTTAATGCTAACGGTAAGATAAGTGGTTATATTAAAGAACTCATCAGTTCTGCTTACCATAGTATGTATAATTTCCGCCATTCTGTTTATTCTGTTACAATTGGCTGTTTTGTTTTTTGGTTATGTCAACCAAAATGTCGTATTCTTTGCTTTAACCTTGAGACTGAAATTTTTGAAGAAATTATGTTTCCTTCTCGTAACGATTTAAGAGATTGTAACTGCTCTCTAATGGAAATGGACAATTCTCTTTGCTGCTGGGTGTGGATGAGGGATCAAACAAATTATTTATATGAGTTTTGGTTGCTTAAAGCTAATGGAGAATGGCTAAAGCATAGTATTGATTTGAAGGGTGATAGACGTTTACATCCTTTCAATTATACTAATTTCAGGATCATTGGATGGTTGAAAAGCATGGAATTACTCGTATTTTATGGAAACCAAGATGCATTTGTTTACAATGTAAAAGCTCAGGAACTACATCAATTTCATGATAAGAAACAAGTTCCTTCTTTTATTTTTGGTCAAACTTATTACTTGGGAACATATTTTGAAAGTTTGGTCCCGTTGACTAATCTTTCATTAGTTATAAACCCTATAGAACCATATAGGAGCCAACATAGCTCCTACTCAAGTGGTGTTATGGCATCTGAGTTTCAAGAGGTTAATTTTGATTAGTTTGATTATATTTCTTGTATTCAATTCTTATTGTATTGTTGAAGCACTAGTCTGTATCTTTTTATAATATTAATGTTTCTGAAACATATTCAAGTGATGGGAATTATCCCACAACTCAGTCTGTCATATTTTTTTCACTTAAAATTGCAAAATATTACTGAATATAATTGAACTTATGAACAAAATTAATTCTCTAAAGTTAACATGTTACATTTTTAGACATCATGTAAGTTAAAATGTTTAAAAAATGTTAAAGTTACAGGAATACGAGTTCTGGGAATGTATTCCCACCACTGAACAAGTACGTTTTTGTACGAGTACATTTTTTCTACTTGTATTTGTAAAAGTATTTTTTTGATGGAACAAAGTTATGAATTACTATATTAAAATTTTAATTTTACGAAGTTTGAAATACGATGAAATATATTCAAATACGAGTCATTCATTACATCATTTAAAGTCAAACTAGTTTTAAAAAACAATTAAAAAACTAAAGTCATAACTCATAAAAAAACAAAGGGAACGTTTCCTGTATTGTTATTTGATAATACTCTTGTTTATGGAGGACTATCGATATCTGGTACGTGAGAGAAGTCCGGCTGTGGCCCACAGTCATATTTGATGGTGTTTGCAATGTCGTTTGTAATATCCGAATACAGTTCAGCCCTGAATTCATTCACTCTCTCTATACTATAGTTTTCTCTAACTTTACCGTCATTGTATAGGTCATATGCGTACATCAAAACAAATATACCACAGTCCAGATTGTTTTTTTGCTGTGGGCAGGTTTCTGATACTTTGAGTGTAACAGGTATGTCAGTTTCACAATCCATTGGTGGACTAGGAAAAGCCTCCCTGATGTAATCGAAAACGCGGAGTGCTTCATCATATCCAATCTCTGATGTCCTCATTGGGTTGTGGTGTGTCCAGACTTCATCCCGATTATCTTGTGGATTGCAAACAAGTAATGTCCAATGGCCAGCATTCTTCCTGCTTGTCTCACTATAGAGTGGAAACATTATATAACGGGTAGATGAGCGAACTATATTATGGAATTTTTGGATAACCATCTTGTTTGCTTCTTGCTTATAATCTTCATAATTCTCGTTCCGATCTATTTGGTCGAGATAATACTGTAGAAACATAATAAAATGTCAGATAATGGAATATTCTAGTATTGTTTTCAATATATATGAATTACCAAATACATACCATGACATTAGGAATATAGTTACATTTGTTTGCAATCAGTTCTGGCGTCATAGATTCAAGCATAGCATCGTGTACTCTCTGCAATAATACAAATCCAGCTTCCAGGACCTGCAAAAGTTTTCTTATATTCAGTTTTGATGTACTTGTGCAAGTACATTAATGTTCTTGTAAAAAAAATCTGTGTTTCAAGCATATTGCCCTTCCTTATATTATCCATATCTTTCAAGGTGACCATGATTTCATCTTTCTTCCATACCCTAACAATAAACAACCACAACAAAGTTGTTAATCATCAGATTATTCATACATATTAATTGAACATAAATTATAAACAACTTACTCTATAAAGGGCCCAAGTCTCTTGAGATTTTCAATTTGCTTAACATCTTCTTTGACGAAATATGCTTCTAATGGTTTAAAAATTCTGACTTTTTTCTTATTAGTTCTCTTTGTTTTATTTTCAGTAACGTCTTTCCATATAATTTTATCTAATTTAGTATTCTTCGTTGATACATTCTTTTCCTTAACCTCATCATGTTGGAAATCACTGTCTGATGAGTCGAGTACAACTTTCTCATCCTTTTTCTTTTTAGCTGCAGGTGCAGCTCTTCTTGCTTTTAGTCTTTTCACCATTGAACTAACTAGTGGCTCCTCTTCAACTTTCTACTCTTTTCCCTCTAGATTCTTCTCTTGTTTTTTTGTTTTTTCTTCTTGTTTTGCATCACTTTTTTCAGTAAATTTCTTTTTCTGAGTCTCATTTTCTGATTTTTTTGTAAAATCTGTAGAGTCTTTGTCAAATTCTTGAATTTCGAACTCCTTCAGTTTGTCTTTCATTTCTGTATTTTGATTTATCACGGTTTTGTATGACATTTCCAGTTTCTTCAACTCAGCAACATAGTTTTGATTTTTCTCTGTTAGATCATGTATCTGATTCTCAGCCTCGCTTTTTTCGTTTTCTAAATCACTAACCCTTTCTACCATACTTTTTAATTTAGCTTCTACAATTGTTAAACTATCGACTCTAATGTTGTTATCAAACACTATTTCCTGATTCTTCTTCTTTAAAGCTTCTAGTTCCTTCATCAAACTTGTAAGTGTTAAATTTAATTTTTGAATGTCATTCGCCATCCTTTCTTTCTCTTTAATCATTTGTAGCATTGAAACAGTTGCCTCCTCTTCTTCTTCATCGTCATCATCATTTTCATCATCTATTAAACCAAAAATATAAAAAAACATGATAAGTACTAAAATTTACTTGTACAAGTACAAAAATATATTAAATATACCTTCCTCCTCTTCAGAATATGATTTATATTCTTCAACGTCTTTTTTCTTTCTTTTTCTTCTCTCTTCTTTCTCTGATTCCTCTTCTGTATCACTGTCATCGATTAGAGTTCTTTTCCATTTCTTTTCATTTTCTTCAACCTTTTTACGTTTCTTTGTTTGTTTCGTATTTTTCTGCAACTCCTTGACCTCATTTTCATTCTCTTCGTCCTCTGACTCCGCTTCATTATGTTTAGAATCTAACATATATTCTTCGTCGTCTTCTTCCTCTTCATGGTTCTCTAGGTCTTTACTCTTTCTTTTAATCTTCATACCCAATTCTTTACCGACTTTCTTCTTCTCTCTTTGAATTTTTTTTATCTTTCTTTTTCTTCTGTCTTGTTCCTCTGTCTCCTCTTCGGTCTCACTATCATCTATTACAGATTTTCTTTTACATTTTTTCCTATTCATCTTTAATTCTTTCATCTCTTTTTCGTCCTCTTCATCCTCTTCGTACTCTTTCTCCTCTTTATCGATCCCAAGTTTCTCAAATTCTTCATCGGTTATTTCAATCTTCTCTATGATCTGAAATTTATATATTGTTTTACTGTTTTGATACTTAAAACAAAGGTTCAGAGTACAAGAACAAGAAACTAAGAAATCCCATAACTCAAAATTCTCACAACTATATTATTGTACTTGCAAAATTTTTCATCTAGAAATGCAAAAATAGATGAATATAAATGAATATAACTGAAATAATATAAAAATTAATTGAATAAAGTTGACTTTCTTACATTTTTAAACACTATGTAATTTTAAATGTATGAAAAGTTCTAAGTCACAGGGTTTTTGATATGAAATACGAGTTCTGGGAAATATTTCCCACTACTAGACAAGTGAGTTTTTGTGCTTGCGCAAGTACAAAACTATGATTTCTCTTCAATTTCTCTTCAATTTTATCATATGTTTACATCTAACAGGTTCTAGAATCAGTTTTTTCCTTACCTGGTCGGATTTTAATTTGTCGATGACTTGTTTTTTGTAATTAGGGTTCTTGCAAATTAACGTCCATCTCAAGCATCGAGGAAATGCATTTATCGCATTTTTCTTTTTCTCACCGATTGTTGTATGCTCAAAAAACCATCTCTGAAACACAGTAATACTTAAAACCAAAAAAAAAAACATACACAATTAAGATGTCTCTATATTTAAATAAAGACTTACCAAGATTGCAGTGACACAACCTGAGACTTTCTTGGGTGTGAACAAGTTTTCCCTTAACGACTTAACCAACATTCTGAGAATGCTTTTTGACCAGTTGAAGCTCTTCAAACTGTCCAACTGTTCTGAGTGCTTTAAGTACTTCCTATTTTGTACTTCACCTTGTTCGCAAAAGAATAATGTATTGAAAGAAAGTAACGTCATCAATTTTGGAAAATCTTCTTCGATACTCGTATTATCCGTTTCCTCTAACACTTTTTCAATCGCAGTCACTATTCCTTCTTTCTGTATTTTCAGATCTTTGAAAATTCTCAGCTCCCATTTTGACTTTTCTTCGAGTTCCGCTTTTGAAAAAATAGGAACTTCCTCGGAACCTTCCTCAATAGCAAACAATACCTTCACGTCTCTCCAAGTTACTTTCAACATTTTTTCGCCAAGTTTGAAGGTGTTTGTGTTGGCATCATGACATTTGATTATCTGACACGGTAGGACGTCCCCTACCTTTCTACCGTCTTTGTCCTTTTTGAAATCGAATAGTTGTTTGAAGAGATAATAGAAAGGCGTCTTCCTGCACGCCTCAATGTGTTCGGGTGTAACCTCTGGTTTTGTCAATATTTTGTTAATAACGTAAAGTGTGGATGCGTAACCTCTCACCATATCTGTATTTATATCAAATCAGTAAAAATATTAATAAATAAAGCATAAAGTATACATGTCTTTGTTTGTTATAGCCTATGCTGTAGATATCGCCGCCTAGGCGCGCCTAGGCGCCGTCTAGGCGTCAACTCCCCCCTCAACCGCTTACGCCTAGTAAAAATGCTAGGCATTTTTTCCCAACGCCTTAGTCGCCGTGGAAGAGGCGCCTAGCCCGCCTAGGCACCGAATAATGGTAAAAACTTGCCGCCTAGGCCCTCCATTAAATTTATTTTACTCTCGAAAATTCTTGAATTGATATTATAAATCTAATTTTAGAATTTTTCATATTCAATATAGTGGTGTTAGATGAATTTTATAACTTAAATAAATAAAATTATCATAATTATACACGTGTATTACTAAATATATAAAATTACATAGCAGGATTCAAAACCGCGTAATCCCGCCTAGGCCCCGCGTAGTCTCTCCTAGGCGCTAGGCCCCAGTCGACCGCCTAGGCCGCAGAACCGAGATCTACAGCATAGGTTATAGCAGAAGGTAAAAATTCTCTACCAAGTAAACTGTAACGTGTACTTGTACAAGTACAATATTGTACTTAGACAAGTACAAGTACAATATCGTAAATACATTTTTTTCTACAAGACACATAGTTTTAGTTAACAGATTTTTCATATACAATTTTGACTTTACTCAAACATAGTCCAGTTCTGGGAATTTTGCTACATCACAGGCAGTCACGTTTGTTTAAATGTGTGTGAAAAATGTTCAAGTTATGCATTTTTTGATGTGAAATACGAGTTCTGGGAATAATTCCCACCACTGCGCAAGTATATTTTTGTACTTTTGTAGGTACATTTGTCATAGGTGCATGGTCAAAATTCTGAATCTGGTTTTGTTACACACTTTCTAAGTTACTCTAATTCTGAATCTGTTTAACTAAATTTTAGTCTTATAAAATTATAATTCTACAATTACCAGATCTTAAAACTCTATAATACTTATAAACACAGTGTCATTTATGATGATCTATAACAGTACAAGTCAAATAAATTTCACACTCGACTATTAATTAGAGAATATAATAAGATTTTTCCTGTGTTTATAACAGCAAAATTTGAGTTTATTTTAACATTTCAAATGCTCAACGATATTAACAATCCCAAAAATCAAATATAAACACTAAAATTCAAGTAAAATTCAAGTAAAATTCAAGTAAAACCCAAATATACTGTAAAAATTACATAAAAGTTTCAAGTACCTTCAAAGATTAATATAACTTCTCTACCATTTGCTGATATCAAACGTTCATAACTAAAATTTCTGAAGACATTTTAGTTGACAGAAACAAGATGAGAAACTACGTGATTGACTGAATGTGTAATTAATTTTTTTGATGAAATTTTATTTGAGAGAAAGAGAGAGAGAGAGAAATGAGAGAATACGTGAGTGAATGAACGAGTAACTAATATTTTTGAATATTTAAGAGAAAGAGAGATAGAGAGAGAGAAAGAAAGAATACGTGAGTAACAAAATGAGTGTTGCATGTATTTTGTTTTCAAGTAACGGTTTTGCTCTTTTGTTTTTTAGTGAGGTAGTGGTAGTGGTACTAAGTGTACCGATTTGATTTTCTTTTGTCTTTTTTTTATTATTACGTGTAAAGGTTTTTTTTTAGTCAAATTACTAATTTAAAGGTTAATAATGTTACATTGATTACTTTGAAACGAAAAAAATGAAAAATAACATTAGAATTTGAATTCTGCGGAATTTGCCATAAGTGAGTATCTTCTATTCTTACAGGTGTTTTTTTCGTAATGTTGAAGAAAGTGAATTCGGTGTTTTTTCGTAATATATTTTGTATGTATTACACAGAATTATAACACTTAAAAAAAGATTTTGTTTCTAGGACAATATGGTTGATCTGATTTTTTTTTTTGAGTTATGGGATTTTTTTTAGTTTTTTGATATTTTTGTGTTTAATGAGACTTCTCTAAAAACAATTGTAAACACAAATATTGATAATTCAAAGGAACTACAGTTAGGTTAACTTGGAACATTTTAAGACATAAATGTTAAAAATAATTACACTAGAAAACAACAAATCAGTATTAAAATGCGATCTACATTTGTTAACCATACTTCAAGGCTTCATTTAAATGCATGCATTGACATCCGTTCTTATCACAATTTTCTAGCATCAACCAATTCAAGAGGCAACACCTAAATTGTTCAATGACACCTTTATTGTATCGACTGCTTATGCGCTGACTCTTATGATGCTCTGCAGCATTAAAAAGTAAAGCTACTCCTGAGTCATTGTTAACGAAACCTGTGTATGTAATTTTATCTGTCTGCAAAATAACATCAATATTTGTTTTGACAGATGAAATCAACAACTTCATTAATTTCTTAGCATCTTGCACTGTCTTCCATCCAATTGAATTCTCCTTCGTATGAGGTAGTGGGGTATAGTGATAAAATGTTTTCTCACTTTTGTGATAGACCATGAGTGTCCAAAATGTGTTTCGTGCAGTTAATGTCTTTATAGGCAATAACACAGTTTCGTAACTCAGGTAGAGTTTCTTAAACTCTTCCATTATGTATCTGTGTTGTGCATCAATATCATCATCATTGTTAAATACCTAAAGAAAATGCAAAAAAATATATATCAATCAACAATTGTAATACTAGACTATGCAACTACAGATATGTACTTCGACAAGTACAATATTGTTCCTGGGCAACTACATCTTCGAAAGATACAAGTCCATTCTGGGAATTTTCCCACAAACCACTCTCACTTCAAATGCTATAAACACAAACATCTATTATATTTTAACAATACACTTTTAACATAAATATAAAATTCAACTTTTAAAATAATATAAAGGCAAAAATAAAAACAAAATGTAATCTGAGTTAAAGTTAAATTACCTCATTTGCTATGTTGATGTGTGTAACTTTTTTTGCTTTTGGATCTTTAATGTAACTACCTGTAAATTTTGTTACCATCATATCTAGTACTGCCGCTATAACCTAAAAAAAAGAAGTTCAATAAAAAATGAGATTAAAATAATAAAGATCCCAAAACTTGAGTTATACCATTAATGATATTACAATCAAAAAATCAAGAAATCAATTGTGTTTCTCAAACATTCATAAACTGAAAAAGATGAAATCTACATACCATTACTGGAATTTGTACTCCTATTTGCGCAACTTTCATTGCATCAGCTACAGATATCTGTAAATCATTTTTCTTCAAAATAATTTCAGTTTCAGGATTATTCTTTCCCAGTTTCAGTAGTAAACCATAAGTATCAGTAGAACAAGCAAGGTGTAGTGGAACAAAAGTTGAACTCGCATCGTTTCGTGCTTTCTTTCTGCTATAATTTATTTTGCTTGTTTTATCTTCTTTTTTTTTCCGTTTAGATGACTCAGGAGCTATAGGTTCCTTTACATTTTCTTGTTCACGAATATTTTTCTCTAAACATACAATTGCCAAACAATCAACATTCTCCTCATCTAAATCTGTCTTTTCTTCTACAGTTATATTTTTTTTTTCGAAAACATTTTCTTTACTCATTTTTGAAGATTTTTTTTTCTTATTTGCCATTTTCTTCACTCTTGAACCAGTTCTCACAATCTCAGTGTCTTCATCATACAAGTGTGATATTGGTTCTGCATAAAGACTTTCTTTCAATGATTCATTTTCATTAAATAATTCAATATTTTCTGTCCTCAAAAGACGGTTAGCTTGAATTAACTCTTTGTTGGTTTTCATCTCTTTGTCCAACATATCTTTCCATTGTTCCATCTTTTCTCTATAGACATCTACACCCATTTTTGTTTGTCTCATCTCCAAATCACCGATTCTGATTCTTAGTTCTCTCATCTCATCTTCCTTCGTTCGTATGTCAGACTTCAACGATTTATTCTCATCAGCAATTTTGACATATTTTTCTATCATATTATTCCTCTCAATCTTGAATTGATCTGCATTTTCTGTCAACCATTTATTATTATCAACAACTTCTTTTAATTGACTCTCCAATCTTTTAATTTTGTCGTCTTTCGATCTTAACTCCTCTTGTAGTTTATTATTATCATCTACTACTGCATGAAACTTTTCCTCAATTGCACTAATCTTTGGCTCCATCAAACTTATTTTCTTTTGATTAGTAGACTGATCTTGATTATCCAAGCTAGTTTGTCCCATAAATCCATAATTAATAGCTTTACCAATAGAACTATCAAGTTGTGATTGACCCAACTCAGATCTCTCAAGTTGGACTCCATCATTATTTATATTTTCTATAGGTTGAGTATCATCCTTTTTATCATCAACAGTATTATCTTGATAATCATTACTACAATCATTTCTATTATCGTCTTCATCATCAGTATCAATTTCATCATCATCATCATCATCATCATCATCATCATCATCATCATTTTCATTATCATCGTCATCATCATCATCATTTTCAATTTGATCTTCATCATCATCATCACTTTCATCATTTTCAATTTCTTCTTCATCATCTTCTTCATCATCCTCATCCTCATTTTCACTAACTTGATCTCCAAGTGCAATACTGATTTTCTTCTTCTCTGATTTCTTAATTACTAAGGATCCAATTCTTACCTGTAAAAAATTAAAATGTATTAAAATTTACTACACAAATTTCTCATATTTTGACATTTTACATACCATTACTCAAACAGTCATGTTTTTTTCACTTTTTAATTTACATATAACTGAATATAAAAACTTATTTTCGAAAATTCACTGAATAAACTTGACTTGTTACTGTTTTAGATATAAAATGTTAAGTTAGGAGTTTGTTGATATAAAATATAAGTTCTTGGAACACTTCCCACCACTAGACAGATACATTTGTGTACTTGCACAAGTACGTTTATGTGATTCTACAAGTACAGTTTTGCATTTTATTAATACTTGCAGAAACATAGTTTAAAAAACTTAAATGTACTTGCATTTTATTACGAGCAACTTTATCCCTTAACTTAAAATCACATAACTCAAAATACAATAAATAGAAAAACATAAACAAAAAACTTACGTTAACAAGTCTAAGTAACAGTTGTGGGAATTTTCCAACAACTTAGAGTGTCATATTTTTTTCCTTTTTTAAATGGGATATAACTGAATATAACTGAATATAACTTGTTACAGTTGTAGACATTATGTAAGTGTAAATGTGTCAAAAATGTTTAAGTTACATGTTTTTTCATGTCAATTACGAGTTCTGGGAATACTTCCCATCACTGCGAAAGTACAGATTTGTACTTTTGTAAGTACATTTTTATAATTCTACAAGTATAATTTTGTGATTCTAAAAGTAAAACTCAGAGTGTCATATTTAACTGTATGAATTGTAACTTTATCCAAAACAAAAATTCCTTGACTTAAAGTTCCATATCTCAAAATACAAAAAGTAGAACAACAAAAACAAAAAACTTACATTATCAGAGGTAACTTTATCAATATACTTTGACTTGAATGTCTCTTTATCTTTTAGATGAATCACATCTAGCCATTTGAAAATACGAGGATAAACGTGATCTTTGGTTGGTTTCCATTTATTGACATGCTCAAAAAAAATGGCTACAATCATAGACGATAACATGTTTAGTAGATGTATATTACTTAATCAAATCTTATCTATCTTCATATAATAAGTTACTTACCACAAGCATGCAACCAGGTCCTTTAAGATTGTGTTTTTTGTTGGATGACAATGATTTCATTAGTCTATTAGCCATGTCACGTGCCCAGTTGTAATTTCTTAGTTTTTCAAGATCTTTAGAAACTCCAACAGCAGACCATTCAATTCTTCCAGCATTATATGGGTAGAAGCATGTTTGTAGGGCTAAAATGCAGATTAAACGCGCAAAATTACGTAAACCTTGATTACTTGTATCATTATCATCTAATAGACTTTTAATCTTTAATTTCAAAACCTTTGAAGTTACTTGTTTTTCATAACTTTTAAATTGACTTTTAAACCATTTTGTTGATATCACATCTTTTCTGTTGAAACTGGGTACCTCTTCATCACCACCTTCAACACCCAATATAAGTTTAACATCTACTTCTTCTATTACAAACCCTTTGTTTGCAACTAATTCCATTTTCCTTGTTTTTGTATTAAATGTTTCGATAATGTATGGGGCAGCAATGTTTTTATTTCTAATAGAAGATCTCACCTTAGTTAGCTCAAAAATCTCTTTTATTAACAAATAAAACGGAAGACATTTACAAGAACGAATGTGTGCTCTGCTTACATTCTTGTGTCTCAAAGCTTGGAACAATCCATCTAATGAAGATCTAACTTCAGAATACTTTTTAGACGTTCCTGAGAAAAGACATTGTAATTAAAATGATTATTATACGAAATCTTTTAGGAACTTTTTTATGTTTCCTTTTCCAATTTGTATCACTAAAACAAAACATAATTACGAATTAAAAATCAACATACAGAACATAACCGTTAAAGCCCATAAACATTTAACATGAAAGTATGTTATGTTATTACAGAAAGAGTAAAGTAAACATAAATACATTACCTAATCTCTTTTTTTTGACTTTTACTTGTTGTTTTTTCATTTTGCTGAAGTTTTCTCTTTGAATTGAAAATTAAAACACAAATTGAGTAATGGGTGAAGTTTGCATGCACGAATCTGTGCTTGCAATTTACAAATTTGAAGGATTCGAGTGTTTAAATGATTTTTTGGTTTGAGTTGTACTGCTTAGTTTTTAGAGAGGTTTATTAATAAGATGCTTAAACTTATACGGGACTAATGAATAAGTTCTTCACATTTCTTTTATGAGTTCATTTATTTATTTATTTATTTTTTTATTTTTTTTGTGCACTTGAGTTTTTGTTTTTTATGTAAGTGTAAATGTGTGAAAAGTGCTAAGTTACAGTTTTTTTTGATGTGAAAAACGAGTTCTGGGAATACTTCCCACTACTGGGAGAGGTGCGTTTTTGTACTTGCGCAAGTACATTTTCTTATCAAATAGTGGAACCCGAATAACGAAACAAAAAAATAATATAGTTTACAACTTAAATTATATACTTGCACAAGTACAATCGTGGAATTGAGCAAGTACATTATTAAACATACAATTCAATTATGGGAAAGTTCCCATAACTCAATTTTCTTCAAAAACCCTATAAAATTCATGCATATTATACTTGAGTTCTGAAAATACTTCCCACCATTGGACAAGTACATTATTATACTTGTACAAGTACATTTTGGTGCTTGCAAACTATATTATGATGGAACAAAGTTATGAATTACTATACTAAAACTTTACTTTTACGAAGTTTGAAATACGATGAAATATATTCAAATACAAGTAATTAATTACATCATTTAAAAAAAGTAGTCTTAAAAAACATTTAAAAAAGTAAAGTTGTTTTGTCATTTGATAATGTTTTTGGCTATGGCGAAATACCGACATCGGGTATTTGAGAAAGGTCCAATAACTATGGGAAAGTAATAGTAATATATTTTGTAGTTTTACTAAGTTATATAATGTAATATTGTACTGTGCAAGTACATTACTAAACATACAATTTAATTATGGGAAAGTTCCCATAACTCAATTTTCTTTCAAAAACCTTATAAAATTCATGCATATTGAATGTTGTCTCAAAATACTTGTCTTATAGATATATTTAATGATTTAAGTCTTAGGGTTTAGGTCTTAGGGTTTAGGTCTTAAGGTTTAGTGTTTAGAGATTATAGTGTAGGGTTTTATCCAAAAGTGGAACCCGGATAACGAAACGAAAGATTACTTGAGTCTAGAAATTAGATTATATACTTGCACAAGTACAATAGTGTGTTAGCCTCACCTTGTTTTTATTCCCGTTTTAATATTCGACAAATCATTATTTAAACTAAAATTCATTTTGGTATCACTTAAAATGTTTTCCAAAACCCCTCATTAGATTAGTTGTGCTTACTTCATTGTTACTTAGCTTGAAATTCAAAATAGCAGCCCCGCGGTACACCGGACGAATGACGCGGTACACCGCAGGTCACGGACCAGAAGCACGGTGCACTAGATGGCCCGACCAGTAAGCTCAGAAATCTGCACGGTACACCGGACCTTTGTCACGGTACACCGGACCACTACACGGAGCAGGGATGCGGTACACTACATAGTCCGACCAGTAAGCTCAAAAGTTAGTCGAACAGTCACGCGGTGCACCGGACCATATCCGCGGTACACCGCACGAGAGGGTTTCAGCACTATTACTAGAGGACAAAGCTTATATCCGTTAGAGATAAAATAGATCCGTTGGAGAGAAGCCTTATGACCGTTGGATCATCCTTTCAGCTATAAAATGGAGTTCATTCAAGACACAACTCAAGCCTTCCATCTACCAATCTTAAGAGCAATTAATTCTATCATTCAAGGAGGTTTCAAAGGAGCATTCAAGTCATATTTATTGTGAAGCTAATTAGTTCTATCTACTCATTTAGGAGTTTAGTCACAAAGCTTTTATAAGCACCCCTAAACACTTTTTCCCTTTCCTCTTAGTTCTTGTAATAGATTAAGAGAGTAGTGTGAGCATAGGTTTATGCTTGGTTCCTTGTGTTGGTGATAACACAAGTGTATTTCCTTCAAAGGGTTTTTGAAGTGGTTGTAAGGGTTTGTATCTCACCCGGTTAAGAGTTACGAAGATTAGTTGAGAATCTTGCAAATCCTAAGGAGGCTTCCTTAGGTAGTGGATGTAGGGAAACCGAACCACTATACATCGTTGTGTATCGTATTCTATCTCTACACTCTTTATATTTCCGCACTCTATATGCTTGATAAAATGCCTACTTGAATAGTTTGATATTATTGTCTATTAGGATTATCTAGTTTTATACTATTTAGTTTGCTAATACAATAGGATTCAAATTAGCTTTTAATTTTATTTACTTGAAATAAAATTAGCCGATTAATTTCTATTGTCCTATTCAACCCCCCTTCTAGGACGCATATAGTATATCAATTGGTATCAGAGCCTAGCTCTATTGTACTTAATCGTTTCTAGAGTTAATACGATATGGATTCTAATCAACCGGAAGGTTCATGTTCTACTAGACCTCCGCTTTTTGTAGGAAAAGACTATTTTGGATGGAAAAAGAAGATGGAGATTCATGTGAAAGGAATCGATTACTTTTTATGGATGGCTATCAAAAAGGGTCCTTATATTCCCTACGTTGCCGGAAGTACAACGGAGGTAAAAGATGAGGATGATTATAATGATCAAGACATAGCTAAACTTACCAAAAACAACAAAGCTATGAACATCCTCATAAATGGATTAAGTGTCACGGAATATGCTAGAGTGAGTGAATGCAATTCCGCTCATGAAATGTGGCAACTCTTGGAGCTATCATATCAAGGAACGGAAGATATTAAGGAAACCAAGATTGGTCTCTTTATCACTAAGTATGAGCTTTTTCGTATGGAGCCCGATGAAGCCTTGAATGCTATGCATCAAAGATTTTCTAACATTGTTAACACTTTGAAGACTCTTGGTCAAGAGTATACCAACAAGGAACAATGTCGAAAAATCTTATTTGCTCTTCCAAGGAAATACAAGACAAAGATCAACTCTATAAGAGACACTAAAGATCTTTCAAAGATGACGGTTCATGAACTCATTTGCAACCTCATGACGGAAGAACTTGTGCTTGAAGAAGAAAAGATAAGAGATGATGAGGAGAAGAAAATTAAGAAATCTATTGCTTTCCATGCCATGAGTTCTAAGTTGAAAGAACGAAAAGAAAGGAAAGAAAGTGAAGAAGAAAACTCTCATGAAGAAGAAACTAGTGAAGATGAAGGAGTGGCTATGCTAGCAAGAGACATGAAAAAATTCATGAGATATAAACGCTTTGCCAAGAAAGGAAGCTCTTCCACACCCTACAAGAAGAATGATAGAGCTATCAAACAAGATGAACCCACTTGCTATCATTGCAAGAAGGTTGGTCACATCAAAACCTATTGTCCTCTTCTTCAAAAGGAGAAACCGAAAAGAGCTATGCATGCCAATATCACTTGGGATACTCAAAATTCGGATGAAGAAGAAAGTGATAATGAAAATGTCAATCTTGTTGCCTTTATGGGAAAAGTTGAGAATGATGAAGATGCTTCTTCGGATGATGATACCGGTACTACTCACTTTGCCTTTATGGCAAATCATGATGAGGTAACTCCTAAATCCAAACTCTCTTTAACTAATGATGATGCTAGTGAACAAGATATTCATGAGGCATTTGATTCTCTTTATAATGATTTTTTAAATTCTATTGAAACAAACAAAGTTTTAACAAAAGATTTAGAATTTGAGAAAAATAGAACTAAAGAGGTTTTGAAAGCTTTGGAAGATTGTCAAAATCTTTGTGATGAATGTATAGATGATAATGAGAAACTTCATCTTATTGAGAAAAATCTTTTGGAAGAAAAAGCCTTGTTAGAGAAAAAGATTGTTGATCAAAATGCCATTATTTTAAAATTTACTAGTGGGCAAGAAAACTTGGATTTGATTTTAGGTTCTCAAAGAATGGCTTGTGAAAAAAGTGGTGTTGGATATGATCCATTCACTCACCAAAAACCTTTGAAAAATGTCTTTGTAAAATCAAAAATTTCAAATGCAATTCCATCCTCTTCAAAATCTTCTATCACTTGCACCTATTGTGAAAAACTTGGTCATGATGCATCTCATTGCTACTATCGTAAATTATTAGATTTGGGATCTCTTGTGCCAATTTGGAAAAGACCTAAATGGGTCTTAAAAAGAAAATCCACTAACCCTCATGGACCCAATCCAAATTGGGTACCTAAAGCTTAAATTACTTTTTGTTTGTAGGGGTTGAGCATCAAGAAGCAAAATATATGGCTACTTGATAGTGGATGCTCAAGACACATGACCGGAAATCCATCATTATTTACAAATTTATATAAAACTAAAGGTGATAAAGTTACTTTTGCCGACAACACTAAGAAACGCGTTTTGGGTAAAGGTAACATTGGTAATATGGACTCTTTACTTATCTCTAATGTGTTACTTGTTGAGGGTCTCTCTTTTAACTTGCTTAGTATTAGTCAACTTTGTGATGTTGGTTTTAGTGTTAAATTTGAAGCATCTAGATGTGTTGTTTTCAAAAATGATGAGTTAGATACTATGTTTATTGCAAAAAGATCGGATAATGTTTTTGTTGTTGATCTTGAAAGTCTTATGTGCAAAAATATTAAATGCTTATCCGTGGTTAATGATAGTTGGCTTTGGCATAGACGTTTAGGACATGCTAGCATGGATTTAATTTCAAAATTATCTAGAAAAAATCTTGTTGTTGGTTTGCCTATTTACAAATTTGATAAAGATAAATTATGTGATGCATGTCAACTTGGTAAACAACATCGTTCATCTTTTAAATCCATTAATAAGGTCATCACCGTTAGGCCACTTCAATTATTGCATATGGACCTTTTTGGTCCCGTTGATGTCACTAGTTTAGGAGGGTCTAGGTATGTCTTTGTTGTTGTTGATGATTACACTAGATTCACATGGGTGATGTTCCTTGCTTTGAAAAGTGATGCCTTCAATGAATTTGCAAAACTTTGTAGAAAGGTGCAAAATGAGAAAGGCTACTCTATTACATGCATTCGTAGTGATAATGGTAGTGAATATGTGAATTCTCCTTTTGTGCATTTTTGTGATGAATTTGGGATTGAGCATAATTTTTCGGCCCCTAGAACTCCCCAACAAAATGGGGTAGTGGAAAGGAAAAACCGAACTCTACAAGAAATGGCTAGAACAATGCTAAAAGAACATAGCTTGCCTACATACTTTTGGGGTGAAGCCGTTCATACGGCTTGTTATGTGTTAAATAGAGTTCTTATTAGACCCCTTATTAAGAAAACCCCTTATGAGCTTTGGAATGGTAGACCACCAACTATTGCTTATTTTCGTGTTTTTGGGTGCAAATGTTTTATCCTTAACACTAGGGACTATTTGGGAAAATTTGATGCTAAATCGGATGAAGGCATTTTTCTTGGTTATTCCACTAAAGGAAAAGCCTATCGCATTTTCAACAAACGTACTCGTACCATTGAGGAATCTATGCATGTTGACTTTGATGAGACTAATCCGTTTTGTATCAAGAAAGTGGTAGATGTTGTTGAAGATACTCCACTAGATCAACCCTTAGAATCTCCTACTCAAGAAGTCAAATCTCATGAAGAATCTCTTAAGGAAGATGATCAAGTGCTAAATGAAGCTAGTACGGATTTACCAAGGTGTTGGAAACATATCAAAGATCACCCAAGTGACTTAATTCTAGGTGATCCAAAAGAAGGTGTTACCACTCGCTCCCGTATTATTGCTCTTTGTGCTCATCAAGCTTTCTTATCTCAAATTGAGCCCAAGAATATTAAAGAAGCTTTGTTAGATGATCATTGGATTAATGCTATGCATGAGGAATTAAATCAATTTGAGCGTAGCAAAGTTTGGACATTAATGGAGAAACCAATTGGCCCCACTATTATCGGCACTAAGTGGATATTTCGCAACAAGCTAGATGACACCGGCATCATTACTAGAAATAAAGCAAGGTTAGTTGCTCAAGGGTACAATCAAGAAGAAGGTATTGATTTCGATGAAACTTTTGCTCCCGTAGCTAGACTTGAATCTATTCGTATGCTACTTGCTTTTGCTTGTTATATGAATTTTAAACTTTACCAAATGGATGTCAAAAGTGCTTTTTTAAATGGTTTTATAGACGAGGAAGTTTTTGTTAAACAACCTCCGGGTTTTGAAGATCCAAAATTTCCAAATCATGTTTTTAAACTTTCAAAGGCTTTATATGGTTTAAAACAAGCTCCTCGTGCTTGGTATGAACGATTAAGCAAATTTTTATTAGATGATGGTTTTAAAAGAGGAAAAATTGACTCCACTTTATTTATAAAAAGGTCTTCAAAAGATATCCTTCTTGTTCAAATTTATGTGGATGATATTATATTTGGTGCTACTAATGAAAATCTTTGTGAGAATTTTTCTAAAAGCATGCATAAGGAATTTGAGATGAGCATGATGGGAGAATTAAATTACTTTCTTGGACTTCAAATCAAGCAAATGAAAGATGGTATCTTTGTCAATCAAGCCAAATACACAAGAGAATTGATCAAAAAATTTGGCCTTGAAGATGCAAAGGAAATTGGAACTCCAATGAGCACATCCACAAAATTAGACAAAGATGAAGATGGTAAGAATGTTGATGAGAAACTATATCGAGGTATGATTGGTAGCTTACTTTATCTAACCGCTTCTAGACCCGATATTATGTTCCCCGTGTGTCTTTGTGCTAGATTTCAATCTTCTCCCAAAGAAACCCATCTTAGTGCCGTTAAGCGTATTTTTAGGTATTTAAAAGGAACCCTTAGTCTAGGACTTTGGTACCCAAGATTTACCTCTTTTGAACTAATAGGATATTCGGATGCGGATTATGCCGGTTGTAGACTTGATAGGAAGAGCACTAGTGGTAGTTGCCAATTCTTAGGTCAATCCCTTGTCTCATGGTCTAGTAGAAAACAAAATAGTGTTGCTTTATCCACGGCCGAAGCCGAATATGTTGCGGCCGGAAATTGTGTGACTCAAATTCTTTGGATGAAACAAACCTTACTAGATTTTGGCCTAGAGTATGATCGTGTTCCCATTCGTTGTGATAACACTAGTGCTATAAATCTTACCAAAAATCCCATTCAACACTCTAGAACAAAACACATAGAAATCCGCCATCATTTTATCCGTGATCACACTCAAAAAGGGGACATTGTACTTGAATTTGTTACCTCCGAAAATCAATTAGCCGATATCTTTACCAAACCTCTACCCCAAAATCTTTTTGAGAAAATTCGGTGTGAGATTGGCATGCAAATTCTCTAGCTTTTCTTTCATGCCATTAGTGTTTAGTACTTTTTATGTATATATTTTTGTGGCTAATATTTTCTTGATGTTTTAGGGTCCTTGAAGCTTCTAATTGTTATCCATTTTTTCCTTTGGTCCTTGTTTTTACTCAAATGTGTTTTGACCCCTTAAAATTTTCAAAATCATATCATTTGTTCTTTTTGTTGTTGACAAAGGGGGAGAAATTTTAGTTAAACTTTTTCAAATGCATTTTGTGAGGGGGAGTTTTATAAAAACTCTAGTGATTAGGTTGAGGGGGAGTTTTTGATCAAAACTTAATCTTAGGCATCTTCAAAAGTTTATGATTTGTCAAACATCAAAAAGGGGGAGATTGTTAGCCTCACCTTGTTTTTATTCCCGTTTTAATATTCGACAAATCATTATTTAAACTAAAATTCATTTTGGTATCACTTAAAATGTTTTCCAAAACCCCTCATTAGATTAGTTGTGCTTACTTCATTGTTACTTAGCTTGAAATTCAAAATAGCAGCCCCGCGGTACACCGGACGAATGACGCGGTACACCGCAGGTCACGGACCAGAAGCACGGTGCACTAGATGGCCCGACCAGTAAGCTCAGAAATCTGCACGGTACACCGGACCTTTGTCACGGTACACCGGACCACTACACGGAGCAGGGATGCGGTACACTACATAGTCCGACCAGTAAGCTCAAAAGTTAGTCGAACAGTCACGCGGTGCACCGGACCATATCCGCGGTACACCGCACGAGAGGGTTTCAGCACTATTACTAGAGGACAAAGCTTATATCCGTTAGAGATAAAATAGATCCGTTGGAGAGAAGCCTTATGACCGTTGGATCATCCTTTCAGCTATAAAATGGAGTTCATTCAAGACACAACTCAAGCCTTCCATCTACCAATCTTAAGAGCAATTAATTCTATCATTCAAGGAGGTTTCAAAGGAGCATTCAAGTCATATTTATTGTGAAGCTAATTAGTTCTATCTACTCATTTAGGAGTTTAGTCACAAAGCTTTTATAAGCACCCCTAAACACTTTTTCCCTTTCCTCTTAGTTCTTGTAATAGATTAAGAGAGTAGTGTGAGCATAGGTTTATGCTTGGTTCCTTGTGTTGGTGATAACACAAGTGTATTTCCTTCAAAGGGTTTTTGAAGTGGTTGTAAGGGTTTGTATCTCACCCGGTTAAGAGTTACGAAGATTAGTTGAGAATCTTGCAAATCCTAAGGAGGCTTCCTTAGGTAGTGGATGTAGGGAAACCGAACCACTATACATCGTTGTGTATCGTATTCTATCTCTACACTCTTTATATTTCCGCACTCTATATGCTTGATAAAATGCCTACTTGAATAGTTTGATATTATTGTCTATTAGGATTATCTAGTTTTATACTATTTAGTTTGCTAATACAATAGGATTCAAATTAGCTTTTAATTTTATTTACTTGAAATAAAATTAGCCGATTAATTTCTATTGTCCTATTCAACCCCCCTTCTAGGACGCATATAGTATATCATAGTGTACTTGATTAAGTACATTATTAAACATACAATTTTATTATGGGAAAGTTCCCATAACTCAATTTTCTTTGAAAAAACTATAAAATTCATGCATATTGAATGTTATCTCAAAATACTTATAACACAAACATAAAAAAAAAGAATGATTTCTAACAAGTGTATGTGTAAAATCTTATTTATAAGTGAAATTTAAAGGTGTGGAAAATGTTAAGTTACAAGAAATACGAGTTCTGGGAATACTTCCCAACATTGGAAAAGTAGAGTTTGTACTTTCACAAGTACATTTTTGTCATTCTACAAGTGCATTTTACAGTTTATTTGTAATTCCATGCTTAATTTCTACAAAAAACACATTTATAATAAGAACTATATTTATATTAAGTTTAGTGAAAGTAATATTCAATTACACCAGAATTATTCTAAAATATTAGAATTAACTATTACAACTAATAAACATTAAAAACATATTAAACTAACAATTATTAATACAGATAACATCTAGTAATCAACTTCTTCTTCTTTTTTAATCCTCCCTTCTGCGGTTAAATCTTGATTACCATTTTCATTTGCATTCCTCCCTACAGTTGTTAAACCTTCATGGTACAACACAATCGAATCGAAAAACACTCCTTTCCTCTCTGTTTCTGCTGTTTTAAAGTTACAGGATAACAACTCTTGATGAACATTGTTATAGTAATCATCATTATTAGATCCATAAAGTAATTCTTTGTCATTCCAAATAAAGTGAGAAATATTATCATTCAATGGACCAATTTTCGCAATCTTTGTCCACGATTCATGAACATTGTACTTCTTCATTGACCACACATTAACAAATTCCGGTTCATCAACAACACTTGAGAATACAGCAAGTTCGTCATTGATCGTTTTCAGATTGTTTCCAACCACTCCATTAGGTAGTTCCATCTTTCGAAATATATCTTTGCTAAAATCATAACAAAATATAAAATATTCATCATGATCTGGAATAGGCAAGTATGGTAGAAATGGTTCTTCATCCCTCACCCTTGCAGTCCAATGCAACGTTCCATTTGATGGCACACCTATACCAGATAAATAAGGATATTGATGTGTGATTATTCTCCACGTTAGATCTGTAATGTTGTATATCGCAGTGCACATAAATCTTCCTTGTTCAAGAAACATTATAACCTTATAATGTTCATTGGTTGCGTCAAAAAACAATCCAATTGTTTTTATATTAACAGGGTGGTCTGGGTTTTCTCCATGAAGAACCTTGTTGTCCATAAGATCCGCAATGTAATTCTTTGGATAAGGAAGCATATTAAATTGCTCTGTTGACGGGTTGACCAACACTAACGTCTGACAATCTGCGATGCAAATCAAACCATTACAAGTGTAAGACATCATTGGTGTCGTTACAAATCCAAATGGTATCTCCAAATCTGGTGAGATTTCTTGCAATCTATCAGTAGAATAGAATGACAATATGGGATGGATTTCATTTTTTGGGAGTCTACTGGTGATGAAAACTCCACCCTTATTTCTTTTAAAATCTAAATACCATTTTTCAAAATTAACGTCTTCAATTAACTCCTTCCATCGTCGACAAATGCATTTTGCACGCATTAATGCTTTGACTGATAATGACAAGAATACTATTATCAACAAGTTTTCTGTGAAGTTCATCATTTTTTATGTTGGTTAATGTTAATTTTCTCTGCAATTTCTAAGAATTCTTTAACGTTGAAAGGGATATGAAAAGTGTGTAATAACGTTTGTTAAAATCCTTCTTTTATAGACATTTTTCATTTTTGAATTTTGAGCGGGACATTTGAACTCGATTGACAGTTATTTTTTCAAAATAATGAACTGAACGGTTTTTTTTTTTCCTAAAAAAATGAACGGTTTCTTTTATGCCGTTGTACAAATGGATATGTGTATGAATGGAGATGTGTGTTAAGCTATTACTACTAACCATTCATTCTAGACAATCTGAGTTATAGGATTATATTTCCAAGAAGTAAAAGTTATTTCAAAGAAAAAACCTTTGAAGTTTTTATTTCCATCATCAGACGTAATGCTAACTTAATTCTTTGAAGTTTTAAACTTATTGCTCAGTTCTGGGAAATTTTTCCATAACTTTTTTTTTATATACAATCATAACATTTTATACAATTTTTAACTTACATTTTATTATATTTTAAGCTTTACTATCTTAACTTTTTCTTAATGAACTCAAATTCTAATTAGTTTATAAAATAATGGAACCCGGTTAACGAAACAAAAAATTACTTAAGTCTAGAAATTAGATTATATACTTGCACAAGTACAATAGTGTACTTGATCAAGTACATTATTAAACATACAATTTTATTATGGGAAAGTTCCCATAACTCAATTTTCTTTGAAAAACCTATAAAATTCATGCATATTGAATGTTGACTTAAAATACTTATAACACAAACGTAAAAAAAATCATTTTTTTGCATGTATACGTATCAAATGTTATTTATTAGTGATATTTTAAGGTGTGAAAAATGTTTAAGTTACAGGAAACACGAGTTCTGGGAATACTTCCCACCACTGGACAAGTTCATTATTGTACTTGTACAAGTACATTTTGGTGCTTCTAGTTGCAAAAGTATATTATGATGGAACAAAGTTATGAATTACTATACTAAAATTTTACTCTTACGAAGTTTGAAATACGATGAAATATATTCAAATACAAGTAATTCATTACATAATTAAAAAAAAAAGTAGTCTTAAAAAACATTTAGAAAAGTAAAGTTCTTTTGTTTGGTAGTTTATATGTTTTTTTTCTCTTTTTTCTTTTTGGCCCACGAATCCATTTAGGGCGAACGTGTATTTTCCAACTTCCAAATGATGCTTCGAATAGATACTATAGAAGGTTAATGGACCTTTGGTTACCCGACAAGGCAACACGTGTCTCACACCACCAGTTAACATTATAACTTACAAAATTACCGTCCTTTCTTCTTCCCTACTCACTTCATTTGAGTTTCTATCTCGTTTCAATACTCAGAAAGTAAGTGCTACCTTCATCCATTAACAGAAGCAAAAATTTATCAAGGTTTACATCTCGTCTCCACTGCTTGAATATTCTAACACAGGTAATAGTCTTCTGTTAATATACATTCAACATTCACAACTAATTGTTTATACATTAGCCATACATTAAACTTCTAGCGCTACTTCGTGTACAGGTACGATAAACATGGCCACATATAGTCGTCACAACTTGATTCTTACTCAAATGAGTCCGGCCGAAGAGGCGGAAATCGGGGTCATTGATCTTGATACAAGAGTTAAAAGCGTGTTTAACCAGGATAGGGGCAGGTTTTTAATGGTCCGTATTCTATCGGATCAACTAATTGAGTTGAAGGACTTTGAAGATTGGCTAAGAAACAAATGGCATGTTCTAGGACATGTTGATTTTTCAGAAGTAAGCGAAAACTATTTCAAACTAGAAATTGATATCAGAGGTGAAAGGGACCGGTTATGGGGTCTACGGCCTGGTAATGTATTTGGTTTCCACGCTGTAATCAGCAAGGGAGAAGATCCTTGCAATGGTACCTATTATAAATCAAACTTCACCTCAGCTTGGGTCCAGGTTACCGGACTAGCCAAGATACAAAATACTCTAAATACTATTAAGCATCTTTCTAAATGCTTTCATGACCTTCAAGAAATAGATTTCCCAGAAAATCATTCTGCTGTTGTGACCATTCTTCGATTTCGTGTGAGCTTTCCAATTGTAAAACCTGTACCAGCAGGAGCTTTTGTTAGACAAGAAGACGGGGTGGGGTGGGTCCCTTTTAAATACGAGAATTTAGGAGTTTTTTGTTATGCATGCGGTATCATAGGGCACGCGACAATTGATTGCCCCCCACCACATCATTTGGAAGCGCTGTCAGAGGCGAGGAAGAGGATTGTAACATGGAGCAGGGATGATCAGTTATTAAGAACACTAGATCAACCACTCTATGGAATAAGAAAACGCGTTGGAGATGAGTTTAGCACTCGTATTGAGTCCTTTAGGTGGGATAGACAGCATGTGCGTCAACCTACAACTGTACTAGAGAGGAAAGAACGCGAGATCAGGACAAAAAGGCGTAACGATATGGCTGGAGTGAGGATGGCTAGAGTGGATACAGGTGAAATACCATTCAATATTGATAGTCTACTAAATGATAGTGCAGATTCTGATTTAGCGAGCACAGCCAGAAATGTTGAATTTACACCAAGAACTCAAAAACGTAGAGAGGATTATCTGAAGTGGAAAGCTGAAAAGGATCTTCAACAACGTGACCATAATGCTTTTACTGTCGAAGCTAACCGTAGATTGTGTAGTATTGTGGATGCGGAGGCTAATATGGAGTTGAATCTGGACGCAGCAGTCGAAGTTAATAAGGAAGATAATGACAAAGCGATGGAAGACGTTGATACAGAGAAGGTTGCTGGTGAAGAGGTTTGAAGATACGCTCGTAAATTTCGCAATTAATTTTGAGCTGATTTTGTTATAATTTTTTGTAATTTTAGGAAATGAAATAGAGTTTTATCGCTGTGAAAATGTTTATATATGGTTATATATGTAAGGATTAAACGGTAGCTAAAGCAGCAGTTAACGGCGTTAAGTGATTACAATTACTAAGTAAGGGTATTCAAGACATTTGGGGTAGGGTGCCTTTTATGGGCCAGGGTGTAAGGTGGCAGGTGGTTATTGGGCATTCACCCACTTTAAAAAGCAACCCAACCTCACACTTACACCAACCCACCCCAACCTTTTTAGTGCATAGTTTTCTCCAGTTTCGTTGGAGCTTTAAGAAGAGATCAAACCATATAAATATAAGTGGTTAGTATTAAACAAAAATTAACTATTCCACTTGTCTTCTAGTTCTAGAGCCGAGAATTTTTATTGTTGTAGTTCTTGAATCCCAAACCCAACAAATATTAATCTGGAGTGAGTCAGGGTACTATTCTAACAGACTAAACAAATCGAGATAATCATGACTATAAAAAAGTATGTAATAGTTTTGAAACAAATTATTTTGTATCATATTTCAGAGAAGGTTAACTTACTGTTTTTCCGATTCCCCTCACTCCTGAGAACAAAAAAAAAATCATAGACTTTTTCCTTTCATCCAAGTACTTTGCAATCGAATTACTTGGGCGAACTCTTTCTTGGTTAAATTTATCATCTGTACAATATAAACATATAAATGTTAGCATTGTATATACATCATAAGTTTACTAAAATATTGAACAAAATGCTTACCATTTTCGAATGACATGTATAACCCCTGAGAGGTTATTGAAGGGGAGAAGTTTATTATTAGGAGTAATTCTTTATTTTTGGAAGAATGGAGATATCCGTGAGTTTATAAAGAAGAGACGTTACTCTGGTTAAGATTTTAACTATGATTAACGTTTACTATTGGTGGAGATTAAGTAAAAATATTTATAGCTGGTAGGTAAAAGCTTTGGAATGCTAACACAAAGCTTTATAACGTTTACTCGGGTCAAAGCTGATGGGTGATCTTGATGGAAAAGCTTGAATGAAGACTCACTGGTCATTTACTCTATCCGAGACTTGGAAGAAAGAGTGTGATGTTAATTGCATAATCGGTCCTTGTACTATGTCAATGGTAACAAAAATTAGCCCTAGTTATTCCGAACATTTGCACCATTAGTGAACAAAAAGTTGATATAATATCAATAAAAGAAAATTCATCTATTTCCTCCATCCGTTGCTTATTCATATATTTATTATGTTATCTGTATCATTATAAAAAAAAAATAATTTACTAAGAAATTTGTTCAAAATTTATTATTAATTAAAATATTTATATTTTTTCTTAATTTTTTATATAGGTACTCTTATTAAAATATCAAAATTTATATTACTAATAATATATATAACATAATATTTTATAAATGTTATTTTGTAATAATTTAGAAGTGTAACTTTTTTTAAATATGTTTAGAAAATTAAGTTAACAGATATTTTGAAACAGAATATGTATCTTAATAATGATATAAAAGTTAGAGAATAATAAACGATAACTATTCAATTAATAATTTTAGAGTATGTAAATTACAGTGTAGAGTTATAAAAATATATAAACCTTAAAACATGATTTTCTCGAAGTTGTAATTCGGACAATAAATCTATAAATTGGAATGAATATACATATAATGTTGTATAGTACTCTTTAGATATTCAAATTTTAATAATATATCAGTGTTAAAATTCTCCTAAAAGTCCATTAAAAAAACTCTAATGAAGAAAAAATGTATCAGTGTTAAAATTCTCCTAAAATTCTCCTAAAATTTTAAGAATGATTTAATTATTTGTTTCTATAATACTGTCAACAAGGTATGTATAAAGAGCATTTTTATCTCCTTCTCTATCAATCAATCTACTAAATGTTTGACACGATGAGATTAATTGTTGTTTAACCGGTTTAAAATAAAAGAATTGAAAATCCAAAAGCATATATTTCGATTAAAGTAAAACTATTTTATTCAATAATGAATAAAAAACGAAACTTACACACTCAAAAAGAAAACAATTACACGGTAATTTTGGATAAAAAAGATATTCCGGTAGTTTTTTTTTTATTCAGTTTCGTCACTTTGGCAAAAGTGAGATGGCCTGTATTTATAGGTTTATAGGTGAAGAGATGCTCTTTCAGAATCGTCAGAATAAATGACTATTAATGACTTTATTATTGCAAACGTTTTGAATGTTACATTTGTTACATCTTTTAAATTTGTTACGTATGTTCACTTTCTCAACTTTATATTTCATACTCCTCCATAACAATATGTTAACTTTAATTTTAGTATTAATTTTTTTTTAAAAGTTTGATATTAAAAATAGCAAAATAACATTCATAAAGTATTTTAATATATTAAATATTTATTAAAAATATAAATAGGTACTTTTATTAAACAGATCTTAACAAAACCCCCTTAATAAAAAATAAAATAAATATTATTTGTCTTGATAAAAAGGTATGTTCTTTTTAATAGAACAACTCTTTTGGGACAACCATTTTTAATAACTTAGACACATATTTAATAATAATTTGTAAAAAAAAAAAAAAGATGATTGTGGATTTAATTCAAACATAATTAGGATCGACATATTTACCATAAACACATACTAACATACAACCTAATAAGATATACAAAATTCTTTCGTATAATTGGGTTGTTATGGAAACCCATAATTCAAGGAATAATACTAGCACAAGAAGCTTGTATATTTCATTAGAATCGGAGAAAAATCATATCTTTTGTGATATTTGCTCTGCATATAATCTGGAATAGACAGGAGTTCTTGGTGTCCATATATCCCATAAAAGAAATTGTTTAGGCGCATCCATCAAGAATACATGGTGCAATTTTGCACTAGAAGGAAAGTTCAAGCTGCTCTTGAACTATGTAATTATGTTAAAGAGTATAACCTTCACAATGTGGTTATTCACACCAACTGCCAGCCAGGATATTGTTTGTGGTATGAATGACCCGACCAACTCTAGAGGAAACATTAAACGCGGTATGAATGTTGCGATCTGGTATGTTCATCACTCGATGAATGAGTGGGATGATATTCTAGCTCTCGGCTTTCGATTGTAGCCCTGGAGCAAAATAATATGCCTCCATGGAGCTACACATGCAATTGACTAAAATAACGGTGTAAAATAAGATAGGGTTACGAAAAAAACATACCTTAAAGGGGATTTGACTCAAAAACCTTAGGCGTGGCTAAAATACCCATTTTAGAACAAATAAATCATGAATTAAAAAGGCTTTACCATGGTAAAACCCTAAACCAAAATACATATCTATCAATGCTAATTAGGATCTCATAAATGCAGACCATATTGTTAGGTGAATGGATTACTTTTAAAGTCATTTTACCAGAATAGATAGTAGTGTAAGAGTAGGCTTAAGGCTGATGTATGCTTCGTAATGAATCAAAGAGATAAGATAAGAATGGGTAATATGAATAATGAGGCTACGCTTAAAAGATCAGTTTATCATGTACTTTGTAGTATATAATGTATATACGTATTATATAAAACATATAGAAGGCATGAATGGCCCAAAGTCTCAATCCAAGTCCAATAACCTCGGTTTGGGTCGGTCCAATAACCTTAGACCGACCCAAACCCAAAAAAAAATTATATTGGCCCCAATGAGGGACTTGGGTGCTATGATTTGGTTCTGATGGGTTAGGTGGGGTCGGGCCCCAATGAGGGCCTTGGGTGCTATAAATTGTTTTGATGGGTTAGGTGGATCGAATTTTACAATTTGGCTGGTCGGTGAATTTGTTTGGGCACTCTTACTTAACAACAAAGTAGAATTCAACAACATATGTGTAATGAATTTTGAAAAACAAGCATAATTTATTGATAGATAATTTATGTGCAAGGATAATAAGAATTTACATAAATATAATGGACTGGTTAAACTATAAAATTAAATTAAATACACAATTATTTTCTAGATTCCTTTATTGTCTTCGTATGGATCTATATATAGATCATAGACTAACCGTAACATTAAATAAATGAAAGACGGTTATGATTCTTGGGATTTTACGTTGCATTGGATAATACTTGGACTGCCACCACGTATATTCTCTATCCCATTAATGATTACAACAGGATTGGTGGGACGTCCCGAGGCTATTGAAACAGATCCGCTGGGTAGTAGCCAGAGATGTTTTGTTATCCATGTCTAATTTAACAATTATTTTGAAACTAAAATTTTAAGAAACATTTATTTAGGAGTGGGGGAAGTAAATACTCAATTCACCCATTTTTTATCCTCGTTCATGTTTAACGGTCCGATAATTACAAAGTACTCAAACCAATACCCAAATGTGTGTACAAATACAAATACACACCTATATCTTAAACAATTGTATTTTCTTTTTCAAGTAAAAGAATAAATTAGTAACTATCTACATCTATAATATAATGTAACTATAAACTCAAAACCTATATCAAATCTTCGTCATGAAAAACTCTCAACACCCTCATCAAGCTTCTCATGATTAAATTAAACAAATATGCAAAAGTCATTTTGGCTCATTTAAAATGGTCTTGTTTAATCATTCCCACAAATTCCGGATGTGAATCATCATCGTTTTCTTTATGCATCCATATTTCACCATTCGCATGAACTAACCACGATATTTGAGTCGGAAGTGACGTATAAGCATCTACAAAATACTCTCATAACATAAGGACTATGAGCGCAATTAACAATAATATATATATATATTTTAACATAAATAAAGAGTATGTACCTGAAACGGGAGGTGGATCAGAATCACGTGTACTATGTAAAATCATTGTTCCTACAAGCACCGTAACAAATCCACATAACGCCGATACAATATTACTAGCACTTTGACCCGACCAATCCTAAATTATTAAATTAATTCTATTAATAAACATAAATATAAACAATAATAGTATTATCAATAATAACATACCCTGAACATAATCGCACTTGCTAATATTGTAAAAGACGTAAACATAGCGTAATATATCGGAGAAACTACTGCTGTATTGAATGTATCCAAAGCCTGTGATGAAAGTGTAAATTTGGGGGCAAAGAAATAAAATTAAATTAAATTAAATAATTACCTTGTTTAAGTAGTTTAATTGAACTATTATACAAGAAACAGAAACCATTACAAACACCCATGTTTGAAAATGTGCTACTTGACTTGAACCTTCAAGTGTAAGTTTTATCGCAATACCTATTGCTTTAATACTCATTACCTGATATATAATAATTTAATTTAATTTAATTGCATTATAAGTCCTTATAGTATAAATAATAAAATACTAACCGTTAATGAGCCATTGATCGAACATACACCAATATATACTAATATATTTGTTTGACCATAACGTGGTTCACAATGTAGAACAAGTACCAATACTATAGCTATAGCTGAAGCTGTATACCATAAGAAAGCTGAAGACAAAAAAAATTAGAAATTTTGTATATAAAAAAAATAAATTAAAAAATAAAAACTCACCTGGTTGTATTGCTAATTCCCAAATTTCGTCGACTGAACTAATCATATGTTCACCAGGTGCATGAAGTACTATTACAATGGACCCCACCACACATAATATACATCCTAATATCCCCAATTTTTCTAGTTTCTCCTTTAATAAAAAATGCGCTAATACAGCACTGTAAATTAAGAATAAATTTAAGAATAAGAGAGTTTGTTAAGGTATAGGAAATATGAAATGTATTACCTGACAATTATACTTAATGCTCCCAGAGGTGTTACTAATACAGCAGGAGCATACATTAAAGCTACAAAATTCGCAAATTCTCCAATAATCACTGCAATTTATTTTAAACTAGGTGAGATATTTCATTTTTTATATTGTTATTGAATTATTTAAATTAGTATAGACTTACTAGTAATCATCCCTATCCACCATAGTGGCTCAAGTAAATATCGATATCCTCCAGAACCTTCATTAATATTAAAGAAAATAACATTAATTATTATACATATATACTGAGTAGAACGAGTTATTTTCAGTGAGTTTCGACTCAGTTGAACTCTCATTCACTTGAAAATCGAGTTACTTAATTATTCAATTTACAATAGATATACATAGATAGTTAAATTACAGAAAATGAAGTGAACGTACCGGCGCGTAAACCAGAGGCGCCTGCGCGTAAGAGACCTTTCTTTTTGATAATGAAGCTGGATCCAATGAACGCGCTTGAAGAAGCAGCTAAAATAAACCCTATCAAATTAGCTTTATACATCACCTCCTCACATAAACAAATCTACAATTATTTTAGCTAAATTGTGTTTAATATTGGGGATAAATATAATTCTCATCTGAATAGTTTCTCTACTATTGAAATGAATTATGATTTTATTTTAAATGAATCTGAAAAGTATGTATAATTCTGAAAAATATATATAATTAAGACTTATTTACAGTATTATGTGTGTATAGTTTACGATGTACAGTTTTGTAGATTTGGTTGGTTGGTATCTCTCGGACCTAGCGATGCATAGGTACAGTGTTTTATAGGTTGGTTTTAATTAATTAATTTATCAAGTGGCAATAACTAGTAAATTCATTTGGGTTCATGATGGATAATTTTATTTGCTAAAGTTTTTCTTTTTTGAATTAGTAGTATAATCTTAAAAACAACTGACATTAATTTAGTAATCATTTGATAATGAATTCTAGAAAAAGTCATGTAAGTATACCAGAGATAATAGTCTAATTATAAAGTACAAAATAAGACTCATCTTGATTATCTTATTAACATTTTTAGGGGTAGTTTTCCTGATCCATTTAATATGAATTTGTAGTTGTTCACTAATAATTTTGTGAATGTCTTTAAAATTGGCAATTGTAACTAGTTCGCTATTTTGTGGTACATAATTTGAAATCATGATACTACTATAAATTTTTTATCTGGCTAATAGGATTGTAATAGGATTGTCGTTCTAACTGGTGAACCTGTGGTTGTGAATACTGAATAATGGGCAAATGTATAGACTTGCATGTAGACTACAACATTTCTATGATCTCGACCCAAGAACCTAGTAATTAATCCACAAGGACTCAGAATAGCATATTGCTTAGTGTCAAACAAATGTGGAAATTGTTATAGTTTTTATATATTTTTCATTGCTCAGATTGTTCTCAGTGGTGACCATGCTCATTATCACACTTGTGGTTAGTGTTCCTACCAAATTTACATGATAAATTTTATTTATGTATTGTTTTTTTTTTTTTTTGCCTTTATTTGAGTATATTTTGAATATCAACCATCAAACATGTATTTGTATAAATTATTATGGATTAAAAAAAATTGTTCCCAATTTTTTTACGTTGAAGATCCTAGTGAAATTATATATTGACAAATGCAATAAGTATCTTATAAACTTAAATTACGTGTAAATTTTAATAATTTTTCTAAAGAAATTCAAGCTCTAATTATTTTAGACAGCTTTTTAGCAAGATAGCATTTAATGTAGACTAAACTATTATCATTACATTTAACAACAAATCAGAGTGGCGCAGCGGAAGCGTGGTGGGCCCATAACCCACAGGTCCCAGGATCGAAACCTGGCTCTGATATAGAGTAGCTTCCTATATCGTCCTCATTTTATTTCTTGTTGTGTATTGAAGAACATCATTTGTTTTTATTGTTAGTAGTGCTTGAACTATACTCCCTCCGTTTCTAAAAAATTGTCACATTTGCTTTTGCACACAGACTAAGAAACGTCATTTATTATCCATGTCATTACTAAAATGCACTCCATAAAGTGTCTTGATATTTTGAATATTTATTGAGAACATATATTATAATATTTAAGTGAGGTAAAAGTGGTAGGAAGAAAAAAAAGTGTCATGATTTTCTAAAGTGACACCCTTTTAGAAACTACTATTTTTTGTATAACTGACAACCTTTTAGGAACGGGAGAGTAACAATTAACGTAAATGAGTTTTAGTATCAACACGATTGATATGAAGTGTTAAACGAGAAAAAGAACACAAAATTGTGTTAGCGAGAAATCAATGAAGTTCGGGTTATAAACTAGGAGAAAATGAAGGAGACAACTATTCATTGTTGTTAGTAGTGCTTGAACTATACTCCCTCCGTTCCTAAAAAGTTGTCACGTTTGATTTTACAAACAAACTAAGAAACGTCATTTATTATCCATGTGATTACTAAAATGCACCCCATAAAGTGTCTTGATATTTTGAATATTTATTGGAAACATATATTATAATATTTAAGTGGGGGTAAAAGTGGTATGAAGAAGAAAAAAAGTGTCATGATTTTCTAAAGTGACAACCTTTTAGAAACTACTATTTTTAGTATAACTGACAACCTTTTGGGAACGGGAGAGTAACAATTAACGTAAATGAGTTTTACTATCAACACGATTGATATAAAGTGTTAAACGAGAAAAAGAACAAAAAATCGTGTTAGCGAGAAATCAATGAAGTTCAGGTTATAAAAAAGGAGAAAATGAAGGAGACAACTATTCATTCTTTATATATAAATCGTGTGAAAAGAAATGTAAATTGTCAACTACAGATTCTAACACATAAGAACATCTTTTGTTTTTGCAGTTACTAATGCTTAAACTTATTTTTTAGTTAGAATTGCTTGTACTATACTTCATCCGTTTTTAAAAGGTTGTCACATTTGCTTTCGCACACAAACTAAGAAACGTCATTTATTTCCATGTGATTTATAAAATGCACTCCATAAAGTGTCTTGATATTTTGAATATTTATTGGGAACATATATTATAATATTTAATTAGGGGTAAAAGTGGTATAAAGAAAAAAATGTCTTGATTTTCCAAAGTGACAACCTTTTAGAAACTACCATTTTTAGTACAAGTGACAACCTTTTGGGAACGAGGAAGTAACAATTAACGTAAGTGAGTTTCACTATTAACATGGTTGATATAAAGTGTTAAACGAGAAAAAGAAACATAATTGTGTTAACGAGAATCAATGAATTTTAGGTTATAAAACAAGGATAAAATGAAGGAGACAACTATTCATTCTTCTTTATAAATCGTGTGAAAAAAATGTAAATTGTCAACTACATATTCTAACACATAAGAAGAGTCGGATCTTCAAATTTCATTTGCGCGATTATGGAAGGAGTAACAACATCTGTCTATCATTCTCAAAGAGAATAGAAGACCATTCTCTCAATGGTGGGTCTTCATGGAGGACTTAGTAACATATTCATTAAGAAAAAATCATGAGGGGTTGTAATTTGTGGGTACACCTTCCTTGATCTCACCTATTCTATTTTTTAGCCGAGTGTTTTGCCATGAAGAGTGCGATTCTGTTTGTGAGTCGGTCAACCTATGATTGTGTCAACGTCGAAAGTGATACTTTAGCTATGATTTGAACTTTTTTATCACTCATTATGACACCTGATTGGATAGCTTTGTGAATCTTGCTGAACACAAAAATGATAACTATCAAGTAACCTCATATTCATATATGATAGATTTTGGGATTTGTCAATAAGATGTTTGTTTTGTAAGGTGGGTTGTGCCTCAACATGGCAATCAGACAGGTTTTTACCGGTTTTGAGACCGAACCGGTCCTATACTGTAGCTGGGAATGGTGAAACAACCCGTTATATAACATACCAGTCTGGTTCTGTTAAAAATAACTTAAAATGAACCGATAAGGAACACACTAATAAGGCTTATAAGGTTGATTGTTAAGCCCATTAAGTCCATTCTTTTTCTTTTGATGGACTAAATCCATTTTTCTTACAAATTAAACTAATCTTTTTATGGATTCATGTATTGTTCTAATGGATCACTCTACTCCTCTGATGGAATGAATGATGGTTTAATTGCATGGTATTTATTTTGTTTCTTCTCCTCTCGATTTAGTTATTAAATTGATGGATTTTTATGTGGTTCTTCTGAGCTATGATGTATCTTTCACCTTGTTTCTGAGATGCATATGGAATTCAATTTCTTGGCCGAATATCCAAGTTGATTTGCTCGATGCATGTGCTTTTTGGTGAGTTTGAGTTTATATTTGACATTTTTGCAAGATGAGTGTGTTTTATTTTCTTTAACACTGTGTTTTATGATTTTGCAGGCAGTGGTCCAATTATTGAGTAAGAATTCGTGCTATGAATCATCAGATTTGGCTTTCGAATGCACTATTAAGAATCGGTTTCAGTGGTCGTGCTCATTATCACAATCCTGGGTAGTGTCCTTACCAATCTTACTCAATAAATTTTATTTATGTATTGTTTTTTGCCTTTATTTGAGTATATTGTGTATATTTATTTAACCAACAAACATGTATTTGTATGAACTATTGTGGATTAAAAAAAATCGTTCCTAACTTTTTTAGGTTGAAGATCCTAGTGAAATTATATTTTTCCAAAATGTAATAAAAAATTTATAAAATAAAATTATGTGTAAATTTTAATAACTTTTCTAAAAGAAATTCAACTCTTATTATTTTGGATAGCTTTTTAGCAAGATAGCATTTCGTGTGGAGTTAACTAGTTCCATAACATTTAACAACATGTCACAATGGCGTAGCGGAAGCGTGGTGGGCCCATAACCCACAAGTCCCAGCATGAAACTTGGCTCTGATATAGAGTATAATTTATATATTTATTTAACCAACAAACATGTATTTGTATGAACTATTGTAGATTAAAAAAAATTGTTCCTAAATTTTTTATGTTGAAGATCCTAGTGAAATTATATTTTGTCAAATATATTAAATATTTTATAAACTTAAATTACGTGTAAATTTTAATAACTTTTCTAAAGAAATTCAAGCTCCTATTATATTGGATAGCTTTTTAGCGAGATAGCATTCTGTGTGGAGTTATCTATTTCCATAACATTTAACAACATATCAGAGTGGCGCAGCGAAATCGTGGTGGGCCCTTAACCCACAGGTCCTAGGATTGAAACCTGACTCTGATATAGAGTAGCTTCCTATATTTATATTGTCCTCATGTTGGTTCTTGTTGCGTATTGAAGAACATCTTTTGTATTTGCCGTTAACAATGCTTGAACTTATATTTTAGTTAGAAAGTGCTTGAACTATAACAACTAACATATATTAAATTTTACTATTAACATGGTTGATATAAAGTGTTAAACGAGTAAAAGAACACAAAATTGTGTTAGCGGGGAATCAATGAAGTTTAGGTTATAAAACAAGGAGAAAATGAAAGAGACAACAATTCATTCATTCTTTATAAATTGTGAGAAAAAAATGTAAATTATCAACAATACTTATTCTAACACATAAGAAGAGTCGGATGTTCAAATTTCATATAGGACGATGGTGGAAGGAGTAACAACATGTGTCTATCACTCCCAAAGAGAAGATTAGTAACATGTTCACTAGGAGGAATCGTGAGGGGGTTGTAATTTATGGTCACTTTTACCTTGTTCTCACATGTTCAGTTTTTTAGCCAGTGTTTTGCCATGAGGAGTGCATTTTTATTTGTGAGTTGGTCGACCTATGATCGTGTCATTATGACACCTAATTGGGTAGCTTTGTCAATTTTGCTGAACACAAAGATGATAATTATCGACTACCCTTATATTCATATATCGTCGACTCCGCGATTTGTCAATAAGATGATTGGTTTGTAAGGTGGGTTGTACCTATAATTTATCTTTTATTTGGGTTTCACACTATATACCACTTTGTCAAATATAACTATCTGATGTATTTCTAAGAAAATAGGGAATTTTTTTTATAGCTTTAACATGTATAAAGTAAACCTTTCAATCGTTTTTATGTTTTTCTAATTATGAAATTGACAATATCGAAATGCATTTAATAACGTATATTGAAAAGGTTGATTTAAAATTGGCAGATCAATAGTCAATTTTCTTTATAGACGTGATTTGGGTGATTATTATACAATTTGTGATTGACCAAAAAATTATACATTTTATGTATGGGGGATTTAGTTTTTAAGGCACATAACACATGGATCTTTAAATTTAAAGGACTCAATTCTAACTAGCCGGTTATAATAGAGCTAAAAGTCAGAAATTTCGTCCCTTTTCTCTTTAATTGGAATGAAAATGCCAAAAATAAAACACCAAACCGATAAGGGTATCGGAAAACCAGAAAAGCAAATTCTCTAGCTCCCCTCTCTCTTCTCTCTTACGAAACCAAACCCACTCCCTCTGTGTGCACCTTCTCGTTGCCGCTCCTCTCCTCAAGAAATTCTCCACTGCCAGCCCCTCTTCATCACCATCATCACTCACCTTCCTATCACGTTCTCCTGCTCACGTACACCGACTCCACCCGCATCTCCTAATCACCATCTCTTCACCACCATCATCTCCACCACCATCATCTTCACCACCAACTTCAAACGCTGCCACCACTCTGAAGAAACCCCACCGCCAATCTGAAAAAACCTCACCACCACTCTAAATATGCCTTATTTTCATCGCCTCTGCTCCACTCACTTCCCTCTGTTCTCTCTCTGACCATTCAACCACCACGCTCAGGAAACCCAACCGCCAACGCCTCCCATCCACTCCCTTCCGTCTGTCCATTCTCCATCATTGTAGCCCCAATCTCACCTTTTATCTGAGATCTACTAACATTTGAACCAAGCCCAACAAAATCCCAAGCCGTCTTGCACCCATCGTGTTCCATTCTCCACCGATCTTCAAACTGCTGAAGCCGAAGAAACCAAATAGAGGTCTGTACCCCCCTGGTCCAGTTTCAGACAACCGCCGCCTTCGTTCCCGTTGCTGCATTTTTTGATCATGGGTACAACCCGTGTAATTAGAAAGAACCGAATCAATTGAGCATGGTTACAACCCTTGAACCGATAAAGCCCCAAATCATTTGATTGTCCCTCCACCTTCACGCTGGCGCTGCATTTTTTTTTACAATGTGTCATTTTTTTTCATTTCAGTGAGAGTGAAGAGATTGTTTTTCTTATTTGTTCCAACAATGCGAGTTTGAAGATATTTCTTGTTGTTTTTGTTCTAATTCTGATGTGTTGTTGTTCTTTGTTCGAATAATGCGAGTGGGAAGAGATTCAGTTTTGTTTTTGTTTATTGTTTGGAATGTAAAGATATTTGTTATTGGTCCTATGCTTTGGGCTGTGAAGAGATTTGTTATATATTTTTGCTCCTCATGGATACAGCTCAAGAACATGTAATGTGGTTGTTATAGGGTCATGGGTGCAGTCCTATTTTGTGAACAGACCTAGTTTAGGCCATGGGTACGATCATGTTTCTAAAAAGAACTAGAAGGTACTAGGGCGGTCGACTGCCTTAGAGAGCTTAGATAGATAGGCGGCCTATTTAATTGGAATTTAGGCAATTTTTTACCCAGGCGGGTTTTATATTATTTTATATTTAATATATATTACTACAGATTGATTTTAATAATATCTACATTCTAATATACTTAAAGTATAACAATTTAACATAAATAATATATATTTTACTATATAATAATAATAATTATTAATTAAAAATGACCAATTCAAAAAATCAGGACTTGAAATTTGAAAAACTCTATTTTTTTTCATGTTGAAATTTTAACATAAATAGTCTTTTCTTTATATTTTATTTATATATATCTTCAATTTTCATTTCTTTTTCTCATCTTCAAATCCTTTTTTTTTTCTAGTTTCCATCTTCAAAAGTTCTATAAATTGGAAAAATCATACATGCAAAACTCAATTGTGAAAAGAGACTCTCATTGAATTGGATTCTATATCGAAGAACTCCTGCAATATATAGCAACAAAATTCTCGCCCACCAACTATTAATTTTCAAATTCATTCTTTTAAGGCCCATAATAAGAACGAGAAGATCCTTGCTAAAACAACCATGTAACCACAATACCCTTAAAAGTTTTCATTTTTTTGGTCGAAAATACCCTTGAAAATTGGCAACCCAAAATTATCCGAAAGACCTCTATTGTTAATGCAAAGCCCTTAAAAAATCTTATGGATCGGCGTATTATAGGTTGAGAAACTAATCGATATTGAGTCAAAAAAACAATACATAAATGGATAACATTCAATATTTAGCCCAACGTTCTTTTTTCTTCTAAAAAATTGGTAAATCTCTGCTGGACAAATCCAAAAAATTTGTCCGCAAGTAAGTTGACATTAAAAATGAGAAATTGGTTCGGGAATTTCAGGGTGCTTATATGATGCATTAAGAAGGTATTAAAAAGGTATGAGTTAAGGGTGTACGGGAGTTGGTTTTGAAAAAAAACATTCAATCTGTAGACTACTTGTTTTTTATGATTTCTTAAAAAATTAGATCACACTCGTCCAATAAATATATTAACCATGAAAGGGGCAGAGTGAAGGAATTTTTCTTAGGTGCCCTGGAAAATTTCTTTTTACTTTATTTATACGGTAAGTCTATGTATTATGTAAAAATTACCAAATAGCTGTTTATATTATAGAAAAATGTACTATAAATTCTTAGATTATGTAAAAATTACAATATAAGTTAGAATATTAATTTTTTAATTACCTACCCCATAAAATTCTTTTTCTTTTATACAAATAACATATATTTTATTGTAAAACAATAAAATATCTTATAAGTAAAATAATTTAAAGTTTAATATAATAAAATATAAAAGTTAGGGAGGACCAAATAATTTAAAAAAAAATTAATGATTAGTTATGCATAAATCTTTTTTTTTAGGTAGTTATATTTTTTTTTTGAAATCCAGGTGGGGACATGGGCCCCACTACCTTACACATACCTCCGTCCCAGAACCATGAGTTGCGGGTAAGGCAGGTTGCGGTTGCATTGTGGGTGATAAAGGTTGATAAACAAGACAGATTTGTATCTAAAACAATTAACCAGGTCAATTTTATATTACAAATAAAAGTTGTAACAAATTACATTGCTTAGGATACTCAAATACACTTCATATAATCTCCTATTTTGTAAAATATAAAATAAGATTTAGAAAAATAAATTGATGGATAAAAAAAATAGAGATAATATCATAACAAAATACAGAAGTTAAACTTATTAGATATAAAAATTAAGGTATTTAGTATTTCTTACAAAGATTGAATAAAATAAAGAAACGTAAAGTGAGAAACACATGATCTCTATAATTTTTATTAAAATAAAATGTACAATATGAATTTCTTAAGTTTTTATAATAGAGGGTAATCGGGTATATGACGGTTTCATTTTTAAAATTCGCAACATGTAAAATTTTATTACTTTTTTAGAATGTAAACCGAAATCATCGGAAAAAAAAAACTAAATCGTATACTTTTGGATTAGAATAAGTGGGTTGGTCGGCTTATATGCGAGTTTTCTAACGCAGTGCACAACCCTGGTATAAGTGAGCATATTACCAACATGAACTCAAACTCTTAGGCAGGTATTTATTTAGCTAGTGAGGTAGGAGCCAAACTCACTCTAAATTTGTCTAAGATATACTCCCTCCGTCCACTTTTATTTGTCCTTCTTTCTAAAAGGAGGTGTCCGACAATATTTATCCCTTTTATATTATCAAGACATTTTTTCTCCCATTTTTCCAATATCACCCCTACTTAATTAGTTAAAAGTAATGGTGCATTAACTGACATACTACTCAATGAATAAGGGCAATATAGTAAAGAAGGAGTATATTTAATGTCTTTTTTAATCTTTGTGCCACAAAAAGTAGGACAAATAAAAATGGACGGAGGGAGTACCATACTAGCCTTAAGTCACACTTAAACAAAAAATAACTTGAGATTCTTAGATTTGTGACTGAGTAACACATGAGTGGAGAGAAAGTGAATAAGTGGACCATTTAACGTCATAGAAAAATCGAATATTACCCTATAATCGTCATTTTAAGCTAGGTATTCTAGTATTTTTTTTATTAACATTTAAATGTTTTTGCTTTCTAGACAACTTTGAATTACTTGTAAGCATAAATAACTGTTACTATCGTATAAATTTAAACTAATTCATAAGCAAAAAATATTCACATAACATCCAATTTTAATGACTATTTTTTTAGTCAAAGCATCTTATATTAAAATAAAAGTTACAAATAACTACGATTTGACCAACAAAAATCAGAAACAAACATACAACAATTGACAAAGGGAAGAGACAAACGAGTAGAACATAAAAGTGGGCGAGACAAACTTAGGCAGCAGTAGGAGATCTAGAAACGAAGGGTCAAAAGATCATTATCATTAAGAAGGAGATTCTTAATCCTCGGGGCGATGGGGGGGAAAATCGACAACCAATTCACTGACCAACGGGATGGGCACCTCATTGACCAAGGCGACAGTTGCATTGTCAAAAATCTTTATAGCCCTCGGATCAAAGGATATATCAATAGCCTAAGTGATAATAACATAAACAAAGTCTGGATGGACAGGATGAGTAACCACGCACCCAAACGAAAAACACACGAAAGGTTTCTCCATCCGAACCAAACAAACGCAAACCAGAGTAGTCTAACAAGTAAAATCTGAGTACAACATACCCTAAATAAACAGCAAACACTCGAAACTTCTCAAACCATATTCTACTGAATGAATAAATGTGGTTAAAAATATATTACCACCTACGAATATAGAGAAACAACAAAAACCGGAGGAACAACACAAACACAGAAATAATCATCCCTTATGCTACTGAATTTCAAAATTGAAACAAGTTTATAATGGAACATCATTTACCTTCAGTAATAGTTTTTTCCAAAAATATACACATATATCATTGTCAACATCTTTCAAAACATTGCTTCTTTTGTATATATTTCATGACTTATTTATATATCACACCTTTCTTTTCTTTTTTCATCAAAAGATGTAACAATAGATTGATTATGTGTTCAAATTAACCACATCCAAAGTGAAGTCCAACTTGGAAATGTAACCTCGTGTCAAGCTAAGTTTATATTAAAGAGACAACAATTTTTTCTGGTACGCAGTGATCTAGGCCAGATTGTGCATACTATGATCAATCTTATAAAGATATACAAGTCTCTTTATATAGATCAAGGTATACAATTCTTTTGTCAAATAAAATAGCTTAAAGTAATGGAAAATGAGAAATCCAAAGCGAATATAACTAAAAATCAGTAAATGCTAAGTTCAAATATCATAAAATTTTAATAGGAGGACAAAGAGTTTTTGGAAATTTTAAATAATTATAATAAATCTATAAGAGTATGCTAAAGTTGTAACCTTTTGAATTAATATTTTATATCTATATTAATATGCTTTGGAACAAAAAAATTGTGTATTCTTAATTGATTATAGTATAAGTTTCTATATTAAACAAAAATAAATTATATTCAATCACAATCAAGACCTTCAGTTTAATAAATTAAAATTATGTATTTAATTTAAAAGTAAATTTTAAAAGAAAAACTGGTTTTCTATCGAAAAAACTAAATTAGGATTAACATAGTTTTATAAATAATTTTTAAGGAAAGTACTTTTTAGGTTTTCAAAATTGATTAATAAGTGTTCAACTTAAAAAAAATCACAAATAAGTCCCCAAGGTCTATATTTTTTTATCTTCCGTTAGTACTCGTCTTTAGTTTTGACATTAAGTGTTACGTGGTGCCTGCGTGGAGCCTATGTGGAAAGGTGTCGCTTGGCTATGTAAGCGCCATGCAGGCAGTGACGGATTTAGAGATCAAAGTGTAGGGGGCTTAATATAATAGGGGGTTCGGGGACAACGACCCCGAATTTTTTTTTTAAGGGTTATTTACCAAATATGACATAAAATATAAAATTCATTAAATTTAAATAAAAAGATCAACTAAATTAAAATATCAATAATAAATGTTTCCTAATAAATTTAAGAAAATAAAAAAATAAAAATTCCCTACAAATTATAGTTGACCTTTGCGAGTCTTCATATGTTGAAAACACTCCATGATCGTATTATTATCAATATTTGTGGAAATATCCCTTTCAATAAAGATAAGTAAAACATCACTCAACCATTCATCATTCATTCGATTACGCAATTTATTTTTCAGAATATTCATAACCTAAAATACCCTCTCAACAGTGGCCGTAGCAACAGGCAAAGTTAATGCCAATTTCAACAACAAGTACACCAAAGGATACACCTTGTTTCTTCCAGATGTCACCATTTTCTCAGCAAGATCACCAATTCCATTTAATTCAGAAAATTCTTCACTGAGTCTCATATCAATAATATAATTATCAAGTTGGTCACCCAGTTTCCATTTCTCAACCTTGCTAAAGTCTTGAGGATAATATTCAGCTAAGCGAAGTAACTTGTCTTTATCAAATTGACTGAATGAATCAGAAGGATTAAGACAAGCAATACACAAAAGCAATTCCATGTTAGAATCAGAAAATCGACCATTTAATTCTCCAAGTTGCATATCCATAATAGTGTAGAAAGTCTCATGACGATAATGATGTAGATTTGTCATTTCTTCTTCATTGTGTCGCCTTCTCCCTTGAGCACGATACATAGTATCCATTTCAGGAACACTAACTCCATACTTTTCACAAAAAGTAGAAACACTATCAAGTAAAGAATTCCATCCATCATCTCGTAAAGTCTGAAGTTGAAATTTAGATACCTGAACCAAAGACATTGCATTCACGATATCTTGATCTTTTCGTTGAAGCGCTTGTGATAACTCATTCGTGATTGCTAGTATTTTTTTCATCTAGAGAAGGCTGAATATAAAATCAAATGATAAGAGTCTTTCAACAATGTCTTGTGCTTCTGTTCAATGATTTGTATTTGAGGCATTACTTCCAATAATTTCAAGCACGTCAATCACTGCACCAAACATATTAGTTAAACTCAATAAAGTATTGTAATGAGATCCCCAACGTGTATTACCAGAACGTTTAGGACTTGTTTCTTGATGTAAACCTTGTCCACTTGATATCTCTCCAATATTAAGTGCCTTAACAATCCTTTCATATTGTTTCTTACTAAGTAAATCACACCTTTTAGATGACGATCCAACAACATTCAACACTCTCGCAATAAAATCAAAAAGGGAAGTAATATGATCATGCTTCCTTGCAACTGCGACTAAAGCGAGTTGTAGTTGATGAGCAAAACAATGAATATAATATGCACATGGGTTCTCATTCAAGATAAGTATTTTTAAGCCATTAAACTCACCTAGCATATTACTAGCTCCATCATACCCTTGACCTCGTAATCTAGAAATGCTCAATCTGTGTCTAGAAAGAAATCCATCAATAGTTATTTTAAGCGTCAAAGCACTAGTATCCGTAACATGTTCAACCCCCAAAAAACGTTCAGTAACATGACCTTTTCCACATAACGTATTACCATAGCCATTTGTTATTTTATTGATGCGTCGCGTGCTTCATCAACCATAAGACAAAAATGGGCATCACCAAGATCACTCAAAACTATTTTCATTGTTTCCAATGCATAAGCGCGTACAATATCTTTCTGAATTTTTGGACATGTCAACATTTGCCTTGATGGGGCATTCTCTAAAGTAACTAACTTGATTTCTGGGTTGATTCGACCAAGAACCTTCACAAGCTCGATAAAATTTCCTTTGTTAGATGAACTTTCGCTTTCATCATGACCACGGAATGCTAATCCTTGCATCGAAAGATATCGAGTCATCTCAATCGAAGTATTCAAACGCATCTTGTATTTAGCTTTATCTTGATCTGGTTTTTTTGAAACAAGTGTTTCAATATGTTGTTTCTGGTTCATCAAATATTGACATTTACCCCAACATATATTATGAGGACTATTTGGGCGTCCCACATGAAGAGCAAACTTATCACTTCTCTTCCAATTCGTAAATCTTTCACTAACAAAATGTTCACCACCAGCTTGACTTATAATATCTTGTTTAAAAAGATAACAACATAGACAATATGCAGAATCTTTGGATGTGCTATACTCTAACCAAGAACCATGTTCATCGAACCAAGTATCATTGAATCGTCTATTTTGTATACCAAATTTCGTGGGAGGAAAATCATGATCACGAGGTTGACAAGGACCCTTTAGCATATATGCTCTACGAACTTCATTTCGAACATTTGGATGGTAAGTCATAATTCCATGTCTTACCCCAGGATCTGAAGGAAGTTCCGCTAAATTAATTTCTGACTGAGTATTATTAGATGAAATCAATTGATCGCTCTTTTCTTCTTGAAGAGGTGATTTTCTTTTATAATATTTCTCCATAACTGTTTCGTCAAATATAAACAAAAATTATTAATTAACTAAGCATATAAATTTATACAAAATAATAATATTTATTAGAAAGACCAAATTAATACAATTTAATAATTTAATTTCTTTTATTAATAAATTAATTCTTTAAAATATTATGCTAATCTATTTAATTACCTAAATTTTTTTTTTATTTAGCTATAATTTTTTAATGATTCATATTTTGACTAACCTGTTTAACAGGACTAACACTTATTATTCTTTTTGACCATTAACTTTTTCTTTAATTTTTGGTTGATGAATACCAATTTTATTAGGGACTAATGGACACATAGAAGTTAGCAATAGAGACAGACTTGAGAATTCATTATTCATCATAAGACAAACTAATTTTTTTTCACTGTTCTATTTAGGAAAAAGTAACGCAAATAAAATAAGGAAACATGTATGTATGGTTCTTTCTATACATACATATAAAAAGGTTCTTTCTATATGTAAAAGCAAAATTACACTATCAAATATACATAGTGCCCGTTTGGGATTGTTTTTCAAAATAATCACTTAAAGTGATTTTAGATCCATAACAATATTTTAGACTCTTAAAATCACTTTTTAGGAAAAACACTAGATTAGTGATTATTAAAATAATCACTTAAAGTGATTTTAGATGTCAAAATATTTTTTAATAATTTTTACAAATATTTTAATTTTAATCAAAAAGCACTTTTAGCTCCAAAATAATCAATCCCAAACGGGCACATAATGAGAGAAAGCTACTGCCAATGTTTGAAAAGAAAAGAAAAAGAGCTACTGACAATAAGGGACTGGACAAGAGGGACCATCAAACAAATTTCTGTATATTAAAAAATTTCTTATTACATACGATTTAACTCATCAAACAAAAAAACTGATTTGCGTCCCAAAAAAAAAACTGAATTTTGTTTTTATCATACGAACAAATTGTTGTGTTTATTGCTTCAGATTCTTTATGATAATTTAAATTGTATATTAAACACATTTTTTATCTATATTATTCAATATATAATTAAATATTTATTACAATTAAAGAATTTATATTTATAAAATAATATCAAGAATGAAGAATTACCTGATTTTTCTTCTTGATCGATGGTTTACGGCCTACACAGAAATTAAACACAAATTCTAAATATTATAAATATCAACAATTTATATTTATATAAAAATAAAATGTAAATAAAAAATTACCAGTAAGTAATTTAAACGCAAGCAACGGCGGTAGAAAAAATGTAAAAGAAAAATTTGTTTAAGAATTTGATGAAATAAAAGATAAGGATTTTATTAAACTTGTTGTTAGGTTAAGGATATAAATACTACCTAATTATAATTAGACTTAGCCCATATAATTTTTTTTTTAATTCTAGGTGGGCTTCAGCCCACCTTGGTGAACCCTTGGGTCCGCCACTGCATGCAGGCGTCACATGACACTTAACGTCAAAACTAACTATTTGGTATTAACGAAAGACAAAAAATATAAACTTAATATTTGTTTATCATTTTTGAAAAGTTAAGCACTTAGTTATTAAAATCCACTAATAGTGAATTTATGTGGGGATATTTCCCCTAACTTTTATTACTGCCCATGTGGAAGTGTTTTTTAGAAACACTTAAAAATGCTTTTAGATTTTAAACGTATTTTAGACCCTGAAATACACTTTTAGAAAAAACACTAAATAGATGTTTTTTTTTTAAAACACTTAAAGTGAATCTAGATTTTAAAATTATTTTCAATAATTTTTTCAAAATTTAATTTTTATTTTAAAAGTGTTTTTTACTCTAAAATAAGTACTTCCAAACGGGCTCTTAGTATAAATTCCCTAACCTTAAAGAAATGTTTCAAGACGATTTTGTTATATAAGAGAGTCACTTTAAACTCGGAGTTATTGATTCGATTCGAACCTGCACTACTAAATTTGATGACCAAGCTATAGTCGGTTTTCAAAATAAGACATCTTAGATAAGATGACAAAATGCAAAAAATCATCATATTTTTTTTACCTACAGTAAACTTTGACTGAAAAAAGTAATATTGGTCAAACTGAAAAGTGAAACCAAACACAAATGGTAATTTGACCATTTTTACCCAAAATAACTACACATAGGAATTAGGATGATTGAACTTTTTTCAAAATGAACCCCAATTTTTTGGTCAAAATGAACCCATTCCAACTGTAGTCCACTTTCTTTTTACGGACCTTCTACTAAAAAAGGATCCTGATTCCTGGATGGATAATTTGTACTACAGGGGTATCTTTATTTTAATGAAATGCTTTGAAACAAAAAAAAGTATCGCAGCCCATGTATAATGTAAAATCTTTTTCTATTAAGAAAAATGTGAATTTCTTTTGAATATTTTTAGGCAATGTTTTTAAAAAAATGGACAAATTTTTATTAGAAAAAAATTATGAGACCTGCTCATGCTTTTATGTAATCAAATTAGGTAAATATTTATGAGTCATTAAACATTATCACAACAGTTTTATTTGAATTATTTAATTACAAAGACGTTTTAATTAGATTTATTATTTATCACCATAACTAGTCAAAAAATCGGCAAACAACAAATTACATGCATATGTAGTATGTACGATATAATGCTTAAATATTTATTTTAAACTATATAAAAAAAAAATTGTAGATGTTTACCATAAAAACATTTTTAATTACATAAAATACTCAACCGCATTTAACAAATATAAACAATTTACTACAAACATAATTGTTAATTTGGAACAACTTTGATAAACTAATGATTTGTTTAGAACATATATTAGTTAAGTGGTTCAAACAGTTCTATTAGAATAATTTAATGATCGCAGAAACATCTATTCAATTATTTTGAAAACACCATACATTTGATTCCAACAGGGTCGGCAAGTGTTAAACTTACAAAACTAATCTCGAGTGTTCAAACAATTTCTAATCTCGAAAAATTCACTCCTATCCTGTAATACTCTGAATATATTGGAGAAGGTAATAAATGGAGAAGGAAACATAGAAAAACAATCAATAACTCTTTGAGATGCAACTCTTGCAATTACAAGTACTCGTAGGTGGTGAAGCTAAACCCTACTCTTTAAAAATATTTATTGTCACGATTGGAATAGGCTGCATCGCCTGCACCCATCGTCTCTCTTCCTCCCTAACCCATCCTGGAAACCCATAATGTTCTCCACTTTCCAACAATTTTATGTGAATTGGAATGTTGAAATTACAAAGAATCTTGAAAACCTTCAAAACGTAGCTAAACAGTTACTCGTAAACTCAATTAAAACTTTCAAACATAATAATGTAAGTGTTTACCTAAGCATCAGTTTTTTACAATAATACCCCGACACTTTCGTATTAAATGAATGTATAACCCTAAACTAGAGCACGTGGCACCAATAACAACCCCATTTGCTTCACAATAAATGCATTGAGTTTTCTCCCGAATATTATTCTCACCCAAGGATAAATCAATTGTCTTCTCGATTATTTCCTCTGGTCACAGTGAATGTACTATGACCGAGAAGAAATTGTTGTGGTTCCAGATTTCAAGGATATTACCATAGGGACTGATTTTCCAAACCAGGATAACTTAGGCTATATTTGGTGTTGTATGTAAAGGAACTGAGCTGGAATTTGAAGTTAATCAAGGTTATTTGGCTACTGCTACGAATAGTTTTGGGATAAAGTTGCAAAATAGAACTAAAGTGGGGTTGTGTCTGAGGCGGAAGGTGGCTTAGTTGTGGATGAGAAATTAATAAAAACTGTAATTGGTATAGGTTTGAGTATTTCGGGGACATAAGGTGCGAATTTCAAGAATAAGGGTGTTATGATTAGTTTGGAAACTGTGCGAACTAGTGGAGTAATTAATGACAATTCATGGACTGCAACTGCTATTTTTAAATCTATAGGAGATGTTCATCTTAGGCAAACTAAAGATAAGGTCCCCATTGGTACCAAAAAACATGACCTAGAAGTTAAGGTCCTAGTGAAGTAATTTTGAAGCAGGCAAGGTTGAGAGAGAGAGAGAGAGAGAGAGAGAGAGAGAGAGAGAGAGAGAGAGAGAGAGAGAGAGAGAGATTGACGAGATCAAGTGTATACTGAGAGAGTTGGTGAGGTCATATTAGATATGTGTGAGTTAATGTGAGATGGTAAGGTTATGAGCTTACATCAAGATTAATCAGAGATGTGAGAAGGTGAGGCAGCGAGTGTGGGTGTCGTTAGTGAGAGGTAGTGAAGTTAGGTGGGGAGGACGGTTGGTGATTTGTGTGACTTTAGGTGAGACGAGTAAGTGAATATGAAGTTAATTGAGTGTGAAGTGTGGGAGAGAGAAAGTGAGGTAGTGTAGTGTTTTTCTAAATTTTTATTGGAAATTCCTTTTTTGGCACCTTATATATAGCAGAGGTATTTTAGGAAATTTTAAAGTTTATTTTGTTTGGATAATTCTGGACCGTCCCTTGTAACATATCTTTAGTCGAGATTAAATCCTGTCCCCTCTTTATTGCCACTTGTATATATATATATATATGAACATATTACATGTTAGTATCACACGCTTTGTAAGTACTATACTATATGTTTCATAAGCTTTCACTGAGGCTGAACATCTTTTTGAACATAAATTTTCATATAAACTGAATTTGCTACAAATTTCAACTAGACTATTGCTTAGTATCTCTTATTGAACATTTCATATGTTCAATGTAAGAGAGTTTGAAAATCTATACTTTGGTAAAAACATGCATTTTCGGGGTCATACACAGGGCAACCCCATGACAGTTTATACAATTAACATTAATGATATTGTTGTATCTATTTGGTTTCCTCCTTTCTAGGATTCTAAAAACATATATTACACATGCAAATATGGTCCCTCATGGAGTAGTAACATTTTATTGGGAGGAAGCATAAGGGGATTGAAGTATGTGATTTGCTAGCTCTTTGCTTGTTTTATATTTTTAAAACCGGGATATCTTGCCATCAGGAGTGTAATTCTGGTTGCGGGGCACTCAGACTATAATCGTATCACAATCGAGGGTGATACTTTAGCTAGGATTCGAGATATTTCATCACCCACCGAGACAGCTGACTAGAGAGATTTGCTAATCTTGGAGAATATACGTGTTATAACTACCAAAATTCTCATATTTATATGCAGTGAATTATGAGATCAATCAATAAAATTATAGATTAAGTTAATATACGGTTTAGGTTCCATGATTAATTTTTTAATTAGTACTTTGCATTCTATATTATTTTGTCTAATATTTTAGAGAAAATATTCGTGAATACCCACCGTTTCAAAAATTAACAAATAAGTGCCTAAATTTTCGAAAATGACAAATAAGTATCTAAGTTCATATTTTTCATATTTCGTTAGTACCATCGTTAGTTTTGACGTTAAGTGCCTTAAAGCGCCTGCATGGAGCTTGTGTGGGAGCGCCACGTGGCAGTTAACATCAAAACTAACTATGGGTATTAACGAAAGATAAAAATATAAACTTGGATATTTATTTTGTATTTTTTGAAAATTTAGACACTTAGTTGTCAAAATTTAGTAATGGTGGATATCTACAAAAAATATTTTCCTAATATTGTATTAGTAGTATCTTTTATCTTTTTTTTTTTTTTTTTTTTTGACAAGGAAAGAAAATACTTAACTATTACAACGATTAGACAGAAATCTAAAAGAACCCGAAGCCGAGAAGTCCTTCCATCCCGCAAGGTTGACGTTCTTCCTAATACATTTTGCAAACGCATCCGCAATGATATTATATTCCTTACTAATATATGCAATTTTCCAAGTTGGAAATTCATCTAACCATCTCCTAATTTCCTCAATGATTGGGTTGAGCTTCCAGTGGAGGAGAGTTTGATCCTTAATTCCTTGAACAAGTTCAAGGTTATCAGAATAGAAAGAGCTACTCTGAATACCCTTTGATCCAGCCGATCTCAGGGCAAGGAGAAGTGCCCATGCTTCTCCTTCAGTGGTGTTATTAACTCTACATCTAACCGCCTTCCTTTGTGTAATAATTCCATCCCCATTAATTTCTATTGCCGCAATAGCCGCCAGATCCCAGCAGGATGTGAAAGAAGTATCTTTTTCTTTCAAAGTTGGATAATTTCATTTAATTTTTAAAGTATACACGTTTATTAAAAAATTAAATTAATTTCTCTCTCTCCTATTACTACTTTTGCCGGTGTTGATGTGTCCTTTCCACTCTTTGACACAACTCACAATCAAAACACCCGTCCATATTGTCACAGTCGCCGCCATTAACAAAATAAAGTCGTACTAGGTACTAGCTAGGAATATGTGCGTTATAAGAAGGAAAAAAAATTCTTAAACATTGTTAAATCCATTTTTTAAAGAGACTAATTATCTATATAAGTTACAATAAGTTTGTTTCCAAAAGTCATAAAAACCGTGTCCATTTAACTTCAAAATAAATTTGATAAGTTTATCTTATTTTTTTATTTAATAATCGGGAAGTTATTTATTTTTAACCCAAAGTCATTTTGATTCACGATCTCTTGATCTTTGTAGTTTAGTCTAACCATTAGATTTACTATTGATTTCGAAAAAAATATATTTTAAAAATACAAAATATATATAAGTATATAAAAAATAGAAACAAAGAAGTTAACCGAAAATATGCACCAACTAATGTTTAATAACAACCTATACTATTTAATCTAGGAGAGTAGGAGTACACTATGATAACCTACATACTATACTAAACTAACTTTTAGATTTAAGTAAAAATTCTTGTACAATATAGTTTTAATTTCATTTATAATATTGTTATCAAGCAAGTCAAATGATAAACTTTAAAACAATTTTAAAAAGAGAGTTTACATAAAAAATATAATCATAGATTTAATTTAACCAAGAAGTTTATTAAACGGTTTTTACTATCATTTTTTAAGATAATTTAAATACTAGAGTTTTTAGCTTAAAGAACGACATTCGATCCTATACTAATTGCTTTCGTTTCAATTAAAAAAGTTGCCATAAAACTTCAAACAATTCCATTAATAAACATTTAGTGTTCATATTTTACAACAATATAACAATAGCAACTTTGTTAGTGGATGGAGGTTTCACTTTTTAGACCGACAATATATAAGTGAATTTATCACTAAATATAATATATACTACTATTAATCTTCTATATACTTGTATATAGTCATATTCTTAGGCTCACCCATTCATTTGGTTTACCCCGACAAAACCTTGCTTGATCATCATTTGCCTTAAAAATCTCATGGATGTATTGTGAAATTAATAATAATAGGTGGGTGGATAATCAAATTCTTATTGAAACATAGTATTAAGATTCTTGTTTTTTTTAATGTTGTTTTGTAGAGACAATATACCGCCACTCTGAAAGCTCCTGTCTTTAGTATCATTTCCTTGACCTTCAAGCTTGTTCAACCTTCTTCAATGGCTGAAAAGACTCAAGATATTTCTTCCCATAATCTCTTCTCTCCTTCCCAGGTAATCTCTTTTTTCCCGTCAAATCTTTCATCACTTAGACTAAGTAAGAATTTCACTTCATTCTCTAAGTATATGCACTATATTCTATATATGTGTATTTTCTAATGTGACCAAATGAATAGAAATCTCATTATGGGTTCCTTTTCGTGATTTTTTATTTTTTGGCATATAAGGTGGTGGAAGAGTTAAAGGAGCTATGGTCAATAGCTTTACCAATAACAGCAATGAATTGTTTAGTCTTCGTAAGAGCGGTGGTTTCAGTGCTGTTTCTAGGGCGGCTCGGTAGCTTAGAACTCGCCGGAGGAGCACTTTCGATTGGTTTCACGAATATCACCGGCTATTCAGTTCTTGTGGGCTTAGCTTCCGGGCTTGAGCCCGTTTGTAGCCAAGCTTACGGTAGCAAAAACTGGGATTTATTATCGATTTCACTTCAAAGAATGGTTTTCGTGCTTTTCTTAGCTATTATACCCATAAGTTTATTATGGATTAATCTTGAAACAATCATGTTATTCATGGGTCAAGACAAAGAAATAACTAAAATGGCTGCGATTTATTGTTTTTATTCGATCCCGGATTTATTAACCAACACTTTATTACAACCTTTGAGGGTTTACTTAAGGTCACAAGGGGTGACTAAACCACAAATGTGGTGTACTTTTATCGCAGTAATTTTTCACGTGCCGTTAAACTATGGTTTAGTAGTGGTAATGGGACTAGGTGTTCCTGGTGTAGCAATAGCTTCTGTGTTAACTAATTTGCATATGGTGGTTTTGTTAATGGGGTATGTTTATGTTTATGGGAGATGGGAATGGAAATGGACGGCTGGGATTGAAGGGATTTGTAGTGGGGTCCGCCCTTTGTTGAAATTAGCGATCCCGAGTTGTCTCGGTATTTGTTTAGAGTGGTGGTGGTATGAGATAGTGACGGTTCTTGCTGGTTATTTACCGAACCCTAGGCTTGCCGTGGCGGCTACTGGGATTCTTATTCAGACAACTAGTCTTATGTACACTGTACCCATGGCCTTGGCTGGTTGTGTCTCCGCACGGGTAAGTTTTGTCGTTTATTCTTATAATATAGGGACTTATAGTGCAATTATTTCGTGAAGTATAGGGACGAAACAAAAATTTGACCCTATTGCTACCTTGGTTACGGCTACTCTCGTTTTTAGGATAAAACTTTACGTGCTGAATCTCGAAATGTTGTTATCATAATAATAATTATTGAACTTTTTTGTATGTTAAGATAAGAATTTAATTTGTGTTGTGTTGTCACAAATAGATGGCTACAGTACTTACTTACTGAGAATGTCACTATTATTGCTTTTTTAGTATAGTCCAAATTATATTAGATTTTCTTTTATCTTTTTGTGCATTGTTTTGCTTTAGTACTAATCTAATCATTGAATAGTTTGGCATTATTCTTTATAGGGAATACTAGCTAAAATGGTTATGGGGAATAATATGATTTCTTTTATATGTGAACCCTGAATGCAGTGTCAACGAAATATTATTATATTCTTCGAAAAATATATAAGAATTCGTGTCAAAGTAGGAGATTTCTTGTTTAATTTCTATTATAGTTGCAAAGAATAACGTATGTAACGTGTTAAGATTTATATGGTTTCGGTTTGTTATTTGGTTGCATCATAACATCTTTATATGGTCCTACGAAATTAAATGAAACTATACTATGGGAAATTTTGAATAGAGATACTATTTATCAAATACTTGTGTGGCCAATTTCTGCTTCTTTTTGTTATGTTATGACACAACCATTTAACAAACTTGAGGTTGACAAAGTGACTATACAATCATCCTATGCTTTCTGGATTATGCTTTATAACAATTTGTATATGCTGAATTAAAGTCTTTAAATAATAGTTTAACTTCAATTTTTTCTTAGTTAATATCCAAATGGTATCATTTGGGCTTACTTTAACTAATATGCTCCATTATGGAAAGTAGTGGACCCCTAAGTATCTTAATGAATGTGACTAATATAGTCTTTGTATGAAAGACTCTAATATTTTTGTTGTTACATAGGTAGGAAATGAATTAGGAGCTGGGAGGCCATATAAAGCCAAGCTAGCGGCAATAGTTGCTCTTGGTTGTGCGATTGTGATTGGATTAATGAACGTTATATGGACGGTGATATTCCGAGAGAGGTGGGGTGGTTTCTTTACAAAAGACGAGATGCTCAAAGCTTTAGTTGCATCAGTCTTGCCAATTATTGGGTTATGTGAACTTGGGAATTGTCCACAAACTACGGGCTGTGGGGTCCTACGTGGCACGGCTCGGCCCGCTATTGGTGCTCGCATTAACCTTTACTCATTTTACTTGGTGGGCACTCCTATTGCGGTTGGATTAGCATTTCGGCTTGACTTTGGCTTTAGCGGGCTATGGTTTGGGCTACTATCTGCCCAAGCTGCTTGTGCTATATCCATTCTTTATGTTGTGATGGTATGTACAAATTGGGAAGGTGAAGCTTTAAGAGCCATGAAATTAACTAATTTGGAAATGAGAAAGGTTTGTGACAATGATGAAGAGACTAGGGGATTTCTTACTAGCAAAAATGAAATCATAGATAACGTTCTCTGAAACAAATAGATAATTTTACACTCTCTTTTGTCTTTATGTGTTAGAGGAATTTGAACGTGTTAAGCACTATTGACATAATAGATTCCCTTTTGTTGTTTAGTTAATTTAATAGAAGCAATTTGATGTCTTTTATGTATTTTTTAGAGACTTTTGATATTCACAAAGAATGTTTTCATGGGTTATAAAACGTATATCGACCACCTTTTCCCTATAATATGTGTGGTCCTATGACTATAAGGTGCCCTTATGATTTTATATATATTGTCTAAGGACGTTTGTGTTATTGCATATATTTTACAAAAACGATAATACATTTCCTTAACTTGAAAGCATCATTAATATTTAGATATTTGTACAGTTTTTTCTATTTGCTTATGCGAAACATAACAGTAAAAATTATATAAATTATGTCGATACATGCATTTATGAAATTACCGGATCATGTCTTAAGTTTGAAGGAAAAAGTATTTCTTGAAATACTTAACAAAGACCACCCACCACACCCATGATTCACAGTATTTGACTATTTGTAAAAGGAGAAGACTGTTCATAAGATGATGGTGGAAGGTCACAAAGAAGGTGTGTCCTATATCATTTGGGAGTGTTGTATATCCTAGAAAGTGCTATTTTTAGGACAAATGAGTGGAGGGGATTTGATACATATAAGATTCAAGTGCGTTTTGAATGTGACTTGACGACTCAGGTTTATTTGTTTGACAGGATAAGATACTCCTCTGCTATTACAACCTTTTCATCTTCTTTATACTTAGCTCGCTCACCTGAGTTTGACCCTACGTGTGCTTCTTCAAATTGGATTACTATAGGTAGTCCATTGTGACTAAAAAACATGAGCAAAAATCAATTGTAAATTTTATTAGACAATATTTAATTTTGGAAAATTGACGTAATCAGCAATATGCAATAGCTTAACCGGACAAATGATACTTATAATTCTTATTTTGAATAACTCAATACCCAATATTTCAATTTTGTCAACCATTGTTATCCGTTATTATTTCAGCTGTTACTATAGATAAATAATTGTTAAAGATGGATATTAAAACTCACAAGATTTTCTTGGATTATCACCACCCTCTTCATATTTAAACTAATAGAGGATCTGTCTTGAAAGCAAAAATTAACGAATAGTTTTTGGATAGAGTTGTCTATTATTCATGTTAAAAGTTATAATTGATAATAAATATATCCATTCGGATATGATTTACACTTGTTTTAGACACATGACAACCACCTAATAAATTAAAGGTTCGCCCCCACCAAATTACTTTAAATATTATTTGCTTTTTTCCCTTTTTTGGTTTCTTCCGACTAGGAAGGAACGTGTACAAATCCGTGGATTTTGACAAGGTCCAATTTGAATTTATCTAGCAGAGGATCTCTATTTTCAAAACTCAACCTAGCTGATTTTTTAAGATTTTTGATGAGTTTTTTACAAAGATGAACCGGGCTCAGAGCAAACAGACCTATATTAACTTGAGAGTTGATTTTTTTTTGAAATCATTGAATAACCTTAGAAATCTCACCTTTGATTTGAGGCTACAAGTACTACTACATAATGCTTTAATACTTGAATAAGAGATTTATGCTAATTGTTCAATTATTCATGTTAGCCTTCATAAAGTAATTGTGGAAAAGTGTTCATTTAAATATATGCAAGTGAAGCAATAAGACAACTGATCTGAGAGTTCATGGATTTATGGTCACTAAAACTTTGATCAACTAAATGCAATTTGCAAGGTGAACATTTGAGAACCTGGACGAGGCTTGTCCTGGCCTATTCCGGAAATAAAAGTGTAAAGCTTAGTTCTAGTCGATGCAATGATTATATTCCTTGAGCAATGTACTTTTGTTGGTTCTTAAAACAAAATAAGTTGTAGTAGTACACGCTTACATTATAGTATGTCTATGTGTGTACTGGTGCTGCATCGTGTACATAAAGCGGATGTAATATTTGATTTATCTTACATGAAAAATTACACGATTACCACCAAATTTATGTAAAAGAGGTTTGGGATGAAACAAAAACTTGGCTAGAAATATATAAATAAATGAATAACCTCTAGTGTTTGGAAATAGTTAAAAAAAACTTAAAACTATAGAAAATTAGAGAAGAAAGACATGAAAGATTGTTTTGGAGCTACTGTATATTGTATTTGGAAGACGAGAAATCACTTTCCTATGAGAGGTAGGGTTACGGTCATCAAGGAAGTCAAGTGGTGTATTTTTTTTTATTTCATTTTCTTTGTTCTTTTTTAAATGATTGTGAAAAATTACCTTATATTAATTTAAGATAGTTGTTTTTGTTTCTATTGTTGCTACCTTAAGCTTTCAGGTCTAGGTAGATAACTTCGTGTACAATTATTTTCTATTTATACTACCATTTACCTAACCCCCACCCCCCCCCCCCCCCAAAAAAAAAAAAAAAAACTATGTCATGCAAGTATATAAGCTTAATGGTCTTGGAGAAATCTTAGTTTTGATTTTCAATAAAACCGTATTTCTAGAGTAGTAATAGGATGACCGAGAGGAACTTTTAAACACATTGTTTAACGTCTAATATACTTGTATTCCTTCTCCGTTAACCAATATCTTGAGTTGAGATAATGAGCGCATATAGGCAGGGCCGGTCTTGGGGAGAGGCAAAGGAGGCCATGGCCTTGGGCCCCTCCCAACTCATATAATTTTAGGGTCTCCTCTGAAGTATAATTTTTTTTTTTATTAAAAAGACCCAGTTTTAATATAATTTTAGACCCCTTTCTGAAGCATAAATTTTTTTATTACAAAGACTCAGTTTTAATCCACCTGAAATAAAAATATTAGATTATATTTTTAGTTACAAAAATATTTAATTAAGTTACCTTTTTTTTAATTTTAATTTTAATTTTATTTGTTAACTTAAAAAAGACTTAAATATTTTTTTTCTTTAAAATTTATTTGATTATTTTTTATTATATTTTGAATTTTTTATTTTATTTTATATAATTTGTAAATTTTAAGGAGCCAATTTTTTAAAGTTTGTCTTAGACCCCTGAAATGTCAAGACCGGCCTGCCTATAGGTAGGTTAATTGTAACATTTTGAAAGTATTATTTTATCTATATATTATTATGCTTTTAAAAAAAACGCCCCGTATGTCAACTAAGAGTCTAGGAATAGTCCAACAAGTGAGTGTGGATCTCTTTGACCCAAAAAAAGAAGAAGAGTGAATTTAGAATTTGTAGATAGGAGACTTAATTGATTTGGGCTAAATAAGCCCACCAAGCATATGCAGGCCTCCAACTCCGCTTTTCCTTCCAGCCCATTATTGTCCCTAACACATGTATAGCTCAAAACGAAAAAGAAAAAAGTTCGAGCATGACACGGTCTGTTTCTTGTAGTTAAAAGGAAATGTTTTGAATATAGTATTAGATCTTCGACCCATATAAGATCTTGCATGATTTTTTTTCTCAAAAGCTAAGTTAAAAGGGATCAAAATTATGTTGAAGAAACCTGTTGAAAAAAACCCTAGTCATCCAATTTATTGGTATAGGTTCAAATCGAATCAATGACTTAAAGTACAAAGTACTTTTCTATATAACAAAAAAAAATTATGTTAAAGTTTTAAAAATAAAAAATGAAATAAAGATGATACATAATTTATATGTGTAAACTCATAATATTATGAACGAATAGAGTTCAGGGAGAAGTATGAACCGGTAACAAAACTGCATCACTAGATTGGATTTCCTAATTGAGGGTTTGTAATATTTGAATTTATACTAATAGCATTCACTGAAAGTTGTTCTATAGATTCAAGTATCGCTACTACTATCATAATATTATGGTCTTACAATTGTAAAAGCAAGACATTTCTCAATGTTTGTAGTGGAGATAGATTCATTATACTTCACATATATACTTCTACGTAAATCAGAATTAGGTTATCCATGTTCAGAGAGGGTAGTTAAAAGTAAAATACGGTATATTACTTTGTAATGGAGATAGATTCATTATACTTCACATACATACTTCTACGTAAATCTAGGGATGGCAACGGATCGGATATCCTCGAAAAATTGCATAACCACATCCACATCCATTAAGAAAAACGATAACCAAATCCGCATCCATTAACCATCGGATTTTAGAATTATCTACCAAATCCGCATCCGCGACAGATGCGGTTTACCCGCGGTTAATCCGTATCCGCAATATTTAAAATGATTTAAATAAAATAAATTATTAAATATTTTTAAACTTCTAAAATTAACTATAAAATTATTGGAAGACCATAAAATTATATTAGGCAATATAGTAATAAAATAGATAATAATCAATTAGCTAGTTTATGTATGGAATAATTATATTTGATCGATATCATATATGCAATTTGCATATATAGAATATTTTTATGTATAGTATATATATTTTAATATTTATTTTTTATTTTTTATTTTTTTATTCGGATTTCGGGTTATCCGTCGGATTATTGTAAAAGACCAAATTTTAACGGATAATCCACCGGTTACCTTTTCTGAGAACCAAACCCTCATGGATGCACCATCGGTTCCACTAACGGATTTTTTATCGGATCGGATATCCATCGGTTACGGTAAATTTTTGAACCATTGACATCCCTACGTAAATCAGAATTAGGTTATCCATGTTCAGAGAGGGTAGTTAAAAGTAAAATACGTTATATTACTTAAAAGATAGATTAAATATAGTAAATTTAGAGCCCATTTGTGACGGCTTATGTTAGAATAAAAATAATTTTTTGACAAAATTATAAATATGTAAAAAAATTGAAATTTAAAATCACTTTAGCGATTTTCCTAAAAAACACATATTTTCTTTTTTAAAATTTAAAATTCTTTTAAAAATTTAAAAATATTTTAAGTGTTCCCAAACATGCACTTAATTTATAAAATAATGTATTGTTACTATTCTCTCTGTTTAATTTTGTTTAACATTTTAATAGAGGTAAGTTGGTAAAGATGGTAAAGATAAGTGTTATTAAATATATTTTTTAAATTTTTTATCATTAAAAAGGTGAATAAATAAATCTGGATAAGAGGAAGAGGAATATTAAACTAATCAAATTTAGTTGAAACCTAATCGCACTACAAAACTTGTATATAGAGTAATTAGAGAAGATTAAGAAACGGGAAAAAGTTGACTTTTTGTCAACACCAACGGTATAAACCGATTTCATTCATACAAAATCTCCCCTTTTATCTGCTTTCATTTAGCTCACACACTGTCATAAAAGGTACCCCTTTTCGTTCATAATTTATTATTATCATTATGCATAAATAGCTTCCATTTATAATTACATTAGTGATTCTTTATATTGGATTTATGCTTGTTTTTCATTTCCAGTATATATTAGGTTATTAACTTTGAATATTCTAATAAACATGACATTTTATAATTAGAAAGATTGTTAAACTGAGTTATTAATTGGAATCAAATTGAAGTGGAAAATGTCATTTGAACTCGTATTTTAGTTGTTATGATTAACAAAGTTCATTTAATTGCAACATTAGTCCATGTGTTATGAGAATTAAGAACGATTGCTGTATTCAAGTTGAGCTGGAATAATGGTATCTTAACTATTATGTAAATTGTTATGATTAGTGAAGTTTATATTAATCGCAACATTAGTCCCCGTATTATATGAAAATAGCAAATATACCCTGTTATAGATCCACTTCACACATCTTCCCCTCCCCAAGTTTATATTTTCTACTATATGAAACACAAGTATAGGGGTCTATATGCAACTTTTGGAATAATGCAGGGGTCTATTTGCAATTTTGCAGATTCCTTTTATGGTGGTGGCACTTGAGATGCCATGGCCTGGCTATTCCACAAGTTTGAATTTTCAAACTCTCGAAAACTATATTTTCGCGACAAAACCGTATCTTAAATTACCTCAGAAATATATCTCAATGAGGTAAATTACCCGTAAGGTCCTTCATCTTTACCCATTTTTAACATTTAAGATAAAAGGACCATAAGTTCAATTTTACTCAAATTGTATTAAAACAGGACGGTATGGTCTATTAGAAGCGCTGCGGATAATAGTCGAATTAATTCCACTCCGGATAATAATATAAGTGGTGGAACTCGATTAATTAAGTCAATTCAAGCTATTATAGTCAAGGCTAATTTAAGAATTAAAGAATTTCGAAAAAATCTCCCGATGAAAATATTTTTTTTATTGGCGGGGTTTTATTGTGCCACGGCTTTCGCGACGGTAATAGGACAAACGGGAGATTGGGATATTTTATCGGCTGCTTTAGCCGTGGTAATAGTTGAAGGCATTGGTGCCTTAATGTATAAAGCTTCTATTCCTTTTGTGAATGTTAAAAATGTAATCACTTTGTGTAATTATTGGAAGGCTGGTCTTACACTTGGTCTTTTCTTGGATTCGTTTAAGTACTAGGTTACAACTTATGAATGATTGGATTTTGGATAATGACCAAATTGCCCTTTCCGGGCTATACCGAAAGAAACTTCGAGTACTAAGTGGAACGCGAATTCGGTGATTAGGTATCAAAGTTGGGATTTTGGGAAAAGACTAAATTGTCCTTGTGACTAACAAAAGACTCTTCGAGAGGAAGGGAATGACATGGAGAGTGATGGGAGGATTGCATAGATATGTTTGTTTTTGTTTGATAGGAAAGTCTTACGAGTTAAGTTTACTTGTACAAAGTTTCTAGTCTAAACTTGTAAGACACGGAGATTGAATAATGAATATATACAATGTATATTTAGAATAAAACGAAAGGTGATGTTTTAAATTTGTTTCTTGTACCGCTTGTTATCAAAAATGGGAAAGAGTGATGTGCGTATGAGTTACCCTAGCATGTCACGATATTCATTACTCACATACCATCCTAGTTTAGAAAGTAGGGCTATTTTTATATACTTACATGTATTATTGGACATCACCATTGTCTAAAAATATAAACTACTATCATTTAAGTTTATTGGTATTTGGTAATGGATGAAGTACATTAATTTGGAAGGAAAAGAATGACTATTGATTTTCCAGTCATGTGGTCATCTCAAAACCTCAAGGTTATGAATTTAATACGATGGATCTAGGGGTGAGCCGAAACTATCCAAAATCGAAACCTAAACTGAAACCCAAATTGAACCAAAATTAGGCCAAACCGATATTAAAAAAAAAAAAAAAAACTCGAGCCTAATATTTATGCAGCCTAATCTGATTTGTTGAATGGGGAAATTAATTTAAAAGGCCTAAAATGCATGGTACCTTATGTTATAAGGCCCAAAGTAATTGATAGTTACCTTCTTTAGTTACTTGCTGAACTAAACAGATAAAACTTTAAAAAACTTTTCTTTCTCTCTCTTTTTGTCAGTAATACACGTGATTTCTATCTCTCCTTATCAGTAATGGACAACAACATTCTAATAGGTATCGATGAAATTCAATTTACCCCTCTCTCACTGTTCTCTCTCTTGACCTATTCATCTCTCTCATACGACAACAACAAGTCTCACAAGAGAACCCGCTGTCTGTAATGGACAATTTTCCTCCTTCATCAATCTGTTCTCCTTCACTGCACCAGAAGACCGCCGCATCCTAATAAGCCTCTATGCTACACAACTACCTTTTCACCGCCGTCACACTGGGATCTCAACTTCCCGCTCAAGAAATTTTGGGGTATATTCTGTAAATCTATAACTTATTGTTATTGTTTCTTGTGGATCCGTCCAATTTTATTGTTAAATTATTTGTTCAGTGATTCTTTAATAGGTATCGAATGTCAAGGTAATCAAGCTAATGATTCTCTCCTTATTACATTAGGTGTAATTGTTTTTACCTCTTGATGTCTGTGGCATCTCCTTCACTATACCGCCGCCGTCGATCTGCACCGTGAGTATTTATAACCTAGTTCTTAATCAGTAATAGATTATAATATTCATATTTGTATATAATTTCTTCAGATGCCTAGATGAAGCTTTTGAGATTGTTGATGGAGATCATCTTGGTTTGTCAAATACAGTGACTTTCAGGTAAATCGATCCATTCCAATTCTGTTTAATATGGTATTGATTTTTTGTTATGCTGTAATGGAGAAGCTGATATGATCTTGCATCACCAGTTTTTGTTATTTACTTTGTTCTATAGATGATTATAACTCTTACGGTAATCAGGTTTTGATTCCAGATCCTGATGCAGCAATTCCAGCGCCTTAGTACAACTCCTAGTAGCTATTCATAAATTTCTGTTTCAATCCACAATTGGTACACTTTTCTTAGTTGCTCTGTATTTAGTAGATGAGATTTGATTTTGTTGCTTGTTGATATTAATATATATATGTACTCTCGTGCACTTAACAGGGCCAAATCAAGACTGGAGCACAACATCTAAACCAGACCTAAACATCGTATCTAACACTAGTTGTATTATAACCTGTCTTGCTCCATTAGCAAAGGTGATTACTGATCGGTTTGGTGTAGACGAAGGTTTAATGACAATTGTATGCTCCATCACAGCTACTTAAAACCATTATCTCGGTCAGGAGAGACTAAGAGTATCGAAACCAGGTTGGATCACTATGTTTTAGGAGACATTTTTCACCCTTTTTAACCAATTTTTTATAAGATTAAAGCATAGTAAAGTTCTTGATTGATTTGATTACAGGGTGGTCAATTTGTATTTATAGACAACCCAAGTGGTTTTCACTCCGCTAAAGCGTGTAGCATTGGAGCGGCTAAAGCTGTTGGAAAAGACCTTCTAGCACTTAATGGGGAAATGACCGCAATGACTTTCTGAACTCAAATCTGTTCCAGAGATTAACTACAATGAATCTACTGTTTTAGTGCATGATTCTTATGATATTGTAGCAGAGAGTCTAACATGTTCCAGAATCAAAGGTTGTTATTGCTAATAAAAGGGAAAATGAGGTCAAGAATTAAGTGAGATGATTGAGATTTGAGTTAATGAATAATTTAATACATAAGCTGTTTGAATTAGCACAACTATGTTGTATCAAATTAACCTTATGTTGATCTATTAATAGTTTTGATTGATAAAATACATGTTTAACTGTACTGGGACTGAAACTATTCAACTAATAGAGTAGATGTGTTTGAGATCCTAAGTTTCGTTTGGAATACTTTTCCATGAATTGTTTTCTAAACAAGTGGTGTGTGATAATATTTTTTTTTCATTGATATTGTTTCCTTGAATAATCATCGATGCATGAAATTGTTCATAAACTAGGAATAATGACATAGTTATTTCTAGTGCGCCATCAAGATCATCTTTTCCGTATTTGACATTATGTAGGGTTGGGTTTATGCCCAACAGCTTCCTTTTGGATATACACCCATTGATAATGGTTGGGAATGCGTCCACAAAGATCAACTTTACCGCAAGTGACCTTATGTATGGTTGGGCATATGCCCATCAACTACGTTTGGGGTATACACCAATTCAAATGGTTGGGCATACGCCCATCAAGATAATCTTTCCTGCAAGTGACATTATGTGTGGTTGGGAATACGCCCATCAACTACGTTTTTCTATACACTCACTCGAAATTACTTGTCAAGCATTGGGAGTGGGTGCACACCTGTTTTGTCACCAATATTGACCGAGTTATTTCTAGTGCGCCCATCAACATCTTCTTTTCGTCTTTGACATTATATAGGGCTGGGTATACGCCCAACAACTTCCTTTTGGATATACACCCATTTATAATGGTTGGGAATGCGTCCACCAAGATCAACTTTACCGCAAGTGACCTTATGTATGGTTGGGCATATGCCCATCAACTACGTTTGGGTATAAACCAATTCAAAATGGTTGGGCATATGCCTATCAAGATCATCTTTCCCGCAAGTGACATTATGTATGGTTGGGCTTACGCCCATCAACTACGATTTTTTATACACTTACTCGAAATTACTAGTCAAGCATTGGGAGTTGGTGCACACCCGTTTTGTCACCAATATCCGAGTTATTTCTAGTGCGCCCATCAACATCTTCTTTTCGTCTTTGACATTATGTAGGGTTAGGTATACGCCCAACAACTTCCTTTTGGATATACACCCATTGATAATGGTTGGGAATGCGTCCACTAAGATCAACTTTACTGCAAGTGACCTTATATATGGTTGGGCATATGCCCATCAACTACGTTTGGGTATACACCAATTCAAAATGGTTAGGCATACGCCCATCAAGATCATCTTTCCCGCAAGTGACATTATGTATGGTTGGGCATACGCCCATTAACTACGTTTTTCTATACACTCACTCGGAATTTTTAGTCAAGCATTGTGAGTGGGTGCACACCTGTTTTGTCACCAATATTGACCGAGCTATTTCTAGTGCGCACATCAACATCTTTGTTTCGTCTTTGACATTATGTAGGGTTGGGTATACGCCCAGCAAATTCCTTTTGGATATACACCCATTGATAATGGTTGAAATGCGTCCACCAAGATCAACTTTACCGCAAGTGACCTTATGTATGGTTGGGCATATGCCCATCAACTAGTTTGGGTATACACCAATTCAAAAAGGGTTGGGCATACGCCCATCAAGATCATCTTTCCCGCAAGTGACATTATGTATGGTTGGGCATACGCCCATCAACTACGTTTTTCTATACACTCACTCGAAATTACTAGCCAAGCATTGGGAGTGGGTGCACACCTGTTTTGTCACCAATATTGACCGAGTTATTTCTAGTGCGCCCATCAACATCTTCTTTTCGTCTTTGAAATTATGTAGGGTTGGGTATACCAACGAAATTGGTATATACGCACTATTACAGTTCGTATTGATATATTATAGTGTACGCACCTCCAATGGGTATACACCCATATAAGTATATCTTATAACCACCTCTTGTAAAATAAGCACCTCTTATAACCAACTCTAGTATATATCAAATGAGTAAATACCAAGTATCACATCTAGTAGTTACCCTATGTAATGCATATCAATCATGTGTTTAACAATAAGTATACATATATAATAGAAATATACCTACTACTACGGTTTGTACTGTTATAGTATATTGTACGTACACCAAAGGGTATATACCCAAATGAGTGTATCTTATAACCACCTCTGGTATATACCCAAATGGGTTAGGGGTTAGGGGTTAGGTTTTTAGGGTCACTGGATAAGTTTTCATGGTTTAGGGTGTACCCAAATGTACCAGAGGTGGTTATAAGAGATGCCTGTTTTAAAAGAAGTGGTTATAAGATATACCTATTTGGGTGTATACCATTTGGGAGGTACGTACAATATAATATATCAATACGAACTGTAATAGTGGGTATATACCAATTATGTTCGTATATACCAATGAATACACTAATAGTGGGTATATACCAATCGTGAAACATATGGTTGAGATACACTACTAATTAATAACTACTAGATGCGGTACTTGGTGTTTACCCATTTGGGTATATACCAGAGGTGGTTATGAGATACACCCATTTGGGTATATACCCATTGGGGTACGTACAATATACTATAACAGTACGACCTGTAGTAGTAGGTATATTCTTATTATATCTGTATATACTAATTGTGAAACACATGATTGAAATGCACTACTAATGGGTAACTACTATATGTGATACTTGGTATTTACTCATTTGATATATACCAGAGGTGGTTATAAGAGGTGCTTATTTTACAAGAGGTGGTTATAAGATATACCTATTTCGGTGTATACCAGGAGGGGGTACGTATAATATAATATATCAATACGAACTATAATAGTGGATATATACCAATTGGGAAACATATGGTTGAGATACACTACTAATGGATAACTACTAGATGCGGTAATTGGTGTTTACCTATTTGGGTATATACCAAAGGTGGTTAAAAGAGGTGGTTATAAGATACACCTATTTGGGTACGTACAATATACTATAACAGTACGACCTGTAGTAATAGGTATATTCCTATTATATCTGTATATACTTATTGTGAAACACATGATTGAGATGCACTACTAATGGTTAACGGTTAGATGTGATACTTGGTATTTATTCATTTGATATATACCAGATGTGGTTATAAAAGGTGCTTATTTTACAAGAGGTTGTTATAATATATACCTATTTGAATGTATACCCTTTGGGGGTACGTACAATATAATATATCAATACAAACTGTAATAGTGGGTATATACCAACTATGTTCGTATATATCAGTTGTGAAATATATGGTTGAGATACACTACTAATGGGTAACTACTAGATGTGGTACTTGGTGTTATCCCATTTAGGTATATGTCTTATAAGATGTGGTTATAAGATATACCCACAATACAAAGCTATTGTACTCGGTGAAATGATCTTGATGGTCGTATGCCCAACCATTTCCAATGGGTGTATACCCAAAATAAAGTTGATGGACGTATACCTAACCCTACATAGTATCAAAGAAATGATAGAGTGGGTGTATACCAAAACGTAGTTGATGGGCGTATTCCCAACCATACGTAATGTCACTTGCGGTAAAGTTGATCTTGATGGGCGCATGCCCAACCATTACCAATGGGTGTATACTGAAAAGGAAGTCGATGTGCGTATACCAAACCCTACATAATATCAAATACGAAAAAGATGATCTTGATGGGCGCCCTATAAATAACTCCGTCATTATTGGTGACAAAACGGGTACGCACCCACTCAATGGGTGTATACCGAATACCCAACCCTATGTAATGTCAAAGACGGAAAGATGATGTTGGTGGTTATAAGAGGTGCTTATTTTACAAGAGGTTGTTATAACTACTAGATGTGGTACTTGGTGTTTTCTCATTTAGGTATATACAAGAGGTAGTTATAAGAGGTGGTTATAAGATATACACACAATACGAAGCTACTGTACCCGGTGAAATGATCTTGATGGCCGTATGCCCAACCATTTCTAATGGATGTATACCCAAAAGGAAGTTGATTGGCGTATACCCAACCCTACATAGTATCAAAGAAATGATAGAGTGGGTGTATACCAAAACATAGTTGATGGGCGTATGCCCAACCATGCATAAGGTCACTTGCAGTAAAGTTGATCTTGATGGGCGCATGCCCACCCATTACCAATGGGTGTATACTCAAAAGAAAGTTGATGGGTGTATACCCAACACTACATAATGTCAAATACGAAAAAGATGATCTTGATGGGCGCCCTATAAATAACTCAGTCATTATTGGTGACAAAATGGGTGCACACCCACTCAAAATGCTTGACTAGTAATTTTGAATGGGTGTATTGCAAAAGTAGTTGATGGGCGTATGCCCAACCATACATAAGGTCACTTGCGGAAAGGATGATTTGGATGGGCGTATGCCCAAACATTTCCAAATGGGTGTATACCTAAAAGGAAGTTGATTGGCGTATACCCAACCCTACGTAATGTCAAAGACAGAAAGATGATGTTGATGGATGAATTAGAAATAACTCGGTCAATATCGATAACAGAACAGGTGCGCATCCACTCCAAATGCTTGACTAGTAATTTTGAGTGGGTGTATAACAAACTGTATTTGATGGGCGTATGCCCAACCATAAGTAATGACATTTGTGGGAAAGATTACAAAAGATACTATATTAAAGAACAATTAATGAATTTGGGTATACACCCATTTTGTTTAATAAACCCACAGGTATATGTATTGCCAATATCTTAAATATATTTGAGTGTGTGTATACCCATAGAGACTCGTCAATTGTACAACTGTGTGTGGTAAAATTTTGTTTTACTAAACTACAAAGGGTACATTGCAAAATAAAATAAAATTATCTTTTATGAACCATTGTCAAGCCATTAGCTAAAGAACTACTTGACTAGAAGAAGGTTGATTGATAGGTTTAATTACATTCGCATCAAATAGGATTAAATTGATGAACCACAATAGGGAGGAAACCAATTTTTCACATTAAATAATTAAAAAGAAGTACAACATCAAGTAGATCAACGAAATTATAAATAATAATCATCACAAATATTTGGGCAAATAATATGTCAATATCAACTAATAGGAACACATAAGAATTGCAAACTTTTCCCCTGTATATTGTCTAATAGTCTTCCCAAAAAACTTGCAAAAAAGTAATTAGTAAGGGCGTTGAATAGTGATTTGCTGATTATACTATTAGCTTCAATGTATCGATCCACACACCTAGAGATGCAACTAGCCTACCTTCAAAATCTACTCCCTGGCTTTGTGATACGCATCTAAAAGCATTTTGCTTCACAGTCATATTATATAATTTGCTGAAATTAAAACGTCTTTTAGAAACATCACAACCGATCAGGCTTATCTGCTAGCCATAAAATCTGCCACACCTGTACCACATATTACACACTAACTAGTCATTGACAAATTGCTCAGCACTTGTAGTAGTGTCATGTCATTAAACATATTTACCTCAACATTACGAGACAGCTAAGTACCTGAAATCAAACAATAATCTTATATATCAACAAACTTACTCAAAAATATACTACTAATTAATATAACAATACTATGGAGCACTACTACTTAAGCTACTCAATGGCAATTTGATACATTTATCATAGAATTTTTCTTTCACAGTCTGCACAAAAATATCATCATATTAATATAACATGCTATAGGGACCTATGGTGCAATTAACTAAAATTTTATTAGTTTGCTTTAACAGAAATTTAACACAAATTCCAATATTCTTATAAGTAAAATGCTATGAATATTATTATGTGATCCATTTTTTTACATGAATTCAACAAAATATATACTTATTACCCAAATAATACAAAAACACTTCAATGGAAAGAGCCAATAAATAATACATACACCAGAGTGATCAATTACCTAGAAGAATTCTTCGGTGTAAGCTTGGACTAGCTGAGTCCTAAGCTGATCCATAAACTGATCCAGAGAACTGTGACTAGGACCCACTTGGCGGCGGCGAAAGGGAATCCAAATTGCGATATCGCTTATGTCCGGTTCCGAGACAATAAGCTACTGATTTGCGTGGCCATCTCACATAAATCCTAAAGCTTCTTTTGGAAGATGAAAAGAGTCTGCACAAGTATATCATATTTAATAACAAACAATAGGGACCTATGGTACAATTAACTAAAACAAATGAAGCACAAAGCAATTACTTCATCATAAATTTTTCTAGTTTCAAGAGCAGCACCAACAAGAGACCTATATGAAAGCTTCAGATTCTACAGGGGTTTTACTACAAACTTTGGGACGGATATAATTTGCTAGAAGAACCTGCTGGTATCCTTTCGAAAGTTACAGTATCTTTAGGGGCAAATCTGCAAACATTGAAAAATAAGAGTGCGGGCTAGTTGCTTGGTATTAATTTTGCAACAACTGATATGAGTAGCATCATTACAGAGTCTTTGAAAGCAAATTCAAACAAGCATGTAGTTGCAATTAAATCAAATAAGTTGATGTCCTTCCCCAAAAAGGAGTGTATCTATACCAAAAGAGTAAGAGCTTCTAATAGGCGAACAGAACAAATAATCTCCACACACATACCAACATAAAGATTCAGATTTTACAATTTTTTAATGGGTTCTGTAAATGGGTATATAACAAATTTATAACACCTAAATCATACACTAATTCAGAAGACCTAAAAAACCTATGCACAGTCACAACACAATTACTAAGAAGAAGTGACAAAAACCAAGTTTTAGTATTAAGATGAATCATAAAAGACAACAATTACGTTTAAGAAGATCTTTAAAAGTATAAGATTGTAATGATAAATTTAGAGTATATAAGATTCAATACTTAGATCTCATTACTGAAGAAATAGATTGAAATTAAAAAAAATTACCGTCTGCATATATAAGCTCTCCAATCTTAGATCCAATTTTCTTTTGGCCATAACGACCACCACCAATTTCTGACTTTGTGACTAGTGACGAGCTGGGTTTTCTATGGTAATGGAAGCTTAATAGGGTTGGATGGTGAAAGATTTGAACTTTGTGGCCATTATAGGCCTCTTATGAGATGGTGAGAGAAGGGTATATTTTTTGATTGATTTGGTTTAAAGGATTATTTGGAGATGGTGGTGGCGGTAGTGGGTTAATACTCTGAGAGAAGATGGCCACAAAAAGCCTGATGTGATTCTCGTTGATGTTTCTTCTCACCGGAAAAGGGTTCATTTGTTTTTGCTTGTTGATTTCGTACGATAGAGAAGAGGGAGATCAGAGTGATAAGAGAGAGAACAGTGAGTAAAGGTAAAAGCAATTACACCCAACGTAGTAAGGAAAGGGGGAATATTGATTTCAATTCAAATTCAAATTTCAAAAAATAAGAAAGAAGCGTAAGAAAGAGAGAGAAGAGTGTAAGAGATGGGTCAGGTCTGACTGTACTGGGAGAGAGAAAGAGAGTAGATGGTGTTAGTTACATTAGGCCTTAAAAAGAAGAAATAGGCCTTAAAATGATCAATATTCTAACTGGGCCTTATAATAAAAGGCTTTTATATGTTTAGGCCGGAAATTGTAATTTCCTCTTGTTGAATATTGGTTAAAAAAAATTCCATCAAGTACGGGGTTCAACACGAACAACTGACTATGTAGAGAGAGAAAAAAAGAAAAGGTTAAATACAGTACTAAAACTATTTTTCTACTTGCTATCTTCGTTTTACACTATTCAATCTCACTTCTGTTATGTTAATAACCACCAGTTGTACAAAAGAAATGGTTTCCCGAAAAGAAAAGTAATGAAAATAAAAACGAGTTTACACGGAAAAACGAAATAACAATTACACGGAAATTGAAATAACGTTTACACGGAAATTGAAATAACAATACACGGAAATTCCAATAACAATACACGGAAATAGGAAATACACTTACACGATAATAAAGGAAAACAAAGTCACCGTCAAACTATTGTCGTTAAAAAGATATTCCGGAGTGACCGGTATCTCTAACAGAACTAAAGCGAACTAAAGCTACGTTTAGGAAAATGTAGAGAGTAGGTGGTGAGGCAGAGAGTGTTTCCTTTGTGTATTTTCGTAGCTGTAGAGAGGGGAATGGGAGCTTTATTTATAGGGGTGAGGAGTGGACAAGCCTTCAGAAACGCCCCTATTGAATCCCATGATTCTCTCCCGGATTAGTCTTGATTGGGTTGACGTTAGGATTGCTAAGTAACCCCCACGTTTTGTAATATTCTGTAACAGCTATGAACATTTGATTTCCCACGTGTTTGACTTTTGACTTGAGCTGAATATTCTTTCCCTTTAACGCGTGCGAGATTAGTGGAGTCTTGTCTCTACGTAATACGTTTGAGTAGTCAACCACCACTATAAGAGCTGGTACAAAATCCATTTCATTTTTCATTTTTTGACTCCCCAAACTCCCCAAACTCCCCAAACTCCCCACGACCCACGACCCACGCCCCACGCCTTACGCCGTCGCCGTCGCCGTCGCCGGTGCCGGTGCCGGGCCGGGCCGGGCGGGTGGGTGGTGGTGGTGGTGCGCGCGTGTGGGCTAGATTATTGCTTTGCCATGTGCATGGGTATTGGCCATTTGGACTATGTTAATATCACATATTATATAAGTAGCCCTAACTCTTCTTATCCCACCGATGTGGGAAGAGTTTAAAAAGCCATTTTGACACTCAAATGGACACTTGGTCATCACAGATGTCCAACAATCCCCCACACATTTGAATGTCAACAAAAGGTTTAGTGAGAAGGTTCCAGAAAGAAGAATGGGTGAATTGTACTTAAGTGTCAATATCTTGCGATTTGAATTGACACGTAGTGAGGTGAGGCAACCACCGAATTCCGTTTAAGTGAACTTACTCTTGAACTTTAACGGTTATCGATCGAGACCCTCACAGCACATACTCTACCCGATTCAAGGTTATGGTTCCCTCTAACATCACCTTTTGGTTCATCAAGTCCTTCTCTAAGGACCACCCTTTAAGGGCTATGAACTTGGTGGTTTTATTCATTTTGAGAGTGGTGTAAGGACGTCTCCTCAACACTCTACCATGAATATTTGGGTATCAAAGTTACCCTCGAATTCATCAAGTCCTTTTAGGAGGGCCACCATAAAGGCTATGAGTTCGAATGTGAGTTTCAATACTTGGTACGCCTTTTTCATCAAGTCCTTCTCAACAAGGACCACCACAAGTGGCTATGAACAAGACGATTTGGGTTTGAGCCTTAGGGATGAGGACATCACATTGACTCATTGGTCACATGTTCCCACTTAATGGGTTTTAGACCCATCCCCCTCGACGTCTCCAGGACTAGTCTCCTGGTCAAGCCTTTGGTGAACGGATCAGCTAGATTCTCCTCTGATCGTACAAATTCCAAGGCTATCACACCATTTTTCAGTAATTGTCTTACTGACCCATGTCTGATGCGAATATGTCTCTTCTTACCATTATAGGCGCTATTATGAGCGACTCCAATGGCTGCTTGTGAATCACAGTGGATACATACAGGTGTGGCACTTCCTTCCCAGAGTGGCACATCCGATAAGAGACTTCTCAACCACTCAGCTTCTTGCCCAGCTAACTCTAGTGCTATGAACTCAGACTCCATGGTGGAGCGTGCTATACAAGTCTGTTTGGAAGACTTCCACGATACAGCACCTCCCCCTAGGGAGAATACATAACCACTGGTGGAGTTTACTTCGTCATTGTCAGAGATCCAGTTTGCATCACAAAAACCCTCAAGGACTGCAGGGAATTTGTTATAGTGCAAGCCTAGATCGATGGTACCCCTCAAGTATCTCAATAGACGGCGAAGTGCAACCCAGTGGTCACTACTCGGGTTATGAGTATAGCGACTAAGTCTGCTTACGGCATAGGCAATATCGGGTCGAGTGTAGTTCATTAAGAACATTACACTTCCTATGATTTTAGCATATTCATTTTGGGATACAGCATCCCCTACATGTTTAGATAAGTTAATGCTAGAATCATAAGGAGTATTTACAGGCGTTACATCAAAGGAATTGAACTTCTTCAGCATCCTTTCTACGTAATGAGACTGATTCAGGGTAATGCCATTACTGCTTCTAATGATTTTTACCCCAAGTATCACATCAGCTTCTCCCATGTCTTTCATGTCGAATCTGGAAGACAAGAAACGTTTAGTCTCATTTATAATATGAATAGTAGTACCAAAGATGAGCATGTCATCTACATAAAGGCAGATGATAACACACTCTGAATTTGTTACCTTGGAGTAAACACATGAATCAGAAGTGTTAGCTATAAACCCATATGAAATGAGAGTACTATCTAGTTTTTCATACCATTTTTTCGGTGCCTGTTTCAATCCATACAAGGATTTTTTTCAACTTACACACTTTGTCCCCTTGACCAGGGACCACACACCCTTCAGGTTGAGCCATGTAGATCTCTTCATCTAGATCTCCGTTCAAGAACGCGGTTTTGACATCCATTTGATGTATTACAAGTTCGTGAATGACGGCTAAAGCAATAAGGGTTCTTATCGTGGCAATTTTGGTCACTGGGGAATAGGTGTCAAAGTAATCTTGACCTTTCTTTTGGGTGAAGCCCTTAATAACAAGTCTGGCCTTGAATTTTTCTATTGAACCATCGGGTCTCAATTTTTTCTTAAAAATCCATTTGCTAATAATTGCTTTGCTACCCCTAGGTAAGTTGGTTAATTCCCATGTATGGTTACTTTTTATTGACTCAAGTTCACTGTTAATAGCCTCTTTCCAAAAACTAGCATCTATAGATTTTAAAGCATCGTCATAAGTTTTTGGGTCATCCTCCATGAGGAAACAATTGACTACCTGTTCGTCTAATAGGTCGATGTGAGAACCTTCTGTTATAAAGGCTGTTATAAAGTCAGGGCCGAAGCTAGACTCAATCCTGCGCCTCTTACTTCTCCTAGGTTCTTCCTCGGGAATACTACTAGGCTCCATGGAAGTGGAGGGGTTAGGAAAAACATCACAAAGAGGTACCACATCATTAGTAGATAAATTATCAACAGGTAAAGAAGTATTGACAGTATTTAAATCTTTCAAAGGGAAAACATGTTCAAAGAATTCAGCGTCTCTAGATTCACAAATAGAGTTATCTTCTAATGACAAGAATCTGTATGCCGCACTATTTTGAGCGTACCCTATGAAAATTGAGTCAATGGTTTTGGGACCAACGGTGACTGTTTTAAAATCAGGTAGTTTGACTTTGGCTAGACACCCCCACACTTTTAAAAATTTCAGGTTTGGTGGAAAGCCCTTCCACATTTCATACGGGGTTTTTTCTAGGGATTTATGAGGTACCCTATTAAGTACATAACAGGCTGATAGGACAGCTTCCCCCCACATGTTGTTTGGTAAACCTGAACTTATTAACATGGCATTCATAGTCTCTTTAAGGGACCTATTCTTTCTTTCTGCTATGCCATTTTGTTGGGGTGTATAAGGGGCACTAAGTTCGTGGATAATCCCATTTGTTTCACAAAACTCTTTAAGGGAATTAGAACTATACTCGCCTCCTCTATCGGACCTAAGTCGTTTGATTTTACAATCTAGTTGGTTTTCAACTTCGGCTTTATATTTTAAAAACGCATTTTCTGCCTCATCTTTAGTTTTAAGAAGATACACTTTAGTAAACCTAGAGTAGTCATCTACAAAGGTTATGTAATAAAGTTTTCCACCTCTACTAGCGGAGTTTTTAAAATCAGCTAAGTCCGAATGAACTAATTCAAGTAATTTAGTTTGTCTCGTGGTAACGGGTTTAAAAGGTTTTTTCGCAAGTTTGGACTCTACACATATTTGACATTTTTCAAAGTCATCCACGTTGTTAACGGGTATTAGTCCAAGATTTTTAAGCCTTTTAATAGACGCAACATTTAAATGGCCTAGTCTACCGTGCCACGTTTGAACGGACTCAACAATATAAGCGGAATTAGATGCATTCTCATTAAGGGATACAGTGTTTAAAACAAACAAGCCGTTATTAAGGTACCCTTTCCCCACGAATTCGTCATTTTTGGTGATAATGACTTTACCCCCCTCGAAAACAAGTTTGAGACTAACTTTATTAAGGAGAGCCCCGGAAACTAAGTTCCTACGGAGAGAGGGAACGAAGAGAACATCATTTAGTTCAAGAGTCTTACCAGATGTGAGTTTGAGGGGAACTTGACCCTTACCAAGAACAGTAGCGGTGGAAGAGTCACCCAAGTACACACACTCACCATCAGTTGCCTTTTCGAATTTCTTGAACAAGGATTTGTTTGCGCAGAAATGGCGAGAAGCTCCAGTGTCAAGGATCCACTCGCTCTTATTCTCTACCAAATTTACCTCAACCATTACCGCAGCGATGATTTCTTCGGTCTCAGTCAGATTCGCGGCAGCTTTGGGACCCTGGCCAGCTCTCTGGGGACATTCAAAAGCTTTGTGCCCTTCTTTGCCACAACAGTAACAGGCCCCTTTAGGTTTTTGAATCTTACCAGAGATCTTGAATCCTCCGCCTTGTTTGTTGGAGTTGCCGCGATTCTTGTTTCCCCCAGACTTAGATTTGTTGGACCCTTGTTGCTTTCCCTTCCCTCTGAACCTGTCTTTGTTACCTTGGCCAGAACCTTCGACTAGATTAGCTTTGGAGGAATGAGAAGGGAAAGAGATTGACTTATCCTTTAATCGATTCGCTTCTTCGACTTGGATGTGGCTGATGAGCTCTTGGAGGGTCATTTCTTTCTTTTTGTGCTTGAGGTGGTTGCGGTATTCACTCCAAGATGGGGGAAATTTCTCAAGCAAAATGTTGGCTTGAAGAATTTCACACATCTTCATGCCTTCGGCGATAACCTCCGCGCATAGGTTCTCGTACACGTGAAGTTGTTCAGTCATGGGTTTCTGATCCGTAAGTCTAAAGTTATACCAATTCCCAGTCACGTACTTTTTCTTACCCGAATCATCAGCCCCATATTTCTTCTCGAGAGTTTCCCATATGACCTTTGCCGATTTCTCTTTGGCAAGGAGGTCAAAGATGGGATTAGTAACATTGTTCAACATCCAGCCCCGAGCCATGGTGTTAGCTCTTTTGAACCTAGATTCGAGGGCAGCATGCCTAGCTAGCTCTTGTTCAGTATGGGCTCCAATTTCCAAAAGTGGAGGAGCCTCGACTATAACAAAGTCGAGTTCATACTGTTCAAGGCATATCATTAATTTTTGCGCCCAACGCTTATAGTTAGAACCATTAAGGGGCTCTAACTTGTTCGCGTCGAGAAGTGGCTTAGTGTTCAAAGAGGAACCAACAGCCGAATTAGGAAGAGCCATTTTCTAGAATAACCGGTGGAAAAGACAAAGAATATCTTTTTAAATTGTTATGTTAATAACCACCAGTTGTACAAAAGAAATGGTTTCCCGAAAAGAAAAGTAATGAAAATAAAAACGAGTTTACACGGAAAAACGAAATAACAATTACACGGAAATTGAAATAACGTTTACACGGAAATTGAAATAACAATACACGGAAATTCCAATAACAATACACAGAAATAGGAAATACACTTACACGATAATAAAGGAAAACAAAGTCACCGTCAAACTATTGTCGTTAAAAAGATATTCCGGAGTGACCGGTATCTCTAACAGAACTAAAGCGAACTAAAGCTACGTTTAGGAAAATGTAGAGAGTAGGTGGTGAGGCAGAGAGTGTTTCCTTTGTGTATTTTCGTAGCTGTAGAGAGGGGAATGGGAGCTTTATTTATAGGGGTGAGGAGTGGACAAGCCTTCAGAAACGCCCCTATTGAATCCCATGATTCTCTCCCGGATTAGTCTTGATTGGGTTGACGTTAGGATTGCTAAGTAACCCCCACGTTTTGTAATATTCTGTAACAGCTATGATTATTTGATTTCCCACGTGTTTGACTTTTGACTTGAGCTGAATATTCTTTCCCTTTAACGCGTGCGAGATTAGTGGAGTCTTGTCTCTACGTTATACGTTTGAGTAGTCAACCACCACTATAAGAGCTGGTACAAAATCCATTTCATTTTTCATTTTTTGACTCCCCAAACTCCCCAAACTCCCCACGACCCACGACCCACGACCCACGACCCACGCCCCACGCCTTACGCCGTCGCCGTCGCCGTCGCCGGTGCCGGTGCCGGGCCGGGCCGGGCGGGTGGGTGGTGGTGGTGGTGCGCGCGTGTGGGCTAGATTATTGCTTTGCCATGTGCATGGGTATTGGCCATTTGGACTATGTTAATATCACATATTATATAAGTAGCCCTAACTCTTCTTATCCCACCGATGTGGGAAGAGTTTAAAAAGCCATTTTGACACTCAAATGGACACTTGGTCATCACAGATGTCCAACAATCCCCCACACATTTGAATGTCAACAAAAGGTTTAGTGAGAAGGTTCCAGAAAGAAGAATGGGTGAATTGTACTTAAGTGTCAATATCTTGCGATTTGAATTGACACGTAGTGAGGTGAGGCAACCACCGAATTCCGTTTAAGTGAACTTACTCTTGAACTTTAACGGTTATCGATCGAGACCCTCACAGCACATACTCTACCCGATTCAAGGTTATGGTTCCCTCTAACATCACCTTTTGGTTCATCAAGTCCTTCTCTAAGGACCACCCTTTAAGGGCTATGAACTTGGTGGTTTTATTCATTTTGAGAGTGGTGTAAGGACGTCTCCTCAACACTCTACCATGAATATTTGGGTATCAAAGTTACCCTCGAATTCATCAAGTCCTTTTAGGAGGACCACCATAAAGGCTATGAGTTCGAATGTGAGTTTCAATACTTGGTACGCCTTTTTCATCAAGTCCTTCTCAACAAGGACCACCACAAGTGGCTATGAACAAGACGATTTGGGTTTGAGCCTTAGGGATGAGGACATCACATTGACTCATTGGTCACATGTTCCCACTTAATGGGTTTTAGACCCATCCCCCTCGACGTCTCCAGGACTAGTCTCCTGGTCAAGCCTTTGGTGAACGGATCAGCTAGATTCTCCTCTGATCGTACAAATTCCAAGGCTATCACACCATTTTTCAGTAATTGTCTTACTGACCCATGTCTGATGCGAATATGTCTCTTCTTACCATTATAGGCGCTATTATGAGCGACTCCAATGGCTGCTTGTGAATCACAGTGGATACATACAGGTGTGGCACTTCCTTCCCAGAGTGGCACATCCGATAAGAGACTTCTCAACCACTCAGCTTCTTGCCCAGCTAACTCTAGTGCTATGAACTCAGACTCCATGGTGGAGCGTGCTATACAAGTCTGTTTGGAAGACTTCCACGATACCGCACCTCCCCCTAAGGAGAATACATAACCACTGGTGGAGTTTACTTCGTCATTGTCAGAGATCCAGTTTGCATCACAAAAACCCTCAAGGACTGCAGGGAATTTGTTATAGTGCAAGCCTAGATCGATGGTACCCCTCAAGTATCTCAATAGACGGCGAAGTGCAACCCAGTGGTCACTACTCGGGTTATGAGTATAGCGACTAAGTCTGCTTACGGCATAGGCAATATCGGGTCGAGTGTAGTTCATTAAGAACATTACACTTCCTATGATTTTAGCATATTCATTTTGGGATACAGCATCCCCTACATGTTTAGATAAGTTAATGCTAGAATCATAAGGAGTATTTACAGGCGTTACATCAAAGGAATTGAACTTCTTCAGCATCCTTTCTACGTAATGAGACTGATTCAGGGTAATGCCATTACTGCTTCTAATGATTTTTACCCCAAGTATCACATCAGCTTCTCCCATGTCTTTCATGTCGAATCTGGAAGACAAGAAACGTTTAGTCTCATTTATAATATGAATAGTAGTACCAAAGATGAGCATGTCATCTACATAAAGGCAGATGATAACACACTCTGAATTTGTTACCTTGGAGTAAACACATGAATCAGAAGTGTTAGCTATAAACCCATATGAAATGAGAGTACTATCTAGTTTTTCATACCATTTTTTCGGTGCCTGTTTCAATCCATACAAGGATTTTTTTCAACTTACACACTTTGTCCCCTTGACCAGGGACCACACACCCTTCAGGTTGAGCCATGTAGATCTCTTCATCTAGATCTCCGTTCAAGAACGCGGTTTTGACATCCATTTGATGTATTACAAGTTCGTGAATGACGGCTAAAGCAATAAGGGTTCTTATCGTGGCAATTTTGGTCACTGGGGAATAGGTGTCAAAGTAATCTTGACCTTTCTTTTGGGTGAAGCCCTTAATAACAAGTCTGGCCTTGAATTTTTCTATTGAACCATCGGGTCTCAATTTTTTCTTAAAAATCCATTTGCTAATAATTGCTTTGCTACCCCTAGGTAAGTTGGTTAATTCCCATGTATGGTTACTTTTTATTGACTCAAGTTCACTGTTAATAGCCTCTTTCCAAAAACTAGCATCTATAGATTTTAAAGCATCGTCATAAGTTTTTGGGTCATCCTCCATGAGGAAACAATTGACTACCTGTTCGTCTAATAGGTCGATGTGAGAACCTTCTGTTATAAAGGCTGTTATAAAGTCAGGGCCGAAGCTAGACTCAATCCTGCGCCTCTTACTTCTCCTAGGTTCTTCCTCGGGAATACTACTAGGCTCCATGGAAGTGGAGGGGTTAGGAAAAACATCACAAAGAGGTACCACATCATTAGTAGATAAATTATCAACAGGTAAAGAAGTATTGACAGTATTTAAATCTTTCAAAGGGAAAACATGTTCAAAGAATTCAGCGTCTCTAGATTCACAAATAGAGTTATCTTCTAATGACAAGAATCTGTATGCCGCACTATTTTGAGCGTACCCTATGAAAATTGAGTCAATGGTTTTGGGACCAACGGTGACTGTTTTAAAATCAGGTAGTTTGACTTTGGCTAGACACCCCCACACTTTTAAAAATTTCAGGTTTGGTGGAAAGCCCTTCCACATTTCATACGGGGTTTTTTCTAGGGATTTATGAGGTACCCTATTAAGTACATAACAGGCTGATAGGACAGCTTCCCCCCACATGTTGTTTGGTAAACCTGAACTTATTAACATGGCATTCATAGTCTCTTTAAGGGACCTATTCTTTCTTTCTGCTATGCCATTTTGTTGGGGTGTATAAGGGGCACTAAGTTCGTGGATAATCCCATTTGTTTCACAAAACTCTTTAAGGGAATTAGAACTATACTCGCCTCCTCTATCGGACCTAAGTCGTTTGATTTTACAATCTAGTTGGTTTTCAACTTCGGCTTTATATTTTAAAAACGCATTTTCTGCCTCATCTTTAGTTTTAAGAAGATACACTTTAGTAAACCTAGAGTAGTCATCTACAAAGGTTATGTAATAAAGTTTTCCACCTCTACTAGCGGAGTTTTTAAAATCAGCTAAGTCCGAATGAACTAATTCAAGTAATTTAGTTTGTCTCGTGGTAACGGGTTTAAAAGGTTTTTTCGCAAGTTTGGACTCTACACATATTTGACATTTTTCAAAGTCATCCACGTTGTTAACGGGTATTAGTCCAAGATTTTTAAGCCTTTTAATAGACGCAACATTTAAATGGCCTAGTCTACCGTGCCACGTTTGAACGGACTCAACAATATAAGCGGAATTAGATGCATTCTCATTAAGGGATACAGTGTTTAAAACAAACAAGCCGTTATTAAGGTACCCTTTCCCCACGAATTCGTCATTTTTGGTGATAATGACTTTACCCCCCTCGAAAACAAGTTTGAGACTAACTTTATTAAGGAGAGCCCCGGAAACTAAGTTCCTACGGAGAGAGGGAACGAAGAGAACATCATTTAGTTCAAGAGTCTTACCAGATGTGAGTTTGAGGGGAACTTGACCCTTACCAAGAACAGTAGCGGTGGAAGAGTCACCCAAGTACACACACTCACCATCAGTTGCCTTTTCGAATTTCTTGAACAAGGATTTGTTTGCGCAGAAATGGCGAGAAGCTCCAGTGTCAAGGATCCACTCGCTCTTATTCTCTACCAAATTTACCTCAACCATTACCGCAGCGATGATTTCTTCGGTCTCAGTCAGATTCGCGGCAGCTTTGGGACCCTGGCCAGCTCTCTGGGGACATTCAAAAGCTTTGTGCCCTTCTTTGCCACAACAGTAACAGGCCCCTTTAGGTTTTTGAATCTTACCAGAGATCTTGAATCCTCCGCCTTGTTTGTTGGAGTTGCCGCGATTCTTGTTTCCCCCAGACTTAGATTTGTTGGACCCTTGTTGCTTTCCCTTCCCTCTGAACCTGTCTTTGTTACCTTGGCCAGAACCTTCGACTAGATTAGCTTTGGAGGAATGAGAAGGGAAAGAGATTGACTTATCCTTTAATCGATTCGCTTCTTCGACTTGGATGTGGCTGATGAGCTCTTGGAGGGTCATTTCTTTCTTTTTGTGCTTGAGGTGGTTGCGGTATTCACTCCAAGATGGGGGAAATTTCTCAAGCAAAATGTTGGCTTGAAGAATTTCACACATCTTCATGCCTTCGGCGATAACCTCCGCGCATAGGTTCTCGTACACGTGAAGTTGTTCAGTCATGGGTTTCTGATCCGTAAGTCTAAAGTTATACCAATTCCCAGTCACGTACTTTTTCTTACCCGAATCATCAGCCCCATATTTCTTCTCGAGAGTTTCCCATATGACCTTTGCCGATTTCTCTTTGGCAAGGAGGTCAAAGATGGGATTAGTAACATTGTTCAACATCCAGCCCCGAGCCATGGTGTTAGCTCTTTTGAACCTAGATTCGAGGGCAGCATGCCTAGCTAGCTCTTGTTCAGTATGGGCTCCAATTTCCAAAAGTGGAGGAGCCTCGACTATAACAAAGTCGAGTTCATACTGTTCAAGGCATATCATTAATTTTTGCGCCCAACGCTTATAGTTAGAACCATTAAGGGGCTCTAACTTGTTCGCGTCGAGAAGTGGCTTAGTGTTCAAAGAGGAACCAACAGCCGAATTAGGAAGAGCCATTTTCTAGAATAACCGGTGGAAAAGACAAAGAATATCTTTTTAAATTGTTATGTTAATAACCACCAGTTGTACAAAAGAAATGGTTTCCCGAAAAGAAAAGTAATGAAAATAAAAACGAGTTTACACGGAAAAACGAAATAACAATTACACGGAAATTGAAATAACGTTTACACGGAAATTGAAATAACAATACACGGAAATTCCAATAACAATACACGGAAATAGGAAATACACTTACACGATAATAAAGGAAAACAAAGTCACCGTCAAACTATTGTCGTTAAAAAGATATTCCGGAGTGACCGGTATCTCTAACAGAACTAAAGTGAACTAAAGCTACGTTTAGGAAAATGTAGAGAGTAGGTGGTGAGGCAGAGAGTGTTTCCTTTGTGTATTTTCGTAGCTGTAGAGAGGGGAATGGGAGCTTTATTTATAGGGGTGAGGAGTGGACAAGCCTTCAGAAACGCCCCTATTGAATCCCATGATTCTCTCCCGGATTAGTCTTGATTGGGTTGACGTTGTTAGGATTGCTAAGTAACCCCCACGTTTTGTAATATTCTGTAACAGCTATGACCATTTGATTTCCCACGTGTTTGACTTTTGACTTGAGCTGAATATTCTTTCCCTTTAACGCGTGCGAGATTAGTGGAGTCTTGTCTCTACGTTATACGTTTGAGTAGTCAACCACCACTATAAGAGCTGGTACAAAATCCATTTCATTTTTTGACTCCCCAAACTCCCCAAACTCCTTACGCCGTCGCCGGGCCGGGCCGGGCCGGGGGGTGGTGGTGGTGGTGGTGGTGGTGCGCGCGTGTGGGCTAGATTATTGCTTTGCCATGTGCATGGGTATTGGCCATTTGGACTATGTTAATATCACATATTATATAAGTAGCCCTAACTCTTCTTATCCCACCGATGTGGGAAGAGTTTAAAAAGCCATTTTGACACTCAAATGGACACTTGGTCATCACAGATGTCCAACAACTTCTTAATTTTCGAGATCAACTCCTATGTCTCACGAGACTTTTGAAGTTTGATGTATTACGTTCCAATTGTATTAATGTGTTACATTCCGATTTTCACATACTTTTGTAATAACTTTAAATCTTTTGGGAGTTGGTCATTTTATAATATGAAATAGATTATTGACTTGTTATGTAAACATTGCATTACAATCCAAGTAATTTTCAATTTTTTGTAATAACTATAAATTTTTTGGGAGTTCATCGTCTTGATATTAAGTTTAACAGTTCTTCTTATTGTTTATCAACCAACCTGACTACAAAAAATAACCCGTCTATATAGTTTTTAAGAATTCAAGTTAAGGTTGGAATTTAAAAAAAAAAAAAAACCGAACCGAACTACTTTGGTTTGGGTTAGTCTAGAAGAGTTTTGGGACGGGTTCCCAACCTTAACTCACTCGTGGATGATGAACTTCTCAATAGCAAAGGACTTAATTGAGATTCTAGTGATTATTGTTAAGCAATCACTATTTGTCTTTGAGCACGTTGATATATTTATTTGATCGTAAAGAATCTTCGTGAAAACTCAACAAACTTGAGTTACTATATAGGTTAAGGAAAGCTAAAGAGTTTAGAGAAAAAGTTGCATCATCATTTGACGTGAATTATTCAAAGACCTCGGGTCTGGTTTGGCATAATAAAATTGTCACGAAAATAAGAATTTTTGTGCGCAAATGTATCAAGAACGTGCCAAATAACTATTATCTCTTCAAAAGAAATTGTGCCAAGTCTCCTAGGTGTTATAATTGTTCATGAAAAAAGAGAATAGTAATACTTATCTCTTGTTCACATACCCAATTAATTAAATGTATCGAAAACCAGTTGGGTTAGTTCAACGGTCGGGTTTTTGCTATTTTCCAGCACTTAAAGGGAGGTATATGGTTCGGATCTCCTCTCTAACGGGTGTAAAGTGAGAGGTACAAGGTTCGAACACCTTCTTAAGCATAAGTAACCTACTTCTGATTTTCCTGGGGTATGCATAAGGAGGCTTGCATATTCCTACGTGGACTATTTAGATCCTGGGTTCAAATCTTATATGAATCAAAATTGACTCTCAAATGTAATAAAAAAATAAGATTTATTTTTTTACAAGTACATTTATAAGTGAGTTTTTAACTCATGACTTAATACCTTAGACTACTCCACAGAGACCAAGAGAGCCTGGGATCGAATCTCATTGGAGTCAAAATGACTCTAAGTCTAAAGTGGCTCTCCCATGTATTAAAAAAAACTATTATCATAGAAAATACTCTCAGTTACATGAACAATGCTAAATTATAATATTTTATAAATATTATTTTTAAATACTTATGATACACATACTATGATTTTTGAATTTTTATAACTATTTTAAGAACTAAACTAAAGAGATTTTTACTATAGTGTAATTTGGACCAAACCATTCAAAATAACTTTTTAAAGTATAAAGACCTAAAAAATCTAACTTTTACCAAAAAAGGAAACACTGAGTAAAGAATCTCAACCCTTAAGAAAGAGTTCATATGAGGAAATTTCTAGTCAAACAAACGAGTTGTGCAACTTGCCATGGTCATTTGACCAAATATGAGCTTATTGCCGTAAGTCCCGTAACAAACCAAATGGCTTGAATTCAACTTTTACTTTCTCAAAGAACAAAAAGAGAAAGAATTGTATTCCATGAAAAGAGTTTTTTTTTTTTTGGGGACGGGCATAAATAGAGCTTATGTAATATGTTTTTAACCCCTTTCAATATTCATGATTTAATTTCTCATAAATTTTAAATAAATAAATCAATTTTTTTAGTTAATTTCTTTTAATGTTCAGTTATTTAATCTAAGTTCCAGTTTTACCATTTATTATTTGATTAAATAGTATAAATGTGTACTAACTAGAAAAATAACTATAGAGCAAAATCAAAATAATATTTCTACTAATTATATTATGTCAAAAGTTAACGAATTTAAACATATTACAAGATTTAAATAGATCAAAAATATAATTCTTTTGTTTTTATTCTAATCAAATTTTTTTAAATTTAAACAATACAATCTTTCTATTTTAATTTAAAGAAATACTTTCATTTGTAAATTAATTAAATACTGCTAGTAAAATTATTATTTTGTGTTGTTTGGCCACTAATTATTAATCAAAATATAGTCTTTGGACTAAGATTCTTGTGAGACTTTGCTAGCGCGTTTGAAAAAAATAAAGGATTGAAATTTATTGGTTTTATAGGTAATTGCAAATATACCCTTAGAATTGGATGGGTTTTTCATTGTGAAGTTAATTCAGAATAATTGAAGATGAATATATGGAAGTATGGTAGTATAGTTTGGCATGTTGTTAATGTGAGGCAATTTAAGCATATATGTCATTTTAATAAAGTTTTTCTTTTTATTCAATGTGTCAGTGAGGGGCTAAAAAGTCCAGTTTATCAATTAATTTTGGCATGGCTTCTCTGGTCAAGCTGACATTTCTATACGATGTTTTGGGTCAATAACTCTTTTTAGGTCTATTGATTGAAAATAGTCTATAGTTCAAATGGTTTGTCCTAAGGATTCCACAATAATATTCATATAAATATAGATGGATTTTCCTATGGGGTGCATCCTTTGCGCATCTACAATCCAATTAAATATATATACATTCTTTGCCCACGTGCCCCACTTTATAAACTAACATTATTTCTCTATCCAATATCAAAACCCAACCAAAATGACACAAAATTTCACAGTTACTAGCAAGATTTTTGTGTCTAAATTAAGTAAGTGATATTAGGGTAGCGTTATTCATTGATAAAAAACAATCGAAATAGCAAATACCTCTCAACAGATAGTGAATGGTAAGCGATTTTGGCATGTTTAGTGAGTTATTTTAGAGTATTTAGACAAGATTTTAGGGGTTTTGTGTATTTTTTGGTTAGTCCGAGAGGTTTTAGATTCGCCGATGTCTTGTGTTCTTGTTTTGATTGGGTTGTGTTGAGTTGCATGAGGTTTAATAAGTTATTTGTATTGTACTACTGTGTTGTGTATAGATAGTGATATTTGTAAGAGTTGCTTGTTATTTGATGGGGATGAGGGTTTTATTGATCGTTTATAACTAGGTCATAGCATTTCACTGGTGGTAATATGGTGTTGTTGTGAATGGATTATGATGATTTACATGTAGGTTATTGGGATCTTTATAGTGTACTGATTTATTGTGATGCATATGGGTTTTGTGATTATTTGATGGGCTGCAACCATTTGTGTTAATTTTTGTATTGTATCAAGGTTTCATTATGTATGTGGTGTAACCTAGTGCGAGTTACCTGTAAATGTGCATGAAATACTGTTATGAATGAATGTGTTGTGCCTTTCGGAGAAATTATGCTTGATGAGTTTTCTGTGGTGAGAGTATATTCCTTATATTTATCGGTCAAACAATATTAGTTGAAGTTTCGCAACCGATGTCTCTTTGAATCCATATCGGGATTTTAACAGCTATTAGGTCTCATGTTTTTATCAATTTACCCTTACATATGTGTTGTGACATGATTATATCAAATATTTCCTCTCCCAATGTGTGTAAAGTTGTGTGTTTTATCCCATGTGGCATTTTATCTTTGGGTGGTATATTAGATAATTATTATTTTGGGAAACAAACCGCTTCATTTATGTTGTATATATACATCCTCCCTTTTACCTATTAAGTTATTCTCTTTCACCAGACTATTTATCGAAGGAGAATAATTTATATTTGAGAATTTTATATGATATATGCAATTTTTCTTTGAGCTTCTACTTTTCAAGGTACTTTTTCTTTTTAATATTTCTTCTTTTTCACGTCTTATTTGATGTATGTTAGCGATAATATGTCAGGGGATAGGCGGGTTTTGAAGGACCCAACCCTTTCACCTAGCTGGCTATTACTGTTGAGAATTTTTCTACTTTATCAGTGCTTGATGAATTAGATATCCTTTCGACAGAAGAATTTTCTTGATTTCTAGGGGATAATCGTTCTCTTTTGGGGGATGAGGAAATATATCTTTTGGGGATGAAGAGATTTTCTCCCACCAGGAAGTAGAGACTTATTTCCTTCAGGAAGAAGGAGTTTCCTCCCATACTAGTTGATTGTGCTATCCCCTTCACTCTTCTAGGTGACTGAACCTTCTCATGTCTAACATGACCGTTAAATCCAAAAATTGTGATTTCTTCACTTTTTTAAAAATATCTCACTGGCATTTACTTATGGTATTCTATTTCATTTTACTAATTTTCTTCATAATCTCATTTCTCTTGGGCTTTTGGCCATGATATGCTTTTTTAATTACTTAATTTGAAAACTTCTATATATTACTCTCGACCATTGTATTCCTAGGCCGACTTTTTTGCCTTTTTCATATGGCAGGTGATGGGGTTGAGTTGCTCTAAAGCACCCATATATACTAAGATATGTTCGCTTGCAAGAACCAAACATCTAAATATATGTATATATGGCTATTCCATTTAATAGTTTCGTTGCCTTTTAGTTTATGTTTGGGAACTTCTTTGTTCCTATTATAAATGTGACTTTTAATGAGTACAATATTTTTTCTTGGCTTACCACTTATTTCATGATTCTCGAAGTATTAGTGTCTATTTAACCCTTCCATACCCCTTTGATTCTGAGGGATGAAACTCTTGGTTTCTCGATATTATCAATCATAAGTTCCTGGTGAGAAGTTTTGGTCTTTCTCTATTTTCAAGTTGGGGAACCCTTTAGTGACTCCATGGTCGATGACCGTAAAAGGTCAGGCACATTTTTTTTGATTGATGGGGATGGGGTTTTTATTGATGGGGTGTAACAAGGTCATGTCATTTCAATAGTTGTAATGTGGAGTTTTGTGAATAGGTTATGATGATGTCCATGCAAGTTATTGGGTTTTCTATAATGTAGCAATTTATTGTGATGCATGTGCATTGTGTGAATTTTATGTCAATTTTGTGTTGTATCATGGTTGCTTAGTGTATATGGTGCAACCTAGTATGCGTTGCTTGAATCCATACTATGTATGAACGACTTGCCCCTTTAAGATAAATTATGTTTGAGGGATTCTCTCTGGTGAAAATAATTGTGGATATGTTGTGTGCCCAATATGAATGGGTTGTTAGGATAATGCGTGGTTGTAAGTTTCGTAATTCACGGCAGCATAATTATGCTATTCCAACTGCCCCCTCAATTATCTTTTATGATCCATTCACATATGTGTGGTATATAGCACATCCACACAAATTTTTGAAATATGCACACCGTTTTTAGTTGATTTACATGTGTGTTAACGCATATTGTAGCTTACATAACACTAAAGTATAGTCTCTTCTCATCCAATTAGAACTGATGGTGTACCGTCACCTCAACGCACTACAAAGCATTGGACCCAAGGTTTCTTCTTCTTCTTCTTCTTCTTCTTCTTCTTCTTCTTCTTAACACTGTAATTAAATCAACCACCATCAACCATCAAAATTCCGACCAATCACCACCATACAATTTACTGGAACAATGCATCTCCGATCTGATATTTAAGTCCCCACCACTATCCACCATTCCATTGTGATATACCTTATTCATCAATTCTGACATTTTCAGGCCTCCCTAGTTAATGATGACACCACCACCTGACTTCCTTTATGACGACAATTTTGGTGCCATTTAAGGAATAATATTTTTATCAAATTTTGAAGATCTTTATCATTTTCTTCATGTTTTTGAAAGTCGGGAGTTTCGACAGTGATATCTGAAGTTACCATTAGAACTTTAACAATGGGAGATTAGATAATGACGTCTTGAGATGATATTGAAGTTTCGACAGTAACATCTGGAATACCCATTAAAATTTCGTGTATCCAACTGCCATTAAAGTTTCACGTCTCCAACATGAAACCCATTTTTATCTATCTTCCTTCTCTTTTAACAATAAGTAGGGAACGTCTCCTTCTACAACTACAACAACCGTAATGATGATGATTGGAAGTAGGTTCCTAGAAGTTATATGTCGGGTGGATGGTTAGTGGTGGTCGAACATTTTTTTTTTTTGTATAAAAGTATTTTAGGAATATTTTTTCTTTATCCAATCTCAAAACCCTAGCAAAATCACACAAAATTCATAGTTACTAGCAAGATTTTTGTGTCTAAATTAAGTAAGTGAAATTAAGAAGCGTTATTCATTGACAGAAAACAATCAAAATAGCAAATAACTCCCAACAAATAGTGAATTGCCATGTTTAGTGAGTTATTTTAGAGTATTTAGACAAGATTTTTGGGGTTTTGTGTATTTTTTGGCTAGTCCGAGATGTTTTGGATAGGCCGATGTCTTGTGTTGTTGTTTTGATTGGTTTGTGATAAGTTGCATGAGGTTTAATAAGTTATATGTATTGTACTACTGTGTTGTGTATATAGTGATATTTGTGAGAGTTGCTTATTATTTGATGGGGATAAGGGTTTCATTGATGTTTATAACTAGGTCATGGCATTTCAGTGGTGGTAATATGGTGTTGTTGTGAATGGATTATGATGATTTGCATTTAGGTTATTGGGTTTTTCATATTCTAGTGATTTATCGTTATGCATATGTGTTTTGTGATTTTTTTGATGGGCTGCAATAATTTATGTTAATTTTTGTATTGTATCAAGTTTTCTTTATGTATGGGGTGTAACCTAGTGCGATTTACTTGTAAATGTGCATAAAATCCTGTTATGAATGAATGTGTTGTACCTTTAGGAGAAATTATGCTATATGGGTTCTCTGTGGTGAGAGTATATTCTTTATATTTATCGGTCAAACAATATTAGTCGAAGTTTCACAACCGATGTCTCTTTGAATCCATATCGGGTGTTTACCAGCTATTAGGTTTCATGTTTTTATCAATTTACCCTTAGATATGTGTTGTGACAAGATTATATCAAATATTTCCTCACCCACTGTGTGTAAAGTTGTGTGTTTTGTCCCACGTGTCATTTTCTGTTTGGGGGATATTAGGTAATTATTAGTTTAGAGAGGCAAACCGCTTCTTTTATGTTGTATGTATACCTCCTCCCTTTTACCTATTAAGTTATTCTCTTCCACCAGACTATTTATCGAAGGCGAATAATTAATATTTGGGCATTTTATATGATATATGCAATTGTACTTTTATTTTTAGTCTTTCTTTTTCTTCACATCTTATTTGATGTATGTTAGCGATAATTTGTTAGGGGATAGGCGGGGTTTGAAGAACCCAACCTTTTAACCTAGTTGGCTATTACTGTTGAGAATCTTTCTACTTTATCAGTGCTTAATGAATCAGGTATCTTTTCGACATAGGACTTTCCTTGATATAGGGGATAATCGTTCTCTTTCGAGGATGAGGAAAATCATGTTTTGGGGATGATGATATTTCTTCCCACCGGGAAGTAGAGACTTATTTCCTTCAGGAAGAAGAAGTTTCCTCCAATATGGGTTGATTGTGCTAGCCCCTTCACTCTTCTTGGTGACTGAATCTTCTCATTTCTTATTGGTAAAGTTGCATGACCTTCAAATCCAAATATTGTAATTTTTGCACTTTTTTTAATATATCTCACTGGCATTTACTTCTGGTCTTCTATTTCATTCTACTAGGCATTTACTTCTGGTCTTCTATTTCATTCTACTATTTTTCTTCATAATGTTATTTCTCTTGGGTGTTTGGCCATCATATGCTGTTTACTTATTTAATTTTACAACTTCTATATATTACTCGTGACCATTGTATTCCTAGGCCAGCTTCTTTCACTTTTTTCATGTGGCAGGTGATGGGGATGAGTTGCTCTAAAGCCCTCATATATACTAAGATCTGTTTTCTTGCAAGAAGCAGAAATCTAATATATGTAGATATGGCTAATCCATATAATAGTTTTGTTTCCTTTTAGTTTATGTTTTGGAACTTATTTGTGCCTATTATAATACCGGGTAATTTCTTACCCCTTTTGTAAAGATGTGACTTTTAATGAGTACAACCTTTTTTCTCGGCTTACCACTTATTCATGATTCTCGAAGTATTAGTATCTATTTAACCCTTCCATACCCCTTTGCTTCAGAGGGATGAAACTCTGGTTTCTCGATATTATCAAACATAAGTTCTCGGTGAGAAGTTTTCGGTCTTTCTCCATTTTCAAGTTAGGGAATCCTCTGGTGACCCCCTAGTCGATGACCATAAGGCCAGGCACATATTTTTGTTGTTTGATGGGGATGGGATTTTATTGATGGGTTGTATCAAGGTCATGTCATTTCACTAGTGGTAATGTGGAGTTGTTGTGAATAAGTTTTGATGATTTGCATGCTTGTTATTGGGTTTCTTGTAATTTAGCGATTTATTGTGATGCATGTGGATTGTGTGAATTTTATGTCAATTTTTGTGTTGTATCAAGGTTGCTCGGTGTATATGGTGCAACCTAGTATGCGTTGCTGGTAAATTGTGCATGAAATCCATACTATGAATGTATGTGTTGTCCGTTTAAGAGAAATTATGTTTGAGGGGTTCCCTGTGGTGAAAATACTTGTGGATAGGTTGCGTGCCCAATATGAATTGGTTGTTAGGAAAATGTATGGTTGTAAGTTTTGCAATTCACGGCAGGATAATTATAATATTCCATCTGCCCCCTCAATTATCTTTTATGATCCATTCACATATGTGTGGTATATACCACATCCACACAAATTTTTGAAATATGCACACTGTTTTTAGTTGATTTACATGTGGGTCAACCCATATCGTAGCTTCCATAACACTAAAGTAGAGTCTTTTCTCATCCAATTAGAACTGACAGTGTACCATCAACCTAACACACTACAATGCGTTGGACTCAAGGTTTCTTCTTCTTCTTCTTCTTCTTCTTCTTCTTAACGCTGTAACTAAATCAACCACCATCACCACATCGACCGTCACAATTCCGACCAATCACCACTATACAATTTACTGGAACGGCGCATCTCCGATATGATATTTAAGTCCCCACCACTATCCACCATTCCATTGTGATATACCTTATTCATCAGTTCTGACATTTTCAGCTCTCCCTAGTTAATGACGACACCACCACCTGACTTCCCTTATGACGACGATTTTGGTTCCATTTATGGAATAATATTTTTATCAAATTCAAAGATCTCTATCATTTTTTTCACGTTTTTGACAAGTCAGGAGTTTTGACATTGATAGCTGAAGTTACCATTAGAACTTTAACAATCGGAGATTCGATAATGACGTCTTGAGATGACATTGAAGTTTCGGCAATAACATCTTGACTATCCATTAAAAATTCGTGTATCCAACTGCCATTTAAGTTTCACATCTCTAGCATGAAACTCATTTTTATTTACCTTCCGTCTCTTTTAACAATAAGAAGAGAACGTCTCATTCTACAACAACAACCGTAATGATGATGACCAGAAGTAGTTTCCCAAAAGTCACACGTCGGGGGGATAGTTAGTGGTGGTGGGGCGTTTTTGTTTTGTATAAATATATTTTATGAATATTTTTTCAAGTAAGATATTAAATGATTATTAAATTAATAAATATGTATTAAGTACCTATATATAAAAAAATGAGGTAATTAAATGGTATTTTAAGGTATAGTTAGCATTTAATTAATAAGTATTTTTCTCCTAATTTACTTTCAGCAAATATACCTAATATGTTATTATAAGTAAATAAAAATTTGATATATCAAATTACAAAATTCAAAATTCTTTAAAATAAATAAAAAAATTAACCTAAAAATATTTGTAAAACAAATAAATAAATAAATAAAGAAAAGGTGTGTGCTCAGCTAAGCAAAGCAGTAAACAGCCTCCAATGGAGACAAAGAAGTTGACTGTGTTATAAACATATATAACTACACTACTCTTCTCTCTCTACAATATTGTAACTTTCTCTCTCTAACATCAAATTTCTTTAACTTTTTTTACCTTTCAATTTTCACATACTCATTACGGTGATCAATAAACAAACACTCTCTTTCTTTGTTACCATCTTTGTTTGTATCCGCCTCTTCTTTGTTGCTAAAATTAACTCATAAAATCAAGTATATACATACATATACAGATATACATATGAACTCATTTCTATTAGATCCAAGTTTATCATCTTTGCTCGGTATGTCATCTATTCTTCATCTTTCTAGATTTGGGTTTGTATTATTAAATGTTTATATGTAATCTCTTTTGTTCAATTTGTATAACTTAAGTATATGTGTGTGTATTTGGGCTTATAAATATACGTCTCTATATTGACTATTATTGTCAAGGGTTTCTCTTTAATGTGATTGTTTCAATTTTTTGTAATTCACAGATTAAGTTCATGGGTCTGAAACATCATCGTTAATTGCATAATTGGTGGTGATTTTTCGTGTTCTAAGCTTTGTGTTTGAAGGTTATGAAGAATTTAGTTATTAATCGATTATAAATAATGGGAGGGATTTGTTCGAAAAGATCTAATGATAGGAATATAAGTGGAATAGTACCACATATAAGTAATCATTATGTTCCGCATACTCGGGAAATATCGAATCAAGAACAAAATAGTAATAATAATTTAGTACTTCGTGATCCTTATTCATATCCGGATTCGAATCCTGATTCAAATGGGACCCACATGGATGATATTAACGATGGAATCCCTCGTTTATCCCGTTCATTCTCATCTAAATACGGGTCAACTCGGTCAAAACAAGCTGCTATTGCTAAGGTAAGTTCTATATATTGTTTTGTATAATATAGGCCTACAGGGACTAATGATGCAAATTTTTTTAGGTTTCGGAAATGAGTTCAATTATAGGAAGAGCAGGAACAGCAGGTTTAGAAAAAGCAGTGGATGTATTAGATACACTTGGAAGTAGTATGACAAATTTAAGTAGTGGAAGTAATTTTGCTTCGGGAGTAACAAAAAAAGGAATAAATATATCAATATTAGCTTTTGAAGTAGCTAATACAATTGTTAAAGGCGCTAATCTTATGGAATCACTTTCCGAATTTAACCTTCGTCATTTAAAGGAAATTGTTATTCCTTCTGAAGGTGTTCAATTATTAATCTCACGTGATATTGATGAACTTTTACGTATCGCCGCAGCTGATAAAAGGTAAAATAATTTGTTAATGTTTTGGGGTTTTAACGTAATTAATTAAACTTATTTTTATAGGGATGAATTGAAAGTTTTCGCGGGAGAAGTTGTTAGATTCGGGAATCGTTGTAAAGATCCTCAGTGGCATAATCTTGACCGTTATTTCGACAAGTAATATTCTTTTATTTTTCTTGAAAAGAATTTAAAATAAACATTTTTAATTATTTTTGTTTGGTATAGAGTGGAATCTGAACTTTCGTGTCCGAAAAACTTGAAAGAAGATGCTCAAGTAATGAAAGATCAACTTATGACGTTGGTTCAATATACAGCGGTAAGAGTATGAATTAGTCTTTAATAATATAATATAGGGACCTGTTAGTGCAATTTATTAAAAGAGTAGGTGTTTATGTGTAGGAGCTTTACCATGAAATGCATGCGTTAGATAGATTTGAACAGGATTATCGTCGTAAGTTACAAGAAGATGATAAAGATAATACATCTACTGCTACTCAGAGAGGTGATCGATCTTTTTTATAATTTTGAAAGTTTAAATACTAATTTTGTCCCTGTTTCTTGTAGCTGATATTCTTGCGCTTATAAAAGCTGAAGTGAAGAGTCAAAAAAAACATGTTAAAGGGTTACAAAAGAAATCACTCTGGTCCAAGGTTTTAGAAGAGGTATGTTTTTACAGCCGAGAATAAGGTCCATCATGTTTGGCTTATTTGCCAAATTATTACCCCAAACAAAGTGGACCTTTGCGGTAAATGTAAAGCTTTTTAAATTTTTATTTTATCAATTTTTTTATATTAGGTAATGGAGAAGCTTGTTGATATGGTTCATTGTCTTCATTTAGAAATACATGCAGCTTTCGGAACTTCAGGTACTGAATTGCAAATTTTGATAACTTTGAGGACTATTTCGTAAATATTTACTTTGTGAGTTTTTAGGTGGAGATAAACCTATAAGAAATAACCGTGAAAGGTTAGGATCTGCTGGATTAGCGCTACATTACGCAAATATTATAAATCAAATCGATACACTCGTGAGTATTTTCAAACATTTTTTACTTCATAAAATATCATTTAAATAATTAAATTAAATTTAAATTAAATTGTATAATTAAAATTAGGTTGGTAGATCAAGTTCAATTCCACCTAGTACAAGAGATTCGTTATATCAAGGTTTACCTCCTAGTATAAAAGGAGCTTTACGCTCTAAATTACTTTCATTTGACCCAGCTGAAGAGGTAACCCCAACCCCTCAACTATTCATTATTACGTAAATAGTCCCTCATATTTTGTTCTTTTACAGTTAACTATCCAACAAATTAAATCCGAAATGGAAAAAACCTTGCAATGGATCGTTCCAATGGCCGCCAATACCACAAAGTAACTTCCGTCATTATTTAAATAAATAAATATATAAATTCCGATCGGTAATATCGAATCGTTTCTGTGTAGGGCACATCACGGATTTGGTTGGGTCGGAGAATGGGCAAATACAGGGTTAGTTTGATTAAATTGAATTTTTTTTTTTTTTTTTAAATTTTGATTTTTTTTATGAAAGTAGAGCTGAGAATGGGAAACAAGCGGCATATAACGATTTGTTAAGGATAGAGACGTTTTATCACGCGGATAAAGAGAAATGTGAAGGGTATATACTTGAATTAGTGATATGGTTACATCATTTAATAACTCAATCAAGGGCAATTAATGGAGGTGGTATAAGATCGCCTATTAGTTCACCAAATCAAAGGGCGATTCAGTTATTAAATTCAAAACCAAGTTCTCCATGTCCGACATTGAGTATAGAAGATCAAGCGATGCTTAAAGATGTGAGTAAGAAGAAATTTATACCTGGAATAAGTAAAAGTCAAGAGTTTGATAGAGCAAGAACAAGGTTGTGTAAGAATAATAGGTTGAGTAAAAGTAGTAGTCATTCACCAATAAGTGAAACTAAAGATGAAGGGTTGTTTAGTAATAGGAGAGCTTCTGCTCCTCCGTTTATTGAGTTTGATATTGATCGTATCAAAGCTTTAGATGCGATTGATAGAGTTGATACAACTAGATAATGAGATGAGATGAGATGAAAGGCAAGATTATGATAATGGTGATGAATGTTTTGATTTTCAAGTCAAATGTTTAGTTTTTTCTTTTTATGTATAGTATATTATTGATTTTTGTTCTTTATGGTGAATATTATGGCTCGTTTTCTGTTGAATATCGTAAGGTTATAAGCCTAGTTATATACCCTTTTGAACTTTGGTCTTTTTTGTCAAACGATAATTAGATATAAAACACAAATAAAGCGGTCGTTACCAAACGAAGTGCTAAGCTCTTGTTTAGCAACCCTAGAGCAAGATCACAAGTTGAGGAGTTAGAATTAGTGTCACTCTCAATGATTACCTTTCCCATCCCATCAGATAGTTTTTTGCCAAAACTTTAGTTTCAAGAGCCTACTCTACATTCAAACTCCAAGTAGAATTTGAAATCATAATACCTTTGTTATTATTGGGTAAATGTTCTTGGGCCATTAAACTATCATAATAGTCCAGACCATAATAAATGTTTTAATTGAACCCAAAATGGTCCAAATCAACCATTCCGTTAATTAATTGTTAAAGAGACTATGAAACATAATTTGTACGTGCATATGCAAAGCTATAGTGGTCAATTTTTCATTTCTTTATTTTATGGTCCGCCAAATATAAAGCATTTTTCTAACCGTTTTTTCCAAATTTTTCAACATATGATCATAGAGGACAATTTGTTTTATTAGTTCTAATCTCTCCTTATAAACAAGGAAAATGACTATCTATATCTACATTCGATGATAATTATTTCTATGGGAATTATATTTTTCTTGGCTTCAGAGGAATTATACAACAATTTATAGTAACATAAAGGTAAGTTACACATATCTTTAATTCTCTGATTCTAACTCTAGTCCCTTGTATATGTTTTGCAACTTCTTTTTCCCTAATTTTTATCCATAGTATCAAGTTAGTCCTAGTTCTTTTCTTTGTTTTGCAATCCCTTTGTTTTATTTATACCAATCTTATCGTTGAATCTTTTATCTCCTTCTCTAAAAAGTGATATTGTAATAACATGTGATTCTATTTCTAAAGTTTGTTGTTACCCTGTATGAGTAATTTTTGTCTTCATTTTTTTTTTATGAAAATCCAGTGCATTTTCTTAATTTGTATTTTACAAGGCAAATGAGAAAACCCGTCTCTAAGTCATTGTTGAGTTTGCAGCCATGGTGTGGTTTGACTCTCTGCTTCGATTTTCATTTTGTATTTATGAATCCAGAGCAGCTCCTTTTGACTAATTTGTCGATATATAATTTATTTCAGTGTATACTCTAAGAATGAGGCAACAAAGAACTAGAGCCATTCATTTTACTCTATAAATTCCAATAACCCTGTAATTGAACTATTGGTCCTTGTGTTATGTAAAATAGACGGATGTATACCCGCGTGTTTTACAAAAACAAAAACTATCCAAAGCAGCAAGTTAAAGGAAAAGGTTGAATCATTCTTTAGCGGTTTAGGGTGTACTTCCAAGTTTTAACCATCTCGAGGAGATCAAACTTTGTACAAATTGAATCGAGTTGAAATTTTTTGAAAATAACTGTTGGGAAAATGCTTTATATTTTTGGGCTCTAAAATAAAAAATAAAAATTTGACCACTATAACTTTGCATATGCACGTACAAATCATGTTTCATGACATTTTCAACAGTTAATTAACAAAATGGTTAATTTAGAACCATTTTGATTAGGGGTGTGCATCGGGTTAGAAAACCCGCATAACCCGACCAACCCGATCACACTAACCCGAAATTATACGGGTTAGTTTTTAATTGGGTGGGTTGCGGTTTACATTTTCGAAAAAATATACACATTTTTGCGGGTTGTGGATTTTAAACTTGAAACCCGCAAACCCGCAAACCCGCATATACCCGATTACCTTGTAGTATAAAAATTAGAAAAAATCGTATTGCTCATTTTATTCAAATAAAATAGTAGGGATCATGTGCTTTTCACTCTACATTTTTTTATTCCTCCTCTTTTTTTAAAAATATTTTGAAATTCCTCAAAATTTTAATAATATTTTATTTAATGAATATGTTTTTCATTTCAATTATGAAATTATCTGTACTCTTTGTTCAATTCATATATTTAGTTTGCTAAAATCTCATTTTACATCTTTTAATCATTAATGATTTGAAATGCATCTACATATCCTAAACAATATTTTTCGTTATAATTTTCATTTGTAATATAAATTTGACTCGCCAAATGAATATGGATACAAATTCGTCTTCTTTATCGAATTAAATCACCCGCAATGCACCCGCAACCCGCCTAACCCAAAACTCAATGGTTTAAGTAATATATTGGGCGGGTGCGGGTCTTATTTTTCAAAATCCACACAAGAACGGGCGGTTTGTGGGTTGAGCATTTTCCATACAAAACCGACCCGCGCACACCCCTAATTTTGATAGACTAATATTATAAGTTAAATGGTTTAAACAAGACTCATATAATAGTTTAATGGCCCCAAGAACATTTACCTTTTTTAATTATGCAAGCCATAGCAACTCTTTTCTAAATATTTAGATTAGTTAATCAATCCGTGATTTATGTCTTTAAAAAAACCAATTGTGATTACCTCTGACTATTGAATCCCTAAAAAGGATTCATTTCCTATTTATCATAAAATGTGGTTCGATTTTTGGAGAAAACAAATTCTAAACCATGATTGAATCACATCCTAAAATTTACGTTTCCATACCTTCAAAGATACGAATATGAATCCTTTTGTATGGTAATGAGAATCCTATTATCTAAAATTCCAATCAGGCCTTGCAATTTTTTTCCTTTCTTTCCCAAGATAAATGATACATCATTCATACTAATCTTATTGAGGGAATTATAATATAAAGCCCCACAACATGTTGTCTTACAAACAAAAGCCCACCTAGTAACTAGTAGTCCAATACCAATGAAACCCTGTAAAATACCCAAATAACCCTCACTCCCTCTATACACTCTCTGCAACAAAAAAAACAAAACAAAACAAAATAACCCAATTAGGTTTTTGTTTCAAAACCTTACCTCTCTCTACCCTCTCCCTCTGTGTCTCTCACCTCTCCCCCTCGATGCCCTCCTTCCCCGGCCTCCTTCCCCCGCGAAGCTTAGAGACACCACCACCATCAAACCTGCTGAGCTCCGTGACAACCACCATCGATCCACGCTCCACCAACCCTACCTTCCCAGGCCTCCTTCCTCTTCCTTCTTCACCAACCCATCTGGAAGAAGAGAACAATCCACCACCACGCTGCGAGAAGAGATCAAGCCACCACCAAGCTTTCGCCCTGCTGCTGCTTCAGATCCACCACCAACAGCAGCTGCGAACTCCGATGCAGCGCGCCTCCTTCTGCTACAGATCGAGATCCAGCGCCACTGCTGCGAGGAGCAACCCAGTTCGTGGCCAACCACCGTCAACGACGCCAGATCCGCTGCCTTGATGCCGCTGCTGCACAAGATCTAACCACCGCTGCTCCGATGACGCTGCTGCACAAGTCAAACACACCACCGTTCTTCACGAATCAGATCCACTCTCCGATGACGCTGCTCTGCAAGTCAAACACACCACCTTCGCTGCAGATCTCCGGCGCCGCCTCCCACCAACCATTCTGAGACCAGCCTCAATCCAGAAATGCCATTCCTAACCGTTCGTGAGGTTAGCCGTGTAGATCCACCGTTTCTTCCCTCTTACCTCGTTCGTGGTGGTCGGAATCTGCAGCAGCAACGACGAGATCTGCACAACTGCTTCATCTTGAGCTTCTTCTCTGCGCTTCAGCAACGACGAGATCTGCACAACACCACCACCATGAACCACGGCATCGACACCAACACCATCTTCTCCATCTCCGGCTATCGACACCAACACCATAACGTGTGTCCAATTTTTTTGTGTCCAGCCCATAACGTGTGTCCAATTTTTTTACACAAACAAAATGGTCCAGCCCAGTGTGGGCTAATCCTTGTCCAGCTCACTCCTTTTTTTTAGATTTTTTTTTCTTTTTTTCTGTGTGTGTGAGTTGTGAATGGTCTAGCTGGTCCAGCCCATATGGGCTATAACTTGTTTTTCAAATAGTAGTCCAGCACATTAGGGCCATTTTATACTTGTTTATATATTCATGTTATTGTGTCCATCACATTAGGGCTAGACATTATGGGCTAGATGTTATGGGCTAGACAGTATGGTCTAGACATTAGTGAACCCTAACTGAATGATTTCCTACTAGATTTGTTTCTCGGAATTTTGACACGGATAAAAATGGACAAAAAACGTATTCCCTTTACCTTGACATGGACAACCCCTTGACATGGACAACCGTGAAAAGTATGTGGACAAATTTGAAAAAAATAGAGTTGGAACAAATAGACCTTAAAAATGATAAAAAAAAAACCAATAGGTTTGTACGAATAGGTACGTACCTCCTTGAATGTACCGGAAAAATATATCAAGTAGAAAAAATTAATAAAAAAACAAAAAAGAATAAAAAAAAATTAAAAAGGGTAGGAAAGTAAAATCCCAAACCAGAATTTTAAATTAGGCCTTAAAAAGTAGTATTTTGTAACTAGGCTTTAAAACCTTAACAAGTGGTATTTGGGCCTTAATTTGTAGATTCCTCAATCTTATTCTACCATAAGAAGGCCCCATTACATAATATTAGTCTACCAAAAGAAATCCCAATAACATGCCATAAATTGAATTAATAAAAGATTCATATAAAATAGCTATAATTTCACCTTTTTTTTATGAAGTTTCAATTGACTGATTATACCATATTCTGAATATTTGCACAAGATACATATATTGTATATACTGTATATGCCCTATAGAATTAATTTTTCAAAATACTATATGATATCGAAGGGTATTCGTGTATATATCTCATATGAATAATTAACAAAACAGGGTAATGTGATATCGAAAGATATTCACGTAATACATATACAATTTATTTATATATCCTAAATAAAATTTGATTTATATACCATTAGTTAAGTATATAAATATTTCTTTTCAATGAAATAATACTTTTTTATCAAATTACATCCTTTTTCTTTTTCACATAGTGAAACCTTTTTATCAAAATATCGACGATTATTAAACAGAAGAGAAAAAAATATCACATCCATTTATAATAGATCAAAGGATCTTTTGTTCCTCTTGTCTTGAATTGATCAAAAAATCATTTTGTTTCGAATAGATCAGCGGATCTAACAATCAACCTTTTTTATAAAATGTAAATAACATACGATTTAATGTATCATACATCTTGTGGATATATCCAAATAATTATATTTTGTGGATATATTTTTTTCTTCTATTTTGTATAGGTTATCTTATATCAAAGGATATCAACCTAAAATACATATACAATTAATGTATATTCCCTATTTACTCGATATATACTTTCAATTAGGTACAATTTTTCCATTTATAAAAGTGTAGTAAGGAAAGATTATAATTGATATATTTTCATTTTCCATCTTGTGGATATTTTTTTTCTATGTTGTATAGATTGTAATGTAATTTTTTTCCGTTTGATGAAGATTTGCGTGTTTTATCTTCCAAGATTATCATTGTGTCAAAGCTTTGTTAATAGTAAATTACTCGTAAGATTTATAAAAAAAATTTATCACGCGTGTTATCTTTGACTGAGGAGAAATAAATTTCTCATGATAATCTTTTATTGCCTCACATTTTATCTCTTTCATAGAAAAGAAAAATAGTTTTTTTTTTTGTTGACCGATGAGAAAGGAACATCTCATGGTATTTTTTCATTTAAAAATAAATAAGCAATTGCCTTTAAAAAAACACATAGAGCATCTTGCATCATTTTTCTTTTGTTCGGATGCATCTTGCATCCATAATCGTAGGATTTTTGAAAAAGAATGTATGCTCAAAAAAATCATATTCGAATTAGAAATAATTTTTTCTTTTTCATTCACTGAAGTGACACTATGAAGATTTAAAGCAAAACTCGTAGATTTTTTTTTTGTTCACAGCGGTGAAACTTTGATTTTGCTTTTGATTTACTTTTTCTGTTTTGTTAGGTTCACAATAGTGAAACTCATTTGAATTTTGTATTTTCGATCAACATTAATCGAAAAGAAAAAACATATAGAAAATTAATAAAAATAATGAATTACCAGGATATTGAGTAGCAGAGACTATCGTGCTGATAACGTGTTGATGTCTCCTCATTTGTGATAATATAATCTATTTCTGAGACATTGAGTAGCAGAGACTAGATAGATGTCAATCAAAACTAGGGTTCATACATATATGCTAAAACTCAAGCTAATAGAATTTAATTCATACAAAGAAAAGAAGAGAAAAGAGTTACAGAATCAAAGGTTGAAGGAGACATATGGTGTTCTGCTCCTTCCAGACTTCTTCTCTTGTGTTGCAGCTTCCTCTTGGCCTTAGGGTCTGGCCAAGGATGATTTAAGAGTGTTAAGAGGCTGTATTTATAGTGTATAGGTTGACCTAATTCGTTTCTTGAAGGAGAGGTCAAGTAATAGACTCCAAACCCAACTCAAATTCGTATGGAAACAAAGATAATTACTGCTGACTTGTTTTGAGCATATCTTCTTCATTATTGGTCGGTTTTTAGCCCACAAGATACCAAAAGAATCCTCACAGAATTATCTACGTCCCTATGCAAGGAATCTTCCAAAATCGGCTTGGTTTTGGAGTTATCACCACTTCTTTAGGCGTAGCTGCAGGAATTCAAATTTAAGGCAGCTTTTCCTTTTCCATGATTTTAGCTTTTGTTTCCTTTATCTATAATTACCATGCTTATCTCTTTCCATATCTTGTAGTCTTTGTACTTGGACTCTAATTAATCTCCATAATTATTTTTAAAGCTTCACACTAAATAAATAATTAAACCCGCTCTAAAAATATTATTTTACTAAATCAAGACTCAAAATAGGGAAGTGCACTAAATTAAGCTAAAATCAACCTATGCTCTAATAAATACACCTAAAATGATGTCTCAGAAATAGATTATATTATCACAAATGAGGAGACATCATGTGTTATGAACTTGAATATAAAGTAAGAAGAGATAGAAAAGAGAGAAAGAGTATAATCTTATTGAGAGTAGAGAGAGTAAGGATTACAAAGTAGAGACTCCTATTTATAGAGAATAAGTAACCCTAAACCCTAGTGTTCATGGACTGGGTTGCAAGTCAATGGACTGGGCTGAATATCCATATATGAGTTTATAACAATAAGAAGATTTTAGTATAAAAATTTGATTACAAGGAGAATTTGACTACTACTTCAAGGACGTTAACCAATAATGTATGTAATATGATATATTTATATAGATGAATAAAAATATTATAGTTAATAATTAAATGAAAAAGGTCAAAACAATTTATTTTATAAACTCTAAATCTCATATCAACCGCTTCATTGGTTAAAGCAGGGCTGAGCAAATCCGAACAAAAAAACCAGAAAAAAACGAACCAGAAAAACCAAAACCCGAAAAAGAAAATGGTTCGGTTTTCAAATTTTCAAAAATCGATTTTTTTTGGTTCGGTTTACTCCTTAAAAACCGAATTTTTTGGTTCGGTTCGGTTTACTACTAAAAAACCGAACCAAAAAAACCGAACAAAAACCGAACCGAGAAAAGAAAAGAATAAAGAATGTGGGAACTTTTTTATAACAATTTTGTGGGAGAAACTTTTTGTGAGAATTTATCATCTATGTGAAAATTTTGTTATACTATTCGGTGATGTTATTAGTGAATATTTTTTACATATTACTTAAGATTATATAGTAAGTATCAATTACTTGATTGATTCTATTAATCATGATTGTAGTAATTAAAAGTAATAATTTTAATTATATAAATATATTTAGTATTCTAAATTAAAATAACGTTGTTACATTATAAGTTTTTATTTAATTGATATATTAATACTCCGATTATGTAATACTATTATAATTTTATTGGAATTTTAGTCGCTATTGGACATGTATTTCAATAAATAGGTTGACAAATATCATTGGCTAAGTGTTCAAATTCAAAGCGAACCATATTCTAAACCGAACCGAACCAATCCGAAACAAAAAACCGCATGTGTAACCAAATGCGTACCGCCCGGTTTGGTTTTTAAATTATAATAAACAGAATTATTCAGTTCCGGTTTCGGCAAAAAACTGAGACGAACCGAACCATGATCACCCCTAGGTTAAAGATCCATCGAAATAACTTGTGGTTGTAGGCTTGTCTTAAATCAAAAACTAAATTTCCCCCCATAAATATAAGGCTTTAAAGCCAAAAAAACAAAATAAAAAAGCCTCACACGACCTCTAACACTACTTAAAAACTAAATTTTAACTACTACTTTTTTTTGTCAAACATTTATATAGATAAAATAAGATAACCAACAGTATCATCACCCGACGCCACAAACCGGCATATCAAGGCACAAAAGAACAGCTAACTGGGGAGGTGGGGTGCAAACCCCAGTCATCAAACAATGAACCACAAAGGGTTTGTTTGGCGACCTAGCCAGCCATTGAATTCCCTAAGCGAGATACAAGGGAGAAACTAGGATTACAAGATTCTGCACAACCAAAGATAAACTTATAAATATTACAATAGTCAAACTTACTAAAAGGAATTCTAGAAATTAAAGGCTCCATAATAGCAACATTATCATTCTCAATATCAACACAGTTTGTTGGAATCCACTAGCAACTTTGCATCCCCATAAAACTCCTTGAGCCTCTACTTCAGCTATATTAGAAGCCTCAATCTTCTTAGATTCCCCAGCTATGAAATTGCCAAATTAATCCCTGATAACATAACCACTAGCACAACCAAGATTTGAGAAAGCAGCATCAGTGTTAATTTTAAACTTATGAGGCAAAAGGGGTTTCCACTTTTTCTTAATATTCTTTCTACTCCTTAAAATAGAAGAGTTAATTAAATCAAAAGGCATCTCATTATGAGTTTTAGAAAATTCCTTCAGCTTAGCATTAAGAATGTTTGTACCATTAGGACTTTTATTCTTGGTTTTATATTCAAAGCAAACTTTCACAACCAAATGACAAGCAAGAATGGGATCAGGGGTGATCCCTTTAAAAATACAATTGTTTATGCCTTTCCAAATGAACCAACAGAAGTAACTAATAAGCTCAACATTGCCCTTACAATTATCATCATTATCCTTTAAAGAGTTCACTAAATTCAAAAACTAGTCACCAATTTTATAAGTACTCTGGTTACGAGTATGTAAAGAAAAAGGAGAAGCAAGCCAAGTAGCACGAGCCCAAGGACAAGCACACAACAAATGTTCAAGAGTTTCATCCTCTTCATTACACACTTTACACACTTTCTTTTTAGTACATCTTTTATTATATAGATTCTCCTCAGTGGGGAGATTATTATGCAGACATTTCCACATAAAATTTTGGACTTTAGGCATGGTATTCATAGCCCAGACAGTTTTCCAAATAGTAGGGTCTAAATTATAACTGGAAGAGGGTTTAACATTAATAGAAGAAAACAAGGTCTCATAATTCTTTTTTTTAGGATGTGATATGCCTCTTTCACACTGTAATTACCATCTTTAGAGTTGTTCCAAACAAAAAAGTCAAAACAATCAACAAGTGGTAAAGGCATATTGCAGATGGTATCATTAATAGGGGAAGTAAAATTATTATCAACCATAGATTTGTTCCAACTTTTATCATCTTTATTAATAAGCTCACTAACATAAACAAGGTTATTATTCTTAGACTTAATACACTGAATTGTATTGGTAATCCAAATGTCAGTTTGAATAGGACTTTTTCACCATTTCCTATCTTCCAACAGATATTTTTTTCAAAGGTTTCCTATCATGAAGAATGCTTCTCCAACCTATAAAAGAGGCATAGCCAATTTTAATTTTTAAGAATGTATCATTCACATAATATTTACCTTTAAAAAGCCTCGCAATCAAAGAAATTTCATTCTGAAGAATGTACCATGCTTGTTTTCCTAGCATAGCATTATTCATGAGATTAATGTCTCTGAATCCCAAATCACCACTTAATTTAGAAGAACGGAGGGATTCCCGTTTAATATAGTGGATACTCTTTTTGTTTTTCTTAACCCACCAAAATCTAGCAATAATGCTATGAATTGTGTTACAAATATTTTTAGGTAATAAAAAGGTTGACATGTGATAATTGGGAAGACTCTAAAGCACAAATTTTATCAAAATTTCTTTTCCACTATCAGACAAAAAAAAAGTCTTCAAAATTTTAGTTTTATTAACAATTCTTTCAATCACCCAATCTAAGTCTCTGGATTTATTTCTGCTCCAATCAGTAGGTAGCCCCAAATAGGTCCCCAAGTGAATCTTTTTGGTCCATTTCCAATTAACTAGACATAAGATATCTAATATGAGCTGGAGTATTGGAGCTAAATAAAACACCACATTTATTTTTATTAAGAGAAAGACCAGTAGATTTTTCATAATCAGACATCATATTATTAAATGTTTATACATCTTTGAACTCAGCTTTAAGAAAAAATATGCTATCATCTGCAAAGAGAAAGGGGGTTATAGTAGGACAGTGTTTCCCAATTTTAATGTTATCAAAAAGGTTTTTATTAATTTATCCCTCACTATCACATTAAGAGTTTGAGAGACAATACAAAACAAAAAGGGGATAAATGATCCCTTTGTCTGATCCCTCTAGATGGTTTATTAAGAGGGATAACCTTACTATTAACAAGAATTGAATAAGACACAGAAGTGATGCATTCCATAATATTCTTAACCCATTTAAGGTGAAAACCCATTTTAATAAGTAATTGTTCAAGAAAATCTCACTCAATATATTCATAGGATTTCTTACATCAGCTTTGATAGCTAGGTAGTATTTCTTAGTATCTTTCTTTCTTTTTAAAAAAAAAGTAATAATTTCATGAGAAATCATAATATTTTCTTGGATTTTTCTTCCAGGTATAAATCCCAGACTGATTTTCATCCACAATCAAGGGCATAAGAGTTTTCATTCTGTTTCAAGATTTTGGAGATGATTTTGTAAATGAAATTAGTACAACTTATTGGCCTAAAATGTTAAACCTCAGAAGGATGGTCAATCTTAGGTATGAGAGCTATGAAAGTCTGATTGATACATTCAAAACTGTCATTATTATACCAAAAATTATTTATAATTCTCATAACATCCAGTGTAATAATATCCCAGTATGTTTTAAAAAATATACCAGTGTAACCATCAGGGTCTGGAGCCTTGTTCAGACCCAGCTCCCATACAGCTGACCTTGCTTCATCATGAGAAATAGGGTCAATAAGAGAATTATTCATGTTATTATTTACAGTAGGCTCAATTAAATGAAGAACATAGTGAAAATTTCGAAAGCCCACCGTAATAAAAATATCATTAAAATACTTAGTAAAAACACCAGCAATATTTTCATTCTTTTTAATCCAATTAGTACTGGCATCCTTTGTTAATTATTAATTTAATAGTATTTCTTTTTTCTTCTATTTTTTAGTACTAGCCTGAAAATTTTAACTATTACATAGCCACGCTTGCATGATCGAATCCTGAGGGGGGTTGACCGTAACCTTACTAGATATTGAAGAAATTACTTGGAAACTCCAAGTTAGCGTACTAGGAATCGCACAACTAACTGATGATTAAGCCAAGAACGTTTAAACAACCCTAACGAATATAGCATTATTTGCCTCTACTTGCATAGATGGACCAAAAAGCAAAAATTATTCTAGAATTAATCGAATTTCATCAGCTTTTATCATGATGATCTGCGCATATATCACCGCATTGATCAATGATAAAAGATGGCATCTTATCTTTGGTGCTCGAATATATATTGATAGAGAAAATACAAATTCTTTAGATTCAAAGTTACAAGTATATGTAACTGTTAGTTAAGGGATTTGCCTTTACTGTTCACGTGTCTAATCGGTCGTTAAATGTATTAGCAGGCCAGCGACGATAAGTGATCATTAAAGGGTACTCAATGTTGGTTAGTTTTTAGACGTGCTCTTTTACTGAGAAACCAACTCTGTTGTCGCTAAAATGTGCTATCTTAACCGATCACCTAAACCCTCGCCAATGCTAATATCCTGTAGCGACCCACACGGTCGGCATAATGTTTTTCCACAACGGCCTTCGTATGGTCGTCAATTCTTTGTTTCTCTAGCAATTACTAGCCGGTGGCTAGTTTTTTATTGCTTTAGCGACAACTGGTCGGTTGCTATCGAATACCCACTTGAATTTGTCTTACATCCCTTTCGATGTGATCTATGTGTATCATATACACACAATTTTAGAGTTTAGCGTTTAGTATGATTCTTTTGTGTGTTATCATAATATACAAATGAAATAACAAAAAAGGGTTGGACAAAAAGTTAATACATCAAGATAGTTACAACGAGTAAAAATATTGTATATGTGACTAATAAAGAGAAAAGAACTATTTTGTTAAAAAAGAGAATGTTTTAGATTAATTTTATAATTTTGTGTGTTACAGGATTACATAAATATATTTTTGGTGTGTTGTTTGAACACATAAATTTTAAGATCGAAATTTAAAAATTAAAAAAAAAACTCTGATGTAGATATGAACTTGCCCCGTCAAAAAATACAATTTTTTAATTTTTCTAGATCTTTTTATATTTAATCATGATTTTTTATAAAAAAAAATTCATGGACGCGCGCGTGCTGTGTAATTTGGAAAATCTGTTTTTGTGTATTATAGCAACACATTAGACGGATTATCGAAATCAAAAAATTAAAAAAAAAAGTATAGACGTAAATATTAATTTGTCTCGTCCAAAAATGTAAATTTTTTATTTTTACGATTTTTTTGAAATTAGTTATGATTTTCTTTTAGAAAAATAACGGACGTGCGCGTGTGATAAAATTAGTTGATGGTGTTTGATGGTTAGGGTGTTGGGGTGGTGGTGGTGGGGGTAGGGATGGTGGTAGAGGGTGGGAGTGGGGGTGGTGGCGAAAGAAAATAAATAAATAAATAAATATTATTATAATAAATAGTAAAGATATAAGAATTAAATGGTTTATATAATTAAAGTAATTAATTTTTAATGGATTAATGCCCATAAAACACCTATCTTAGATTTAATGCCCCCTTACCCCAACTGCCGTCTTCATGCCCAACAAAGACACCTCTTTTATTTTTTTTCCTATTCTACCCTTACATCAGCCTCTCTCTCTCTCTCTCTCTCTCTCTCTCTCTCTCTCTCTCTCTCTCTCTCTCTCTCTCTCTCTCTCTCTCTCTCTCTCTCTCTCTCTCTCTCTCTCTCTCTCTCTCTCTCTCTCTCTCTCTCTCTCTCTCTCTCTCTCTCTCTCTTCCTATTCGTTGCCGACTCGCTCAATTATCTTTCTCATTACTTCTTTCTTCATAGTTTTGTTGATGATCAATTATTCTTTGCTTCAGGTGTAAATTTAACCTTTTTTTTCTTTTCTTTCCTTTATCATTTTCATTTCTTGCCGTATATGATTGTTCTTACATTTTCTATTGATGAAAGTAGTGGCAGTTATTGTAAATTTGAGAAGGGAGGGGTGGATCAACGAGTCAATTAAATGGATAACAGCGACAAATGCAGCTGTATTTTTTCATTAACAGACTTGCAAATTGGGTAAATTCTTAATTCTTTCAATTTGTTTATATATTTTCAATTTGCAATGGTCATTCAAAGGGGATATGAATTATTTATATGTTAGATTAAAGAAACATAACAAATTTTGCTGGAATTTGAGTTTGATTTTTAGCAAATTACACAGAATATGAGTAATGTGAATCTTTCCCAAGACTCAACATTTAGTCCACATGTACAAAAGTGTACTTGCGTAGCCTTTTCTGAGTTCTGGATTTTTTTTCCTAGTACTCAACATTAGCCCGCAAGTACAAAAGTGTACTTGCTCAAGTACAAAAGTGGACTTGCTTAGCCTTTTCCGAGTTCTGGGAAACATTCCCATTACTCACTTACAGTATAATTTCTTGAGTTTTGTGACTCCCAGAATTCATCGTTTTATACTTTCAGGTGTTTTATACATAGTGATGTTCATTTTTCTTTATATTATCAATGTTTTACTTCATTTTTTATGTGTTTTGTTAGTTTTGTATCAATTTACTGAGTTTTTTTTTGCAATTTCTTGAGTTCTGGGAAACATTCCCATTACTCACTTACAGTACAATTTCTTGAGTTTTTCTGTCTTTTGTTGCTTAAGGTATATTGTTTGCTTAAGATGAATTGTGTTTATCGTGTTTCTTAGAATACAAGTAAAGAAGTGGACAAGAAGCAAATCAAACTTATAACTACAGGGACTTGAAAGCAAATATCCAATACTTGGATTAAATTAGTTAGAATGTACAGCTGTAATTCTTTATGTTATGCTAGTTTGTTACAATACGTATCTAGATTAGTTTGTTAGATACACTACTAGAACAGTTGTATATATATACTTGTACATAACCAATTTTAGTTAATGAGAAAACAATCTAGCTTTACATTTCTTCTTTTCTTCTTCTTTCATTTTCTCTCCGCAAATTGAGCTTCTCTGTTTCTTCCTTCAATGATATCTCTTGCCTCTTCACAATGTTTGTATTTGTATATATGTATGTATTTCATCTGGTGCATGCTTTGTATCATCAGTACAACAGCAGCAGGAAACAGCAGCGACATGTTTTTACTAAAGTAAGGGCATTTCGGTATTTTAATCTTAAGTGCCTTTTATGGGCAAGTGGCTAAGGTGGTAGGTGCTTATTGAGAATTGACCCTTTAATGGATAGACCTACGAATAATTTTGTAATTTTCTAATTTTTTGTGTTTAAGTGAAAATTAAGTTAAAATTGTAATTAATTGAGAACTCATACATTCTTGTATAATTAACTGGACGTTGTCCCATAATTTATTCTTTAACATTGGACTTTTTTCCGTTAACATATCACTTAAATATATTATCTAATTATTACAAATTTATATCTATATCTATATATATATATATATATATATATATATATATATATATATATATATATATATATATATATATATATATATATATATATATATATATATTTTGAAATGTATTGGCACTGTATTTTTCTTAAATTTCCATTTTTTTCTTTCTTGTAAACCTAAGTGATGTACAATTTTCAGATAAAAAAATATAGGTATGAAGATCTTATGGAAGAGTAATCTTTCTAACTTTTATTTCTGAATCATAATTATCACTTTAGTTTATGATTTTATTAAGTTTTAAATTAAATTTTATATTCATTAATTGTACTTTTTTACTTATTATATCTATAAAAGGTTTTTGATTTATGCGATTTTATTTTTATGTGAACTTATAATTTAATAGTTTTAACCATGGCTCAATATCAATTTTCAAATGTTCGGTTATCCACCAGATTTGTTTAAATTTCGTAACAATGTCATCCATATTTGAAAAGGATGCTGGAACTAAGCACTTATACAGTAGGATCCTCTCCGACTTACCCAAAAAATATTGAGAAAATGACACTTAGGGTCTTGACCACACCCCCCTCTTCGAGTTAGCACCCCCACCTAGAGCCTCTTCTTACTAAAGACCTCAGAAACTTTTTAACACATGAACCCCAAAACCCCAATTACTAGACTACCCCTCTTTTGTTTTTTCTATACCTATATATACTAATTTCCATTTCTAATTTCATTCACATTCTAAATTCAATACCTCACCTCACTGCTTCTCTCTCCTCTTTCCTCTCAACCACCACCGACACCACCTAAATGGCCACCACCACCGCCACCACCGCCACCACCGCCGAAATGGCCACCACCACCACCACCACCACCACCGAGCACTCCTTTTTCTGCTTGAAGCTCCGGCGAGCTCTCCTTCACCATAACACTCCACGAAATCGCCGGTTTTCCATTAATACATCGGAGCTGCCACTGCAGATCTGCAGATCGAAGCCGTTCGAAGCTTCAGCAAGTTCCGGCGTGGTGATGCTGCAGCGAAGAGATCCGGCGAGGTAAGGAGCTTCCATTCCCTGCGGTTTTCCATTCCAGCGAAGAGATCCGGAGGTCATATGAGCTCCGACGTCGATCTGGTGGCTCGCCGCTGGAAGAAGGTGAAACGAGCTCGCTGAGACCAAGCTGCTTCACGCGATTCCATGGCTGCTTCAAGCCGTTATGCTATGATGTGGTGCTGATTCCATGTCTGCTTCACGCGAGACGTGGATGTGACCTCCGTTCGAAGTTTTGGTCGATGGTGAAGACCTCTGTTCGAGGCTGAAGACCTCTATTTTGCCGGAGATGTCGAGCTCCTGAAGCTGCGGTGGTGAAGACCTCCGACGCGTGAAGAAGAAGCAGATCGAGCCTTTTTTTTTTCTTTGTAAATGGTTGACCAGATCTAGATCTGGTCAAACCAGTTAAGTTTTTTTTTTTTACCTTGTAATAAAATGTGTAAATGTGCTTTTTTTAAATAATACTCAATAATTTTATTTATTTAGCATTTCCGATTACACTCTTTGTGTGTTTTAATAGTACCCCCAAATTTTAAGAGTACTCAGAGAATTTCTTAGAGTACTCTGAGAATTTCTTAGAGTACTCCGAGTTTTTCTTAGAGTACTCCGAGTTTTTCTTAGAGTACTCTACATTTTTTATACAGTACTCTGCATTTTTCTGGCAGCCGGAGGTAGGTGGTCGGATTTTTAGAATATCCATTAAAATATATAGAGTACTCTATGTTTTTCTCAGAGTACTCTATGTTTTTCCGGTGACCGGTGACTGGTGGTCGGAGGTCGGTGGTCGGAGGTCGGTGGTCGGAGGTCGGTGGCCGGTGGCCGGAGGTCGGAGATAGGTGGTAGGTGGGTAGGTGGTAGGTGGGTAGTGGTAGAGGAGAGAGAAACAGTGACATCATACTTTTTTGTCTTTTAGTGTTAGTAAGGGTAGGAAAGACTATTGTAAAAAATGAGGTCCCTAAGAATAACAACTTTCAAGACACTACTCTATAGAGAAAAAATAATGTATCCAAGACCCTATATATAATTCATTCAAAAATATTTGGTAATTGCTTTGGTCACTACCCACCACCCCCAAAATCATATTTTTTGTGGAAGGCTTGTAAAAATATTCTTGCTACTTAAGAGATTAATTTAATAGAAATTATTCTTTGAATAAAATTTGTAAAATATATAGGAATGAGAAGAAAACTGTAGAACATCTTTAGTTTGCATGCCCCTCTACTAGGGCCATGTGGTATGCACGCCTTTATAGTTCCTCTCATGTTATTGCACTATTGATAGAATGGATACCTTGTTGTGTTATCTATTTGGCTATTGGGGCTCCTCTTACGAGAATAATAATATGGAAAAACTAGCAACTCATTTAGCTTGGCACATTTAGAAGTTTAGCCATGCATTCATTTTTTATGTAATCACCCCAAAACTTCTTAACTCGGTAAAAAGAGATATAAAATCTATTATTGATTATTTAGAAATGTTGGTGTAGGGGATTTGAGTGTCTCATTTGGTAATAATTTGGAACCTTCCTCCAATTTCCCCTATATGACCCTTTAGTATGTTTGATATGAGACTAGACACCCATCTCCCATAAGATGTGATCTGAGTGAAAGACCACCCGCGTGGTAACCACCCTCTGATTTTTTTAAAATTAATTATGATGCATTTTGGTTATATATATCCAACGAATCTTTTTTGTTACTTTTGTTTTCAGAGATGTCAATGAAGTTATGATCGAAATAGCTATTTTGTTTGAGATTGCATCTACCGTTAAAGTTGGAACTAAAGGGATTCGCCTGACGTGCACGATTGCACAACGTTTTCCAATAGCTAGCGCGATTGTTAAAAAAATTGCAGATATCTTGAACCATATAACAAAGAAGAAGTTCCTTTCTCTGTTTATTTTTCTAACATTTTAAAAAATTTGTTATGTATTTTAATGGAGTGATTGACTGAGAGAGTCCACGACCTGTTGTCAGTTGCCCATCAGGTCACCCCATCTAAAAAGTCTGGATTGCCCTTCTGCTCCATTAATATCTTTTGACTTATCAAAACTAATTTTCTAATTATATGCAACCAATCAATTAATATCAAAACAAAAAGGAAAAAATTTCCAAAACCATTAAATTAAAGTACAATACAAAACGAATAAAACGAATAGAAATCAATGATTATATATATTTATTTTTTGCATAGTAATTACAAATAAAATTGCACCTGTAATTATAAACCACTGATATTAACTAGCACACCACCGATAGTACTTAGCACACCACTGATATTAACTAGCACACCACTAATATTCCACACATAACTCATCAGAAACAGAAGATTGAATATTTCATGTGCAGTGTGTATACCCCTTTGTTTTTGCTTGTTACACCATCAAAGGTTAAAAAGCAACCCATCAAAACCAGAGTATGAACTATGTTTGACACCAGTAATTACAGACCACCGATATTAACTAGCACACCACTAATATTTCACACATAACCCATCAGGAGAACCTCTAACTTCAAATAGACTTACAAGATTTCAAACACCAATAATTCTGTAAATTGTTTGTTACTAAGTGATGAGAGTTAAATTATACTTAAAATTTAATTTATAAACAGACATACCACAAAGTACAGTTTAAAACCGTGGTTATCAAGACATTAGCATTAGTGACTCCATGGGAGGTAATAACACCAATGTTAACTTTTTCTAACGCAAGATGAGCTCTTTTTCGGTTCCGTTACATTTCTATATCTAAAAAATAATAAAAGTGAATGGATATATGAAACGAATGATACACACACCAACAATAATAATTATAATAATATACCACAAGTTGGGATGCTAGCTTAATTTGGTACTCAATTTGAAAGTTGAACTTGGGATTTCCTTTTCTAGACAAAATGGTGTTGCCACATATCTCCCTACCCTGAAGCAGAAGCACCCCACTGCTTCTCATAGAATAATGTCTCCCAACCCGAACTTGCTTTTGCTTTTATCAATTGATCGCAACTAGCAAAATCGATTATTATTCAACACCAACTGAGACGACCACTAGAGAAGAAAGACCCGACAAAAGAAAGAAATCACCATAGATATTTTCCGTTTCCTGGTAAAAGAGGAACCCAGAATAGAACCCAAGCCGGGTTGATGATGGTGGAGAATATCCCCTAGTGGCGGCGGTTTTTTTTTTTGTGCAGGAGAGCGACTTGGTGGGAAGATGAGTGTGAAGAGCGGTTTCATTGTTCTTCAGCGATTACTTTTTCTTTTTCTTTTATGTTTTATATGAATGTATTTCTTTTTCTATTGTGGGATTAATTAGATATGATATAAAAGAGGAACCAGTTACAAAATGATATATATGGATTGAAATAAATATGGAAGAATCTGATAAGATCAATTACTTCAGAAGTAAGGATGGTATATCTATTAAACCGCTGGACCTTCCTGGGGTGAAATAATAGATTGGACTTTTTGGGGGTGGGTTATTAGATTATTGGACTTAATTGGCTAATATTTTTATTTTAATATTGATAAATTAAGATTTTTCATTGTCAAGATAAAGAATTACCGTGCAACTAATTAGATGGCTAAATAAAAATTAGTAGCTAAATAAAAAGTAAGAGGTACAAGGCTCGAACTCCCCCCTGATTATGGGAAACCTAGTTCTGATTTACCATGAGAATATATATGGGGAGGGATGTATATCTCCGTGGGATTAGTCGGGTGCGCGCAAGCTAGTCCGGAACCCATGTAAACAAAAAAAAAATTAGTAGCTTGTTTAGTTTGTGGGGTTTTCTCCCTCCATCCTAATTAACAAACTTGTTATAAGCCGACTAACCATCCTTGAAGATTGAGTGATGTCGTTACTAATATACTAGCTTTTTTTTCTATCAGAAAAAATTAATAATAAAAGTTAAGTAGGATAATTATATAAAAAGTGGTACCTAGATTTAGTTACTTAAATACAATGTTAAGAATATCCAATTTCTAGAATGTAAGTTTTGGGTAATATATAGTCTAATTTTAATGTCCTTCCTTATCTTATGACAAACTTCAGACCATAGAAGGTCTTGTGATGACCGACGAGAAGATTATGACAGAAACATTGAAAGTGAGGGCTTTGGCTAGTATTTTATATTAATTATAAGATTGGTTGAAATTTATCCTTATCTTTTAAAAGTAGATTCCACTTTAGTTTTATACATAAATTCTGTAGACGATCTCTCTCCTCGTGGCTATTTCCGTATTTCTATTATATATATATTATTTAACTCGTTATATAATATATACTATGACGAAACAGATATGATATGGCTTTGCGATGCATCACATACGAAAAATTGGGAACCGACAAGTATGATGTCGATAGCAATCAACAAAGATGGCGAAGTTAGGAATGTCAACACGAAAAGAGCAAGAATGAATAGTAGTCTGGAAGCTGAAATGTGGGTGGTCTTATTAGCGATGAGATCGGCGGCAAATCTTGGAGTAAAGAGTAGTTCTTTCTACTCGGATAACCTTGAGATAATTCAAGGTATTAATAGAAAGAGAGGAATCGACTGGAGAATCCGTCCCATGATTTCCAAGGCATGGAGATGGATAGGAAAATTCCCGGATTGGAAAGTCAATCACATAAGAAGAAAATACAATGGGATAGCGGTCATCCTAACTAAAAGTACTAGACTCAATTTAGACTTATCTAATAGTCTCACTAGATTATTAGTTGATTTCTGTGCTTACGTTAGCAATGTATATTCGCTTAATACCAGACATCTATGTTAGACTTTTATTCTGACAAAAAAAAAAAAAATACTCATTATAAAATTATTTTTTAAAAATCAGTTTTTAACTTTTTATAATTATCATATCAATAATATAATAAATAATTAATTATATAAAAGGTTTATAAATATATTTTCTTAACCTCAATAAATCTAGTTTTTTTGTCTTTATAAAAGATCAAATTATTAATAGGTTGTCTTTTTCTTTTTAATGAATTGCAGGTTTTGTTTAATTGGTTATTAATTTTTTTAATGGCCGACATGTGTTTTAATATAACATGTGCTTTTCAATAGGTTACTTTATTGTAAAATTGTTGTAGACCTTATTCGGCAATAATTTTTTTTAATGTATCAACCACCTTAAAATAAATTTAAAGGATTATATCATTCGTGCGAGAAAGATACGATAAATCGATGACGTGATTAATGGAAATAAATCACTTTGTTTGTGAGAAATAGTTAAGATTAAGGCTACAAATGAGCCGATACTCATCAAAGGCTTGGATTTGAGTTCGTTAAAGGTTTGTTTGACTCCGGCTAGCTCAAACTTTAAATTCAGGTTTGTTTACTAAACGAGGCAAACTCACACTTATATAAACTCGACTCGCTAAACTCGTGAATAGTTCGGTTAGAGTTATTAAGAGCTCGTTAATTGATTTGGTGGATATACTCAGTTGAAAATTATATGTATATATATACACACACACAAAAAAAAGTCAAAACTACGTAAATTTTTTGGATATATAATTAATTATAACTAAAATATTCAGTATCTAGTATGTACTTTATTTTTGTTATTTTCAAGTCAAATTATGTTGTGGTGTATATTAATTTTACTTAACTTCATTTTATATAATAAAAAAATTCCACAATAAATAATATATATCATAGAAAAATAATCAATCCTTAAACGAGGCTTAAACGAACCAAGTCCAAGATTGAATAATGAGGCTCGTTTCAAACTCAAACGAAATGAAACTCAAATATCAACAAACCAAGCCCAAAACAACTAAAGTTTAGCTCGACTCGATTCATTTACAACCCTACTATGACAGATTAGTCCTTAGATTTGCCAATAAGTTATATGCCAAATCTCATTAACTCTTGAAAATATAGCCATGTGAGATACATGGTTAAACTCTGGAATTTATTTAAAGTACTTCTCTAAACTTTTGAATCGATATGGTTCTTTAGATAGATCCGTCTTTTTAATTAATTTTGACATTATTTCACTTGCCCTTGTTATATTAATTTTTCTTCAATTTTGAAAAAGAATAAATCTCAATTGAATGAGTTTAAACTTTTTTGAAGAAAATTGACATGCCATTAACCTATAAATCATATATAATGTTTTTTCTTAAATATTTGAATTTATAATTAAATTGACAATCCAACATATATACTAACGAGACAAATGAATACTTAATTCTCAATTGGAACAATACGGTACTTAATATTTTAATTTTGATCCAATCTGTAGTACCTACTATTAATTCAGTAGTTAAATATTGACGTAACATGAGTATAGGTATTTATATGTTTTTTTTTTCTTGGATATCCCTTTATATTTTTTTTAAAGTTGTCACGTATGCACTATCCTGAAATAGCGCAAGTACCAAATTGAAATGTTGAGTACCGCATTGTCCAAATTAAAGTATACGATTTTGTTTATCAATTTTTAAAACGGTGATTACTTGACAAATAATTTTTATTTTTTTAAATATATTTGGGGATTATTTTGATGTGGAGTTAACTTAATTCAAAATTCAATATTAAGTTTTCCTAGTTATTGTAAAGTATTTTAATCATCAGAATAATTAATGATTTTAAGTTTAGACTTGTTAATTTCATTGCAAACCTAAAAAGAAAAAAAGGAAGAAAAAGAAGAAGAGAAAGCATGGAGTTGTCATCATTAATGAGTTGAAACTGTAGTGATGAGGTCTAGTCTATTTAGTTGGCAAGTAAGTAAGCAAGGGCATTACCTCTACCTACTATAAAACAAGATTAAGATTGTGATGTACAGACAAGAAGAAGGAAAGAAAGAAAAAAGAAGCAACTACCTTCCAGGCTTAAATTCAGAAGTATTCTTAAGAGTCAACGAGGACCGACATAGATATGTATTAAGACCCTTTTCTTTGTCAAATAGTGTTTGTTTAGGAGTGCTGAGTCCCATCATACGACCATATCTACGATGTGAGTGGATCTACAAATTTTCTTTGCGAAAGGATAAAAATAGAAGGTTTGACTTGGTTGATGAAATATTCAAGTTTGGTGTGTTAGTTCTGATTATTTTTTGTTTAATTTTGGTTTAAGTATATATTATATGATGAGGCTGTAACTATGAGAATGTAAAGATTTGTGTTTTTTTTGTTTTTTTTATTTTACGGGTAAAGAAACAAAAAGACAAAATACAGAAGGAACCAAAACAAATTAACCGATGCCTAACTTCGAGAAGTTGTTCAGAATGGTAATTGTGGTCACGTGGTCTCGTAGTGCCCTGTGTTTGGCCTCGTTTGCTAGAAGATCTGCTCCCGTATTGAATCTACGTGGAATGTGCTTGAAGAAAACTGGGCCCGATTTATCCGCCAGTTTTAAGATATGACTGATCCACGGTCCGAACTCCCATCTAGCCGCCGGCACTTGCTTGATACCTTGAATAAGATCAAGGTTGTCAGATAAAATAGTTTTCTCCTTGTTCGGCCATCGCCTCCCAATTTCAAGTGCTGAGATGACCGTCTGTGCTTCCCCAACTGTGATGTTATTACAACTTGCTATCCTTGTGTGTTTTATTCGAGATCCATTGTCTTTATTATGTTGAATAACCCCAATACCGGTCGGAAGATGTGCTTGGGTGAACGAGGCGTCACAAGTGAACACGAGGTGCGTATCAAAGTCGAGATCGGTATTCCTGGTATTCCTGCTGGTGACAGTGTTGGAGCATTCAGGGGGTAAGGATTTGTGTTTGTTTTGGTCATTTTAAAACTTTGAAATTATAGCAAAGTCAGGAATTTTCGATAAGAGGCTAAAGAGGTTCGAGAACAATGCTTTCAAAATTTATTATTTGAAGTTTTATTTATAACATAGGTTTATATATTATGCAAAAATTACAAATAAACCTTTATATTATATAAGACTGTACTATAGATCCTTATATTGTGTAAAAATTGTATTACAAATCTAGTATAATCTTTTAATTAATTATCTTTATATTATACAAAATAACATATAATTTGTTAAATTTTTATTATATAAATAAAATAATTATAATTTTAATAAAATACATTTTAAAAGTCAACGATGACAAATTAAGATTCTTAAAATTTAGGGGGGCTTAATTTTTTATATTTGTAAAGGAAGTTTTTTTTTTTGAAAAAGTTGGAGGGGGGTGGGGGCATGGCACCCCTTAAGGTACCGTGGTTCTGCCTCTGTTTGAAATCAACTTTAAAAATGTATTGATAATTTTGAGATATATTTTGCTTAAAACGCGCGTACACAAAATAAAAATTCGATAAATCCATGTTTTTTAAAATATTGGAAGTAGCGTTGGGTAGGACTCTTGGACCCGTCAAACCCGACCCAAGAATAACTTGGGCCTCCTAAAATAAGTGTGGTCTCTATTTTGTTCTTCGACACGCGAGTTGGACCCGACCTACTTGTGTACTGTTCGCCAACACACACATATTATATATATATATATATATATATATATATATATATATATATATATATATATATATATATATATATGCTGAAAAACTTAGCATAACTTCATTTTGGCAACACGTTTTTTAGACCTTTTCCTCTCATCCTTTCTCTGCCAGGAGAAATCCTACCTCGTTCTTTTACCTTCTTCCCAGAAACTCTACTCAATCTAATCATCTGTGTTACTTCTAATATTTTATCAGCCTAATTTGAGTATAATATACACCCTCTTTCAATTTTCTTTATTTTTCACCTAAACCATGATTAAGCATTTGATACTTTCGGGTTTGGTAGGTAGTTTCAATAATTTTCGTTTAATGCATGCTTAAATCTTGTTAATATACACCCATTTGTGGTAGTGGTAACCGTTTTTTGATATCATTAATCGGTTGCTGGATTTAGGGTGACTAAACACGTATTTTTGGCTATATATTCAAGTGGGTTTCAGAAATGGTTTAATCTCGCAATTTCACATGTAATTATTAATTTATTTTTAATTTCTCTTCCTTCCTTTTTTTATTTTAGATTTAATTGATACTTACTAATTTTTGTGTTTTGTTTTTGTTCCAGGTTTGTTTGTTTTTTCAGCTTTGTTTTCTTAGGTAAGCAAATTTCTTCCACCTTCTTCTTAATTTCTTTTTAATTATTATTTTCTGATGTAATTGTTTGTGGGTTGGTAAAATTATTTATTAATTTCTTTTCTGCTTTCGAAATAGTTTAATTTCTTATTTATTTTTAGATTTTGAAATAGGTTTATTTTATGATAGAAATCAATCAAAATGTCCACTAATTCCGGGTAATCCCTTACTCATTATCATTGTGTTTATTAACATGTATTTGGTAGCCATTAATAGTTGTCTACGTGTTTGAAACACAATCTTGCGTTGAGGTATATTTGGTTTTCCAAGAGTCTCAGGATATTTTCCAACTATATGTGAGACCGATGAAAGTGTATATTACAGACGATTTATCAATAAAAAATTAACCTTTCTAACCTATGATGAAACTAAACAATTTTGAGACTTAAAACTTAATATATTCAAGTGCTAAACTTGTTTGGAATGGTGTAAGTTACAGATTATCCCGGAACGCATTACGTGGAACCAATCGCAACATCTCAACATTTGAAGGCTCTTTTTATGAATGAACTTGAAATGTAATACTTGTAATATTTTTGTGAATTATAATGAACTAGTATTTTCACTACTCCCGCACAAGTCTCTAGCGACTAAATTTCTCGCGACTACTGGATGTAGTCGCTAAAGATGGAAGCATTCTCGACTACAAATCTCTAACGACTACATGGTATGTTTCGCGACTACCAAGTAGTCGTTAATAATTTTTGCTTTTTTCGACTACAGGATGTAGTCGTTAATAATTAGTAAGTAGTCGTTAATGGGTTTTAGTATTTTTTTAATTATTTTCCCATTGCCAACGTGTAGTCGCTAGAGTCATGATCATTTAACGACTACTTCATGTAGTCGTTAGTAGTAATTTCTAACGACTACAGTTGACTATTTGCCGACTACACGTGTAGTCGCGAGTAGTGTAGCGTGTTTTCCAACAGTAACTTGCGAATTGCTTTACCCAATACACCATTATTATATAATTTCTCTTTCTTTCTCTCAAATCTCTCCCAATTTTTTTCCACAATTCATCATTAAAAATTATTTCAACACTTTGAAAAGCTTTCCCGGTTCAATCATCAAGTGGGACCGCCTCAATTATCAATTTTTATTTCCAAACTTGCCCAAAAGTAGGTATTTTTTGTTCCATAAAACTCTTTCAATATATCTTTTACTTTCATTCAATTGTGTAGTAAATGTTAAATAGTATCACTTATTAGGTATTTCAACACGTGGGCAAGCTTTCCCGGGTCAAACATCAACGTGGGGCCGCCTCAATCATCAATTTTTCATTCCAAATTTGCCCAAAAGTAGGTATTTTTTGTTCCATAAAACTCTTTCAAATTTCTTATACTTTCATGCAATTGTATAATAAATGGTAAATATTATCACTTATTAGGTATTTCAACACGTGGACAAGCTTTCCCGGGTCAAACATCAACGTGGGACCGCCTCAATTATCAATTTTCCATTCCAAATTTGCCCAAAAGTATGTGTCTTTTTCATCCTTTCCTTATTTGATTACAATTCTATAGTTAATGTTAAATATATAATATCATTATGTATATATCTATAATCATTTATTAATTTCATGTGAATTATAAATAATTATATTAAGTATATATATATATATATATATATATATATATATATATATATATATATATATATATATATATATATATTTATATTTTTATATATATATATATATAAAAATATATATATATATATATATATAAAAATATATATATATATATATATTTGTATGATATATTATTGTATGTTGCTATATTTTGTATGCTTTTAATGTTATATTTATGCATTTATTTGGTGATGTGATATTTTGTGTGCTTTTAATTCTATATTTATTTATTTAATCGGTGATGTAATAATTTTTTTCATTTTATATTTATTTATTTAATTGGTGATGTAATAATTTTTTTTATTCATTTATGTAATCGGTGATGTAATAATTTTTTCTCGTTTTATTTTAATGTATTTATTTGGTGATGTAATAATTTTTTTCTTTCATTTTATTTATGTTGTATTCTTTCATATTGTAATAGTTGACTATGGCTTCGGGTATTGATAAGAGTTGGATTGGTACGGCTCATAAAGTTTCGCGTGAATTCATTAAGGGGATAGAACCATTCCTTGCTTTTGCTGAAAAAAATAAACATCCTGGTGAAGAAACAATTTATTGTCCGTGTAATCAGTGTTCGAATTATCGTAGGTATCCAGTTGACAAAGTTAGGTCACATCTGTTACTGCATGGGTTTTTGGAGACGTATGATATTTGGACAAAGCATGGTGAGCCCGAGGATATTCCAGAGACTCGATATGAAGAAAATGAAATGTTGGATGTATACGATGATTTGAGACCTAATTACGAGGTTGGTGGTCATTCTGGTGACACCGAGATCACAGACTCTAACAGTACAGCTCGTGACAAATTCGAAAAGATGTTTTCCGATTTAGAGACCGAGTTATACCCTGGTTGTGATGTCATGAGTTCATTAAATTTCATTGCGAAGCTACTGCACGTGAAGGTGAAGAACAAGTGGTCTAACACGTCTTTCACCGAGTTGCTTCAGCTTTTATGTCGTGTGTTGCCCAAACCTCATACGTTGCCCGATTCATACGAGGCGTGCAACAAGAAGTTAAAAAATTTAGGTATGGGTTACGAGACCATCGATGTTTGCGTGAACGATTGTGCTTTGTTTTACAAGGAGAATGCCTCCCTTGAAAAGTGTCCAGTATGTAATGAATCCAGATGGGACCCGAAGAAGGGTCTGAAAGTAGCGCATAAGAAACTCAGATATTTCCCGATTGCCCCTAGGCTGCAGCGACTTTATGCTTCGAGCCACACTGCCGAAAATATGATCTGGCACCAAACAGGGAAGAATACAGATCCAGATTTGTTGCGTCATCCAGTTGACGGAGACAGTTGGAAGAGATTTGTTCAGTTAAATCCCGAGTTTGCTAGTGAACCTCGGAACGTCTTCTTGGGTTTGGGTATCGATGGCTTTTGCCCATTCTCTATGCAAAACAACTCGTACAGCATGTGGCCGGTTATACTGACCGTCTACAACTTACCACCGTGGGAGTGTATGAAGGAGACGACATTCCAGCTTTGTTTGTTGATTCCGGGACCCCGTTCACCCGGCAAGGACATGGACGTCTTTCTTCGTCCTGTTATAGATGAGTTGGACGAGTTGTGGGGTAAAGGGATTATTACTTATGATGCCCACAAGAAGGAAGAGTTTACTATGAAGGTTTGTTTGTTGTCTACGACTAACGATTTTCCCGCTAGGACATACACCTCGGGATGGTCGGGTCAAGGTTACAAAGCTTGTCCAGAATGCATGGATTCTACTCCGTCATTGAGCGTGAAGAAAGGGGTTGCTTACTTCGACCACAGACGTTGGTTACCTATCAAACATCGTTTTAGAGACGAAAAAGTTTTGTACAAGGAAGCCACTGATAGGCGCCCACCGAAGAAATATAAACCTGCCGATATATAGACACAGTTAGATGGCCTTCCCATTCTGCTTCCCGGGAAACACAAGGACTTTGGGGGAAAGATCGTGAAGCCAGATGTTAATCGGCGATTCAATTGGAAGAAAAAGAGTATTTTCTATCGTTTACCTTATTGGTCCGAAAACCTGTTGAAACATAACATTGATGTTATGCATTGCGAGAAAAACGTGTGTGATGCTCTTCTTGGCACAGTAATAGGTCTTGATGGAAAACTTAACAAAGACAACGTGAAAGCGAGAATTGATCTCAAGGAAATGAATATCAGGCCAGATTTGTGGTTGCAAGAGAAAAATGGTAAGAATGTAATGCCTCGAGCTAATTATACGTTAACCACCGAAAAAAGGAAAGTATTTCTTGATTGGTTGAAGGCACAGAAGTTTCCCGATGGATTCACATCGAGTATGAGAAATAACGTTCAAAGCGACTTAGGCAAGATTATAGGAATGAAATCTCACGACTGTCACGTGATGATGCAGTACCTATTCGTGGCTAGTCTCCCAGGGCTTTTCGAAGACAAAGCGATAAGTGACGCGATTATCGGGCTAGCCAACGTGTTTCGAGTTGTGTGTAATAAAAATCTGAGTCGGAAAAAGTTAGAAAAGGAGAAGAAGAAAGTGGTTGAAGTTATGTGTAGACTGGAGATGATTTTACCTCCCGCGTTTTTCGATATAATGATCCACTTGGTCATTCATTTATACGACGAGGCTTTGTTAGGGGGACCGGTTCAGATGCGTTGGATGTACCCGTTTGAGCGGTATCTAAAGAAATTAAAGGAGTACATACGAAACCCGGCTAGGCCAGAGGGTTCAATCGCCGAGGGATACGTTGTAGAGGAGACTTTGACATTCATATCGCGTTACCTTAAAGAAGAAAAAACAAAGTTTAATGATCCGGGTAGATATACCGATATCGAAGCTCAACCTAAAGATTTGTCCGTATTTAAGAGCCAATGTATTCCTATAGGTAAAAAAGAGTATGGTAATTTGCATTACAACGAGAAGGAGCAAATCGACTGGTATATCCTACTTAATTGCGATGAAATCCAACAATTGATGACGTAAGGTTTCAATTTATTTATTGAATGTTTATTCAATTTATTTAATAAATGTTAATTCATTGTTGATCGTCAAATGTGCAGAGAACACAAAGCCACGTTATCGGGTTCCCGAGACGAAAAAGATAGGAAACACCGGCAAAATTTCCGAGACTGGTTTCTGCATAAGGTATAGATCCATTCAAATACAAAATTAATATTCCATTTTAGGAAACATTGTTATAACTGTTTATGCTTGTAGGTTTATGAAATGGAAAAAGAAGGTGATGCATTCGCTACAAGTGAGATGATTTCATTGGCTAGTAAGTCTCATGGTGCAGTTTATAAGTACGATTCATGTGTTGTGAATGGTGTTAAATGGGTCACTAAGGGAAAGGGTGAAACAAGGGTGACACAAGATTACGGGGTATCCGCCATCTACAATGGAATACCGTTTTACGGTGAATTGGTCAAGGTTGTAGAGATCACATATGACGATGACTGTTCTGTTGTGCTGTTCGAGTGTAATTGGTATGACACGAGTAAACCGAGGAAAAAGCATGGGGTAACTCTTGTCAACACGTCTAATTTTTTTTGGCAATCAGAGCCGTACATCTTAGCTACTCAAGCAAAAAAAGTTTTTTACATAGACGAGATTAGTTTAAGGAAATCATAAAAAGGTTGGAAAGTAGTATGGGAACTCAATGATAGACATGGATGGAGTCCTGAGTTATGGGGTGCAGAGTCAATGCCCACTGGTGGGGATACGAGTGTCGATATCCCTTTAGTGAATACCGAGACGATTTCCGATCCGGTGAACTTGGCATCCACTGAGGAGATCGAGATTGACCCTGCTCATTTTTTTGTTGCTTTGAATTTTGATACGGTTGTTGATGAAAACGAGGAAATTGAAGATGACACCTTGGATGAGTACGGTGATGAGGAAGAACCCATTGAGGTTGATAGTGATGGCGAACCTATAGTTGTTAGTGGATATGATTCTGAGTAGGAGTTTTTTTTTTGGGTTTATTTGTATTAAAACATTTTATTTACTTAAACTTTTTATATTTGGGTGATTTGACTCTAAACACTCAACTTTGACTCAAAACACTCAACTTTGACTCCAAACACTCAACTTTGACTCAAAACACTCAACTTTGACTCAAAACACTCAACTTTGACTCAAAACACTCAACTTTGACCACAAACACTCAACTTTGACTCAAAACACTCAACTTTGACTCAAAACACTCAACTTTGACTCAAAACACTCAACTTTGACTCAAAACACTCAACTTTGACTCAAAACACTCAACTTTGACTCAAAACACTCAACTTTGACTCAAAACACTCAACTTTAACTCAAAACACTCAACTTTGACCACAAACACTCAACTTTGACTCCAAACACTCAACTTTGACTCAAAACACTCAACTTTGACCACAAACACTCAACTTTGACTCAAAACACTCAACTTTGACTCAAAACACTCAACTTTGACCACAAACACTCAACTTTGATTCAAAACACTCAACTTTGACTCAAAACACTCAACTTTGACCACAAACACTAAACTTTGACTCCAAACACTCAACTTTGACTCAAAACACTCAACTTTGACCACAAACACTCAACTTTGACTCAAAACACTCAACTTTGACTCAAAACACTCAACTTTGACTCAAAACACTCAACTTTGACCACAAACACTCAACTTTGACTCAAAACACTCAACTTTGACTCAAAACACTCAACTTTGACTCAAAACACTCAACTTTGACTCGAAACACTCAACTTTGACTCAAAACACTCAACTTTGACTCAAAACACTCAACTTTGACTCAAAACACTCAACTTTGACTCAAAACACTCAACTTTGACCACAAACACTCAACTTTGACTCAAAACACTCAACTTTGACTCCAAACACTCAACTTTGACTCAAAACACTCAACTTTGACTCAAAACACTCAACTTTGACCACAAACACTCAACTTTGACTCCAAACACTCAACTTTGACCACAAACACTCAACTTTGACTCAAAACACTCAACTTTGACTCAAAACACTCAACTTTGACTCAAAACACTCAACTTTGACTCAAAACACTCAACTTTGACTCAAAACACTCAACTTTAATTTAAATGATTATTTGGAATTGAATTAAAATATTGGATAATTGTATAGTGTTTAGTGTTTTTTTTGGAAAAAAAAAAAATAATTCTAGCGACTACATTTTACTTATAGCGACTAGTTCATGTACATGAACTAGTCGCTAATGATTCTAGAGCACTAGCGACTACATTGTAGTCGCTAGACAACGAAATAAATTCCCCAAAACCATGGCGGTCAGTTTTCCCGCCCACTCAATGTACACGCGTTTTACTTTTCAATCTAGCGACTACATTGTAGTCGCTAAAGACTCGTTGACGTGGTCAATATCAAGACACGTGTAAGTAACCACTAATCTAGCGACTACTTTCTTGATTCTAGCGACTACACAAAGTAGTCGCTAGAAAGAAAACCCTATATCTAAACCGAGAGCTCATTTCTTCACTCTCATTCCTCAAACAAAATTTCTGAAAAACGAGAGCTTCATTCAACCACTCCAAGGGGCGATTCCATTCCATTCCAACACCATATCTTCATCAAAGGTAAGCTAATCCAACACCAAATCTCATTCTCTTCCATTTTCAACCTTATATTAAGCTTCTTTCCTCCATTTTTACATTTCTAATTAATTTTTTTTGTTTGTGTTTCATTCCGAATCAATATGGTATGGATTCAACTCCAAATCATCTCCAATTTCATCCAAAAAGGTTAGTATTCCAACCAATTTTTTATTTTTAATTTTCATGTCTTTTTTTTTATTTGATGATTACATGTTATTTTTAATTCCGAAAATAGTAGGGTGTAATTAGAGTGTTGTATGAATTTTTTAAACCAAAAATTGATGTTAAATGGGTGAAAAAATTAATTTGTGAAATCTACTTAAATTTTTTTCCTTTTTTTGATGCTTGATTCTTAATTCCGAGAATGATTAGTGTTAATAGGGTTTGGTTTTTGTTAATTTAAACAAGTTATTCCTGGTTTTTGTTTGAAAATTTAGTAGGATGATTTTTTGGAATTTTTTTAATCTTTGTTATGTTTTTTAGAAAATGTTAGATTAATCTTTGTTATGTGTTACAAAATATATAGGGACCTTTATGCAAATTTTTAATCTTTGTTATGTGTTAAAAAATATATAGGGACCTTTATGCAATTTAAAAAAATATATAAGGACCTTTATGCAATTTTATAATAATGAATAAGGACTTTCATGAAATTTTAGGAAAAATAAATTGGGACTTTTATGCAATTTAAAACTACATAGGGACTTTCATGAAATTTAAGAAAAACTAAATATGGATTTTAGGGACTATTATGCAATTTTAAAAAATATTTAGGAATTTTTATGCTATTTAAGAAAAATTAAATATGGACTTTAGGGACTTTTATGCAATTTAAAAAAATATATAGGAATTTTTATGCAACTTTAGAAAAATTAAATAAGGACTTTTATGCAATTTAAAAATATATATAGGAATATTTATGGAATTAAATATGGACGTTTATAATTTATTTGATTTATTTTATTTATGATTGTAATAATTTATTTAATTTTATTTTCATGTTTTTTATTTTTGGTGATGTAATAATTTAGTATTTTTTATGTTATTTTTTATTCTGTATTTTAATTTACCTATAAATTGCTAGATGGCCGATGTCATGACTCGACAGCACGGAGGGGCTGGTGGTGGGAGGGACCCAAACGAGAATCCGAACCGAAACCTAGCCGACTGTGCAAACCAGCCTGGTAAAAAAACAAATTCAACTCAATACTTTGTTAAAAAATAAAGTCACTAATAGTTAATGTAATGTTAAAACAGATCCCCCTAGACGGAGAACAAGGGGTGGAGGTGCCTTAAAGACTGCGATGAACGCACTTAAGGAAGTTGGGTGGCCTTTGCCGATCAACTTTTGTGCGTTAGACGACACGTGGAGTCCAACAGGCAAGTACGGGCACCACGTTGCTCAAGTTATTGAAATCGCAGTACGAGAGAGGATTCCGCTCTATCACCCGTCTTGGAGAAAAGTGCCGGAGGCGGACAAAAACGCTGTTATTAAGAGATTATCGGTATTTAATTTAATTGTTAAAATTTTTTTAACTTAATTTATTATTCTTATTTAAATTTAACTAATGTATTTTTTTTACAGAATTATTTTAACATAAATGATTGGAGAAAGAGGAAAGATTGGAACAAGATTTTTGGGAATTTGGACGACACAATGAGGATGAGATTTAAAGACTACAAATACTACGTGAAGAAGCATTTTTGGAGAAAGGGTTTGAAGCCGGATTGGATGTCAGATGAGGCGTGGGCTTTGTGCTGCGAGTATTGGGGCTCGAGAAAAGCTAAGGTGAATTTTTGATTAATTTTAATTTTCGTATATATTTAAAATTATAATTGTTTTTATTAATAAATGAATTTTATATTTTTTCAGAATCAAGCAAAAGAAAATCAAAAGAATCGAGAAAAGCAGAAAAACAAGAGTGGAGCGGGGTCGAGGAGGTATTCCCGAACTCGGGATATGCTATACGAGGTAATTTTTTATTTAAGTAAATTTTTTTTAATTAATTTATAATTTATTTTGAATATTCTTTATTTTCTTGAAACAGGGTGAAGAATTAATCCCGGGAGGGAATCTGGTGATAAGGGATGAGTCTACCCAACAAGACATCCCGATTCCGCGTATGGGTGCTTTTTACGAGGTGGTGGGGAAGACAAAGAAGACGAAAGAGTGGAGGTCCGTAGGGTACGAAAGAGCCGATGTAAGTTTTTCTTTATTAGATTGTTTTAATTAATTTTTTCATTTATTATCAAATTTAATTGATATATTGTTTTTTATGTAACAGAAATTGCTCAAGGACGCGATGAAGGAAAAGGTGACTCAAAGTCAATCAGAGTCAGGCGATTGGGGAGGATTGAGTCAAAAGGAGCAATACGATTACGTGAGGAGGACCGCGAAGGAGGTTGGGTCACCGAAGAGGAGCTTTATTCCGGGCATTGGCCGTCCGGGAAAATAGAAGAACAAGGCTAAGACTACTCCAGCCCGGAACGAGCAACACGAGGAGATGATGGCGGCTATTAACGAGCTCCGAGTGTCCAGCGGTCTTCCCCCATTCCCCCGCCCTGAAGATTCTACTAGCACCGCGCCTGCACCTTTTTCGATGGCTACTGTGAATGATGCCATCACATACGTTAATCAGTTGAGGGCGGATAAAGGCGAGGCCCCCTTCCAGCCTATGAATGCGGGCCCCACTCCTCCTAGCGATGACTCAGATGATGATAGTAGTAGTAGTGGTGAAGATGTTGAGATGGATATTGATTTGGATGAAGATGATGACGTGCTCGGGAATGAGGAAGACATTTATAGACGGCAAGGATTTTAGTGATGTTTTATTTATTTTATTTTAAGACTATTCGGATTAAGACTTTGTTTTTTTTGGTTTGTACTAAGACTTATGTAATGGTTTTATGTTTGGTGACTTTTACCTGGCTTGACCAGGTTTGACTTTGACCTAGCTTGACCGGGTTTGAATTTGGTTTAATTTAATATTTTAATTAATTATTTAGAATTGTTAATTTTATTATTATTTTTATATTTTTTATTTTTAAAAAAAATAAAAAAATATGATTTTCGAATTATTTTTAATTACAGAAATGCAATTAAAAAAAATCGAAAATTGTGTTTTTTTATTTTTTTTAAAAATAAACAATTATTATTACCGACTACATTGTAGTCGACATTGACTACAAACAGTAGTCGCCATATCTTTAGAAATTAACGACTACATTGTAGTCGTTGATGTTGTTCACGTTTCTCGACTACAAAGTAGTCGCTAGGAGTTGCGTAACGACTACTTATTGCCCAGTAGTCGTAAGGTTTAGCTTCTAACGACAAGTTTATCGCGACTAATTTCTAGCGACTACTTGTAGTCGCTAGAACCATGAACTAACTTCTAGCGACTACTTTTTAAACTTCTAGCGACTACTCATGTAGTCGCTAGTAGCTTGACGCGGAGTAGTGTTTGTTAAACTTGTAATAATTTTGTGATTATACTTCAAATGAAAGTATTTTGTTAAACTTAGAGTTTTTGGATTAATTTTGTATGCTTCATATAAGACTTACTAACAAAAATCCATGTAAAATTACTTTTGGGTAAATCCGGAGTTAACCCAGGGTTAACCCATGTATGGGTAACTCGAGGGTAGGGTAAAATTTTACCTTACCTTTATCCTTGAAAAAACCTAGATCTGACTAAATTACTCTACCCTTACCTTAGATCCCAATCCGGGATAAACCCGAGCCGTGCTGACGTTTAATTAGAATCTTCGTAAAGCTCTGTCCTCCCAAAAATCAATTTTGCATTTTAATTTTTTTCATAATTAATTTATAAAATAATTTTCAACATTATTTCACATTATTTCACATTATTTATTCTAGCCGCATATTTTGCATTATTATCTCGTTGGATATAAATTCCACATTAAAACACAAAAACCAAAATTAAGCTCAGGAAAAAACCATTAGATATCTATCCTGGGTGTTTAAGTATGTGTTTAGTTACGTATAGGGCTGTAAACGAACCAAGCCGCTCGCGAGCCGCTCGAGCTCGGCTCGGTAAAAAGCTCGTTCGAACTCGTTCGTTTATATAAACGAGAAAAAAAAGTTCGTTCGAACTCGTTCGTTAAAAAACGCGTTCGTTCGAGCTCGTTCGTTAACTCGTTAAAAAATTATAATTTGTAAATTAATGGTTTAGTTATCAATAAATATATTGTTAAAACTATAAAAAAATAAATTATTCGTTAATAACTCGAGATCGGCTCGAAAAAAGCTCGTTCAATATGTTATCAAGCCTGAAAATTTGAGCTCGGCTCGACTCGTTAAAATTTGAGCTCGACTCGGCTCGACTCGGCTCGACTCGTAAATCTTATCAAACAAGCTTGCACATCTAGTATTCGGCTCGACTCGGTTCGTTTACAGCCCTAGTTACGTATTTATCCAAAAGAATATTTTTACCCGGTGAATTCCCATGGCTACACCTCCGGGCCAGTGGAAACTGTATCATTACTGCCCCCTTATCCACCCCGCCCTATGACAATGTCATACAATTAAACAACAACTTGAATATTTGAAGAGTTGAATCATATATGCACGCTTCTCTCCACCATTTATCCAGCTAAAATGTTGCGCAGCTTATTTCGGCATGTGTGCTATCTTACTACTGGTTATGACAGTATGATCTATCACATCCTACCTGAAAAATATCTACGTATATTACCTTCAACTTGCACAACATTTTTATCTTTTTCAAATCAATTTGCACAACTTGAATTACTAGAATTGCCAACTCTAATTTCATTTATGTTGGTTTTCTTTTTAAATATTGAGCAACTTCATTAACCGAGAAATGATATCAACATGAAAGGTGTCCCCCAAAAGTGACTTAATATTAATAATTAGCACTAGAAATAATCCATAGTTAAACTCGAAAAATCGATACACTCAACCGATAGTTATAGTTGGTGATAATCGATTGGTTTACGATAGTGTGGTGTGTGGTGGACGCTACTACGTTCGGTATCTTTAGCGACAGACTCTTTAAATACAATATGTAGTCATCGCAAATCATATTCCATTAGACGCGCACGCACGCCACGTAGTTCGTCGCTATTGGGTTAGTAAAAAAATAAATATAAATTAAAAATACAAAGTAGTGACTAATAGTTTCGTCGCTATTATTGATAATTATTAACGATGAAAACAATATGTCGCTAGTAAATATTTGGCGATGATGGTAAACTCTTTAACAACGTAATTTTATAACAGTAAATGACGATAGCATGTCGTCGCAAATGATCAGTACGAAATAAAGGCAGAGAGTTGGACAAATTTAAAATTTATCATCCCCGATCAAACATGTTCCACCTCAATCCCAAATCCCAACCATGATCTAAGATATCATCTTCAGGATCATCAACTCACACTACCAAAACTCCACCGGTTCTCCATCGGAGGACCCTACCCCCACCTCCACGTGGTCCCCTCTTAATATCAAAATCCAAAAAATGGTATTTTTCAATTTATATTTTCTCATTTTATTTATTTTAAATCATTGTATACCTATTGTTTTGATTGTATATATATTGTGTATTAATTTGTCTCATATAAGTGGTATAATATATGGTTTTTATGTTACAACAAAATTTTAGGTATCGTTTTTATTTTCTTCCCATTTATAATTTTATGTATCCAAATTTTGAACAATCGAACGGTTTCTTTTATATTGGGTTACGAGTTTTTTTAATGGGTTATGTGTTTTTTTTAATGGGCCGTGTGTGTTTATTAATGGGGTACGTGTGTTGACCTCGTTAGGTAATATTTTTTTTACACAGACCTTTTAGGTCTAGCACCTTGATTAAATTTAGTCTCTTATCGAAAATAGTTGGATTAAATCAAAGAGTAAGGTGAATCAAGAATTTATGGAAGGGATGATGGATTTCATTAGTTTTGTGGAACATGGATAGTATGAGTTTTATTAAGTTTGTTTTTCCTACATCTACTAAGGTAGCCGCATTAAGATTTCAAACTTCTCCACTAAATTTCTTGATATTTCTTACGTGTGAGATATAAATCAGTTACAATGATGTTTTTTGGGGCTAAACCACAACCTATGAATCGAGACTTTTTCCGACTAGGTCACAACACGATAGCGAGACTTTCAACGGTTATGTCACAACCCGTAGTGAGACTTTTAACGGTTATGTCATAACCTGATAGTGAGACTTATAACGGTTATGTCACAAACTGATCATGAGACTTTTAATGGTTAAGTCACAACTCAAACTCGAACAACTCAGACTAAAACTCCCCTATATAATGACTTAAACAAGTAACCACTTCCCATTGGAATCATTCTCTTCAATCTCAAACCCGAGCTTGGATCTTCTCTTCTCTTCACTAAGATCTACTATCCTGTTTGTGATAAATGTTTGATTACAAGAATATTAATTAGCTCCTACTGAATAGATATTAAAATGAATCAACAAGCTTATAGTAATAATATCAAAAAAATAAATATTATTGCTTGTGGACTCTTCTTTAAGTGTATGATGATATGGTGATGAAGTGTGACTTCAAGAGGTGAGTTAGATGATGCCCAACAACTATATTTGATTTTGCATCTTTTTTATTCAAAGCAGGATCCCGTTTTGTGTAAATTGGGTACTCTTCTTGATCCCTAACGGCTATATTTTGTGTGGCTCTGAGTGATCGAGCAGATTTATTCTGAGCGCGCATAAGAACGACGTTTTGGTTTTCTCGTGCAGGGTGTGTAAATGATGTCTTCAATACTGAGTTTTAAAAAAAAATTTATGATGTGTAAATGATGCTGACGTCACGCTGAGATGATGGGTACGTGGCGTTGAGGTGGCGCCACGACGTTGACAAACGGTCCACGGACAGCAAATGGTAAAGAGGGCTAACGACGACACAAAATACTAACGTAACGGGCCATTTTGCGACATTTTGTAGATCATGTATCGCTAGTACATTTACGATAAAGTTAGAGGCCACTGGAGGGCTTTACCCAACAGATAATATAACACGTTTAACTTAAGGAATGATCAACTCATGTAAATTTCTATATAACATGGATAGTCATGCTTGAGATGAGTCAACTAGTGACAAGTAATATTTTCAAATATGGAGATATGTAATTATGTAATTACCAATAATTATCATGTTTAACACACAAAGATTTATCTCATAAAAACACTCACAAAAAGTGTAATATGCTAACTCTCTCTCTCTCTCTCTCTCTCTCTCTCTCTCTCTCTCTCTCTCTCTCTCTCTCTCTCTCTCTTATAGAATAATATGCACGCAACACATATGGAGTCTCAAAGGCATGACTCTCTCTCACATTGTTCATATATAATCAAATGATAAATGCAAGCACATATGGAGTCTTTTCTAGGAATGACTCCCCTCACATAACAATAGAATATAACTCCTACTATAGTTCCATATCGTACACTACAAATTGATCATCATAGATCATTATTACTAAATTAAACCACAAGTCATGCTGAGCACCATATGCTACAAATTACCACAATTGGGTCAACAAACTACAATACGGTGGGACAGGGATTATAATTCAGAATTATAATTATTATTGGATTAGTCTCCCATCACATATGTAAATATTATAATACTATACACTCTTTGAAAAATAGTTAACGTTGATGATCAGATGGACATTAGGAAACCGTTCGTTGATAATGGATCGTTTTGGATTAATCTTGTATATTACAGATTATGAGAGAATCGATGTTGTGTATTTATAGTTTGTGTAGATATTGTTCGTTGTATTTTTTCTTAAATCAATAAAATGTTAGTTTCCAACTAAAAGAGAAAAGAAATATAGTTACAGTGTGGGGTATATGTTACTTGAATTTAAGTGAATTTGTGACCTATTAATACTTCATACTTCCAATTGATATAATGGGATACTTTCCCTTATTTTATTGGACAATGAATTTTTTTACTATTAATAAATCTAACATCATAACTTCTGTTATTAGACATGATCGTATTTTAGATATTACTAAGATATTTTTTTTATGTGAGAACCCAATTGATGGAATCCCTTAAATATTTGTGATCAAAATAGCTCAACCATCATTGGTAAACTTTCGAATACAACATTTGGTGAAACACCTTGATTACAAGAGCACCATGGAACCCAACTACATACTTTTTAGCTGAAAACCCAACCACGGTTTATCATATTCAGAATGCAAGAATTGAACTAGTGATGAAGAATCTTATTCTGTCTCGAGAGAGTATATTTCAAGTGAAATTGGGCATATTTAGAATATTATTTGCATTGTACCTTCATTTTTTTCTATAGCGAATTGATTAGAAATGTGCATTAATTAGTGTTAGTTGTTTGAATATGATGACAGTTTCAAACCATCCAGTTAGGGTTAGCTTAACTGGTCCGGGTCTTGGTTCTCCTTGTAAGCGATACAGGTTCGAACCAAGTCATTGATTTCAAGTCCAAAAAAATGGCGATGTATTAAAGAAAATGAATGTTTTAAACCTTCGGCTTTAATAAGGGTAGATTCTTGCATAATGTATAAAATTTATTTATGGGTTAGTGCTCAATAAACCCCTGCAACCTTATCCACTATCCCGTAAAAGACACTGTCTTTTTTAAAGAACGGTGAGTTATGGGAAGATTTCCAAAACTCAAAATCCGAGTTTGAGAATTTTCTCATAAATCAAAATTTGAATTCTGGGAAATTTCCCATAACTCAATCTGCTCTTTTTATGGGAAGAAAAAAAACAAAATATATGGTGTTTTTTATCGGCAAAAAAATAATGTCGTGGTGAAGAGGAATTAACTCTAACTTGAGGGATTTCTTGACATTAATCCTTTATTTTTATTAATATAAGGGTAATGCTCAATAAAGCTCTGCAGTCTTATCCACTATCCCGTAAAAGTTGCTGTCTTTTTTAAAGAACAGTGAATTTTGGAAAGCTTTCCATAACTCAAACGACTTTTTTATAGGTAAAAAAAGATAAAAGTAAAATGTAAAGTGTTTTTTATAAAAAAAAAAAATAATAGTTGAAATGAGAAAAAAATTAATTCTAATTTGTTTTTTGGACATTAATCTTAATATCACCATTTATTAAAGAAATAAGAAAGAAAAAATTATTCGGAACGGAAAGGAACAGAATAAAATAAAGTCCAATTGGCCAATTGTATTTATTCGGAAAGCATACAATTTAGCCTTCTTTTATTTTCTTTGGGACAAGTGATGACAATGCCCTTCTAAAATAAGGATAATAATTATATCATTGGAGAATTAAACTTAAATTTCTCCTTTCTCTCTTCGATTAAACATTTTGGATTTCTTCTTTTGCTATACTCAACCATGAAGTGGTCCGCTTCTTTAGTTCTTGCACGTAGGGTTGACTTGTAGTCTTTTTTAGTGGAGGATGATTCTCCATATCTATATTTACACAGTCACATAACTCATATTTATGTATATCTTTGTACTTGACAATGAAAAAATATTTTGTAGACTCTACAATTACAATATTGTAGTTATAGAATCAAACTATACAAAATTTATTTCCAACTACTAAGACTACTTTAACACAAGTTAAGCTTAATCTTAATACTATGAAATTATAGTTCTATAACTACACGACCTTAGAACTAATATATAACACAACATAACTATATAATTCCAAAAAATGCAGAATCAAACTTATTTACATAGAACAATAGCATTTGTAATTATTTTTTAATATTTATAACAACAAAACACGTTATAAGGATGTAAGTGAACCAAGTCGCTTGCGAGCAGCTCGAACTTGGCTCGAATATAAACAAGCTCAAGCTCTATTTTAAACTCGATAAATAAACGAGTCTGCTCGAACTCGGCTCATGAGCTCGTTTAAAATTATGAATTATAAATTAATATATTATCTACTTATAAATATATTATTAAACGTTTAATATCTTTTTTTTTGGACATGAAACCTTCAATATCAAATTAGATATTTTTAATTTATTTTAACATTTATTTTTTCATTAATGTTATGTTTCATATTTTCATACCACACACTTTATCAAATACCAACCGTTCATGAAAGTCACATTTTAACCATAAAAAACAAATTAATCATGAGCAACTCGTGCTCGACTCTAAAAAAGATTGTTCTGTAAGTTAAACAAACAAGTTCTAACATTTCTGATTTGGATCATTGAAAGCTCGGACTCGGCTCTTTAAATTTGAGCTCGGCTCGGCCCGGCTCGTTTGAATTTGAGCTCGGTTCGGCTCGGCTTGAGAGATTAAACAAACAAGCCTGCACATCTAGTATTCGGCTCAACTCGAATTGTTTACAGCCCTACACGTGTATAATCTAAAAACCAAATAGTTTAAGTAGTTCAACCTAGAAATTAAACCGCTCAAGTACTTTAACATTCATACAAATGACATAAAAACTAAAAATTCAATGTATTGTGTGTTTAACTTCATCCCAATGCTAAAATTCAAATACATTAGGAGAAATCATGATTTAATATGCCAGATAACAATTCGAAGCATAAACCATTCACAAACCGATCGAAGCATAAAACACAAAAAACTGTTGAAATAAACCTAAAATTGAAGAAGAAACATAGAAATGAAAAATAAACTCAAAACTCGAATGACTTTGTTGAAATCATACATTATTATGCAAAAAAAAATCAAAAAATGCATGATTTATTAGGTTTTTTGGAGAGAAATTTTGCAGAGAATTTTGAATTTTTTTTGCATTAGAGTAAAGAGAGAAAGAAAAAAAGATTAAGAATATTATGGTTATTCTTTTTTGTTTGTTTGTGGAGAGAGAGACATGTGTTTGTTTTTTTAATTGTTATTTTATGGGTATTAATATCATGGGGCTTATAAAAATGGAATAATAATTTAGTTAGCCTAAACTTACAAAACAAATCACCTTCTAGGACTAAATATAAAATTATCTCATTAATATCATTTAAGGTGACACATAAAAATTGATATAATTGTAATAAAAATTAATATTGTATGGTAATGCTTTTCATTTTTTACGGGCTTCTCTTGCAAGGCAAGCACCATTGTTCGTCACCACCCGAGAAGCAAAAGATTTGAGAGTCCAGACTGAAAATATAGTCACAATTATCTAATACGGATCAATATCGAGAATTGAGTATAAATTTCTATTATATTTTAATAAAATAGTTTAGACACCGAACTTTCTGAGTATTAGATAATTGATTTGTATTATGTTTTAGTTTATTAATAGAAAGTATTTGGAAATATAAAAATAAAAATAAAATAGTTTACTCAACCAAAAATAATAAAGAGAACCCAGTACAAGTTACATTAATATACATCTAGCATAACAAGACTATTCTTTAGGAACAAGTATCTGGAGTAATTATGAATAAGGATATTATATTAAAATTTGTGTCCAAGGCTAGGCGTCACCCTTACTGTGTGAAAGTGTGTACCACCCATTGCAATAATGCGCACGAGATTCCTATCCCGGCCGGTCCATCTCCCCACTTGCTCTCTAAATCCTCGTTTGATGGATCGGAATAGAAACAAAGTCTTTCTGAGGTCAACTTACATATTTCACTATTAATAATCTCTCGGTTCACATTCGTGATTTGTACTTTGTTTCTTTTGAACTACACAGGGAAGAAGATGCATAAGGGCATTGCCCACAAAAAAACTCAGCCAACAAATTATTAGATTGATAAAAAAATTCCTCTAAAAATAGTTTTCCTAAAAAATGATCCATATATTTGAAGATATTTAAGACAAAATAGAAACAAAATTACCGGACTATGACAAACAAAGATATACAATACTAAAGGAACCTATCTTAATAATCTTATGTCGCACATCACTGATACATCACGTTTCTATAGCGACAACATCATTACTGACAAATCTTATATCATCGCTAATGATCAACTATCAAAGATGGTCCACGTATTTAGTCGATGATAAGGACATAAAAAAATATGTTTTACCGACAACACATGTTGCCTTTATTACTTAGTAATGTACTTGGTCTAAGTGGGAAAGTAAACAAAGATAATGCGAAAGTTAGAAAAGATTTCAAAGATTTGGATATTAAAAGAAACTCGTGGTTGTTTAAGGATCGAGTCAGATTGATGCAGCCGCACGCAAAGTTTGGGATGTCCACTACTAAGCAACATTCTTTTCTAGTTTGGTTGATGGCGCAAAAGTTTTTCTATGGTTTTTCTTCTAATTTGAGGAATAACGTTCCACTTGATGCGATAAAGATCATCGATATGAAATCACACGACCGCCATAATGTTGCAGTTCCTTTTGTGGCAAATATCCCTAGACTGATCGACGATAATTCGGTGATCGATGCGATAATAGGATCGTACAACGTGTTTAGAAAGGTTTGTAAAAAAACCAAGTATTAATGAACTAGAAATCAAAAAGTAGAAGTGGTGGTACTTATGTGCAAGTTTGAATTGATATTTATCCTTATTGACATAATAGTCCACTTAGTTATGCACTTATACAAGAAACCCAATTAGGTGACCAGGTTCGGGCGTCTCTTCCCTAAGACTGGATCAGGATGTACCTGTAATCTATACGAAAGGTTCTTGAAGAAGTTTAAAGAATAGTTTCAGATCCGGCTAGGATTTAAGGTGTAATCTTCGAGGGATACATTGTAAAAGCGACACTGAAATGTATATCACGTTCTCTACAAGAATAAAAAACCAAGTTCAACATCCCGGTAGATATGATGAGACGATCCACGAACCAAAATAACGATCTTTGTTTAGAATTCAGTATCAACTATTGGGTGAGAAAGAGTTTTGCACGCTGCCAAATATAAAACATGAGAGAATTGATTGGGACATCCTCCATAACTCCGACGAGGCCCAATCGTATATGATGTAAATGATTTTATAGTTTACTTTAGTTACTTATTTCTTATTAACACTTTTTTTAAAGGATAAAACGTCTTTTACAGTGAACACAAGTCTTCAATACGGGTTCCTACGGTAGATGTAGAAGTTCACTGATAGAAGTTTCATTGATGGTTCATGGAAAAGATATATAACTTTTCAATTATTAGCACAACTCGGACGATAGTACAACTAATAATTTTTCCGATTCGCAAATGATTGTAATGTGAAAAGTCAGAGATGCATTTGTTACATATGAAATAAGTGCATTATGGCTAAGAGTGTCGTTTATATATATATATATATATATATATATATATATATATATATATATATATATATATATATATATAATTTGTGTGTTATAAACGGGTGAAATGGGTTTCATGTGGAAAAGAGGAACATGAGTCACTCAAGATTACGGTGTTTGTAGTATCATGAATGGATTAACTTAAACACAGAACAAAAAATACATTAAATGATTGAGTTGTGGAAAAAATTCTAAAACTGAAAAAAGTTATTAAAAAACAGAGATATCGAATAACAATCATTGAACAATGATATAAACGCATAAAAACATCACAAATCAAGCATTAAAAATGAAATAAAGACGAAAAAACTTCTTGATCCATATTTGATTATAAGACACAAGATTTTTCATAATAGCAAATAAAAATATGAACTTATAAAACAATTGAATGCAAATTAATCAATGAAAAGTTTAAGATTTCATTAAGTAATAAAAATGATTAATGATAATTTATAGATAAATTTTAAAGTTTGAATGATCGAATAAAAAGAAAAATAAAAAAATAGAATATCAACAATTGAACGACAAAACTTGAGATTAAAGTTAACAATGACAAATTCAAAATAACACTGAAAAAAGTTGAATATGTAAAAGAGATCGAGATGAATATAAGGTTTAAAAAATGAAAAAAAAAACTGTTTGAAAAACGATAAGAATCAAGAAAAAATGAAGGTGTTTTTTATGGATGAGTTAAGAGATACAATTGCGAAATTATTGAGCTTTAATTCTATTATTAAGGGTTCGTTTATAATTGCTTTTAGAGTGAAAAATATTAAAAAAATTATTTAAAAAAATTATGAAATGTAAAATTATTTTAGATGTATTCTTAAGTTTATATTTTTGTGTTTCTTCCAAAAATGCTTTTTAAAATAAATTTATTTTTAAAGAAACGAGACATGCATGAGAAAAAAATGAATCCATAAAAAGAAATTAGGATTGTATGAACCCTTAATAACATTATGGTATAACTTGTGGAAAATAATTGAGGAAGTAAAGACAAAATAATTGAGCGACATGAAGAATTATAGGTAATTCCATTCTTGTGTAGGCCTCTAAGATGATACATGATTGCTACTCCGTGGAGCCACAAAGAATTCCCTCGTCTTATTCCCTTGGAATCTATCACAATTTTACTGCTCATTGATTTATGCATCACTTTATAATGTTCTTCAAAGTGTAGGTAATTAATTTACACAGGGGTATAGGAGCTTCATCGGTTTTTGGTGGTTACATAATTTTATTAATTAATTTTTCAGATAAAAAGATGGAGGTGATAAAAAAACCTTGTAAATCTGTTGGGGTTAGTTTAATTAGTCAAATCTTTGATTATACTTCTAACGATTTAAACCGTGTCAATGACACCGAGATCAAAAGTGACTCTCCCATGTAACCAAAAAAAAAAAAAAATCCTTGAAAGGATTATTCTTTCATATATACAACTGAGTTTAATGACCAATAAAATTGTCGGATATAATTTATTTTAGTTAGTAAAATAGTTTGAAAGAGTTCACTACTACACGCGTGCATTCTCGCGATGAGACCTTTCGCAAAAATACGACGACAAAGTCGTCGCAAATATCACGCGTCTTGTATAAGCTATGAAAAACAATTAACTATTAAAATAACCGTTGGAATTCCTCGCAAAAGATACCATCTTTAGCGACGACATCGCTAGTAAGTATCTTTTGCGACGACTTTTTAGAGCTTTTACAAGGAATCTCTGTTCTCGCTAAATCTCTTGCCGTATTAAAGACGGGCAGATGGCCATTAATACGAACCAAGAGTTCAAAAAACACCAAAAATTCCTAAAAAAACTCCAAAATTTTCCCAATTTTTTTCTTTAAACCACAAATTAATTTTGGGCATCTCAATTACGTAGCTTCACCAACACATATAGCTCCATTGGATCATATTTTTAAGCAGCTTTTTTCCACAATTTTAGGTAATTTCTTAAATTCTTTCATACTTTGTGTATTTTGTATAAATATGGTTATATTTTGTATGATTTAGGTTCAATTAACAGTGTTGAGTGTTTTGTATGTGATTTATTGTTAATTTCTTGTTATATAATTGTTTTTTTTTGAATTTTTTGTTATTATTGTAATTTGATTTTTGAGTTATTATAATGTTAGGTGTTTTAATATTAATGGAAAATTTATGTAGATAACTTTGTGAATAATTTGGAACTTTTAGTGGTATTTGTATAAGTGATTATGATTTTAAGGAATATATTGTTATTTGAATAATTATTTAGGGGCCTTAGTGAAATATTGTGATAACTTAGGTGCATTTTAGTAATTTTTTATAATCGTATTACTTGAAATAATAAATAGTGGTTTATTGAAATTTAGATAATGAACCCTTAAATAGACAAGAGTTGGATCAAATCAAACAATAAGGTTTCGATCGAATACATTAATGGTATATTAGGGTTTATTGGATTTGCGAGGAAAGTAGTGGATCGAGTCGGTAATATATTCTGTTCATGTAATCATTATTATAATAATCAAAAAAATTCAATCGACGAAGTGCAAGTTCATCTTTTTCAATGGGGTATGGATTCATTGTATGATGTTTGGACGAAACACGACAAACCAAATGAAGAGAACGTTATGGGTAATGTAATTCATGATTTGGGCCCCACGTTTGAAACTGGTGGGTATTCCGGTGACACCGAGATGCGTGACGTGAATGTTAGTGGAAATGGTCGTGAGTCTTTCGACGCGTTATTCAAGGAAATGGAGACAATTTTGTACCCTGGTTGTACGAAGATGAGTTCTTTGGATTTCATTACAAATTTAATGCACGTGAAAATGAAGAACAAGTGGACGAACACCTCGTTTACCGAACTTCTTCAATTGTTGGGTCGTGTTTTGCCTGAACCTCATAACTTACCCGAGTCATATGCGGATTGCAACAGGAAGTTGAAAAGTTTAGGCATGGTATAAACCTCGATCTACATGTGTTTAAACGATTGTGTTTTGTATTATAAAGAGTATGAGAATCTTGAGAAGTGTCTAGTTTGTGGAGAGTCAAGGTAGGACCCGAAGAAGGGGGAGAAAGTGTCGCATAATAAGCTGCGTTATTTTCCGATTGCGCCTAGGTTACAGAGAATGTATGCTTCGAGGCACACCGTGAAATATATGATTTGGCACCATACCGGAAAGAATACTGAAAAAGATGTGTTGCGTCATCCAGTTGATGGTCTTAGATGGAAAAGATTTGACGAGAGGAATCCCGAGTTTGCTAGCGAACCGCGTAATGTAAGACTAGGTTTGGGGATCGGTGGATTTTGTCCTTTTTCTATGCAAAAAAACTCATATAGTATGTGGACGGTCATATTGAGGATCTACAACTTGCCGCCTTGGTTATGCATGAAAGAATCTACGTTTATGCTCACTCTTTTGATACCTGGACCTCGTTGCCCTAGAAAGGATATGGATGTATTTTTCCGTCCTGCTATAGATGAGTTGGAAACGTTGTGGGGTACGAGGATAGTTACATGGGGTGCGCACATATGAAGGAGGAATTTACCATGAAGATGTGTTTGTTGTCCACGCCGAAGGATTACCCGACTAGATCGTACACCTCAGGATGGTCAGGTCAAGGCTACTTAGCTTGTCCCGAATGCATGGTATATACCCCTTCCGTGCGGGTTAATAAAGGAGTTGTGTATTTTGACCACAGACGGTGGTTGCCTATGACCCATCGTTTTTGGAAAAACGCGTCCTCGTATAGTGTAGTCGATCATAGGCCCCCCTAGAAAAATTAGTCCCGTAGATATACAGACACAGTTAGATGGCTTGCCGATTGTCTTTCCCGGAAAACACAAGGACTTTGGAGGCAAGGTAGCGAAGAAAACGGGACCTCGTGAGTCAAACTGGAATAAAAAAAGTATATTTTATCGTTAACCCTATTGGTCGGAAAACTTGTTGAAACATAACATAGATGTGATGCATTATGAGAAGAATGTGTGCGATGCTCTTCTCGGTACAGTTGTTGGTTTGGTTGGGAAAATTAACAAAGATAACGTGAAGTCGAGGAAAGATTTGCAAGCGATGAATATTAGGTCAGATTTGTGGATATCAGTAGATTCACGTGGTAGACCGTTCTACCCCGTGCAAAGTATGCTATGACAACTGATAAGTGACGTGATTTTTTAGACTGGTTGAAGGGGGGAAATTTTCCAGATGGTTTTGCTTCTAGCTTGCGAAACAACATTCAGAGTGACACAGGGAAGACTATCGGTATGAAGTCCCATGACTGTCATGTTCTTATGCAGTATTTATTTGTGGCTAGTATTCCAGGCTTGATCAACAACAAATTCGTTAGTGATCCGATCATTGGGTTGTGTAACGAATTCAGAAATGTTTGTAAGAAGAACTTGAGTAAAAAGGAATTAGATTCGGGAGAGTCTAAAGTAATCGAGCTTATGTGCAAGTTGGAGATGATCTTTCCTCTAGCTTTTATTGACATTATGATCCACCTGGTTGTGCACTTGTATGAAGAAGCTCGTTTAGGAGGCCCGGTCTAGATGCGTTGAATGTACCCATTTGAGAGGTACTTGAAGAAGCTAAAAGAATATATTTGGGATCCAGCCAGACCAGAGGGTTCGATCGCAGAGGGATACACTGCAGAGGAAAGTTTGGCTTTCATATCTCGTTACCTTCGGGAGGAAAGTACAAAGTTCAACAATCCTGGCAGATACAGTGATACGATTCCCGAAAGCAAGGAAATATCAGTGTTTAATAGTCAATGTAAGCCGATCGGGAAAAAGAAGTTTGGTCGTTTAGACTTCAAAGTGAAGGAACACATCGATTGGTACATACTTCATAATTGTGAAGAGATCTAGCACTATATGATGTAAGTATATCTTGTGAGCAACTTGAGCCCCCGTCTGGTACTCCCCCTCGAGCCACGACTTCTGCCGCTCCGACTTCTTCTGCTAACCCCTCTTCTGATTCGGAGGAAGACATATTCTTACCATAGTTTTTACGTGTTTTTATCTCTCATTTGACTTTATTTGACTATCGACTATTATGTATTTATGTTTGATTTTTGGATGACTTTGGATGTTTTTGGATTGCTACTGGTTGACTTTTGGATTGCTATATATATGGATCAGGTTTTATTTTATTATCGGTTTTGTTTGAGTTTAGTTTATATTTAGTCTTATATCAATATCGGTATTTAGTTTTACATCAACAAAAAGAAATAAAAATAAAATAAAAATAGGCTTTAGCGAGAAACATTTCGTCGCAATAGAGTTTCTCGTTAAACGATACCACTTATTTGAGACGGGTTTGTCGTCGCATTTTGCCGACTCTTTTACGAGGAACAAGTCGTCGCAAAAGACATCTCTCTAGCGACGACCGGATTTCGTCGCAAAATGGTAAGGGCTCACGCGAGAACTGCCAAATATCGCCGCAACAGGGAGTCATTCGCGACGAATCTTTAGCGACAAACCTTTTGCGACGACTTGTTGTCGCAAAAGACAATTACGATCTTTAGCGAGAACTTTTCCATTCTTTCGCGAGGACTCGTGTCCTCGCGAGAGAGCTCGCGTGCGGTAGTGGTTCCAAACCATTTAATTCTATAGACATGTACGTTGAGATAAGGTCAAAGAATCATTGAGAAATTGGATAATTTGATGGTTGTTAAGATCAGATGATCTTTCCATTATGGTGTGGATATGCGTAGGTGAGAAGGTATATCTTTGCTAAACTTTGATGTAATCTCGAGTGGTAATAACATATTGACTGAGTAGGGAATCAAATTTCTCTATTGGTCGGAAAGAATATGGTATTCATGCGTCTTTTTTTCCAGAGTTTTGTCCGGTTAGTTACTTTAATTTTAGTTGGAGCCTTAGAGGTTTTACACTATTGATCACGTAAAAGACCTTTATCTCTTAAGTGTACTCAAAATCAATTAATCGCTAACCATAAGTGTATCTTTTTAATTATTTATTGACTTGCTCTTTTATTTGTTTTGGAATGGCGTATGTTACTCATAGAGTCAAGGGTATTTGGTTACGGAGCATTACAAGAGTCCGACCTCAGTTAAGAGGCATGGTCTCCTTATCTAGGTTGAGCCTTCACCAGTGTTGGAGAAGGTGAATAATGCGGTTTATCAATATATTATGTATGAGGGCTTGGATGTCCATAACTTTAAATATTGAAAATCACTTGTTTGGGATTCTTTGTTCACTACACTAACATGTTTTTTTATACATCAAATCATTACCGATTACATATGTAGTCGCTACATATACATCTTTTACGATTACATAAGTCAACGCGTACCCCATTTATCATTCACGATTACATAATGTAGTCGCGAATATCATACAAATCGTCGCTAGAGTAACTAAATTAATTATTATTATTTTTAATCCCGTAAAATGTAGTCCATGTTGACCACTGCTGTTCACGACTAACTTTTGTCGTCGCGGTTAACTATTACTATCGACGACATGTCTATTATTAGTGACTACTTTAATATAGTCGCCAATATAAATATAATTAGCGACTAAACTAATATTGTCGAAGAAGACAATTATATAGCGACTATAAAAATAGTCGCTATTCATAGTAATCTACGACTACAAAAAGTTGTCGCCAAAAATTTATCAATTCCGACTACTATAGTAGTTGTTAATTGCAGTTGTGCTTTTTCGACTACTTCCAAAATTTAGTCGCTAATGACATCTCTAACGAAGAAATACTAGCGACCAGATTGTGACGATGACCTATCATCGCTATGACAAAAACGGTCTTCTGCGACTAATTTTTTAAATAATAGCAACTACAAATACAGTCGCTAGAAATGACACGTGAAGCAGTAGTTGAAACACAATGATATCCATTTTCAACTTGAATTTAGAAAGTGTACTACTAAAGTGATTGTTGGTGGATATTCTTCAAAGATGATAATTGGAAGTACATATCTAACGAGATCTCATATCGTTGAAGTTTAAATTTTTACAAATTAGATAGATAGAATGCATATAGTTGGAATCTAAATCGTTGGAGTTTAGATAGTTCAAATAGTTAAAATATATATAAATCAGATAGTTGGAGTTCAGATAATTGGACTTTCCTTATTATTGTTTAGAAAATAATTAGTTCTATCTGTATATGGATAGACGGACATTCCATTAATTCTTTGTTTTTCAGCTAAAAAAGCTCGTCGATCCAAATAAATCATTCTTCTAGTCTCTTTTCGCACCCCGCCGCGAAACTGATACACGACACAGTTAAAGTGTTCAAATAGTTCAGAAATATATGGATTATCTATACTCAAGGTTGCTTAATAAAATTCGTTGGAAACTCGAAACGAGATATAACTCCAATATAAAAAATATAAAAATATATAAACCCCATTTTGAAACGTGCTTCGGATCTAAAAAGGCCAGGACCGGCTTGAGTACATTTGTTATCTACCGAGTAATGCTGAGCCATATCGCATTTTCACACTTCGGTTCATTCCTCCAAAACCCTTATAAATACCCTTCAATCTCACTACTATTCTCCTATCTCAAAACCAAAATCTAATAACATTTCATATTTTATATCAGAAAGAAAGAAAAAAAACAAACACACATAAAAATGGAGGCTACCAAAGGGGTATCTTCTTTACAGCTCACTCAAGCACCACCATCTCTACCAACACCAGCACCACTACGCAAGATTGTAATGGTAGCATCAATAGCAGCCGGAGTTCAATTCGGGTGGGCCCTACAATTATCACTTCTAACACCATATGTACAGCTTCTAGGTATCCCTCATACATGGGCTGCATATATATGGCTTTGTGGACCTATCTCCGGTATGCTTGTCCAACCTGTCGTAGGTTATTACAGTGATAACTGTCGTTCCCGTTTTGGACGGCGCCGCCCCTTTATCGCGGCAGGTGCAGCTCTTGTTGCGGTGGCTGTTTTCCTTATCGGCTTTGCTGCTGATATTGGACACTCTTCCGGTGACTCTCTTGGAAAATCACCTAAGCCTCGTGCCATTGCTGTCTTTGTTGTTGGTTTCTGGATTCTTGACGTTGCTAATAACATGTTACAGGTTCGATCTCAGTTAGAGTTTTTTTTTTTTTTTTGTTCGAAAGCATATACTACTATATCTCAGTTATACTCACTCATATTTTTTCCAGTTAAGTATGTTATATTACTCGGTGAAACTAAAATCAGAAAAAAAAAATTATATTTCGGGAAAAGGATTAGAACTTTTTCCTTGGGAGGCTAAAAATTTATAGTACTCACTTTTTTTTTTGTAAAGGTAAATTTTTATTGCATGCAGAGATCTGTTAGTAACTTAGTAGCCCCCACTATTCTTTAACATGAACATTAATTTTTTATTCTTTTCAGGGTCCATGCAGAGCATTCTTAGCAGATTTATCAGGTGGTAATAGCTCAAGAATGAGGACAGCAAACGCATTATTTTCATTTTTCATGGCAGTAGGTAATATTCTGGGTTATTCAGCTGGTGCCTATACTCATCTCTACAAAATCTTTCCGTTCTCCAAAACGACAGCGTGTGATGTCTACTGTGCAAACCTAAAATCATGTTTCTTTTTATCCATAGCTCTTCTACTAACCCTTACTACCGTGGCTTTATCCCTTATCAAAGAACCAGACCTTGAACCAGAACCTGAGCTCGAAAAAACCGATCCTAATAAAAAGGCGAAAGTACCCTTCTTTGGTGAGATTTTCGGTGCGTTAAAAGATTTACCTAGACCTATGTGGTTTTTGTTATTAGTGACAGCTTTGAATTGGGTAGCTTGGTTTCCCTTTTTATTGTTTGATACTGATTGGATGGGTAAGGAAGTATATGGAGGGAAAGTAGGGGAAGGGAAACTATATGATCTTGGTGTACGTGCAGGTGCATTAGGGTTGATGCTTAACTCTATTGTGTTAGGGTTTACTTCACTTGGTGTTGAATTATTAGCTAGGAAATTTGGTGGTGTGAAGAAATTATGGGGTGGTGGGAATTTTTTGTTGGCCATTTGTTTGGGTATGACGGTTTTGATTACAAAATTAGCTCAATCTACACGACGGTACACCATGCAAGACGGTGTAACCACCACTTTGCAACCTGTCCCAGGCGTGAAAGCCGGAGCATTGACGCTCTTTGCTGTTTTGGGTATTCCTCAAGCGGTGAGCTTTCTAATTATAATTATGCAATATTATTTACTTTTCTATGTCTAAATATATTTAAGCATGTTTAAACTTTGATTAAATGTGTTAATTGTTTTTAATTTTTTAACTCAAATTGTAATTTATTATCTAATGACTTAACATGTTAGAAATTATAAAATAACATTTTTTTCACCTTCATAAACTATTGTCTAATTTTATTTGAGTGAAATAATATTTTTAATAAAAAAACCATTGAACTGACATAACTACGACAAAATACATGATATTGACACACTGTGAATTTATTTGTTGATTTAGTTTGAATAGTTTCATGACAAAGAAAGACTCTTTTATTTAATAATTGTATCAATCATAATTCTACTTCAGACTCCTTTATACAAAAGATAATTTATTTTTTTGGTTAAAAAATGAAAGAGAATCCCAACTGTTGAAATTTGACTTTTAGGATAATTACAGAAAAAAACATTAAGTCATATATTGTAGTTTTCGAACATCATCAAGAAGTACCCATAACACTACTAGCTAGCCTGACACAGATCGGGCGGGCCTCGGGATTGATATGTTTCTACAGTTTTGGAAATGATAAACCTATACCACAAAAATTAATTTAATTACTGAAAAATCATTACTGACTGAAAGAATTATATCATAAATTACCAAAAAAAAAAGAAAAAAAAACATGTGCTTGAATGTATAGTTGCAGTATGTGAATTCTGAAGTGATTAGCTGTTTAACTGATAAAAAATTTGATTTTAATTTATGTTGTAACCATTTATGTAAAATATGTGAATATTAGAGAGATTTTACTTGTGTAGTACTAATTAATGTCTCTATAATGGTATTTATACGTGTTAGTAAAATTCTGGGCTCCACTGATTCAGTTTTTGTAGAAAATGTGTAAGTTATTATAAAAAATGGAACACAATATGGGTCCATAGTTCCCTAATTAAGGACCACAAAATAAGAAAGTAAGAAGTGGCCTATTTGTTGATATGGTCCTTTCCAATTAAGAATATTGTCTTATATCCATTAATATCTTTTGATGTTTCATGAATAGAAGCTATTACTTCGAAAGCCTTCATGGGTCCACATAAATTCAGTAGTTGTTCGGTACATTTAGGGGTAATCAACTGATCAGCAAGCGTTTAACATAAATCAACTGATCTATTTTAATAGTCTAATAAAATAATTTATTAATCCAACAATATTGCCTAATAAATAATATGTTCATCGTGACAAACAAAAAAACATATTCATTATATTTATTTTTCCTTTTATGTATAGGTGACTTTCAGTATTCCCTTTGCTTTAGCATCAATATTTTCAAGTCAATCTGGTGCAGGACAAGGTAAAAGTTTTACATAAAATATTTCATATTCTGGGATAATGGAATCTAATTCTTTTTTGTTTTGTGTCCAAAAAATAAAGAATCTAATTCTTTTTTCTTTTTGGCAAGCAATCAGTTTCCTATTTTATTCAACACAATTTTAATTCTTACATATTTGACTTTTTATTTTTCAGGTCTATCTTTAGGTGTTCTAAATCTTGCAATTGTTATACCCCAGGTACCACCAAAAATTAATCCTTACCATTTTATTATATTCCATAGCACGAGACTTGAATATGACATTTCCAATTATGTTAATATAGTAGTAAAATTTTATACTACTGAATTGAACAAAGATTACATATTGTTTTGAGATTAAATCATATTTAATTGAAATAATAATTTTAATGTAGTAAAAACAGTATATTCAGAGTGACCAATTATATTTGGATGTTTGAGCTTCATTTTTAATCACTTTTTTGCTAAGAATAAAAAATTAAATGCAAGTAGATATCAAGTGGGATCCATCCATGAAGTTGTTTACACATTTATTTTCCTAGAATCCTAAACTTTCACATCAACTTGTCACGGGATGCTCAGTTGGCTTTATAATTTTCTTTTTCAATACATCTAAAAAATATTTAATTCAACATAATTAATCTCTTAGTTTCTTGTTTTTTTTTGAGTTAATTAATCTCTAGTTAATATTCTAATCTCGACAAAATACAATTTTTTGATATCTTTATAACAATATGGTGTCTATCAAAACAATTTTATAAATAATACATGTTTTTATTACATAGGAGAATCACTTGTGATCTCGAAAAGAATTATTTTAGATTCATCCAATAACGTAATTAGTATTGTAACTAGCTAGTTAGTCAAACTACCTTAGTGGTTCAATTACATTACATTCGGAGATAACTATTAACTATAACCTAAATTAATTTTATTTAGTTATGAATTTAAGATGTATATGGACATATGTAAATTAAATACTTGTATAAACAATTTTTACAGATGATAGTTTCAGTTCTGAGTGGACCGTGGGATGATTTGTTTGGAGGAGGAAACCTACCAGCATTTGTTGTCGGATCCGTAGCTGCTGCAGTGAGTGGCATATTAGCCCTAACCATTCTCCCAACACCACCACCTGATGCCAAGACTATAATAACAGCCGGTTTTCATTAATATAAATCTTGTCTAATATGTCCCATAATGTTTAATTATGACAAAATTCCTTCATGGATTTGTGTACTATGTTGTCCTTTTAATATGACTAGCTATAGTTGATATAGTATGGTGTCCTACATCAAAGATGTTTGGTTTGTCATTGTATATCCATGCATTTTTATTAGAGGGAGTTTTAAATACAGATGTGACTATTGTATGGTAAATTTTACTGTAATCGTGTGTGATTTGAAAGGTTGTAATGTAGGAAATAAATTTGTTATGTGGCATATTTTACATTTTAGGTAATGTGCAACCGACAAATTGTATTTAGTCATGCTTAATTTGTAGGTTTACCGAGTGAGTTTAATTTGAAATATATATCTGTTTATGGTATTTCCTTTTTTTGAAAAAGTGATTTTATTTATAATATCAAATATTGTATGGAAGAATAAATAACAAAATATAGAAATACATATTATTAACAATATTATATAAAAACCAACAAACCAGATTATCAATTAATCTCTTATTGTCAATAAATATCCAAGTAAAATAACTATACATTCGAATCTGTAAGTACTTTTGAGTAACGATTGTAGGTCATAACATTTGCGTATTTTGGAGCACCAAAAACTCAGGGGTTGGAACTAAGAAATTTTGTTAAGGGGGCTTAGGGGGTCCGGGGAGTTCCCCCAGGAAAAAAATATTTGGTTGTATTTTGCACGATAAGTCTATATATTATGCAAAAATTATAAAATAGGTACGTATATTATGCAAAAATGCACTACAGGTCCTTATATTGTGTAAAAATTGCAATATAAGTCTCAATAATTTTTTTAATAAATTATCCTATAAATTTCTTATTTTTATATGATATAACATATATTTTGTTGTAAAAAACAATAAAATCAAAAAGTAAAATAATGTAAATCTAATAAAATAAATTTAAAATGTTATGAGAGGCCAAATGAATATTTTTATAAAAATTAAAAGTTAATTATTTATAAAAAAATTTAAGGTAGTTATAATTTTTTGTTGAAAATTTAAAGACCATAGATCCCCTAGCTATAAGGTAGCTCCGCGATGTAACCCATATTATAATTTATTAATGGTTAAATTTATATAAAAAAAAAAGTTAAATACAGACAAATAACAACTTTAACAAACACTATCTCCAACAAAAAATTATTACATACAAATATTTTCACCTTACTTTCAAGAAGGACATATGAGAAAGATAGTTTTTAGAGGATTATTTCTCCTTGTATATTACTCATGGCAGAGGCCAAATTTTTGTTTAACGACTAAATACTAGATTTTTTATTTTAATTGCATAATTACACTATTTCACTATAATACAAAAATATATCATAGATATTTATAAATAGGGTTAATGTTTAACAAATCTTTGCAGCCTTGCATATTAGCATGTAAAAGATACAGTCATTTTTACCTTTTTTTACCACAACAACCGTTACCGATTTTTTTTAACATCTTTCAACAATTTTTTTACTTTTAAATCATTTGATACCGCCAATAACAAACCTTCTCTATATCTATTAACAAATCTTAGACAATTAATTATAGTCAACAAACTATATTAACTACATTCTACCATCAGTATAATGCTTAAACATCATGTCAACAATTTTTAAGTAGCATATTAGGTGTATAATTGTAAAACTTTGTTTTCCATGATTTTAGAAATGAGAGATTTACGATTTGAGTAGTAGAATGACATTTGATTAGTAGTAGAAGTAGTTAAAATTATAGAACAAAAAACAACAAAAAAAAGAACATTTTAAGTTTTTAGAAAATTCTTAAAACTCAGAATCTGAGTTTTGAGAATTATAACCCGAACTCAAACTATTCTTCAAATTAAAGGTAAAAAACATAAAAAAAACAATGTCGTATATATCATATATTATGATACATATTCATTTTTTATTACTTCCCAAACAATAAAAAAGAACTAAAAAAATCTAAACAAGATTAAAATACAGAAAAAAAGAATTTGAGTCTCGATAATAACTCAAACTGTTCTTCAAACTCGGAAATCTGAGTTTCTCCTTCAATTCTAACTAGTCATGGTGCTTAATCCAAATAATTTGAAGATCAAATACCAATCCTCAAACCTTGATAGGCAAGACTACCAATTCTCAAACCTTAAGGTGCCCAACCAAAAAATTCCCATTACATATATAATATATGTATATAATCAATCGCTTACACCATGGAGTGTTATGTGCGTCGTAGACCAAAAAAATAGTTATGTGTGTAACATCTCACATTGATACATGATGGAAAATTAATTGGTTTATAATAAAAATCAATTTTCTCTTTATTTATCACAAATACACCATTTTTACATATTTTTTACGATTTTTCTTTATTCTTTTTCAATCCAACCCCTTTTGTGATTTTTGGAATTTTTGTTTTATATATTACAAAAATACACAAAATCACTATTTCTTTCCAATACAATCTATTTTTGTTTGTGATTTTGTACATTAATGAAATACACAAAATAGAGTTTTTTGTATTACAAAGATACAAATATCGTAGCTTTCCTCTCCATCTAACCCACTTCTATTTGTGATTTTGCGTATTACTACACAAAACCATATATTCATATTAGTACATCCATTATCTATGTGATTTGGTGTATTTTATTAATACACAAACTCTATTTTTATGTATTTCAGAATACACAAAAATAGCTTTTATGAATTTTGAAACACATAACAATAGTTTTTACATTTATGTATCTTAAAATACATAAAATAGTTTTATGCATTTTGGAATACATAAAATCATATTCATGTATTATGAAATACAAAAAAATAAATTTAGATATTGTTACCCAATAGGTCTTGAAGGGGCCTCCTCAAAACCTAAGCACCCCCCACCTAATTCACCCTTCTTACTAAATGTCAATTATAAAATCTAACACTATGGACCTATTTTCCACTATTCATTATACCGTCAAATAATTTCTACCCACTAAATATAGTAATTAAATACACAAAGAAATCATATAATTGGCCTGCAAAATCTAATTCTCTAACCTCTCTCCATCCACCCCCTTACAAACCCTAAATTTGTAATAGAATCTTCTCCTACCCATTCACTCTAACACACACTCACTCCAGTTGCTTCATCACCAGTCATCAAGACGATATCCAAACAACCTCCCCTTCCACCAACGTCATCGCTGACTCACTCTTCACTCACCATGTTGCCACCAAGCTCCGGTCTTTTACAACTTCTCGTGATTTGTAAAGCTTCAATAAAAAGGTTTGTTTCCCGATGTAGATCTCGTTATTTATGAAGCTTTTGTTGTTAATGGAGATTCCAGATTTGAGTCATGGAAAAGGTACATAGGTCCGTAGATAAAAAATTGTTTGAAGTTTAGATCTGGTTCTGTGGTAGCAGTAAAGCGATGAACCATTGAGGAGCAGTTGAGCGGTGTTTGAGCATCGTTGTTTTGTAGGTGTAGCGAGCTCTTTTTGTTCATTTATATTATTCAACATTGCGAAGACATAAACAACTAAGTTTTTTGCGTATTCTTGAAATAAATTATTGGTGTATGTTTTGTGAAAGACGATACAAGATCATCCATTGAAATATATGTTGATGCAACTCCCTTTCCATCTTATATATTATGGTAATTTTAGTTTTTTCAATTAATTTAAGTTTGTAATAGTTAGTTAATTATTTTGATAATAGAAATGTATTTTATGCATTTCATGTATTTACTCCATATGTTTTTGAGAAATACTTAGTGAATTGCTGAGTATAAATCATCGTACTCAGTGATATTACAATTAGTGATTCTTTTGGTACTCAATGATTGTTTCCGATACTTAGTTATGTTATCTGATACTTATTGATTTTACACTATATTCAGTTATTTTTGTGATACTCGGTGTGACACAATCGACACTAGTTCACATTGGTACAAAGATGAGATGTATATTTTAACAAATCAAGCAAAATAACGATAATCTAGTTCACAGAAAGGTGTCGCGATGCCGTACGTGAAAAGTTGTTTGTTAAGTTATTGATTGTCATGGTAAAGTGCAGATGTTTGGAGTATCGTGTCGACAGTTGATATCTCTAATCCGATACCTATTGTGAAGAAAACCGAAGAGATAGATAAATTAAGCATGAATAACGTAGAATGTCGTGGATTCGGTCAAGTGATATCAGAGCACGATCCAAATATTATAGATTGTATGGAAGAGTAAGACAATACTTGAGACGAGTATTTATATGAGGTTGATGTCCACCATACGATGCATATAAATAGTGATGATGATTTTATTTAGAGGGACAGATACGAGACAGAATAGTAGTATAAGTTGATTGATTCTAATTTTGTATATCAAAATATCTTATATGTGTTGGTTATTCACTTTTGGTGGTTTTTGTTGATTATTTCAAATATATTATTCTTTTGGTGTAATTAGTGTTTAGCAGGCCTTGTCCTGAAAACTATAAAATAATGAAAAAGAATTAAAAAAATCAAATTAATAATCCTTTAGCAACCACCAAGTGGCCACAAAAATTACTGAAGTACTAGCGACCACAAAGGAGCCGCTAAAGGTAAAAAATTACCAACAACCACTATGTTGTCCCTAAATGTGTTGAAGTACTAACGACCACTGGTGGTAGATAAAAGACTTTAGCTTTAGCGTGAATTAAGGTGGTCAGTAAAGGTAACATGTTTAGCAACCACAATGGTGGTCTCTCGGCAAAGTGGTAACTATAAATACCATCCACTAACGACGAACCTTTTGCAACCACTAATGGTCGCTAAAGGTGATTGTCACCTTTAGCTACCACTTGGATGGTTGGAAATGGTAAATCCTACACCAGTTATCTTCAAATTGTAGACAAATTTATTTCTGCCAATACCATCTTTTACCTCACTAGACTCTAACCCTAATCCGAATGAAAGTATTAATAATTGTTTTTCAACAATCTTATGTAGATATAGGGTATACTCTTTGAGTATCGGTGAGTATCAGTACGTCATGGTGATTTCCTTGGAAAGTTGTGTTTCTAGGTTGTTCATCTTCTGGCCTGATAAATTCTGACGGTATGGTCTCGTCATATTTAGATGACGACGAAGCAATGGATTGTACACTCTACATACATTTTGATAAATGATAAGTTATGGTTTATAAGAATATGGATACTTTTTATATGAAAAATCGGATGTTTGTTCATAGCCATGAATTTATTCTTTGAATAAGAGTTTGAGAGTATATAAAGGAAGAGATTTTTTTTGTTTTCTTGTTTCGGTTTTACAAATTTTCTTGCAATATATGAACTAAAACGAAACTCCTTCCATATATTCGATTGAAAAATTACTGATCTTCATTACAAGCTCAAGTGCTAAAAAACTAATTAATAATTATGGAAAACAAAACAACTTATCCAACAATCGACCTGAAATCACCCCATTAAGCTAAAAAGAAACTTAGAGTTGTTAGAAAATAATTTTAACTAAAAGATAGGATACTTAGGGTCCTCAATTAACTCAGCCAAGATTTGCAAAAACAAAGCTAAATCCGCACCACATATTACACAATGATATGCTGTAACATTTACCTAGAAAAATCACAATTCCCAAAAGGTGGTGGGTAATCGATTATGATGCTTCTGATCAAATGACATGTGATGTCTACTCACTCTCTGATATTCGTACTGGTCTTTCTCATAATGTTACACAAGTTTTGGCTCTTCCACCTCTGTTTGTGGGGTTGGAAGATCTATAATGTGAATTTGATTATAGTTGAGAAGATGTTTACTTTACACCTTAATGGTACTTGGGATTTACTTAATCTTCCAAGTCGAGAGTCTCCAGATGGTTGTTGATAGGTGTTTACCGTTAAGGTCTCTCTAGATGGTAAAGTAGATCGCTTGAAAGTGAATCTGAATATCATGCCATGTGTTTGCCACTTGTGAGTTGATATGGGTTAGAAATTTACTTGCAGAAATCAAAGTCGTTTGCCCTAATCCCATGAAACTTATATGTTATAATTAGGCCTCCATACAAATTGCTTTAAATATGGCATTTTATGAGCGTACCAAGCCCATTGAGGCTGATTGTCACTTCCCCTGAGATAAGGTTTTATCAAAATAAATTTTAACATCTTATATTAGTTCAAGTGATCAGTTAGTTGACTTATTTAAATCTATTAGAGGTCTTAGAGTTGAGTATATGTGAAACAAGCTAGTCAGATCTAATATATATGCTCCAGCTTAAGAAGAAGTTTTAAAGTGTAGTACAAATAGTACAAAGCCTCCTAGTACTCATTCGTTGATCAGTACATAGCATGCTTTTGTCCGTTAAGTAGCATACTCTACTATCTGTTGTGGAATAGCTTGTGTGTATTGTATTGTTTTATATATATATATATATATATATATATATATATATATATATATATGTGTGTGTGTGTGTGTGTGTGTGTATTGCTAAATTGATGCATGTCAAAGTGAAGAACAAGTTGATCACTACATCTTTCACTGAACTTCTGTTGACCGTATTTTGCCAGAAGGACATAATTTGCATGCATCGTATGAGGAGTGCAGCAGAAAGTTGAAATTTTTTGGTATGGACTACAATACTTTTTTGTATTTCAAAAGTTTATAGGTATTCAATCCGAAATCTTTTAAAATCTTGGGTATCCAATCCAAATTCTTTTAAAAAAAATTGGGTTCTAAACAATCTTTTAAAATCTTATGTTATATGAATTTTCATGAATATCATTAACTATTTCATACTATAAGATTTTAAAGAACAAGTTTTTTGTTTTGTAAATGATGGTAATGTAGCCCATAACCAAACTACTCAAACAAACATAGATCTAGACTGTATATTGAATACACCCCCTAAATATTAGTCCGTCCAAGTCTAAATATAAAAATTTATCTTTTTCCAAAATTTATTAGTGCTTAAGATAATAATTTTGAATCCGCAAATGTATAGTTCTATAAAATTTTGAATCAGCCTGACCGCGACTTGTGCGGGATTGGCTAAACTTTATTGTTTACTTCTATTTTATCTATATTATCGTTTGACAAAGAAAGGTATATAAATTAAGTAAAGGTGGAGATAGAATAAATTATTTATAAAAAAAATTAGGTCTAATCAAATTAAATTTTAAAGATGTGAGGAATCAAGTGAAAAATCTTAAAATTTAGTAAGACATAAAATAGATAATATTTTTTCAATAAAAAATCAAAATTAAGGGTCATGGACCCTAACTAACACAAACTCTGTCCCTAAAATTAAATCTAAAGACATAATAAATAAAAAATATTTAGAGGTAGGCAGGTACCTCAATTTGGTCTCCAATGCTCATCTCAGAAAATTTGGAGCCCTTACATGTCATTTAGGAGAAATATGGTAATGGAAGACATGTCGGTGTGTGCTATAACCCCGAGAGCTAAACCAAGGTATAGACATTACTTCACATGTTTCCTTTAGCGACTACACATTTGTTGATGATGTCTCCTCATTTGTGATAGATTTATATTAGGATGAGACATCATTTTTAGTGATTTAGAAGTCTTTCTAGTCGATTTTCTTGAGAAATGCTACACTTTCCTATTTTGAGTCTTGATTTTGAAAGTCCTAGAGGGGGGGTGAATAGGATTACTAATAAGATAATGCCTAATTAAAAAATCTTTTGGACAAAAATAAGTTTAAGAGAAAACTTCTAAGTCAACTAATATAAATCAAACACTTATAGGATCATGCAATGAAAAGAGTAAGGTTTGATATAAAAGTATAACTAGTGAGAAGCTAATCCAATATCTTAAACTACTCTAGAAGACTATATGTTAGATAACCTAGATAAACAATTCATGCAAGCATATAATCAAACATATAGAGTGCGGAAAGTAAATAGAGTAGGGATAGAAAGATACACACGATTTATAGTGGTTCGGTTTCCCTACATCCACTACCTAAGGAAGCCTCCTTAGGATTTCAAGCTTTTCACTAAGCTTCCGTGTCTCTCTTAACCGGGTCGAGAACACAATAACCTTTACAAACTCTTCGATAACACGAAGGACACACCACTTGCGTAATCACAACACAAGGACACCAAGTATACTCCCTATACTTGAATTCTCTCTTAATCTATCTATTACAAGACCTAGACTTAAGAGGATAGCAACAAAGTGTTTAAAGGTTTGCTAATTAAAGCTTGTTTCTAAAACTCCTAAAGAGTGGATATGACTATAAGCTTGTATACTCCTTCTTGAGTGGATAGAACCTTGTGGCTTAATTGATTAACTCCTTGTAAGGATTAATAAGCACACTAAGATTGATTTTGACTTTGTATAGCACTTGACACCTTCTTGAATGATAGCAATTAAGCCCCTTAATGTTTGTAATTAGTTGGTGTAGTTGTAGCCTTGAAATAGCTTCAATTTATAGAAGAAAATGGCTCCCAACGGTCATAAGGTTTGAGTCTAACGGATCTATTAATCTCCCAACGGATATATTTCTTATGACTTGGCTTTTGTGCAGAAAACCCTTCTTTGCGGTATACCGCAGCGGTGTACCGCGCTTCAGTGTTTAATTTTCTTGCTTACTGGTCGGGCTAGTCCTCTATACCGCGCCCTGGTCCGCGCTTGGTCCGGTATACCGCACCGGTGTACCGCGCCTAGTATTCTTTGAAGGAAATGACTTTGATCAATAATTCCTCTTCATGAAAGTTGTTGTAAACATTATTCTAAGAATCCTTGAAGTTGAACACTAAGGCTAATTCTCAATAAACATAAAGATACGGTTAATAGCATTTGTAAGAGAATAAGATTCTTAAGATAATTAAGTTTAAACAACATGATAATGAAGGAGCTTTTTGATGAAAAGAGTGCAAGAAAGAATGTTAATAACAGGAGAAAAATAGCACACTAAACACAAGAGGATTTGTCACATTAAAACACCTAATTAGGGAGGCAATATGCCAACAATCTCCCCCTTTTTGATGATGACAAATCCTTCACTAAAACACCTTAGGAAAGATATGAAGGTTTAAGCACAATGAAATAAAGCTCCCCCTCACAATAAGCATAAGTTTTGAAAAGCATTTGTGAGTGTTTAAAACGTGCAAGTTTTGAAAGTTTTAGTGCACATAATATTTCTCCCCCTTTGTCTTCATCAAAAAGACGGGGTAAAAACAACTAAGAGTAGAAGAGTAAAGACAACTCGAGTGAATAGATTTAAAACAATGATAGAGTGTGCAAGAGTTTTAGATAAAAACGATTTTTAGAAAGAGATGCACAAAGATAGATAAGAGTAAAGGATAGAGATATTTACCAACTCCTTGATTGATATATGTTTATTTCAAATGCTTTCTAATGACACAAACGATTAGTTGCAATATGAAATAAAAGATTAGTAAGCATAAGAGTTTTTTTTTTTTTAAAATTTTAAACAAAGTCTCCCCCTTACAAAGTGCATAGATTTTGTTTTAATTAGAAAAAGTTTGATGGACAATTTTACCCTAAAAAGAACACTTGAAAACATTTTGAAGAAAGTTTAGGGGTAAAATGTATTTTTTGAAAAACAAGGGGTCAAGATGTATTTTTCAAAACTTTGGGGTCTAAACGCAATTTTGAAAAAATCTATTTGGGACCACAATGCAAATTTCAAACTAGTTAGGAACAATGCTATATAGAGCAAACTATAGGGACTAAGAAGCAATATCAAGAAGTACCTATAACATCAAAGATCATGTTAGCAACATCAAATCAAGGATAATAAGCAACAAGAATCATGATAAAAACTAGGTAACCAATTATCCAAATAAACCATTTTAGCATCCTAACATGAAAATCAAATAAACCAAGGTAGCAATATCCTAGATGTCCAAAACACGGACCCACAAATAATTAAAAGCATAAACACACCATAAAACAAGTTCTAAATTAACCACATAAGCACTTAAAGACCCAAAAACCACCAAGAAGGATTAAAACAAGAATTCAACCACCAAACACCAAGCACCAAACCACGATGAATCAACGATTATTACGAGGAGATCGGCTCCTAGATCTACTACCATTCCCAATATCATCGCGAATGCACGAAACATCACCTCTTATACATGAGAGCTCATTCGCAAGATTACCAATCTTTTCTTCCAAAACCCCAAATTTTCTTTCTAATTTATCTTCCAAAGCCTCAAATCTTCTTCCTATATAATCCATAAACCGAGACATAGCACTTTCGAAACCGGATGGATTAGGAGGGTTAACATTGATGGGTTGGCTAGGAGTTGGCTCATTTGGATTTGGGTTTTGTTGATCCGGGTTATCTACTAAAATAAGAGTCTCAAGTTCCGGACCATCGGTTTCGCTTTTAGCTCCAAGAATGCGATTACGAATATTATCATCCGTGATACGATTAATAGTCGAGACCGAAACATATGTGTTGTTATAAATAACAAATTTCATCCTAAGAATCGTGAGATAATCGAAGTTCCATGACTTATTCATTGGTTTCACATTAGTTCCTCCAAGAGAAATACCATTTAACTCAAAGATTTTGGATAGAAATATACCGTAAGGGACTTTATCCCGAGAGGCACGAGCGTGATTCATCCATTTTAGCATAATAGCAATGATGTTTATAGGTTGTTTGGAGAAGATCAAGAATAAAAGATAAGCTTCATACGGAATAAGTTTAGCATCATGCTTATCTTTCGGAATAACGGCCGAGATTAGAAACTTGTGGGCCACGATAAATTCCGGATCAAAACTACGAATATTCCAACTACCATCCGGAACAACCATTCTACTATTAACAAAATCATTAACTTCATTTTGGGCAACAATATCAATATTCGAATTATCCCAACCACTTGACCAAAACCCGCTAAAACCATCCGAGGGTACATCAAATTTAGAGCATAAAGCATTCAATTTTAAACGAATAACGGTACCCGAAACAATTGATTTAACCGAAGTATTAGCAAGATTAAATTCAAAATTCGTATAAAAATCTTCGATTAACCCGGTTGCCAAATGACTACCCGAAAAAGCAAATATGTGATGAAATTGTTGAAATGAAAACAAATTAAAGAGAGAATCATCACCGGAGGGAAAAGCCGAGGGGCAAATAGTTCTTCCCGGTAGAACATCGAATGGCCGAAGTGGTGGTGGTGGTGGTGATGGTGACTTCGCCGGAGAAGGTTCACGGTGGCGGCTTGAGGAGGCTCCGGTGGAAGCCTTTTTCTTGTTAGCTATGGATTTTGTCCTAACCATGGTGAGTAATGAGATGGGTAATGAAGTAGGAGTGATTTTAGTGGTGAAGGAGGGTGTTTTTGGTGGTGGAATCGGAGGTGAGTGGCCGGAAATCGCCAAAGAGGAGGAGAGGAGAAGGAGTTTGAAAGAATGAAGAAGAATTGCAGAAAAACGGGTCTTTAAAACAGTCAAAACCCTTACGTGCGGTGTACCGCGGGATTCGTCCGGTGCACCGCACAAGGCCTCGTTTTGCACAATAAAAAAATTTCCGAAACACAATCGAAACTTCCCCAAATGACTCGGAATGATATAAAATAATTTTGAGCATTTTTGTTTTGAAAAGACAAGCCAAGGAGAAGCTAAAAATGCATATAACAGTTAATTTCACAAAAGACCCTAAGTTTTCTAAAAGTGCAAAAAGACCCTATGCAAGAATGAAGTAAAACTAAAGCATGAAAAAGATCAAGAACAACAAGATAGCATCACAAGTTGTTAAAACACATAAAACAAAATAAACACATAAAACACAAAAATGAAAAAATAAAAATACAAGAGAGGAAGGAATATCACCGTATTTTCCTTTTATGAGGTTTGAACGTCCTTTTGCATAAAATTCCATTTTCTTGACGCTCAACACCTTCAATGCATATTACTATGGTAACCGAGGTGGAATGGATCCGGAAATGTGTTTAGCATTTGTTTCGATCCATATTGGTTTATCCCTTGTAGGTATTAATGATCCACTAATAAATTGTTCATGGTAATGACACGTAGAATCATGATGACCGGTTTTACCACAATCATTGCAATAACTTCTTTTTTGAGTTAAGCTATCGTGTGAGGGATTTGAACAGTAGGTTTGACCATTCTTCTCAATATCCAAATAGTAAGTTCCTACAAAAAGTGGAGGTCGTGTAGAAGACGAACTTTCCAAAAGATTAAATTCCATATCGTTTACTCTACTAACGATTAAGCTATTCACGTAGAGTTAGGCTCTGATACCAATTGAAAGTCCTAGAGGGGGGGTGAATAGGATTACTAATAAGATAATGCCTAATTAAAAAATCTTTTGGACAAAAATAAGTTTAAGAGAAAACTTCTAAGTCAACTAATATAAATCAAACACTTATAGGATCATGCAATGAAAAGAGTAAGGTTTGATATAAAAGTATAACTAGTGAGAAGCTAATCCAATATCTTAAACTACTCTAGAAGACTATATGTTAGATAACCTAGATAAACAATTCATGCAAGCATATAATCAAACATATAGAGTGCGGAAAGTAAATAGAGTAGGGATAGAAAGATACACACGATTTATAGTGGTTCGGTTTCCCTACATCCACTACCTAAGGAAGCCTCCTTAGGATTTCAAGCTTTTCACTAAGCTTCCGTGTCTCTCTTAACCGGGTCGAGAACACAATAACCTTTACAAACTCTTCGATAACACGAAGGACACACCACTTGCGTAATCACAACACAAGGACACCAAGTATACTCCCTATACTTGAATTCTCTCTTAATCTATCTATTACAAGACCTAGACTTAAGAGGATAGCAACAAAGTGTTTAAAGGTTTGCTAATTAAAGCTTGTTTCTAAAACTCCTAAAGAGTGGATATGACTATAAGCTTGTATACTCCTTCTTGAGTGGATAGAACCTTGTGGCTTAATTGATTAACTCCTTGTAAGGATTAATAAGCACACTAAGATTGATTTTGACTTTGTATAGCACTTGACACCTTCTTGAATGATAGCAATTAAGCCCCTTAATGTTTGTAATTAGTTGGTGTAGTTGTAGCCTTGAAATAGCTTCAATTTATAGAAGAAAATGGCTCCCAACGGTCATAAGGTTTGAGTCTAACGGATCTATTAATCTCCCAACGGATATATTTCTTATGACTTGGCTTTTGTGCAGAAAACCCTTCTTTGCGGTATACCGCAGCGGTGTACCGCGCTTCAGTGTTTAATTTTCTTGCTTACTGGTCGGGCTAGTCCTCTATACCGCGCCCTGGTCCGCGCTTGGTCCGGTATACCGCACCGGTGTACCGCGCCTAGTATTCTTTGAAGGAAATGACTTTGATCAATAATTCCTCTTCATGAAAGTTGTTGTAAACATTATTCTAAGAATCCTTGAAGTTGAACACTAAGGCTAATTCTCAATAAACATAAAGATACGGTTAATAGCATTTGTAAGAGAATAAGATTCTTAAGATAATTAAGTTTAAACAACATGATAATGAAGGAGCTTTTTGATGAAAAGAGTGCAAGAAAGAATGTTAATAACAGGAGAAAAATAGCACACTAAACACAAGAGGATTTGTCACATTAAAACACCTAATTAGGGAGGCAATATGCCAACAGATTTAGTAAATAATTGTTTTTAGAGCATATTGGTTTAATTATTTATTTTGTGTGAAGTTTTGAAGATAATTATGGAGATTAATTAGAATCCAAGTCAAAGACTAAGAGATATGGAAAGAGATTAGCATGGAAATTTGAGATAAGGAAAGAAAAGCTAAAAACATGGAAAATGAAAAGCTGCCATAATCCTAAATTTCACCACCCACGACCACAAATCAGCATATATCTCAAAATCGGTGGGGAATTTGGAGAAACGGTCAAGAGCAAAGTTAAAGATCTTTCCGAGACGATGATTTAGACTACTCATATGCGTCAAACGGATAAGAAGTGAAGCTGTTAGGACCAAAACAAAAACGGGTCTGATTTCATGTTTTTGGGTTACGAATTTAAGTTGGGCTAGGAGTCCACTACTTGCCTTCTCCTTCAAGAAAACGAATTAGGTCTTCTAAACACCTATAAGTACACCCTTATATCACTTGTAAATCATCCTTGCCTCATAGTAATTAGTCCTTAGGGATTTATTCATCAGAATTATTGTAGAGAGCAAGATGAAGTCTTTTATTATTTCCTTTAGTTTATTTCCTTCAGGTATGAACTAATTTTCCCATAGCTTGGGTTTTGCATCATGTATAAACTATGAATTCTAATTTCTTTCTATCTAAGTTTCTCTAGGAATTATATGTTTTAATTTGATATTAGCTTCTTACCTATATATTTGTTTATGTGTTTGGATTTAATGACTGTTTTCCTTGCTAGTGCACGAGTATAGGATTACGTTAATAGTAGTTAGATGATTACCTTAGCTAGGTGTCTAATTATTGAAACACCACATAACGTCTAGTGTCGATATTGGTCTTGACAACACTAATTCTAACTAGATAGTCAATAGGGTATAATTTAACCACTATCACCATGTATGGAAATTGATTGCTTAGGGCCTTGGTAGCGCTTGTTAGCCCTATTTGAACCAGCCTTGTGGTGTGTCCGTAGCCCCCTTAGTCGCTCTCAAGGTCTAAGGTATGGGAATTTAGAATACTAACTAAGTATCTAAGAGCTAATTATCTTCCTTGTTGACTAGATTTGATAGAAAGAATTAGAAGGATTAGTGCATACTAGCAAAAGCTAAGCTATACTTCTCATCTCATATTTCTTAGTATTTATTTTATTGTCTTTTATTTTTCATTAGTTTAATTCATAATCTCAAATTTATTCCTTTTATTTTCTGTCTTTTAATTCATTTCTTCTTACTCGTTATTATTTACCCATTCGTTTAACACACTAAGTCCCTGAGAACGAACTTAACTTATCATTAAAACTTGCATACGTCCTGTAATACTTGCAGTATTGTGCCTGTCTAGGGTGAAAGTGCATTATTTTCTGGCTTATTATTTATCTTATTTTTATCACACCCTAGGCGACACCAGTTGACCACTGGTGTGGTCGCTATATACAAGAGTTTTGGCGATCGATAATAGTTGTTGGAAGAAAAAAGAGTAAAAGAAAATTATTTAAACCTTTTGTTGAACGTGACTACGTAAGTGTGGTCGCTAGAGATAGACCAACCACTAGCGACCACGTCATTGGTCGCTAATGTTTTAAAAAAAAAATATCAGTCACCAAGTGGTCGCAAGTAAGAAGTTATCAGCGACCACAAGAGTGGTCGATAAAGGCATATTAAAGAAATATAAAAAAATAAAAATTATGTACCAACTTCAATAGTGGTCACTAAAAGGTATAAATCTTTTAGCAACCACTCAGGTGGTCAGTACAGAAGCTTCTAGCGAGGTTTTAAAACCCTTTAGCGACCACACTCGGTCGTCATTAAAAGGTTACGTAATAAATACGCAGCGGGTTGGGCAGAAACTTGCTCAACCAAGAATTCTCCATTTACTTATAACCCTTTCCCAAAAAAAAATGTATCTCCAAAAAATCTCACAATGGAGACGCCAATTTCCATCACCACCTCTAATTCTGCTACGGACACCACCAAGTATAGCCCAACCCATTGGTATTCATTTCCACCACTTTAATTGAGGTATTTCTTCCTAGTTTCATTCATAAAAACTTTTTTGGTACTTTATATTATTGTGTTTAGTATGTTAAGTTAAGGTAGTTGCATAATACATCTAATTATATATGATTATTTTCTATACTCTAAGAAATTTGTGTGATTTTTGGGGAAAAAAATTTGAGGTTTAGAAATATGGAACTGAAAAAGTTAGTGTCAGTTGTGTTAATCAATAATATATTAGATTGAATTTCAATTTTTTTTGGTTTAATTCACGTTTGTATGAGATTAAATGTTAATATAATTTACACAATTTATTCACAAAACTAGTATATCTATCTACATTATTTCGTATACAATTCAATGAAATCCAAATGGACTTGCCTAACAATAAAGAGTGAATTAAATCGAGAAGCAAGACTACTTTAGCTTTTGGTGAAGGGTGTTAAGAGTTTCATCGAATTTGCTTCTTCACACATGGATAGTTCTAATATGATTCGATATTCGTGTAATTAGTGCATGATTAATCGATAAATATTCTTGAGGCTAAGGCAACTATTTTGCGAAATGGGTTTTTATTGACATATGAAATTTGGAATTTGTATGGTGAAGTTGAACTTGTTCCCTTAAAATATCTTTTGAATATCGTAAATGAGAAGATGGTGAATGTAATAGATGATTTGAGGGGGCATTTTTAACAACGTAGACACAAAAATGGTAGACGAGAATATTTCACGAAGTAACATAAATTTATTTGATTTTTTGGTTGCGGAAATGGCACTTGATGGATTTTGTCCATTCTCAGGTCATAACAATATATATTTGAAAATCAAAGCATTAATCAAGATACTGTAACTCACTAATTTTTCCATTATTAGGTTTATTACATGAAAGAAGCATGTGATCCAGTGTTAACCAAAGAATTACATTATATGGCTAACGGTGTCAACCGTATATTGTGGAAATATGATTTGTGTGTCATAAAAATGAGGTGTTGTGGGTCTCGCTTGAGATAGGTGAACAATGTATCACTGTGGACTGCGGGGTTTGTTGTTTTATAGAAAGAGTTCATTGGTATGGTGAATTGGATAATGTATTCAAGGTGGATTTCTCAAAATAATGTTAGGTAAGATCTTCGAGTGCAAATGACATAACACTGAGAAAAGAAAAATTTGAAAAGAAGACGGTGTTACACGAACAACACTAGTTCATATTGGTATAAAGATGAGTAGTACATTCTACCAAATCAAGAAAAATATTGATGATCTAGTTCCCACTAAGGTATCACGACGCGGTGCGTGGAAAATTGTATGGGAAGTGAGTGATCGTCGTGGTTGGAGTTCAGATGTTCGAAGTATCGTGTCGACAATTGATACCTCTGAGCTGATACCTATTGTGAATCACACCGTGGAGATAGATAGATTAAGCATGAATAACGTAGAATACCCTGAATTTAGTCAAGTAATATGGAAGGCTAGTGTAAAACTCTATGCTATTAGGTATTAAGACACTAATGTAATATAAATAGGATTTGACATTGTGATGATATAGGATTGTTGAGGTTAAATGTCAATTTCATCACAAAATTCATTGTTTTTTCAACACCATAAATTAAGGAAATAGCTATAAATATATTAGGTCATTGTTCAAAACTCTAAAATAAAAATTATCCAAGAACTTAGTCTTATATATTGCAAGAAATAATTTTGATTATAGAAAGAAAAAAATAGGTTGAAACATTTGTCAAATAATTTAAGGTGTGCAGAAAATCTTGAAATCAAAAGTAAATATTTAAATAGTTAAATAACTAGAATTTATGTAAAATAACATATTTTAATTCTCAGGGATTAGTAAGTATATAATTAGACTTAGTATCTCCGTAATTTAATAATTATATAAACGGCTAAGCATACATTGTATAGATAAAACTAATGGGTTAGTATATATTTTTAGTTAAATCTAAGGTTTTCAATCTAAGTAAATAAGTGACTGAAAAAAAGTCTAGTATTATAGAAATTGCCAAAGAAAAAAATATAAATTTATTTAGTTTATTGTAATTCAAAAAAAAGGTTTTCAGAAAAAAAAGGATCTTTTAGTAACCCAAGTTTTTACATTAATGAATTTCTAGTTATATATAGTTTTTGGAAAAAAATTGTAAAAACAAAACTGGCACAAGTATCAAATAAATTATTAAAATATTGCTTATTAAATAAATAAATTTTGACCTGAAATCAACCCCCCCTATTAAGCTAAAAAGAAACTCAAACTTGTCAGGAAATAATTTCAACTAATGGATAAGATCCTTAGGGTCCTCAATTATTTCAGTCAAGGTTTGCAGTAACGAAGCTAAATCCACCCCATATATTACACAATGATCTACCGTAACATTTACCTAGAAAAAACACAATTCCCAAAGGGCGGTGGGTAATAGATTGTGGTGCTTCTAATCACATGACCGGTAATGTCCACTTGTTCTCTGAAATTAGTACATGTCCTTCTCATAATGTTAATACTAGATGCTGGCTCTTCCACCTTTGTTTGTTTGGTTGGAAGACCTATAATGTGTATTTGGTTGGAGTAGAGGAGATGTCTACTTTACACTCCAATGGTATTTGGGATTTAGTTGACCTTCCAAGTGGAAGGTCTCCAGTTGGTTGTTGATAGATGTTTACCGTGAAGGTCTCTCTAAATGGTAAAGTAGATCGCTTGAAGGTGAATATGAATAACATGCCATGTGTTTGCCACTTATGAGTTGATATGGTTTAGAAAGTTACTTCCAAAAACTAAATTTGTTTGACCTAATTCTATGAAACTTATATGTTATAATTGGGCCTCCATACACATTCCTTTATATGGTATTTCATGAACGTATTAGGCCCATTGAGGTTGATTGTCATTTCACCAAAGATAAGGTTTTATCAAAAGAAATTGTAACATCTTATATTAGTTTAAGTGATCAGTTAGTTGACTTATTTAAATATCTGAGAGGTCTTAGAGTTGAGTATATGTGTGACAAGCTAGTCATATATAATATATATACACTCCAGTTTAAGGGGGGGGTGTTAAAGTGTAGTACAATTAGTACAAAGCCTCCTAGTTCTCATTGGTAGATTAGTACATAACATGCTTTTGTCCATTAAGTAGTATACTCTATTATCGGTTGTGGAATAGCTTATGTGTGTTGTAATATATATATATATATATATGAAATACTAGTATATAAAGACTCTAATTATTAGGTATTAAGACACTAATATAAAATATATATAGGATTTTACATTGTGACAATATAGGATTGTTGAGGATAAATGTCAATTTCATCAAATAACTCATAATTTTTCAACAACAATAATTTAAGAAAGAGTAGTGATATATACCACCCAAAATCATATCACCCAAATACCACCCAATGACGTGGCGTGAATTGGTTGGTTATAAATCATTAATTAGATCAAGAAAAGAAATAGATTACGATTTATAGCCAACCAATTCACGCCACGTCATTGGATGGTATGATTTTAGGTGGTATATATCATTACTCTATAAAAAGTTGACAATTAATATATTAAGTCATTGTTCAAAACTTTCCAAAAGGTCTATCACATATTTTAGTCTTATATTTTTCAAGGAAGAAGATAGGTTAAAACATTTAAATATATTAAAAGTAAGTAAAAGTGTGTAGAAAATCTCGATGTCACAAGTAAATATTTAAATAGCTAGAATTTATGTAAATAACATATTTTGATTCGCAAGACTTTGTATATATGTAACTAGGCTTAGTATATATCTAATATATAACAACATAAAACGGTTAAGTATACATGTAGATAGATAAGATTAAAGGTTAGTATATATATTTAATTAAATCTATGGTTTTCAATCTAAATAAATGAGTCACGAGTCTGGAAGTGCTTATTTTAGAGTAAAAAAACGTTTTTAGAATAAAATTTAAAATTTAAAAAAATTATTAAAAATCATTTTGATATTTAAAATTATTTTAAGTGCTTTTTTCTATCTCATAAAAGTGCTTTTAGGGTAAAAAAAAACTCTTAAAATATTAGAAAAACTTTTAAATACTTTTCCAAAAAAACACTTCCAAACGGACACTTATTAACATTGCCAAAGAAAAAACAAATGTAATGGGGGAAAATTATTTATTTATTTATTGACACAAAATATATTAAATGACGAAGAAAAAAGTATACCTTTTTTTAGTTTAATGTAACGGAAAAAAAAAGTTAAAAAAATAGTATCCTAAAATTTTACATTAATGAATTTCTAAAAAAATATTAAAATAAATAATAAAAATAGTATACCTTATTGGCACAAGTATTAAAATAAATAATAAAAATATTATTTATTACATAAATAGATTTATTATCAAAATTAAAAAGGATAAATAACACACAATTCTAAAAAATTACAAAAAAATATTTATGATTACATACTAAATTAATATCATAACTAAAAAGTATACAAATAAATAAAAAGACATTTGTTGTTGTTTCTTTTTAAAAATTGTATTAGATATATATTAGTATAAAGGTATAATTTATAAAAAGTTATCTGAAATTTATGAAAAAAATATTCATTATTAGTAAAAAATTATGAGTTGTTGTGAAAAGTTATCTTTTAATATAAAAATTTAATAAACAAATAAACAAAATATTTAATGTATTGAAATATTTCCTATTATACATTCTATTAAATTAGAAATTTTTCAAATTGATCCCTAACAAAAGGGGGGGGGGGGGGGGGGGGGGGGGGGAAACAAGAACAACCCATCGATCTCTATATATAGTAAGAATAATAAGTGAATTAGCACACAAACTATCTTTCATCCATTTCAAGAATATGGCAGTATTAATCCCTCTATTCATCGTAAATTTCCTTATCTTAGGACACCATATAGAAGCAAACATAGTTGAGAGCACCTGCAAATCCACACCAAACTATCAACTCTGCGTTGCAACTCTTTCAAAAGACCCACGAAGCTCAACCGCAGACGTTAGAGGTTTGGGTTTAATTGCAGTGGATATTTTGAAATCCAAGACATTAGAAATCATAAAACAAATCAACACATTAAAGCAATCGAACCCGGGTTTGATATCCTCATTAAAATTATGTAGTGAGGTTTATGATACAGTATTGCAAGCTGATATCCCAGAAGCCATTGAAGCTTTGACTAAAGGAAATCCTAAATTTGCTGAAAATGGTGTCGCTGATGTATCTGTTGAAGCTCAAAACTGTGAAAATAGTTTAAATGGCCAGAAAATTACTGCTTTGACTAATATGAATAAAGGTGTGGATGATTTTGCTAATGTTACAAGAGCTATTATTAGGATTTTATTGTAATACTAATAGAAGATAGACCACATTTATTTATTTTCATAATTTCTATTTCAATAGTTATACTCATGAGAATTTTGGTTTATCATGAAAAATTGTTTCCTGCAAATTTTATATAAATAATGACTATACACAACACATCATAAACCAACTTCTTTTTTCCGTCATAAACCTAACTATTTTAGTGTTTTTTGTTAATAAGAAGCATATATTTTTTCTTTGCAAAAACCAAAGGAGAAGATGTAAAAAAAAAAAGAGTTACGTTAATTTTTTATGATAGTGTTCGTTGCGATGTTCGGAGAAGGACTTTTAAATAAAAAAACTTTAACTTGCGTAACTTGGAGGCTGAATCTTGGACATTTGGATTCAAATTGCCTAATCATAGAAACTGAATACGAAACAATTGTTTACCAGTTATTGACTTGTGGGTTGTGCATTACTACAAATCTTCTTTTTAAGTATAAAATCTTTAGGGACGATGTGATATCCTCTCTATTGTATTGCTTATAGGGGCAACCCATGTGTGTCACCCTGTTCGGGTTAAAAAAAATTAAAATGGGTCACTAGTAGCGACAGACTATTTTTGGTAGTACTGTTATCAGGGACGTTTTGTCCGTGAAAAAAATTATCTTTAGGGGATAAATCCATTTTTGTCCCTAAATATTGTTATATCTAGGGACGAAAATATGTCGTCCATCATAGTGACATTTAAGAAGAAAAAGCTATTATTAGGGACGACTTTTTGTCATTCCTAAAAAGTTATGCGAATTTCAAGCTACAACTTGGGAAGATTTGTTCATTTAATCAAATTTTCCACCCAAAAATAAAACCCTAACAAAAAAAAGACATCTTCCCTATCACTAATCCAAACTACCGAAGATTCGTCGATCCTATACCGAAGATCACAATATCTTCCTCCACGTGTGAGACCCATTTTAAATCAAATCATCCACAAAATTTTCCAAAAAATGGTATTTTCTCAAATTTTATCCTTTTTTAATATATTTATTTTTAAATAGTATTATCAGTTTGTATTGATTGTATATAAATATTGTATATTATGGTGGTTTATATAAATAATCTATTATATTATATGTATTTATGATATAATTTTACGAAATAATTTCACAGAACTTTATTTTACGTAATCAGATTGGTCAGATTATGCGGGTTTTCTAACCCGATGCACACCCCTAGTTCTAGTAGAACTTAATTTTGCAATTAATGAAATTGAATGAATGATAAAGATGAACAAAACATGTTGGTTCATGATTGGGAACATCGTGAATTTTTTTTATCACCTGTTTTGTTATCTTTCTTATTCATTCCATTTGTATTAATAGCATAAAGTGTTAAATAAATGTATGTTACTAATGGAAATCTCTTATTTTATTAGAAAATGACACAAAAAACATCATTGTTGGCCTAAACAAATGAGATAAAATGAATGGTGAGAACTATAGCCTTTGGAAACTCAAGATACATTTATGTTTTGAATGAGCAAGATATTCTTAAGGCTATTAACAATGTCATGGCTCAGCCTAAGGAAGGCAACACAACAGAAGGGACATAGAGGCTTATGAAAAGTGGAAAAAGAAAGATTCCACTACAAGAGGCATCTTGATAGGCTCTATGAATGACGGTCTTGTCTATGAATGTCAACGATACCCCACTGCTCACAATATATGGAACGCTCTTAATGAGAAGTACACTGGTACGACTGTGACTAAGTTGCGTCAATTGACCATTAAGTTTGACACTTACAAGAAGAAGCCTAATCAAACCATGCAACAACATCTTTGGGATATGTCTTACATGATTAGGGAACTTAAGACTGCATGTCATAACCTTACTGATGACCAACAGGTTCAAGCTGTGATCCGATCTCTTCAAAATAACTAGGAGCATTTGAAGATAAACTTGACTCACAATGACAATATCAAAACTTTTGATGATGATGCTCGTCATGTGATGTTGGAAGATGAACGTCTAGATGCAATTAAGCCCACGGTCAGGCTTATGTTGCTGAGTCAAGTTCCCACAAATGTTCTGGCAATAAGCGCAAAAATAATGGGAAAAATAATAGAAATTAGCATGTTTACAAGAAGAACGGGTGGTAACAATAAGGGAAAATGTTTCCGTAAGAAGAAAGAAAAAAGTTAAATGAAATGCTATAATCGTGACAAATTGGGTTACTTCGCTCGCGAGTGCAGCGAGCCTAGAAAGGTAGAAATGTCATTTACTTCTTGTAACTTTACTTATGTTACCAGTATTGTACTGCTAGTTGATTCTAATCCTTTGTGTAATGTGGATCAAGAGAGACAGACCATGTAGCCAAAGACCGAGAGGCATATTTAGAGTTCCGTCGGATTCCAAAGGGAACGAGGTGGATATATGTAGGAGACAACAATAAAGTTGAAGTAAAAGGAGTTGGCACCTGCGAGGTGGTCAAACCTTGTACCTGCATGATGTATTTTACGCACCTGATATTCGACAGAACTTAGTCTCGGTCATTGTTCTTCTAGGATTAGGTTTTAATATGCATTTTCATAACAAACAAGCAGATATCTATCATGACGCTAAGTATTATGGTTCTGGTTTTATTTGTCATGCTTTAATTGTACTAGACGGTGATAACTCATTTAATAGTTATTATTTAAGTAATTGATTTTCTACCAATACTTCTATTAATTACCAGTACTGTACTGCTAGTTGATTCTAATCCTTTGTGTACTGTGGATGAAGAGAGACAGGCCATGTAGCCAAAGACCGAGAGGCATATGTAGAGTTCTGTCGGATTCCAAAGGGAACGAGGTGGATATATGTAGGAGACAACAATAAAGTCGAAGTAAAAGGAGTTGGCACCTGCGAGGTGGTCAAACCTTGTAACTGCATGATGTATTTTACGCACCTTACATTCGACGGAACTTAGTCTCGGTCATTGTTCTTCTAGGATTAGGTTTTAATATGCATTTTTATAACAAACAAGCAGATATCTATCATGATGCTAAGTATTATGGTTCTGGTTTTATTTGACATGTTTTAATTGTACTAGACGGTGATAACTCATTTAATAGTTATTATTTAAGTAATTGATTTTCTACCAATACTTCTATTAATTACCAGTACTGTACTGCTAGTTGATTCTAATCCTTTGTGTACTGTGGATTCAAAAGCGACAGACCATGTAGCCAAAGACCGAGAGGCATATGTAGAGTTCCGTCGGATTCCAAAGGGAACGAGATGGATATATGTAGGAGACAACAATAAAGTTGAAGTAAAAGGAGTTGGCACCTGCGAGGTGGTCAAACCTTGTAACTGCATGATGTATTTTACGCACCTGACATTCGACGGAACTTAGTCTCGGTCATTGTTCTTCTAGGATTAGGTTTTAATATGCATTTTCATAACAAACAAGCAGATATCTATCATGACGCTAAGTATTATGGTTCTGATTTTATTTGTCATGCTTTAATTGTACTAGACGGTGATAACTCATTTAATAGTTATTATTTAAGTAATTGATTTTTTACCAATACTTCTATTAATTCTAATGTAGAAGTGTATGGAATGCTAGACTATGTCATATTGAAAAAGACCGTATGAATTTTTTGGCTAAGGCAAACCTTTTGGGTTCGTTGACTAAAGTCTACTTGCCAACTTGTGAAAATTGCCTAGCATGCAAAGCAAAACGAAAACCATTTGGAAAGGCTAAACGAGTCGAGTACCCATTACAAGTAATTTATTCAGACATTTGTGGACAATGAGTGCTCAAACACGTGGGGAACCTTATTTCATCACTTTTATAGATGATTTCACTAGGTTTGGTTATGTCTACCTGATTTCTCATAAATCTGAAGCATTGAAATGTTTTGTGACATTTGTCAATGAAGTAGAAAACCAGTTAGAGAGGAAGGTGAAAACCTTAAGAACCGATCGTAGATGTAAATATCTATCTGACCAGTTTAAATAACTGTGTGATGTAAAAAAATAGTAAGACAACTTACAATTTCTAGAACACCACAAAAAAATGGCGTCGCTGAAAGGAGGAATTAAACACTCCTAAAATGGTTAGGGCTATGATGGCACAAGCTAACCTTCCAATATCTTATTGGGGAGATGTCTTGCTTACCGCCTCTGATATTCTTAACCGTGTACCCACAAAGACTATTCTATCAACTCCTTATGAATTGTGGGCGTGTAGAAAACCTAATCTGTCATACTTGCGACCCTAGGGGTCGGCAGGCTATGTTCATGATCTATCTCATAAATATGGGAAGTTAGGTCCAAGAGGCAAGAAGTGTATATTTATTAGATACCCATATCACTCTAAAGGATATGTGTTTATTGGTGAACATAACGATTGGGGTCTTACTGAAATTGAGTCACGAGATGTCACATTTTTAGAGAATTATTTTCCTAGCAGAGGTGAGGTTTATATGAAATCTATTTTAAGTGAATTAAATGAGATTCCGGAAGATGGTATGCCAACAAATGTGACACCTGATGAGGTAACACACACTTAAGAAATAGAGATGGACACTCTTCTACATCTTAAGACGGAAGAAACCATTGCATCATCTAATAATCCTATTTCTCAAGATTCTCAACCTAAGAGAAGTGCTAGAGTTTTAGTTCCTCGTCACCTGTTTGAAATTGAAGAAGAAGTATTTATGATAACTCCACAAGATGAAGAAGAACCTCGAACAATTAATGAAGCACTTTCATTTCCTGTTAATAATGAATGGCAAAAAGAAATGAAAGAAGAAATGGAGTCGATGAAAAAACCCAGGTATGGAAACCGAAGTTATTATAGAAGAATTGAATAGTTTAGAGAATTTAATGGCGGAACCGCAGTTATCACTGAAGAAACAGAGAGATTTCTTAACGAATCCGCTTCGCAGCTTGATATAATTATATCAAAATCATAGTCTAGTTTTATGAATTCGTTTTTTCTGTTTAATTTATAGTTTTTAAATTTAATTTACAGAGCAAAATAAATCATATTTTGGATGTTACTTCGAAATTCGTCTCAATAACCTCAATAACTTTGTATTCATATCATAGCTAAAAACAAAGAAAACAACAACAACAACAACAACAACAACAACAACAACAACAACAACAACAACAACAACAACAACAACAACAACAACAACAACAACAACAACAACAACAACAACAACAACAACAACAACAACAACAACAACAACAACAACAACAACAACAACAACAACAACAACAACAACAACAACAACAACAACAACAACAACAACAACAACAACAACAACAACAACAACAACAACAACAACAACAACAACAACAACAACAACAACAACAACAACAACAACAACAACAACAACAACAACAACAACAACAACAACAACAACAACAACAACAACAACAACAACAACAACAACAACAATAATAGAATAAAATTTAAAGACAAATGGAAAAAACCACCCCCTAATAAATTTAAAATAAACCGTGATGCTGCTTTCTTTGATAAAGGATCAGCAATTGTTTGTATTGTAAGAAACACTAATGGTGATTTCATAATAGGACAAAGTTGAAAAATTGAAGCCGAGTCAGTAATTGAGGCAGAAGCAATGAGTCTTCAAAGCAACTAAGTTGGCATCGAAATATCCTTTTGGAAGCACTATCATCAAGAATGACAATGAAACGATCATGAAGGCCCTATTTTCTAGACAAACAATTCCATGTCATTGTATTCATAATTTATTTTGTAATATTTACTTTTTTGCGGAACGATATAATACTAGTGTTACTCTTGTGCCTAGGAGTAGAAATCTGGAAGCCGACTGGGTTGCCAAACAAGAGTTGTTAAGCACTTGGTTTGGTAATTGAGATTCTCTTATTCCTCCGCAGTTGTTTTGTATCGAGTTGATACGAGCCTTTAGAGATAGGCTAAATTGTAATCGTCCAGTTTATCTATCTTTATATTATGATTTCGAACAATACATATTTGTTGTCTTTTATTTGTATAAACCAGTAAAACAATATAAAAACTAATGCAAAAATAAAATAAAAGTAAATAAATAAATAACTTTACTTGTCGAGACTCGGATTGGATCCAATGTCTTTAAGGTATTTAGGCCACGTACCGGTGTCTTACGTTTGTTCGCTTCAACCTCCAGGATACAACGACAAAAACTATTCAAAAGAAACTGACACACGAATTCTTAAGTATTTCGACGAACTTAATAATGCTGCTTCTTTCTATCTCTCTCTTATAATTTTAATGTTTTGAAAAATGAATGAATAAAATGATTGAGTTGCCCAACTATCTATAGAAGATGAAAAGGTGGATTTGGAAAGAGTTGTGATGGTTCATTTGAAGATACGGTATATAAAAAGACACAACGTTTGAAGACCAAAGCATAGGTTGGTCCAGATGGTATGAATGTTTGGCCCAAAAGCCTACCACCCTGGAGGCCCAAGTTTAAACGTATCAATATTCGAGAATCATTTCTTTAGAATGAGTCACCCATTGTCATCGTAAACATGGTTATCACTTAGGTAATCTCATTTGACCAACAATATATATAGGGGCGGAGGCAGGAATTTTTGTAAGGGGAGGCAAGGGGGTTTGGGGGCAACGCCCCAGAAAAAAAAAATTTGTCTTAAATTTCTTTATAAGTCAATATATTATGTAAAATTGCAAAATATGTCCTTATATTATGCAAAATTGTACTATAGGTCCCTATATTTTGTAATATTAAAATATAAGTCTTATTATTATTATTTTTAAAATTAATTACTCTATAAATTCTTTTTTTTAATAAAAAGTAACATATATTATATGTAAAAAAAAAATTATATAATTAAAGTAATTTATAACTTAATAGAATAAATTTTAAAAATTAGGGGAGGCCAAATAAAGATTTTAAAAAAATTTGGGGACTATTTACTTATAATTTTAATGTTTAGTTATATTTTTTTTAGAAAATTCAGGGGTATATATATAATGTGTATAATACCGTTTAGCTATTGCTGTAAATTAGTATGATTCGATTATAGATGAAAGTGGAGAATGAAAATGTAAAAATTAAAGTTATTTGGAAGGTGAACTTAAGGTCTAAATTTTGAACTTTAATGAAAAGAATAATGGCTCTGCAAATGGAGATGGCTCTATATGCTCATTTTATCTGCTCGTGTAGGGTATCAAAGAAGGATGGTATGATAGATGTTATCCTTGTGATAGTTGTCACAGGTATAAATACTATTTCTTCTTCAGTATAGGAAACAATTTTCTGTACAATTTATTACATTTAAGGTGAAAATTGTTTAATTAACACAATACATGACACTTCCACTATGTATCTTGCAGATGTTAGTGATTATAAACAATCACTCCAACTCCAAAGTCTGAATGAAGAAAAACAGAAAATACACATGGAGGTTTGTCCCCAGTCCCTCAACTTCTTCTGATACAGTTTTGACCCCATTTTCTCACATTTCCGAGCATTTCATGTATATAGGTCTTGAGAGGTGGAAGAAGAGTCTGTGTTCCTATATTCGCTCTTGTGGTTGGGGATGTCATACCTCTGAAAATTGGTGACCAGGTAATTTAATTGCTAATAATAATTATTATCTTTTTTCTTTATGTACATGACTTTCTAATGATCTTGATTTCTGATTTATCACAGAGACCAGCTGATGGGGTTATGATTTTCGGTCACTCTTTTGCAATCAGTGAAAGCAAAATTGTAAGTATTGAAGGCAGTTTAGTTATCTTTCAAACTAATAACTGATTTGAGTATTTGCTCACTAAGTTTTACCTTTTGACATTTTAGATCCTTAAAAATACCAACGTTGTTTGTATAGCAGATATTAAAGTAGATTAATTTTGTTTATTAGGTACGATTGAACGGGGTTGCCACATTAATTAAGGTGGGATATAAGGAGATGTCCAAAACCAAAAGTTACTTGGAAAATTATTCGGTACAATAATATTAAAAAAGCTGTTTTTGTCGGTGGTGAAACCTTCTCGAGAGCCTCTAAGCTCAAACCGTCAAAGGTACTTGTGGTTGTGGGTCTCAATATTTATTGTAATTAATTATATCGTACCTCAGCTTGGCAAACAGTTCCATCGGTCCGGTTCTTATCGGTTTTATGACATATCGGGCCGGTCTAGTCTACCAATCCTAGCATTACCGGTCTGGTCGGGTTCTTGTTTACCAAATATGTATAACCGGACCGTTAAAGAACCGGGCCAGTTGTAACTTTTTTTTTTTTTTTTACGAATTGTTTTCTATACTTGTATTTTTAAAGTGAACAATAGACCATAAATTAGATAGGAATTAAGTACTACATAAAAGTAATCTATTTACCATTGTTAAGAGAAGTATACAACAGGAAACATTTGAAAAATTTAAGAACAAGAAAAGGAAAGAATAAGTACACGTTGAAAAATAATGAAACATAAAAACTAAATGTCCGTTTGAGATTGATTATTTTTTAGGTAAAAGCGCTTTTTGATTAAAATTTATATATTTGTAAAAAATATTAAAACATATTTTGACATCTAAAATCACTTAAAGTGATTATTTTAAGTGATTTTTTTAAAAGTGATTTTTAGAATTTAAAATATTACTATGGATTTAAAATCACTTGGGTCTGATTGGTACGCGGTAATTAATTTGGATAGGAATGGAATAAGTTAAGTAATTAAAATACTATGAGAATCAAATAACCTTGGTAATTATTGTACCATGCTTGATATACAATAGGAATAAGAATGGAAATAAATTGAATGATTCCATTCCTATACTTGATAACAATATTACTACATAAAGATTAGGAATAAATTTTAAAAAATTACAAAATTATCCTTATTTAATAAATTAAATATACGATCGATGTCTTAATTAAGCTTCTGAAATTTATATTAAATTATAACAAAAAAAAATGCAAAATATTTTTGATACATGAATGTTCACATTATCTTTAAAAAATAATTACTTAACAATCCACCATCTAGTTTATCTAGTTTATACCAAAATGCTAGAACTCCATCTAGTGCTGTTAGAACTCATAATTTCAAATTGTTAACACTTGGCTCCTGCCACACTATGCCACACTATTCAACGTAAAGAATATCACAAGTTTAATTGATATTAGAATCGCTTAATTATTTTCGTTGGGATTTTGTTAGTCATAAACACAACATGCATAATTATCCCAATCTTAACTAATACAAAAAGGTTCATTTTCTTTTTATTGCAATACATATGATATTGTTTTACTATTTTGCATGAACCGAGGACCAATAATGCAATTTACCCAAATATGAATATTTTTAAAAGAGCACTATCATTGAATAAAGAAGAAACATCAAGATATATAATTTCTCAATCAGTAAATTGCACTTTAGAAGTTTAAATGGATGATTACTTGGGAACGTACTGTCAAGAAAATATAAACCTCCATCGTATGATTCACTATATCAATTCAAATTCTTATTATAATTGTCATAAATTTCTCCACTGTACAAAATTCAGAAACTACATGTATATAAATAAATTTGTGTGGCGAACCATAAAAAAATTCTCCTCGATTTTACTATTGACATGAACTTCGAGACTTTAAACTTCATTGGAAGTTCAAGCATTAAGTTTGTTATACGAAAAAAATAGCAGAGTATACAAAACATATATTGTTTAACTCAGCATTGAATATGTATTCCATCAAGAGTTGGCATTTCTGATTCAGCATCCTAGCTGAATGTTCCATCATTAAATCTGAGGTCAAATTCTGCTTGATCTTGAGGAATAAATCAACAGTGTTTAACTGAATTTCACTTTATTGAAAATAAGAAGCAATTTGATCTGCATATACATTTGCTTGTGCAAAAACATTAAGTAAATCCGAGAGATTGAATATTGGATCTTGCATCATCCAGAAAGAATGTAGCCAATACAGACAGAACTCTTCATACGGTCAGATGAATCCCCATCACACCCATTTATCGATTCTTTATCAACCATGTATCAATTCTTTATTCCACTGGTAATTATCAATTTATTATTAAAATTGCTTAATAATAACCCTTTAACACTCTACTGTGAGTAATTAATTTCTGCAATATTTTACTAATAATCATAGGTATAAGCATAAAGAAATCATAAAAGAAAAAAAATCTTATGAAAGGTCTAGTGCTTCCATTCTTCTACAATATTGTTAACATGAATATATAATTTATTACCAGATCGATGGGCTTTTTCGAGCTTCCATTCTTCTACAACTCGAAAAGTCGGGTTATATGCTGGTAATTAGTACTAACCTATTTTTAATCAACATATAAAACAGTCTAGTGCTACCTAGATCTTTATCACAAATCTTATGAAAGGTTACGATGAAAAGATTCACAATCCTACGCTCTTCCAGATCAGTATGATCAAAAAATATTACCATAATTTCTGAAAGGCCAGATTATCACGTTCATCCTCCTCTGTCACAAGAAATCTTCTAGGTTCACCCTCCACATCACTAGCGTAGCTTTTAGGTACACCAATCTCTGCATCAATTTCAGGTTCCTCCCCTACATCACAAAGAGATTGTCCAGCTGCCTGATTCTCCTCCTCTTCAAGAGAAAACATATGAACTAGTATCTCACCAGTTTCAATAAATATGTTTTCTTAATTTAAATAAATATGTTTAAATTCTTCATTCTCTTCATTGTAGGTTGTACCATCTCCCCAGGCTGCAAAGATACTGTGCTGCAGCTTATAATCTGTTTGTAGGTTGCTTTATCTCCCAGGATGCAAAGATACTCTGCTGCAGCTTATATAGTTTTTGGCATAAAAAAGTAAAACTCATGGTAATTGAATGGAACAGGCTTTGATTTAACCCGACATAAGTACAGCAAGTACTACATATAAAGTAGCCTATATGTGCAACAGAATCATGGAGCTTTATAAGAGATGGTGATTGAGGCATTTCCATTTCGTAAATCAATTAGAAGAAAATAAAACTGCAACATCTTCAACAAATTGAGATGGTGAAAGATTGAGAGAAAGACAATTTTATGAAAGCAGGAGCAGCTATAAAAGAAGCAAATGAAGGAAGCTTGAACAAGTTTTGGTTACTGCTACCATCTAATTCACTCCTTGAACTCATGGCCATGACCTCTGAAAAAATGGATCTCAGACTTAATTTGTGTACAATATAACCCCTCACTTGCTACACCTCACCATACACTCGTCTTTATAAAACACTCCCGACATAAATACTAAAGTAAATACGAAAAGAATATAATTTAAATTTGTCTAACATTCAAACAAATCTAGTTAATTCGTAGAAATAAAGTCAGATGCTAACATTTTAAAAAACAAACATGTTTAAGAACAAAAAATACTATTTTTGACTTTTAAATTTTCCCATCTCGGATTGATGTAACCAGCACATGTCGCTCATCCTCATTCATGGAAAAGAAAAACTCAGTTAGATCGTGATCTCGAGCAATACGATATCCCACATTAACAACATCACAAGTAGCAAGACCTGACATCTTACGTAATTCTGAAGAGATTTGTTGTCTTTTGTCTGAAATCATGGCATCAACTCCAATTGATTTGCTAAACATTTCTGCAGCTTTAGCTATTTCGTTTCCAATTACAGAAGCAGCACTTTGCATTCCATTCATCATACTTGCCACATTATCTTCACTTTTTCTTTGTTTTTTCTTCTTTTGGGTGGAAACTTCCTCACTTGTTGGAGAATTCATACCCAAGGTTGGTGAAGCAGCAATGTCATTAGGTTCACTATTTGTCATACCTTCAAAATAATTTTCTTGATTCTCAGCCTCCTCTTTCTGTATTTCTTCCATCATCTCGTTAGGTTCTCGAGCATGTTCTCCCCTGGCTCGATCTTTCCCAAAAACATCAAGCAACTCGTCCCAAAATGGAAATGGTTTGGTTTTCCAAATTCCAGCTTTTGGATGACTCTGTACAAGGATATTGATATACATTACTAATCAAAAATATATTTACAATTATATTTACACTTGAGAAACAAAAAAAAACACACCTGCAAATATGTATCCCATACTGCTTTGTCAGCGGTGAGGCATTTCGTGGCCGGGTCAAATCCAAATCCACTAGTATGTGGGCCACATAACATGTCAAACACAGTACCAAAGTCGCGTTTTAAAATCTTGATTCGTGACTCAATGTGTGGTTTACCTTTTAAACCTGCCGTAGGTAAAGAAACTTGCAACTTCTGCTCAGGGTGACTTAAGTAGCCCGGTTTAAAACCATTTTCGGCCTTGTATAAGCCCGAATTCACCATGTCAACAAGTGCAGAAATAAGTGACAAATCCTCATTAACACTCCACTTCCTTTTGTTTTTTCCAGGGCCTTTTGAACCTTGAGGAGTGGTGTCCATTTATGAACCTGTAAATGACATTATAATTATAATTTTACCATAAACTAAAGTAAACAAATTAGCATTGTCTCTAAATGACACAATAAAAAATAAGGTATAAAATCAAAGCAAAAATTATTTTCAATCAAGATAACACGTGTAATAAGCCCCAAAGTTAACAAAACCTTAAACCAAATGACAACTTATGCATTATTTCTATGAGCCATCCAAGTATTAAACATGTCTATAGCAAGATTTTCCCTAAAATTAGTCCACTCTTCGGATGTATCAATAGATGTTACTACATCCATTTCATTGCTCCAATTGAATTGCTCTTCACCCTCCATCTCATTAACATTCTCAAATGGATCGATGTCATCTCTTGTCTTATAAAATTATGTAACAAACAACATGCCATTATTATGCGAGAATGAATTTTGATTGGATAATATGATGGACTTCTAAGAATCGCCCAACGTTTTTTAAGTATGCCGAAACACCTCTCTATTACATTTCTTGCTGAAGAATGCTTCATATTAAAATACTCCTTAGAATTGTTAGGATGATTTCCATTTCTCCATTCGTTTAAATGATATCTTTGGCCTCGATATGGAGCAAGAAATCCCTCAGCATTTGTATATCCAGCATCAACAAGATAATAACAACCTGCATATATTATAAATATATAACGGTTAGTCGTATAAGAATATCTTCATATTTAAAAAAGAATTCATGAGTTAAAGTTCTTACCACGAGGAACCACTAATCCGTTATTCTTATCCAGTGCAGCTCGTAATACTCTACCATCAGCAGCAGACCCTTCCCAGCCCGGTAAAACGTAGATGAATTGCATATCCTGTGAGCATACTCCTAATACATTGGTCGCAATCTCATTTTTTCCTGTTCGATATCTTGGCTTATCTTGTAAAGGTACACAAACTCTTATATGAGTACCATCAAGAGCACCTAAGCATCCTTTAAACTATTTCCATCTCTCATCCGTAGAATTTTCAGGCACGGGTTCCGGTTTCTTAAGCAATTCACTTTGAAGTCTAATTATGGAGTTAATTACCTTACCAAAATACCTACTAATTGTCTCACCTGATCGTCCAAAGTTTGCACTAATAACTCTTTGTTTTTGGTGATGTGCTAATATATGTAAGGTCATAGCTACTTGTTCATCAACCTCCATATTTTTTGTTCGAGACAAGGCACCAATTGTTTCAAGTCGAGAACACAAACGTACAAAAGCTTCCCTATTCATTCTATATAGACTCAAACAAACAATATCACTTGCGTATACTGTTTTTTCAATATATTTTCTACTCTGGAAAAAATTACACTCATACCTTGATCTTAAACACACAGATTTATTGATGTTCTCTATAATCCCTAACATGTAAAGAAAGAACCAATTTACTAGTTGCATTATACTCAACCAAAATATTAATAACGCAAGATTTTTTCTTCTTCTAATCATCTTTTTGGTCACTAAACTTAATCTTGCCATCTTTCCTGTAAGATGTCAATACTTACACTACATCATAAAATCACAAAAACAAATATAACTATAGTAAAGCTTAATTAACTTATTCACTGCTACTGACATGTTATGATAATGGATTTATTAAATATATTGTCAACGATCTGAGATAATGGCTATATTAAATATATTGTCAACGATCTAAGATAGCGGCTGTATTAGGTATATTGTCAAAGAAAGATTGCAAAACGAACTTATTCATATAGCATCCTAATCTTTATATGTAAATTACTTAAAAAATCTACTTTTTGGACAAATTAAACACAATATAATTATCAAAATACTGTACACAAAATCAAAAGGTTAGACGGTACCTTTATCTTTATACGGTAAAGAATCTAACACTGCATTTGGACAAAGCGAACCCAGTCATATATCTTTATTCTTTAAAGTATTATTTTTTTATTAGCAAAATCTAACTTCAAAGTGAACACAATATTCCACCAATAATTATCAATTTTTTATTAAAATTGCTTAAATAATAATCCTTTATATATTCAATGGCAATTATTTTCAGCAATATTTTACTGAAAAACATATATATAAACATAATGAAATCATGATAAAAAATATAATACAGTAAAGAATCAATAAGCAGTGTTAAAAGATATAGGATTGTACCTTTTTGCTAAGAAGAAGAAAGCTCAGGCGGCGTAGGAGGTGAACAGAAAAAGAAGATAAAGAAGCGTATAAAAATTCTGTCTAAAATAAAGAAGTGTATTTGTAGAATTGATAAGGATATATTAGTCCGTATAAAATAAAGTATGATTCCTAATCTAAATGGAATGGTCTAATACCATGGGGAGGGGATGGAATGAATGTTACCATGTTTGTGGGATTAAAAAGTCTATGGTAATAAAAATCCTATTATTTTAAGCACCTACCAAGTATAAGAATATAATTTACTAAGGAATCAAATTTCATTCCTTATATCATTACAACTTACCAATCGGACCCTTTAAGTAATTAAACGGGTATTAAAACTCAACTCTTTACACGGGAGGAATATCGTATTGGTGTAAAAATAAAGATAAGAAAAAAGAAAAAAAAATCTCTCTCTAAAAGAGGCGCTAATCAGAGTTCAATATCAAATCGGAAAGCGGAACAAGCAACAGTCTATTACAACATATCTAATCCAACAACGGTTTGTTAAGCAAGGACCTTGTCTTCTTACAGGTATTTTGTAAAGCGTTTTCATTATTCAGTCCTTAAGGATTTTAGGGTTTGAGACTATGAATCCAACGTCGGATGGTATTCAATTGCATAAAGTAAACAACATCTCTCATCGTACCTACACAGGAATGATGAAGAGGCATCTGATTTACCTTTGGGATAGATTAAGAACTAATGAACACGAAGTAAGAGGATCAAACTGGGCTAGGTCAAGTCTGGACACCGATAAACGGCAATTGACTCGATAAGGAATTTATACATCAGACTACATATTTCAATTGGAATATTTCCTAGACTTAGGTTTTGTTATTACGAAGAATATAATCAGGCAAAATACAATACGGGAGAACAAGAACACTTGGAATTACAGAAAGAAATCTAGATGCTAATACCTATTATACATAAATTTGATATAAAACACACAACAAGAAATTCAGTTTTTGGCGACTTCATTTTGGTCTTTTGACGACCCTTTTAAAGTGTTGGCATATCTTTCTCTTCACTACTTAGTATAGTGGCCTATACTCATGTTGATAATGTTATGACTACACCTCATTAAAAGAGTAGGGTATTGATACTCACCTTTCACAACTCCCTTCTAAAATAAGGTAGCCTATTACCTTTTACAACCCTTTCTAAAATAGCGTAGCCTATTACCTTTGGCCACCCTTGCAAAATAGCGTACCTATTTCTTTTCACGACCCCTTTATAATAGCTAAATAGAGTAGTCTATTACCTTTCAGGACCCCTTTATAATTGTAATAGAGTGGCCTATTACCTTTCCCGACACCTTTTACAAGGGTTGCTAATTACTTTCACGACCGCTTTAAAAATGGAAAAATAGGGTAGTCTATTACCTTTCACAACCCCTTTACAATAAAAAAACAGAGTAGTCTATTACTTTTCCCGACGTCCTTAAAAAGAGTCGCCTATTACCTTTTCTGAGTCTCTGCTACGGGTCTGCTCCCTATATTCAACCATTCATTTTTTACCTTACAAATATAGAATTAAACCATCAAAATATGCATAGATAAGGAAGTAAATAGTCAGTATGAGCAAGAAAAGGGTCTAAAATATAAAATATTGTATAGTTAAGGGACTAAAATGTCAGATTTGTTCAAGATAACTAAATAAACTGTCAAATTGAGCATAAAAAGGGGACAAAGCCTAACCATCCTTATTTGCTATTGCGTCCCAGGTCCCTGAACTATTAAGCCCGTCAAATTGGCCCCTCATCTTGAACAAGGCATTGAGATTAGCTGTGTGGGATACTTCAAAACGTTCAGGTAATTGCACTATAGGTCCCTATATTATGAAAAATTGAAGTTATCCAAAATAATGCCTAGTTTCCAAAAAAACAAAACTCTAACATTTATGTTTAAAGTAACATAAAATTAGAAAAAGAAATACATACATATCAGAGGGAAAAATCGTTTGTTGCAGGGTCGGCTTCAAGCTCCTGTATTAGTAATAAGATGAAACAGAATATGTAGTAATAACAGTAAAAAAGTTAGGCACACACCACATCGAGTGAAGAATCATCAGTAAAAAAAATCTCCCTTTTCTTTCCTGAGATTTAATATCTCTATATCTCCATCAGTATATGACACCTGGTTCATCATAGTATATTTGCTAATTAATACCTTTTTTTATGTTTCTATTTCTTTTGGGAGAGGAAATGAACTTACCTTATGCTTCCTCTTTGCAAAATCAAAAGACTTAATATTACACACATAATACCTGTACATAAACAAACATAATTAACCATTTTATGAATTACTATAGACTATAGAAAATACTACAAGATCAAAGTAATTACACTTTCTAAAGAAACAATCAGAAAATTATAGCAATTGTCTAGCATGATTGATTACAACTGAGTTTTCATATAATCTTGAATTCATCTGTTCAGAAATGATTAATTGAGTTAATTGCACTATAGGTCCCTATGTATAAGTATATCAAGCTTGGGTAAGTAAACTTACTTATGCAAGTATCATGATTCTGTATATATAAAAGATCTGCATTACAAGTACATTCATAACTGCCCCAGCCCCCAAGTATGAGAGTAGATTCATTCCGGACATTATCTGCGTAAAATTCAAAGCTTTAATTAAATTTTGATCAAGAAGATTTCAAATTAACTCACGGTTTTTAAATCTCCGTTTTTTCGTGGATTAGAAACCATTAAAGTAGACCGAAATTTCTGAACAGGCCGATCTTTTATCAGCAACTGTTCGTACCAAATCCATCAATGAACTCTTATCTGAAATTGTACCATCATACGTGAAATGAAATTAAAATCATATGTTGCCACATAACTATTACAATGTTTAATTAAATTTCCTTTACCAATCTTAAAGCCAAATAATCAGAAACAAGACTTATTTTCAATCTACTTGTATATTTAATGAGAATTCTGGCAGGTTTATGAAAAATGGTCTATCAACTAGCGAGGAGTTTTTCATCTTCATCTTAAAAAGTCCTATATGCAAAATAACCTATATATATATATATATATATATATATATATATATATATATATATATATATATCATGCAAACAACCAAACATAACAAAGCTTAAAAATACAACAACTCACAAACTCAAATCAGATAAAATAATTCCAACTTTTCGCAGCTCAAAACTTAAATCTCTACAAATACCTCATCTAGCATATTTTGGAAAAGAGGATAAGCTATTTCAGCATCAAGTTCTGCATCTCTCTAGAGTGAGTAAGAGTTGATTTGCATTCCTTGGAGAAATCATCAACAACAGGTTTACGATCATGGATAATTCCAAAAGTTCCCTTTTTAATATATAACTGCAATACATATCAATTTTACAAACAGTATTAAATATAAATATTCGCATAAGCAATTAAAAGACTTTAGGATCACAAACCATTTATGTATCCATATTGCAAACACTTGACTGACTTCCTACTCACCACCATTGAAGTACATACAATATTTATATGCCTATTTATTAGCAATGTACTTACAGATTGAGGCATATAAATTATTTGTATAAATATTGATCTCTAAAGAATAAAGCAGCACTGTAAACAAAATGACAATATCTAAACTATAGACACTACAAGAGAAGAGATTGACATACTTGTTTCAGATAGTAACAGAAGAAGCAAATTAAACTAAGTTAGACAAAAAATCAAACACCTAGAGTGAAAGCTGTGAACTTCAATGTAATCCAATCTAAATTAGGACATGAATCATACAAACATGATAAAGTTAAAAATCCTATTGATTAAACAAAAAACAGAGGATGCAGTTCTTAAGGACAAAAAATAAAAAAAAGATACAGTCATGAGTAATGCAAAAATCAAATTGATATAATACATAACCTGAGTAATGATTCTTCTTGCCCGATGCAATCGGAAAGTAGCAGAGTGTTTTTTACTGCTCGTGGCGGAAGTGGAGTGGTTCTGATACAATTGAGGTGGTGCCGCTGGTGAAGCAGTGATCGGATAGAGACGGAGTGCGGAATACGTCGGTTGAGTTGGTATCATTCGGCATATGCATTGCATATAGATACATAATTGATGCATATGAACATATGAACATATATTATAAGTGTGTATCTGTGAGAGCGAGACTTACTGAAAGGAGAAGAAAAAGATTTCACAGGAAGGAGGAGAAAGAAAAGGGAAGGATTCACGGCGGAGCTAGCGGAGCCGGGTAGTAGTGGTAAAAGTGGCGGAATTCAGTTTTCTAATCTTTTGACATTCACGAGGGAAAATGTATGAGTTGGGAAGTGGAGGGGCGGTGGTTTTAGGCCGTTAGGGGCAACACTAATGGCAGAGAGACGGTGGAAAGAAAGTAAACGGAATTAATTGATTAAAGACTTTTTTTTTTCTAAAGACAGGTAAAGGAATATATTTAGGCCAAATTGATGCTACTATCTGTATATATTCGTATATTTATGGGTATATTGATTTTTAAATAATTTTTTGAATTAATTATGATTTTTAAAAAAACTGAATTAATTATGATTTTATTTTTAAAAAAATTGAATTAATTATTGTCTTTAAATAATTACTAAACATTTTCAATATTTTTTAAATATTTATGAATTTTTAAAACATTTAAGTAACTTTATTTATTAATTATGAATTTTCTTTTTTTCAGTTTTTTATAAATTAAAATATTTCTATTTATTTTTGTAGTTAATTATGTTTTTTTTTGTCATTTTGAAATATAAGGGTGAATAGTACCGTAACTGTTTCGGAATATTTTTTGATATTAATAGCCCACTACTATTGATGGTGGGTAGGAAATTGTTTGTAGTAAAAGACTACTCCTATCAAAGAAAGTGGTTAAATATAGAATTGATATTTTTTTAACAACTAATTAATAGGGGGTAGGGAAAAAAGAGTTGGTATATCACAGTTTTCTTGTAGTGACACTTACGTTTGCAAGGACAAGGATGGACAAATCAGACAAGGAAGAGAATACAGTGCAACCGATAAAGGAATGGAGAGAAAGATGATGGAAGGAAAATTTCGAGTCATATTACAATTAAGGAGAATGGAATTTCATTCTCAGAAGGTTTTTTTTTTGCAAAAGAAAGAATAGAGAAAGGCTTATTTGATGATAAAAAGAATTTTGGTAAAAAGACAATGGTTAATGGGTTAATTAATGAAGTGAAGCGTATTAGGAGGCCATATTTACTCCATTAAGTCACAATTACTAGCGTGGAACAAAATGGCATTAGGAGATGAAGAGGATTATAGTGAGGTGTCCAACACCATAATCACTACTCATGCTTCATGGAGCATCCCAATCAACCTTACGCTCAACATAGATACCCACACAAACGCTTGCCATCTCCAAAACAAGCCTGATCAACTTCACAAACAATCAAAAATCAATATCTTTCTCTGTCAACGAGGTATTCCCTGTTCTAAAATATCACAGCAACAAACCAATTTAAACCCTTCACCTTCAAATTATCATTTTCCCTTTTATCTATACACTTTAACCCCCATGGTTTCCAGGTAAACGCGAATATCAATTTTGTTTTACTTTCCTTTTTTCACTGGGAAGAAGAAGAAGAAGAAGAAGAAGAAGAAGAAGGAGAAGGAGAAGGAGAAGGAGAAGGAGAAGAAGAAGAAGAAGAAGGTTCCCAATAGCATCCGAAAAGGAAGTGGTTATTCCTTGGCCGCCAACGCAACATGAGTACAAATTTTTGGAACTGTTAGGAAATTCGGGCCCCCGTATCACAAATCAAGGCCGTTTTGGTTAAGTTTAAGCCGGGTATAGCCTGTTTTGGGGAAACAATGGTGTTTATGGTAGACATGGGAGACACTTTTAGGAAGTTTGGTTATGATCAGAATTTTGTTTTTGACCCGTCGGGTAACGCGTATCACTCCGGGTTTTTTTATCATTTGGAAAAATCCTATGCATATAGATATTAGGTTTAGTAATCAACATCTTATTAAATTAGAAGTTAATAAATCTTCCTATTAATTACTGTCTGTACGTGCACCTAATAACTAGGATAAAAAACAATAGCTTTGGCAACAAATAACATATTGGAATTTAACAAATGATAACCCTTGGCTTATATTGGGAGACTTCAGCAACATTTCCAATATACAAGAAAAAAATAGCCTCACACCACCAAATACGCAACATATACAAGACTTTAAGAATTTTACTACGATAAACAATTTTGTTGATATACACTCTTATGGATGGAAGTATACGTGGAGTAATAGACACAAAGGACAAAAGATGGTAAGAACAAAAATCGACCGGGCCCTTTCTTCGCATGAATGGTTACAACAGTACCCTAAAGCTAAACTATTCATACCCCCGACAATAGGATCAGATCATTCCCCACTTATTTTACAACATGATATTACCAATCGACAAGGAAAAAGACAATTTTGCTTCAAATTGTTTTGGTTGGATCATACTGAATGTAAAGAGATTGTACAACAGAGTTGGGGAGACCCAGGATTTGAACCTTCTTTACCAAGATATGTGGAGAAAAAGGGAGAAACGATATACGCTCTCAAAAGGTGGAGCAAACAACGTTTAGGAACCATCAAGATCAAATACAAGAAATACAAAGTAGATTGACTGAAATTACTAACTTACCGTCAACACCAAAGTTACAACAAGAGGAAGATAGACTAAGGCAAGAAATTAAGTATGAATCTGCATGCGAAGAGAAATACTGGGCGGACAGATCCACAGAACAATGGTTGACCTGTGGGGATAAAAATACAAATTTTTTCCACATGGAAACGTTACAAAGGAGATCACATAATAACATTAGGAAAGATGAACATGGAATGTGGAAGGAGGAGGTGGTGGAGGTAAAAACTGTTTTCAAGACTGCTACAAAACTTTGTTTACTGATATAACTACGTCAGAGGAGAATATGTATAGAGCAGTACGACATATTCAACCAAAGGTAACTGACCAAATGAATGCGGAACTCACAAAAATACCAACCATGGAGGAGGTTGAGGAGGCAGTTAGAAGCTTGTCACCAACTAAAGCGCCGGGTCCGGACGGACTAAATGGTAAGTTATATCATGAATTTTGGGATATAATCAAAATAGACGTTCTACTAATGGTCCAGGATTTCTTTAATAACAATATTTTGTTGGAAATACTAAATCATACATTAATTACCCTTATTCTGAAAGGAGAGACCTAGGAAATATTGGGAGATTACAGACCGATTTCATGTGTTAATTTCGGACACAAAATTATAGCAAAAATTATGGCTCACAGACTTCAACATTTGATGAATGACATAGTCTCCTCCACACAGACAACTTTTATTAAAGGAAGATCGATCCAAGACAATATAATTATAGCACAACACATTCGTTCTATATGAATCAGAAAAGAAAGAATCTCAAACAAATGGCAGCGGTCAAAATAGACATGGCAAAAGCGTATGACCAGGTTAGATGAGAATTTATATTTATTCTTCTTACCAAACTGGGATTCTGTGACATATGGATTAGTGGATGAGGAACTGTATCACAACAGTTTCCTTTCAGCTAAATTTTAATGGAGAAAGACTACAACCATTTTCCTCAGGACACGGATTAAGACAAGGCGACTTGTTATCACCTTTTCTATTTTCATTAATGACTGAACCTTTAATTTCTCTGATTGACATGAAATTTCAGAATGGGGATATCAAAGGAATTCAAATTACTAGGAATTGCCCAACAATCTCATATATGTTATTTGCAGATGACTCGTTTTTCTTTATCAACCCTGGAGGTTAAGAAACCGGAGCTTTTCAGGAATATTTAAGGGAATATTGTAATGGCTCAGGACAGAAACTGAATTTAAACAAGTCAGAGGTTTATTTCAGTAAGGAAAAAACTTAATAAGTACGAGACCTAGTGACAACGGATCTCCAGATCAATGAAACAACGGACCTAGGATAATGTCTAGGCATTCCATTATGCCACAAGTGATCTAAAAGTGGAAGTGCTTGAATGGATAGCAAAAAAATTGTTTTCGAAAACTGAAGCATAGAAGGCTAAACTACTTTCTGAAGGGGGGAAGGAAGTACTTATAAAAAAGAAAGGTCTCTGCGTGTAATAACAAAAGGGGGAATAATTATATAAAGCCCAACCCCCTACAAAGTTCCAAATTAAAGCCTACCCCTAACTAATCCTTTATTATACCATTAGAAGCTAACTAAAGAGGAGAAAAAGACCAAAAACCCACCCCCCCCAAACAGCTTATACAGTGAAGACATTTTTACCAAAACAAAACACCCATATAGGGTTTGCTCGATCCAAACCATTCTTTCACTGTGCTTCTCTCTCTATACTCCCTCTTCTAGCTTCTCTCTGCCGACACCATCCAACCATTCCACCCCTACTGCTCGATGCCCTCCTCCCCCTTCTCCTCCCTCTTCTCAGCCCCCCCATCCCACCTCCACCATCGAAGCCACCGGTGCTGCTGATGCTGTACAATAACTCCACCGTTGCTGCTGTTATACAATACCTCCACCGGTGCTGCTGCTGATGTACACCACCTCCACCGCTGATGCTGCTGTACAATAGCTCCACCAGATCTGCTCCGTCCCTGCAACAGATCCGCGACCATAAGAAGAAGCCACGGTCATCTCTTCTCCTCCGATGCTCCGTTCAGATCCAGGCTGCAAGATCTGATGCTCCGTTCAAAAAACACCACCACCACGAAGATCTGAAGCCCCCTCCACCTGCAAACGAAGACAAATATGAAGCCCCCTCCACCTGCAAACGAAGACAAAACTGAAGTCCACCTCCTTCGCGCCGCGCTGCTCTCACCTTCCCACCACAAGATCTCATCTTATTTAGGAGATCTGGCCCTACCATCGAACCAAGCCCCCTGTCCTCCAAGTTCGAACGGCGCCACCACACCACCATCACCATTCCTCCACCGACACTAACTGCGCCACCACACCACCATCACCAGTCCGTTGAAGGGCTTGAAGTTCAGCCCCCCTTGAAGTCCAGCCCATTTTGGTGCTCGCAGTAGTTTTTTTTTTAATCCGAGTTTGTCATTTTAGGTCCAGTCCTATAGGGCCAGCCCATTATGGTCCAGCCATCCCATTGATTTTTTTTTAATCTTTTTTTTGTCAAAAACTTTTTAAAGTGCAGTCCAGCCATCTTGATTTTTTTTAGCAATATCTTGATTTTTTTAGCAGTCCAGCCACAACTTCTTTTTAAAATACAATTGTGTTTTTTATTTCCCTTTATGTATTCCATTAGGTATATCCGTTACATTAGGGCTATACAGTAGGGGAGAGACAGTAGTGGTTATACATTAGGTCTAGACAGTAGTGTTTATACATTGGGGTTTTGACAGTATGGGCTACACATTAAGGTTTGTGACATGATTAATGACTAAGAATATATTAAAAACATGGACAAAAGTTTGGGTACAACCCCTTGGACAAGAACTTGGACAATACCGAAATGTTAGACATATAAAGAAAAATAAATTGGAACAAAAACACCTAAAAACGTTGAAAAACAACAGGTCTGTACGATTCAAAAAAACTTAAAAACGTTAAAAACCAACAGTTATGTAAGAATAAAAAATTATAGGTCTGTACAATGTATGTACGGACCGGGAGAAAAAATTAGTCATTAATCATGAATAAAACGTCAGAAAAAAAATAAAAAAAACGAAAAAATGAATAAAAAAAATTGAAAAGGGTAAGAAAGTCAAAAACTTAACCAGATTTTAAATTTAGGCTTTAAAATATAATGTTTTCTAAATGGGCTTTAAAAAATTTCTTTTGATATACTTAGGCTCTAAAATGAAGTTTCCTCATAACAAAATTACCTTTACAAAAAAAGAAAGGTGAGTAGTATAAATTTTTTAGCCTCCCAAACAAAATGTTCTAATCCTTTTCCTGGAATATAATTTTTTTTCTGTGATTTTAGTTTCACCGAGTAATATATATAACATAAATCAACTAGAAAAAATATGCTTGTATACATGTAGATTGATAAGACTAATGGATTAGTATATATTTTAAATAATTTAAGGTTTTTAATCTAAGTAAATAAGTAAAAAAAAAATCCAGGCGTGTAGGAATTGTCGAAGAAAAAACAAATGTAACGGGAGAAAAATAATTTTTTTATTGACAAAAAATTTATTAAATACCAAAGGAAAAAACAAACTTTTTTTTAGTTTAATGTAACGGGAATCTTTTTTTTAAAAAAAAAAAAAATTAGTCGCCCAAAATTTTACATTAATGAATTTCTAGTTATAAATAATTCTTGAAAAATAATTGTAAAAGGAAAATTTGCACAAGTATTAAATAAATTATACAAATATTACTTATTAAATGAATAAATTTATTGTCAAAATTGTGAAGAATAAATAACACATAATTATTAAAGAAAAATATATAAATAATATTAATGAAAAGATACCAAATTAATATCCTTAATTAAAAAGCATTTTTTTCTTATTACTTGTTAAAAATTATATTAGATATAAATGAATATAAAAGTATAATTTATAAAAAGTTATCTAAAATTTATGAAAAATTATCGATTTTTATTAAAAGATTTTGAGTTTTTATGAAAAATTATCTTTTAATATAAAAAAAAATTAATAAATAAATAAATAAAATATTTAATATATTGAAAAATCTTCCTCCTCCGCACTCTATAATTGATCTTGAAAATTTTCAGATTGATCGTTAGCAAAAGAAAAAACAAAAACAACCGATCTATCTATATCTATATATAGTAAAGATAATGAGTGAATTAGCATACAAACTATCTTTCATCCATATCAAGAATATGGCAGTATTAATCCCTTTCTTCATCCTAAATTTTCTTATCTTAGGACACCAAATAGAAGCAAACATAGTCCAGAGCACCTGCAAATCCACATCAAATTATCAACTATGTGTTGCAACTCTTTCAGAAGACCCACGAAGCTCAACCGCAGATGTTACGGGTTTAGCTTTAATTGCCGTGGATATTTTGAAATTCAAGACATTAGAAATCATAAAACAAATCAACACACTAAAGCAAACAAACCCTGGTTCGATATCCTCGTTTAAATTATGTAGTGAGGATTATAATATTGTATTGCAATCTAGTATCCGAGTAGCTATTGAAGCTTTGACTAAAGGCAATCCTAAATTTGCTGAAGAAAGTGTCGCTGGTGCAGCTTTTGTAGCTCGAAGATGTGAAGATGGTTTACATGAAAAGAAAATTAATGCTTTGACTACTATGAATAAAGGTATGGAGGATTTTGCTAATGTTGCCAGAGATATTATTAGGATTTTGCTGTAATAAATGATAGAAGATAGACCATCATTTATTTATCATCCTAATTTCTATTCTAAATAGTTATACTCTTTCTACTTGCTTTCAATTTCTATGAGAATATTGGTCTATCATGAAAAGTTATTTCTTACAAATTTTATATCAATAATGAGTTATACACAACACATCATGAACCTAACTTTTTTTCATCATAAACCTAACTATTGGGCTGCTTTAGTGTTTTTTGTTAATACGATTCTCTGCTAAAATCGAAGGAGAAGATGTCAGAAACAAAAAAAAAGTTGCGTTAATTTTTTCTATAGTGTTGGTTGCGACCTTGGGAAAAGGACTTTTAAATAAAAGAAATTAACGTCAGTTGCATAACTTGGAGGCTTTGGAACATGGACATTTGGTTCAATTAGCCTAATCTTAGCAACTGAATACGAAACATTTGTTTATGTTGACTTGTGGGTTGTGCACTACTACAAATCGTCTTTCTAAGTACAAAATTTTTAGGGATAACGTGATGTCATCTCTACCGATTCGCTTATAAGGGCGACTCACGTATGCCACCCTGAATGAGTCATTAGCAACGACTAAAATCGTACATAGTGACAGATGATTCTAGCCATGAATAATTTGGGGAAATTCTTACGTAAACCATGCCCATATGTGAGGCCATGGTTTTAATATTAAAAACTACTACACTTCTTACCTTCTGCAGGAAAGAGAATCGAAGATGGAACGTTTAGTTTTTCTTGTTTGTTTTATATTAAAAAAAATGTTTACTTTATCTTAATTAAAATTGATTCAAAGTAACAAAAACAAAAAGTTATATATAATGATGACCTTATTACATATTTATAAATTGAAAAAAGCAAAGAAAAGAAATTGATAAGATCTTTAAAATTTCAATAACATTTTATGTAATATATAGATAAGATATGATAATTAATATATGTGCAAATATTTGATAAATATAAAATCTATTAATTTATATTATAGTAGATTTAACAAAAAATATCTCGAATAAGTTAGCACCCCTAAATACTAACATGACTGTCAGAGTGGCATTGGGAGACCACCTTCTTTTGTATTGCTTTCAGGTTGGAGGATCGAGACCATGTATCTAGAGAAAGAAAATTTAATATTTATCGGTTAATTCGCTTAGGTTAAGTGTGATAGTGAGACTTTCTATCATATTAAGTGTTTTTTTATAAGTCTTAGACATCGTAACTTCATACCGTAGAAATTTACAAAATCAAAAGTTAGACAAACCAAACACTTTATACGATATAAATGTTCGCTATCACATTTAACCTAAACTAATTAACCAATGCATACTAAACTTTCTTTCTCCAAATACGTTATCTATATCCTCCTACCTGAAAGCACGACAGTTGAATACCAAAGGAGGTGGCCTCCTAACGATACTCTGACAAGTCATGTTAATATACAAGGATGCTAAGTCGTTTGAGATAGTCGATATAAATAGTTAAGCGATGTACCTCTTTTATGAGACCAATGTGAATTTTTCATTTTTCTTCTTGGAAGAGAACTAAGGATTTTTATTTTTTTGTCAATAAAGGAGAACCAAGGATAAATATCTATCACTCGAGTTACCTATTGGTTATACCTACCTACTCGAGAATAATCTTTCTTTTATAATTTTTAAATCTTTATATAATTTTTTTTTTGTTAAATATATTATAAATAAAAAAATTAATAAATTTATGTTTATCCAAATATTTGTACCTTTTTTATCACTTCTATTATATAAATTGTTAATAAAATTTTAAAAATCTTGCTTTTCTAATTATAAACGTAAAAAAATTTATTTTGTTAAAGTGTATACCTTATTTTGTTTACGTGGAATCAATTTCAATCCGCTAACATATTATAAAAAACAAAAAAAAAAATCTAAAACCATCTTCTTTTCTCTTTCATGTAGAATGTAAGAAAAGTAGTACTGTTTTTAATATTAAAACCATGGCCCCACATATGGGCATGGTTTACATAAGAATTTCCCAATAATTTGTCACTAGTACTATTATCAAGGACTTGTCCGCAAACAAAAAAAAAAACTTAAGGACAACCTCTTTTCTTCTCTAAAGATTGTTATATCTAGTGATGAAAATATGTCGTTCCTAATAGTGACATTAGGGACAAAAAACTATTACTAGGGATGGTTTTTTCTTGTTCCTAAAAAGTTACGCGAATTTAAAGTAGATTGGGTAGATTTGTTCATTTATCACCCAAATTAAATTTTCAACCTCAGACAACATCCTAACAAAAAAATACATCTTCCTCATCACCAATCCAAACTTTTGGAAATCACAACATCTTCCTTCACGTGTGGGACCCATTTCAAATCAATTACCCATCCAAAAAATTGAATTATCTCAAATTTTTTAATCTTTTTCGGATGTAATTATTATAAAGTTGTATGAGTTTATTTTGATTGTATTTAAAAATTGTGTATTAATGTGGTTTATATTCATAATATGTATTTATGGAATAGTTTTACTAATGATTTAATTACATAATAATTTAACGAAACGTTATCTGATTGTCGCATTAATTACATGTTTTTTCCAATTTAAATTAGTCGCTTATCAAAAAGGGTTGAATTGAATCTATGAATACCGAAAATCGTGAATATATGGACATGATTATGGATTTTATAAGAGTTGCGGGAAATCATGTGGATAGTACATGTTACATTTTTGTCCTTGTAAATGTTGTTTGAATAATCGAAAGCAACCTACTCCCGAAGTTCGAGCGCATCTGTTAAGGCACCGAATCTTGCCATCGTACGAGTTTTGGACGAAATACGGCGAAATAGCAAAAGTTCCTTAAATAATGTTACCCTTAATATAGTAGATTAATAAATGGCTAACGTGTTTGATGATTTCAGGTCCACTTTTAATGTTGGTAGTTCATCCGATGCCACTGAGGTTATGGACGATGTTGTTTTGATGCTTTGTTTAAGGAAATGGAAACTGAGTTGTACCCTGGTTACACAACAATGGGATATTTTAATTTCATTGCTAAATTGATGCATGATAAAGTAAAGAATAAGTAGATGAATACCTCTTTCACTGAACTCCTTCGACTATTGGGTCGTATTTTGGCAGAAGGACATAATTTGCCTGCATTGTATGAGAAGTGCAACAGAAAATTAAAAAGTTTAGGTATGGGCTACATTATGATCAATGTTTGTTTGAACGATTGTGCATTGTATTATATAGGAAATTAACATCTCAAAGCTTGCCCAGTTTGTGGTGTACCTAGGTGGCATCTGAAAAAAGGAAGAAAGTATCTCATAAAAAACCTTGTTACTTCCCTATTGCGCCAAGATTGCAAAAATATATGCTTCAAGACATACTACGAAAGACATGATTTGGAAATATAGCGGTAAGTCTGTAGATGGTGATGTGTTACTTCATCCAGTTGACTGTATTAGCTGAAAAACATTTGACAAGCGGAACCTAAGTTTACAAGTTATCATTGAAATATGCGTTTGGATTTTTCCGTTGATGTCTCTCTTATTATGATGGATTAATTCACTAATGAGACATTCTTTTGGGAGTTTATTGGGTCTAAGTGAGAGATTTTTTTCTAATATTTGCTATATTGTCTTTTGTCTCTTATTTTGGTCATGTTGTTATTCATAAAAAATTTGTGCATTAATTGTGTGTTAAGCGTGTATTTTTAGGTAAATGACAGATACAATGTACCAATATGAAGATAAGAATAAAAAAGTCAAGATAAACCCTAAGCCAAGGTGGAACATGAGCTTAGAGTCACTTTGAGAAGTTAGAGCATTCGTTGTAGAAATCTTAATGTCATATTATTTCAGTCAGCGTAATTGATTGGTCAGAGATTCAGACTTGATTCCTTTTAGTTTAGAAAGAGACAGAAATAAGTGACGCGTGGATATTGGAGAAAATCAATTTATAGTTAAGATGAAGAAGTTATGTCATTTTATGCCAACGTGACTTGAACCATTCAAGTTTTAGCTAAAATGGGTTAGGCCCTTCTAAACCTAATTAAGTGAGCTAAAGGGGGACCAAACGTTTTTAGGTCCTATATAAATCATTTAGAAGCTCCAGAAGAGAAGACACTTCATATTTTATCAATTTTCCAAGGGGAACAAGAGCTAATGAGGAGATGAGAAAGGAAGAAAGGTTTTCCCACAAAACACAATGATTTCCCCCCAAACCATTCATCGAATCATCTCTTTCTTTTTCTTTTAATTATGATTTTATCTTCATTTATTATTAGTTTTATTTATTTTAGTATAAACTAAACCCTCATTACTTGAGGTTTACATTATGTAAGAACCTATGTTTAGCTAATTTATGTTTTATTGAATTTGGGATTATTGTTTATTTGAGAATGGTGTTTGATTTACTTCATTGACTATATGTTTGTAATAACACTACCCATGTTCTGGCCAAATAGTGGGTAGCCCAAGTAATGAGGCTAACACCCGAAGTAGGGGATTTTATTACAGAATTAGCATATAGACGTCTAGTGTGCGGTAGTGATCCTGACGGGCTTGCCTAGCTAAATAGTCAATAAGGTAAGATTTATTGCACAAATAATTGCCTAGGGTGTCCTTACCCAAGTCCCCTAGTTGTGTTGAAGTTGTCCCCTAAGCTACCCTGACAAATTTAAACATGTCTAAGAATCCTGGCTAATGAAAATCCACCTCACCCTTATTCGTAAACATGGTAAAGTAGTGGTATAGGGGACGAGTAGCGACCCCATTCCCTCCATCTTTTAAGTATTTATTTGTTTTATTTTATTCAGTTCATAATCCTGTTTTGCTTATTGTTTAGTCTTTAAATATCAAAACCTAACAAATATTTTATTGTTACATTATTGCCATCCCAGCTATTCCTATTGCAAACTCCACATTTTCACGCTATTGGAACACAATTATCTACAGTGATTGTCCATGTGGAGACAATAATCCCTAGTACTTATCTTTATTTCTTATCAACAACCCTTACATTTGCGAAAAGTCGCCCTCCTTTTGTGTTGGTTATTTATCACATACCAGGGAACACCAAGTTTCTGGCGCCGCTGCCGGGGAAAATATTGTTAGATTTTATTGGACTTTAGACCCTTCTAAACTCTATTTTTCCATCTATTTTGTCAGGACGACAAAACTTTAAGTTGGCGGTCTTGATGTCTCTCCTTTTATGATGGATTGATCTATTCACGATACATTATTTTGGGATTTTATTGGGCCTAAGTGAGGTATTTTCCCTAGTATTTTCTATATTGTGCTTAAGCCTCTTATTTTGGTCATATTACTATTTATAGAGCTTTTGTGCCATAATTGTGTGTTAAATGTGTAGTTTTCAGGTTCATGCTTGGTACAAGGTACCAAGATTAAGAAAAGAAGTTAAAAAGTCGAGATAAATCCAACCTAAGGCAAAATTTGAGCCTAGAGTCACTTTTGGAAGTTTGAGCGTTTGCTGGAGAAATCTCAACATTATATTGTTTCAGTCACCACGAAATATTGACAAGAGATTTGGACCTTTTCTTGTGGCCGCACACATTGTCTGGAAAATACTCCATAAAAATGGGATACATCGTGCTTACAAACATCGAAATTGAGGGACATCAAGAATGATCGAGCAGCCGGAACATAATATATATAATATATGGTCCATGATATGGAATTCGAATGCTCCAAATGATGTTAGTAATTTTATTTGGAGAGCATGCAGATTCTCCCTTCCAACAAAGATGAACCTGCACAAGAAGAGATGCGCTAAGTATGTAGGGTGTTATTGGTGTCAGGAGAGTGTTGAGGCGGTAGTGGATTTACTGCTCACTTTCCATGATGTTATTATATAAATATATTTTTATGTCACAATACATGAAAGGAAAGAAATTTAGAGAAATGATATTTTAGAACTTTAAAAAAACTTATATGTTAGGTAAGAGGATTAATGATTATATCAAAAATTTGAAGAAATGGAGAAAGAGAAGTATTTATGTCTAATGGAGTGAGATAGGAGACAATTAAGTTTTTTATTTGTAAAAAACAATTAATGTAAATGAGTGAATAAGAGTTTTTCCTATTATAGTTTTTGTTCTAAATGATTTAAAATGTCAGTTATTAATAAAAAAATTATAAGATCGGTGTTCTAGTGGTTAGACTACTCCGCAGAGACCAAGAAGACCTGAGGTCGAATCTTATTGGAGTCAAAATGATTCTGAGTTCAAAGTGGCTCTCATATGTATTCAAAAAGAAAAAAAATTATTAAAAGAACACACATTGCCCTACACACATGCTCACTTAACAGAGAACTTTAACTCACTTAACGGAGGAATTTAACGAATTCCGTTATTAGAGGATAACGAGTCGCAAGAACAAAAGTTAAGGGTAAATTAATATATATAATGAGTGTAATGGAAAAAATAGATTTTCTTTTTATTTATTAACAAAAAATATATATTAAATGCTAAAGAATAAACATATTCTTTTTCAGTTTAATGTGACGGAAAAAAAGTTTTCAAAAAGAAAGAATATTTTATAAAAGGGTCAATGACCCAAAAAATCAAAATATTATTATACTTGCCCCAAAGAATCATCCATTAACTTACTATTATAAGATTACATGTTTACCCGTCAAGGACGATTCCCATCAAGGACGATTCCCGTCAAGGACGATTCCCGTCAAGGACGATTCCCGTCAAGGACGATTCCCATCAACGACAAAATTTAGTTAATGATGTTATTGGGAAGAAATTTTGTCATTGATGTTATTGGGCTGAAAATAATATTATTTTGATTTTTTGGGTCATTTTCCCTTTATAAAAAGATTATGAATTTTTATGTAAAGGTATCTTTTGAAATAGGAATTCAATAAATTAATTAAAAATATATATAATGTATTGAAAACGCAGTCTATTATGAGTTATTAGCCAATTAAGTTTAAATACTTATTAATTCATCCTAAGAGTCCATTTTAATTTTATCCACTTAAAAGGTCTAATTTTTTTTATCATATTCCAAAAATATACCCTATATTCAAACAAGAATGAATATCTCATACCATAGATCTTGTATTGTAACTTATTCCACTTTCATAGCATATCGTATCTTATTAATCCCAAAACACCGACCTCATCCCACTTTCAGTCGATAAAGATGATGAATTTATGAGTTTAGTCTTCCGCCACTGATCTTTCATCCAAATCAAAAAAAAATTGTATTTGCAACAAAAAAATCAGAGATCGGCCGCTGATTCTTTCACCCAAATCAGAAAACTTATATATGTAACAAAAACCTCAACCACTGATTTTTCTATTCTTCATTAACATAACAGGTTTGTGTTTATTTTTATCTAATTAATCCCAAACCACCGACCCCTATTATCCCATATCAATCCAATTAAGTCTCATTTCTTCTTCTTTTGATTGAACGGATAAAAACTGAAGAATGGATAAACAGCCGCTGATCAAGATGAAGAATTCAGCTTGAAGATTATGAGTTTATGGGTTTACTCTTACGCCACTGGTCTTTCACCCAAATCAAAAAAATATATTGTATTTGCAACAAAGAGATATAGATCAGAGATCGGCCGTTGATTCTTTCACCCAAACCAGACAACTTATATCTGTAACAAAAACCTCAGCCACTGATCTTATGATTCTTCATCAATATAACAAGTTTGTGTTGATTTTTATCTAATTAATCCCTAACCACCGACCCCATTATCCCATATCTAACCAATTGAGCCTCATTTCTTCTTCTTTTGATTGAACGGATAAAAACTAAAAAATAGACTAACAGCCGCTGATCATGATGAAGAATTTTGATGGGTTATGTGTTGAATATTAGTGGTATACTAGTTAATATTGGTGGTATGTAAATACTGGTGTTTGGACATTGTTCATACATGCAAAAACTAAGGGGTATACACACCACACATGAAATATTCAATCTTATGTTTTTAATGGGTTATGTGTGGAATATTAGTGATGTGCTAGTTAATATTAGTGGTGTGCTAGGTAATATCGGTGGGTTGTATACGACAGATTGCTTCTCATAAATATTAAAGATATATAATCATTGATTTTTATTCATTTTTATTCATTTTGTTTTGTACTTTAATTTAATGTTTTTGGTAATTTTTTTCCTTTTTGTTTTGATATTAATTGATTGGTTTCATATAATTAGGAAATTATTTTTGGTAAGTCAAAAGATATTAATGAATCAAAAAGGCAATACAAACTTTTTGGGTGGATTGGACTTGATGGGCAATTGATAATAGTCTGTAGACTGTATGGGTTAATCACCCTTCTATTATACATTCTTTTGATCTAGAAAATTTTCAAATCGATTCCTAAAAAAGAACAACACATATATCTATATATATAGTATGGATAATGAGTGAATTAGCATACAACCTATCTTTCATCTACTTCAGGAATATGGCAGTATTAATCCCTCTCTTCATCCTAAATTTCCTTATCTTAGGACACCAAATAGAAGCAAATAGTTAAGAGAACTTGTAAATCCACACCAAGCTATCAACTATGTGTTGCAGCTCTTTCAAAAGACCCACAAAGCTCAACCGCAAATGATAGAGGTTTAGGTTTGATTGCAGTGGATATTTTGAAATCCAAGACATTAGAAATCATAAAACAAATCAACACATTAAAGCAATCAAACCCGGGTTTGAGATCCTCGTTAAAATTATGTAGTGAGGTTTATGATACAGTATAGGAACTTGTTCCAGAAGCCATTGAAGCTTTGACTAAAGGCAATCCTAAATTTACAGAAAACGGTGTCGCTGATGCATCTGTTGAAGCTCAAGACTGTGAAAATAGTTTACAGGGCAAGAAAATTACTGCTTTAACTAATATGAATAAAGGTGTGGATGATTTTTCTAATGTTGCAAGAGCTATTATTAGGAATTTATTGTCATGGATGATAGAAGATAGACCATCTTTTATTTATCATCTTAATTTCCACTTGCTTTCAACTTCTATGAAATTATTGGTCTATCAAGAAAAGTTGTATCCTGCAAATTTAATATTAATAATGAGTTATACACAACACATCATAAACCTAACTTTTTTCCATCATAAACCTAACTGTGAGGTTGTTGTAGTCTTTTTTGTTGATACGAATCATACATTTTTTTCTCTGCTAATTTTATGATAGTGTTGGTTGCGATGTTGGGAAAAGGACTTTTAAATAAAAAAAATTAACATAACTTGTGTAACTTGGAAATTGGATTCAAATAGCCTAATCTTAGCAACGGAATACGAAATAGTTGTTCACCTGTTACTCTCTTATGGGTTGTGCACTACTATAAATCTTATGAAATATTTAGGGGCGACGTGATATCGTCTCTATTGAATCGCTTATATGGTAACCCACGTGTGTCGCCCTGTTGGGATTTTGAAAATAAAATAAAATGGGTCATTAGTATCAACTAAAATCGTCCATAATGACATTCTAGAGACTAAACTTTTACGTGTCGGACGATTTATCCGGAAAAAAATATCGTTAGGGGATAATCATTTTAGTCCTTAAAGATTACGAAATTATGTTGTGCCTAATAGTGACATTATGGACGAAAATTTATTATTAGGAACGACTTTTTGTTATCCCTAAAGAGTTATGCGAATTTAAAGCTGCAAATTGGATAGATTTGTTCAGTCATTACCCAAATCAAATTTTCCACCAAAAAACAAAACCTTAACCGAAATATACATTTTCCCTATCACCATTCCAAACTACTGAATATCTGTCGATCCATTACCAAAGATCACAATATTTTCCTCCACATGTGGGACCCATTTTAAATCAAATTACCCACAACTTTTTTTAAAAATGGTGTTTACTCAAATTTAATCTTTTTTGAATATTTTTAGTTTAAATAGTTGTATGAGTTTGGTTGATTATATATAAATATTGTATATTAATGTGGTTTATATAAATAATTTATTATTTATATGTATTTATGGACTAATTATACAGAATAATTTCATGAAACGTTATTTTGATCGTCACATTAATTATAAGTTATTTGTTTTATTTAAGATAGTCACTTATCGACAAGGGTTGGATTAAAACTACAAATATCGCGAATCGTGAATATATGATCGAGGTTATGGATTTTAAAAGGTTTGTGGGAAATCATGTGGATAGTACGAGTTACATTTCTTGTATGTGTAAGTGTGTTTAAATAATCGAAAGCAACCTATTCCTGAAGTTCTAGCGCATCTGTTAAGGTATGGAATCTTGCCAACGTACAAGGTTTGGACAAAACAGGGCTAAATAGAACAAGTTCGTGTAATAATGCTACCCCTAATATAGTAGATGAAGAAATGGTTAACGTGTTTGATGATTTGAGACCCACTTTTAATGTCGATTGTTCATCTGGTGCCACCGAGGTTATGGACTAGAGTATTCCGAGTAAAAAACGAGGTTGTTTTGATACTTTGTTTGAGAAAATGGAGATTGGCTTGTACCCCGGTTCCACGTCAATGTGGTCTTTGTATTTCATTGCTAAATTGATGCATGTCATAGTGAAGAACAAGTGGATGAATACCTCTTTCACTGAACTCCTTCAACTGTTAGGTCGTATTTTTCCAAAAGGACATAATTTGCATGCATGGTATGAGAAGTGAAACAGAAAGTTGAAAAGTTTGGGTATCGGTAACTACGATCGATGATTGTTTGAAAAGTTTGGGTATGTGCTACATTACGATCTATCTCAAAATAAAATATTTGTTCTTTAAAATCCTATATAATCCAATGGTTAGTGAAATCTGTTAGAATCCAAATACTTCTGAATAACATAAGATTTTAAAAGATTTGTTTAAAATATGGATTAAATGGATTTGGATCATCTACTAATTTGATTCCTATACTAACTCTACTAACTCCAAGTACAATTAAGTAGTTGATTTTAGCATTATCTTTATTTATAATTGAATTACTATGTGAGGTATAATAGGAAAAGAGAGAAATAAATTATAAATAAAGATAATGCTAAAAACCAATTACTTAATTGTGATTGGAGTTAGTAGAATTAATATAGGAATCAAGTTAGTAAAGGATCCAAAATCCGGATTAAATATCACAAGATCTAAAAAGATCTCTTTAAAATTTAGATTGAATACCATAAGATTTTAAAAGAATTTTTGAAATCGGGAATAAATACCTCTATTCTTCTAAAGTCCAAAAAAAAAACCATTAGACTCTATATTGAATACGCCCCCTAAATATTAGTTCCCCCAAATCTACATAGAAAACTTTTAACTTTTTCCAAATTTTATTAGCGGTTCTAGTAATAATTTTGAATACGCAAATTTATAGATGTATATAAATTAAGTAAAGGTGGAGATAGTATAAAGTATTTATAAAAAAAAATAAGTCTACTCTAAATAAATTTTAAGGATGGGAGGAATCAAGTGAAAAATCTTAAAATTTAGTAAGACAAAAAATAAATAATATATTTTTAATAAAAATTTGAAGTTAGAGGTCATGACCCTAACTAACACAGACTTTTTCCCTGGAACTATATCCAAAGACATATTAGATAAAAATTATTTAGAGATAGGAAGGTACCTCAATTTGGTCTTCAATGTGTGTTTAAGGCATTAGTCGTATATTTGACATTAATCCAATGTTCATCTCGGAAGATTTGGAGCCCTTAAATGTCATTTGGGACAAGTATGGTTATGGAAGACATGCTGGTGTATGCTACAACCCCGAGAGCCAAATCGGGGTATTGACATTACTGCGCATGTTGTCTTTAGCTACTACACTTCTGGCGACCACTGGTGTGGTCGCTAGATACAAAAACTTTAGCGATTGATAATAGTCGTCGAAAGAAAAAAGGAAAAATAGATTTCCTTAAACCTTTAGGTGAGCATGACTGTGGTCGCTAAAGATGTACCAACCATTAACGACCACGTCATTGGTCGCTAATGTTTTTAAAAATTAATAAAACAAAAAAACTTAATATCAGTCATCAAGTAGTCGTTAAAGGTACATTAAAGAATAAATAAAACTAAAAATTATAAACCTACTTCCATAGTGGTCGCTAAAAGGAATAGATCTTTTAGCAACTACTGAGGTGGTCGGTAAAAGAGCTTCTATCGAGGTTTTAAAACCCTTTAGCGACCATCCTCAGTGGTCGCTAAAGGGTTACGTAATAAATACACAGCGAACTCGGCAGAAACTTGCCCAATCAACACTGCTCCATTTTCTTATAACCCTTTTCCAAAAAAAACAAAAAATTATTACAAAAAAAAAAATTCAGAATGGAGCCACCATTTATCATTACCGCCTCCTATACTACTACCAAACACCACCAAGTATAGCCCAACTCATTGAGATATTTCTTCCCATTTTATTTATTTATTATACTTTATATTATGGTGTTTAATATGTTAAGTGATTTAGTTGCATAATGTATCTGATTATATATAATTATTTGCTATAATCTAAGGAATTTGTGTGAATTTTGGGGAAAAATTAGGGCTTAGAAACATGGAATTGAAAAAGTTAGTGTGAGTTGTGTTTAATCCATATATATATATATATGAGATTAAAGTTAATATAATTTACACAATTTATTCACAAAATTAGTACATTTATTTGGATTATTTTGTATACAATTCATGAAATGCAAATGGACGTGCCTAGCAATAAATAGTGAATTAAATTGAAAAGCAAGACTACTTTAGCTTTTGGTGAAGGGTGTGAAAAGTTTCATTGAATTTGCTTCTTCACACATGGATAGTTCCAATGCGATTTAATATTCGTGTAATTGGTGCATATTATACTTTTGTCCAAGTACCTTCAGGTACGGGGCATTCCCTAGTATATATATGCGTGTGTGTGTGTGTGTGTGTGTGTGGTAGACTAGTATTTAAGATGCTAAGTTATTAGGTACTATAACACTAATGTAAAATATATAGGATTTGAAATTGTGACAATATATGATTGTTGAGGTTAAATGTCAATTTTATCACAAAATTAATTATTTTTTCAATATTTATAATTTAAGAAAATGGCTATAAATATATTAAGTCATTGTTCAAAACTTTCAAAAAAAAATTATCCAAGAATTTTGTCTTATATTTTGCAAGGAAGAAGATAGGTTGGAACATTTATCAAATAACTAAAGATGTACAGAAGATCTCGACGTCACAAGTAAAATATTTAACTAGCTAGAATTTATGTAAATAGCATATTTTAACTCCCAAAACTTAGTATATATGTAATTAGGCCTAGCATATATGTAATTAATAAATATATAAATCTGCTAAGTGTACATGTATATAGATAAGATTAACGGTTTAGTATATATTTAATTAAATCTAAGGTTTCCAATTTAATTAAATGAGTCACGGGGAAATTCCAAAGAAAAACGAATGTAACGGGGAAAAGTTAATTTTTCTTTTTATTTATTGACAAAAAATATATTAAATGACAAAGAAAAAAGCATACCTTTTTTTTTCAATTTAATGTCACGGGAAAAAAGGTTTTATTACAAAAAAGATAGTACACGTTTATAAGTGTTTTTTTGGAAAAACACTTAAAAGTGCTTTTAGCATTTTAAGAGTTTTTTTTAGAGATAATTCCCAATTAATTACACTTCCTCACTTTTCATTCTCAAAAAAAAGGAAGGAGGAAATTACTTCCTACTTAGTCACAAATTTTCAACTTAATTCTCAAATAAGCACATGGTCATATTTACCTTCCATTATTGCTCTTATATGGTTTTTTATTTTATTTTATTATATATTTATATTATATTTCTATATTTAATATCTGAATTTATTTTTTCATTTTTTTAAATATTTTTGTTTCGATTTTTTTTTTTAATTTTCTTTTTCGAATTTTTTTTTTCCGAATTTTTTTTTTTCGAAATTTTTTTTTTTTTCGAAAAATATTTTCGAAGATTTTTTCTTTAACACACAAGTCCATACTGGTTTGTGTTACTGTAACTCACACATCAAGCAATTGTGTGTTACTGTAACTCACACATCAAGCAATTGTGTGTTACACAATCAGATGTTCAGACTATCTGTACACTATTATTTATTATTGTGTACAAATATTCTGTATATCTTATTCTGTGTTCCTGGAACACACAATTGTTATTTGTGTGTGTTTAAGCAACGCAAAACTGTAAATGATAAACGCATTGTGTGTCTTACCAACACAAAACCCATACTGTTGTGTGTTACTGTAACACATACTTCCAGCAATTGCGTGTTGCATGAACACATAATCAGCCTACATATACATTATTCTATACCTTTGTGTACAAATATTCTGTCTGTCTGATTTTGTGTTCATGTATCACACAATTTGTTATTTATGTGTGTTTAAGCAACTCAATATTATACATATTGGGTGTTCATGCAACACACAACACATATGATTTTGTGTTACTTTAACACACAATTATCATATATACTAATCTTACATCATGTTATCATGGAAAAAAAATTCTGGGGGAAAAAAATTAAAAAGAAAATCGACAAAAAAAAATTCGAAAAAAAAAATCGGAATAAAAAAAATTCGAAAAAAAAAAATTCAAAAAAAAAATTCGAAAAAAAATATTTCCGAAAAAAAAAAATTTCGATAAAAAAATATTTCCGAAAAAAATAATATTTTTTGAAAAAAAAATATTTTAAAAAAAAATCTGAAAAAAATAAATAAACATTAAACTATAATTAATAAAATATATAATTAAAGTAATTAATAATAGGTGGAAGGATATTTTGGTAATTGAGTAATATTTTGTGCTTAATTGAGAATTAAGTTGAAGTCGTAATTAATAGGGAATACTTACTTTCTCCGCGTAATTAATTGGGAGCACTTCCAAATTCTAGTTAGAAATCAATGTAAAAAAGAATAAATTGGCACAAGTATTAAAATAATATTAAAAATATTATTTTTTAAATTAATAAATTTATATTAATTGTAAAGAATAAAAAACATATAATTATTAAAAAAATTACAAAAATATTATTTATGAAAAGATACTAAATTAATATCATTAATTAAAAAGTATAAAAATAAATACAAAAGGCATTTTCTGTGGTTACTTTTCAAAAATTATATTAGATATAAATTAATATGAAAGTATAATTTATTTAAAGTTACCTAAAATTTATGAAAAATTATTGATTTTTATTAAAAGGTTATATGTTATTATGAAAAGTTATCTTTTTCTCTATATTAATTTGATAAACAAATAAATAAAATATTTAATGTATTGAAAAGTCTTATTACTATAAGCTCTATTGATCTAGAAAATTTTCAAACGGATCCCTAATAAAAGAAAAACAACAAAAACAACCCATCTATCTCTATCTATATATAGTAAGAATAATGAGTGAATTAGCATACAGACTATCTTTCATCCATTTCAAGAATATGGCAGTATTAATCCCTTTCTTTATCGTAAATTTCCTTATCTTAGGACACCAAATAGAAGCAAACATAGTTCAGAGCACCTGCAAATCCACACCAAACTATCAACTCTGCGTTGCAACTCTTTCAAAAGACCCAAGGAGCTCAACCGCAGACGTTACAGGTTTGGGTTTAATTGCAGTGGATGTTTTGAAATCCAAGATATTAGAAATCATAAAACAAATCAACACATTAAAGCAATCAAATCCGGGTTGGATATCCTCGTTAAAAATATGTAGTGAGGATTATAATCTTGAATTGCAAAATGGTATCCCAGAAGCCATTGAAGCTTTGACTAAAGGCGATCCTAAATTTGCTGAAGATGGTGTCGTTGGTGCATCTGAAGAAGCTCGAAACTGTGAAGAAAGTTTAAAGGGCCAGAAAATTTCTGCTTTGACTAATATGAATAAAGGCGTGGATGATTTTGCTAATATTGCAAGAGCTATTATTAGGCTATTATTGTAATAGATGATAGAAGATAGACCACCTTTTATTTATCATCCTAATTTATATTTGAAAAGTTATACTCTATCCAATTGCCTTCAACTTCTATAAGAATACTTTCTATCATGAAAAGTTGTTTCCTGCAAATTTTATATTAATAATGAGTTATACACAACACATCATAAACCTAAACTCTTTTTTTCACCATAAACCTAACTATTGGGCGGCTTAAGCGTTTTTTTAATACAAAGCATTCTTTTTTTTCTCTTTAAAAAACCAACGGAGAAGATGTCAGAAACAAAAAAATAATTAACGTTAGTTATTTCTGGTAGTGTTGGTTGCTACGTTGGGAAAAGGACTTTAAACGTAACTTGGAGGCTTTTAAATTTGGACATTTTGATTCAAATTGCCTAATCTTAGCAACTGAATACGAATCAGTTATTCCCCTGTTATCACTACTACAACGCACTTCATTAGTGAACATATTATTTGCGACTATATATATACATGGGAGACTATATATATTAGTCAAGATAGTGTAATTCACTAATTTTTCTATTATTAGGTATTTTACATGAAGGAAGCATGTGATCCAGTGGTGGTGGGGCCTAGGGTGTGATAAAATAAGATATGAATAAAGTGCAAAAACACCCTAAAACTACACGGTTCTGCAAGTATACAGATCGTATGCAAGTTTTAGATAAAGATTCGTTCCGCAGAGACTACAGAGGTTAGGAGAATCTTATGCAAATATCAAGTGTAAATAATTAAAGATAAAACAACTAGACGCAAATAAAAGTAAAGACAAATAGATTTTTGTTTGATTTTCTAATTAACTAAATTAAAACTAAGGAATTGAAGACAGAAATTTAAATATGAAAGAAAAGTGATATGAGAATGTAGCTTAAGTTATTAGCATGTAATCCCCACTAGTTTTGCCGTTCTAAACATGTAAGGGTGAATTATGTAGTATTTCCCTAATCGGTCCCAATATGCTATCGGTAGTTTCAAATAGGATTTACCTGTGTCAATAAGGCTTCCTAAGCAAACTTTTCCTGTAATTGGTAAATAGTCACAAAGACTAAACCATAGTGATTATCTAGCTAGGTTGGGTTGTCAGATCAGACCTAAGACTAGACGTTATGTGCTAAACATGCAATTAAACACCGTTGTCAATGGTGACCTAATTACTAGATGGTAATTCTAATGGCGGCCGTCCACAAGAACACAGAATATAAATCCAAACACATAAACAGAGAATAAAAACTATAATTCTATTTAAAACATTAAATTCCCAAATTAGATAGATGTCAATCAAAACTAGGGTTCATACATTAATGCTAAAACTTAAGCTAAAAGAAATTTAGTTCATGAAAGAAAAGAAAGAAATTACAAATCTAAAGGTAGAAGAAGACATTGTTGATGATAGCTCCTTCCAGACTTCTCTCTTGTGTTGTAAGCTTCCTCTTGGCTTAAGGTTTCACCAAGGATGATTTAAGAGTGTTAAGAGGCTGTATTTATAGTGTAGAGGTTGACCTAATTCGTTTGGTGGAGATAACTTCAAGTAATGGACTTCTAGCCCAACTCAAATTCGTAAGGAAAACACTGCTGGACCGTTTTGAGTGTATCTTCTTCGTTATTGGTCGGATTTTGCTCCATAAGATACCAAAATAATCGCAACAGAATTATCTAGGCCCTTTAGAAGGAAATTACCAAATTCGGCCTATTTCTTAGGTAAAAACACCAATTTTTAGTCGTGTGTGCAGAATCCTAGATTTAGGCAGCTTTTCCTTTTCCATCTTTTTAGCAATTGTTTCCTTATCTCCAATTTCCATGCAAATCTCTTTCCATAAGTTGTTGTCTTTGACTTGGACTCTAATTAATCTCCATAATTATCTTTAAAGCTTCACACTAAATAAACAATTAAACCCAATATGCTCTAAAAATAACAATTCTACAAATCAAGACTCAAAATAGGAAAGTGCACTAAATTAAGCTAAAATCAACCTATAAACTAATAAATAAGCCTAAAATGATGTCTCATGAATAGATTTTATTATCACAAATGAGGAGACATCAAGTGGTTACCAAAGAATTCTAGTATGTTGCTAACGGTGCCAATTGTACAGTGTGAAAATATGATTTGTGTGTCATAAATGAGGTTTCGTGGGTCTCGTGTGAGAAAGGTGAAAAACGTGTCACTGCGGATTGCGGGGTTTGTTGTTTTTTAGAAAGAGGTCATTGGTATGGTGAATTGGTTAACGTATTCAAGGTGAAATTCTCAAAATAATGTTAGGTAAGGTCTTCTAATGCAAATGGTATAACACCGGGAAAAGAAAAAATGGAAAAGAACGCGGTGTGACAAGGATCGACACTAGTTCATATTGTTACAAAGATGAGTTGTACATTCTAGCAAATCAAGAAAAACATCGATGATCTAGTTAACATTAAGGTATCGCAGCGCGGTGTGTGGAAAATTGTTTGGGAAGTGAGCGAGTGTCATGGTTGAAGTGAAGAGGTTTGGGGTATCGTATCGACAGTTGATACCTCTGAGTCGATACCTATTGTGAAAGACACCGCATAGATAGATAGATTAAGCATGAGTAAAATAGAATGCCCTGAATCTGGTCAAGTTATATTAGAGCACGGTCCAACTATTGTAGATGATGTTGAAGAGTCAGATGATACTTGAGACGAGTACGTAGATGAGGTTGATGTCCTCCAGACAATACATATAGATAGTGTTAATGAGTTTATGGAGAAAGACGGGTACGAGGCAGACTAGTAGTATAAGTTGATTGATTTTAATTTTGTATATCATAATAATTTATATGTGTTGATTATTCATGTTTGTGGTTTTTGTTAATTATTTCAAATATATTATGCTTTTAGTTTAATTTGGGTTTAGCAGGTCTTGACAAGAAGAACTGTAAAAAAGAATAAAAAAATCAGATTTATAAATCTTTAGCTACCACCAAGTAGCCGCAAAAATTACTGAAGTACTAGTGACCACAAAATAGTCGCTAAAGGTAAAAAATTACTAACAACCACTATGTCGTCATTAAAGATACTGAAGTACTAACGAACACTGGTAGTAGGTAATGACTTTAACTTTAGCGAGAATTAAAGTGGTCTGTAAAAGTAGCGTGTTTAGTAACCACAATAGTGGTTGGTGGGGGCAAAGGTGTGATAAATAAATAGATAAATAAAGATAATAATAAAAGACACACGCTTGAATACCACGAGAAACTCACTGCAGGTATTACAGATCGTTCGCAAGTTTATTTAGTAAGTAAATGTTCGTTCGCAGGGATTTGATCCGTTAGATCTATTTATGTATATAAAAAAGTGTAGGAGAAATTACTTGTTTGATAAAAAGACGATAAAAGAAATAATATTAATTTGATTTCGGATAGAAAAGATAATAATGCAAATAAATAATATAACAAAGAATGGAGATGGGAAGTATAGCATAGGGTTGCTAGTATGCTGATGTCTCCCTAATTGTTCTTATTTTCGACCCTTAGGAGACATCATTTTTGGTGTTTACTTAACTAATTTAAATGACTTTTGGACTAAATATGCAATAATCCGGAATTCCCTTTTTATTTCTAGCATTTTTAAATTATTATACTTTTGCGCGTAATATTGGTATTTTTAGTGAAAAGTTTACAGGTTTTAGATGTTAGCTAGAAGAGGAATCCGAGAAGAAAGTCAAAGATCGTGATATAGAGTCAAGACTTGAAGATAAATCCCGAAGATATTATTTTTAGAGCTGAAAATCTGTTTTCCAGGCCATAGATTGCTGATTTCGAGGTGCTTAAGCGATGATTTAGCCGCTGACCTTTGAAGAGAAAACATTCCTTATCGAGTTACGGAACTTTAGCAACTGGAATGAGGTCAATCGGAGTCATAACGAAGCGGGAAAAGACGTTTTAGTGAAGGTGTATCAGCAGTTACGGGATTTTGGGCTTAGAATTTGGGCTTGGACATTTAATTAGTGTTTTATTCTTAGGTCCAAGCCCTAATCCGTTTTTACACTTATAAAAGGAGGTCTGGACTTCTATTTTTCACACAATTCATTCTTTACAATTAAAAACATCAGAGAGAAGCAACAGAAGGAAGGAAGAAGAAGCTGCTAGAGCTGGAGTGGGTCTATAGCTCTGTTCTCAGTCATTCCAATTCCGGAAATTAGGTTTCTTTTTATCTTTAATTTTGTAAACAATATGAATTCCTTTACTTTTAATTTAGTTTTTCTTTTCAATATGAGCTAAACAATTCATAGTGCTTGAGAACAAATAATGGGGGAATCCCAATTTTATTGAATAACGAATGTTGAATTTGGGTTTCTGTTAAATTAAACTAGATTAGGGCTTTTACTCTTTTCAATAAATTGAGATTATTTACTGTTTTTAGCGTCATGAACTAGGAACAGGTGTTAGTATTTAGGCTATTCCAATTAGTGGCAATTGGATCATCCTGACGGAGGGTTTAAATACAGAACCATTTATTCAATCTAGGATAGAAACTATTGATTCTGACGAACTTAGTTAATTCTAGGGCCAATGAGGTAATAAAACTTAAACATCCAAAGGTGGATCATATTTACCCTAACGGGACTAGTGACACCCTAGGATCGCCTTATAGTCCACCCTGACGGGGGTATAAGGAATTTAGAATTCCGACCATTGTAATTGACCAATTTAGCCCTTAAACAACATAAGTTAGGAAATAGGATTGGGAGGATCCTTGCGTCTCTCGAGTGCTACCTTCTCATACTGCGTTTTACATCATTTTACTTGCGTCTTAGCTTTTCACTTGCATTTATAATTTATCTTTCATTTGGTAGCTTTAATATCAAAAACCAAACAAACATATTTTATTTACTTGTTTTCATAAGTGCAACCAATCATTATCTGTTAAACATTGTAGTCAACCATCCCGTCCTTGGAACGAATCTGTTTTATCATTTATACTACTTGGGACAACCGTACACTTGCGGTTGTGGTTCGATTATTATTTGCATTTATTTAGAACACACAAAGGACCACCAAGTTTTTGGCGCCGCTGCCGGGGACGGTAGCGTGTGACCATGGTGTTTATCCTTTAGTGATAGTTGCATTTATTTTTATTTTTTTGTTTTTATCAGTTTTACGCTTTTTGTTTGTCTATTTCTTTTCAGGTTTTTAGGTTTGGTGTATGCGAAGAAGACTATTCAAGGATCTAGAGCCAACACCTCCGATCCTTAGTAATCCAGAATCGTTGATCAGACTTGCTAACAAGAGAAGAAGAGAACGAGAAGCTTTAGAGGTAGAAGAACTAGTTAACAGAATGGAAGAAATAAATCTTCAAGATCAACAAAATAACCAACCAGGTCAATTAGGCGCAAATGGTCAACCTTTAGCACCTGGCCTTATTCCTCCACTTCCACCATTGAATCCAAATCCTCAAGTTCAGATAGTGATGAATCAAGATCCGTGGTTTACTAATGGTTCACCAGAAATTCCATTCCGTGCTCCTGCTATAGGAGTAGGGGCTCCAGATATTAATGTTCCGCGATTCCGTCCAGATTCGGGTATGTTAGCTCAATTCCAAAATTTTGGGAATTTTCGTGGTAGACCATCAGAAGATCCTCTTAGAGCAGTACAGAAGTTTAAACATATATGTGATTCTTATATCACACAAGGAGTTTCAAGAGAACAGATGTATTTTGCTGCGTTTAAATTTTTTGTTATTGATGGAGCGAGTGAATGGCACGATACACAAGATCCTACGAAGATAACCAACTGGGACCAATTGGAGACTGCTTTCTTTGACAGGTATTACCCAAGTAACATGAGATTAGATGCTGAATTAGAATTGACGCAATTCCGTCAAGAATATGATGAAACTGTGGGTAAGAGTTGGACAAGATTTCAGATGTGTTTGCGTAGAGTTCCCACTCATGGCTTTTCAAATCAACAACAGCTAAAAATCTTTTACAGAGGCCGTGATGGGACTTCAAGAGAGAAGTTGGATATGTTATGTGGTGCAGGTTTTCTTCAAATTCAACCCGCTCATGCTAAAATCATTTTAGAAAGAACAGTCAAGAATGAAGTTGGGTGGAATTCAGTAAGAACACCAGTTAAAGGAGTGAATAATGTTGATATGGAAGAAAAATTTGCTACGCTTGAGAATAAGATTCAGAATACTATAGAGCAACAATTGAAGCAGCTTACTTTAGCTGTCAAAGAAGGATTTTCGGGTAAGAAGGTAGCTGTGCATGCTGCACAAGAGGTGTATATGTGTTCGATTTGCAGAGTAGATGATCATGATGAGGAAAGTTGTCCGAATGATCAGGAGCCTGTGATGTTTGTGTCCAATCGAGGTAACTTTAATTCAAGTGGTAATGGATATCAGCCTAACAGAAACCATCCTGGGTTTCAATACTCAAATCCTAATGGGGCAGCCAATCCTACACATGCGTATCAGCCGCGTCCCGAAGGTAACAACTACAATCCAAGACCACAAAATAATTATCAAGGAGGACAGAATCAGGGAAATTATGTTTAGAGACAAGCTCCTCAAGACAATTATGATGACACAATGAATCAGAAAGCCTTACCTGCCTATCCACAAGAAGGTGTAGTTACCCTTCAGAAAACCGTAGAAAGTTTAATTGCTCTTCAGACACAAGCCATGGAACGTCAACAAGCATCTGAAGCAAACATGAAGTTATTACAGAATCAGATGAATCAGATAAATAAACAGCTGAATCAACGTCCACAAGGGCAACTCCCTAGCGATACTGAGAATCCAATCCAAATCGGAGACTGTAAAGCTATTACTCTTAGAAGTGGTAAGAACCTTCCTCCACCTCCTTTTCCGGTTATGAAAGAAAAAGAAGTTAGAAAAGAAAAGGATGTGGTGGATAAAGATAAAGAAGTTGAAGTAGAAGAATTGGAGAGGCCTGTTGAGGTTCCGAAAAAGAAAGATGAGACTATAATCAATCGTCCACCTCCACCATTTCCATCGCGAGTTCAAAAGAAGGGTGATATGGCTGATTACCAAAAATACTTTAACAAAATAAGAGGTCTTAGCATAAATATTCCGTTGTTAGAAGCTATTAGAGATGTACCCAAGTATGCTAAGTTTCTGAAAAGAGCCCTCACCAACAAACGGTCGTATTGTGATAATGAGATGATTGGTCTCCCTGAGGAATGTAGTGCTATTTGTCAAGGTAAATTACCTCCAAAGTTAGTTGATCCTGGGAGCTTTACAATTCCGATATCTATTGGTAATGAGTGGAAAGGAAAAGCGCTATACGATTTGGGTGCAAGCATAAATCTTATGCCCAAATCAATCTTTGACAAGCTTAATGTTGAAGCAAGACCCACTTCTATGGTCTTGCAAATGGCGGATCGATCTCTTGCTCATCCAGAAGGCCGAATCGAAGATGTCCTTGTTAAGGCAGGTACGTTAATTTTTCCCGCTGATTTCATTATACTTGATTACGACGCGGATAGGAATGTCCCCATTATTTTGGGAAGACCATTCCTAGCCACGGGGCGTACCTTGATTGATGTAGAGAACGGGGAAATGATTATGAGAATCCAAGACGAGGAGATGAAGTTTAATGTGTTTAGACCTATGAAGTTTCCGGATTCCAAGGAAGAATGTTTTCGTATAAATGTAATGGAACCAGTAAGAAAAGAGCCAATTAATGTTGTGGACACTTTAGGGGTGGAGGAGAAAGAGCTACGAAAGAAACCACCAATTAAAGCTCCTCCATACCCTAAAAATCCACAACTCAATCATGCAAAGAAGAAAGAGAAAGCACGTGCCATGAAGGTTCCGAAAGAACCTAAGAAAGAAAGAAAGAAAAAGGGGTTCAAGGTAGGTGAAGAAGTAGCTATGAAGAAACCAAACCCCCATCCAAAGGTAAGTGAATCAAAAAGTTCTTGGCTAGAACCATTCATGTCGCGAAGGTTATCTCAGATAAACTAGTAGGAATAAAAGCTAAGGGATGCAAATTACCCTAATGATATAGGGAGATGATGGAGAAGAGGATTTTGCTACTTTCCAACTTCTTGTCTTCCTCTCTACAGGTATTGTTGCTTCTCTTGAATGACTTCTATGATACTTAAGGTTTAGAACTTAGCAAGGACATGTTTACAAAGGTTAAAGGGTGTATTTATAGGAGTCTAGGAAGCCTAATTCGAATTCTCGGAGTAGAAGGCAAGTAATTTGACTCCTTTTCCACATCAAATTCGTAACCCTATAATATATAAAAGGTAAGAAACTGTTGATGTCTTGTTTTGGCCGTAACTCCTTCAATATTACTCCGATTGACGCGTTCTTTATATCGAAACTGACTGTCTGGGAAAGCTCTACACTTTATCTTCAAGCCGTTCTTCCAAATTCCCCGCCAGTCTTGAGTTATGATCACTTTAATGGATGTATATGTTGAAATTCAGATATACTTGACAACTTTATTTTCCTATTTTATCTTTCCCTTCCTTTACCTCTAATTTCCATCATTATCTTATTTCCTTTATCTCTTGGAACTGATTTGGCATCTAATTAATTTCCATATATTTTTAAAGCTTCACAATTAACAAACAGTTAAACCAAATATGCTCAAGAATAATAAATCATCAAATCAAGAAATAAAAAATAAAAAAATGTTAATAAAGATCAACTATTTAACTTCCTAATACAGCTAAAATGATGTCTCCAACTAAGATTAAATCATCACAAATACAGAGACATCAAGACCCCCAACTCAAAGTTGTATCGGCCCGATACAATAAATATAAGAACAAAGGGAAGTCTCTAAATACATACATAGGTCAATTAAGCACAGTGGAAAGAAGATAGCAGAATATATAGAATAGACTCAAAGTAACTACTCATAAAATTTCATGTAATATCATTTACAAACTACATACATGCACACTTGTTATATCTACAATCAACACGTTTTGAATTCAATATTAGATTAGCTTCGCAATGTAAGAATGAGAGGTTCTTTACTCAGTTTACCAAGGAGGCTATAGATTGTTCATCAAACTTCACTAGTTTCCAAAGATCCACTTAACTACTCTCTAACGGCTCAATAACTTCTAGATCACATAGCAAAGAATCATCAGGTCTTTAAGGTTGTAATGTTGGCTTAGGGACGGTATGATAGTATATTTGGATAATTTAGAGTGATTTTTTGGCTCTCTCCTCACTAGCCATCAACGAATCGCCATACAGCTTAAGTTACTCTCGTAAATCGTTCTCACTCAACCCAATATGATGCACTAATTAGCATCCCAATAACCCAATTAAAGCATAATATTTTCACCTAAAAATTCCACTTTGCCGGTCCAAATATATATTCTTTTCATATCAATTTTTTTTCTCTTTTGTATAGTGATGTCTCCCTAATTGTTCTTATTTTCGACCCTTGGGAGACATCATTTTTGGTGTTTATTTAATTAATTTGATAGACTTTTGGACTAAATATGCAATAATATGATTTTCCTCTTTTATTTCTAGCATTTTTAGTTTATTAAGCTTTTGCGCGTAATGTTGGTATTTTTAGTGTAAAGTTTACAGGTTTTAGATGTTAGCTAGAAGAGGAATCCGAGGAGAAAGTCAAAGATCAAAAGATAGAGTCAAGACTTGAAGAGAAATCCCGAAAATATTATTTTGAGAGCTGAAAATCCATTTTCCAGGCCATAGAGTGCTGATTTCGAGGTGCTTAAGCGATGATTTAGCCGGTGACCTTTGAAGAGAAAACATTCCTTATCGAGTTACGGAACTTTAGAAACTGGAATGAGGTCAATCGGAGTCATAACGCATCGGGAAAAGCCGTTTTAGTGAAGGTGTATCAGCAGTTACGGGATTTTGGGCTTAGAAAGTGGGCTTGGACATTTAATTAATATTCTATTTTCTGGTCCAAGCCCTAGAACGAATTTATGCTTATAAAAGGAGGTCTGGACTTCTATTTTTCATAGAATTCATTCTTTACAATTAAAAACATCAGAGAGAAGCAACAGAAGGAAGGAAGAAGAAGCTGCTAGAGCTGGAGTGGGTCTATAGCTCCGTTCTCAGTCATTCCAATTCCGGAAATTAGGTTTCTTTTATCTTTTATTTGTAATCAGTTATGAATTCCATTTATTTTAATTTAGTATTTCGTTTTAATATGAGCTAAGCTTTTCATAGTGCTTGAGAACAAACAATGGGTGAATCCTAATTTTATGAAATAACGAATGTTGAATTTGGGTTTTTATTGAATTAAACTAAATTAGGGCTTTTACTCTTTTCAATAAATTGAGATTATTTTACTGTTTTTAGCGTCATGAACTAGGAACAGGTGTTAGTATTTAGGCTATTCCAATTAGTGGCAATTGGATCATCCTGACGGAGGGTTTAGATACAGAACCATTTATTCGAATCTAGGATAGAAGCTATTGATTCTGACGAACTTAGCTAATTCTAGGGCCAATGAGGTAACAAAACTTAAACATCCAACGGTGGATCATATTTACCCTGACGGGACTAGTGACACTTTAGGATCGCCTTATAGTCCACCCTGACGGGGGTATAAGGAATTTAGAATCCCGACCATTGTAATTGACCGATTTAGCCCTTAAACAACATAAGTTAGGAAGTAAGATTAGGAGGATCCTTGCGTTCTCAAGTACTACATCTCATATTGCGTTTTCACTCATTTTACTTGCGTCTTAGCTTCTACTTGCATTTAATTATTTGTCTTTTATTCATTAGCTTTAATCAACAAAACCAAACAAACATTTTATTATCTTTTACTTTCGTAAGTGCATCAATCACTACTTGCTAAACATTGTGATCAACCATCCATCCTTGGAACGAATCTGTATTATCATACATACTACTTGGGACAACCGTACACTTGCGGTTGTGGTTCGATTAGCATTTGCATTTATTTTTAGAACACACAAAGGACCACCATATAGCTATGACTCTCTTTTTGTTGTTGAGATATCATGCTATTTTTTCTCATAAGTTTCCTTTTCTTTTCTTTTCATGCTTTTCATAGCTTTTTTCATTTACTCTTACCCCGGCAAAGGGTTACAATATAACAAACCTGTGAATCATCATCAATAATAAGAACAGAGCATAATTAATAAGCTAAAAAAATCCCAGCCCAATGATATTTCCCATAATTGTGGACCCACCACCCCAAACTCAAGCTCTAAAACAATTGTCTATGCATCGCGATTCGAGTGCGGGTCATCTGTAAAAGTCCTAAAATATAAAGGGATATGGCTTATAATGTGGCTAATAAAAGTCTTTAGAAAGGGCTGAGAAGGATATATAATATAATAAAGGAACAACAAGTTAAAAGGCAACAAGGGGCTTATGAAATAACCGCCTTAATCACTTTCTAAACTATGCAATTTCATTATTCTCTTACCTTTAGCACGTTCATTAAATGGTTTTATCAAGTAGCTTGGATCTCACGGCCTACACACCCCTCAAGGCTTCCTGAGATCGAACATGCTTCTATCGCATTGCTAACTAATCTTTTCTTTACAATCAATGTGTGTTTCCTGCAAATACTTAAAGCATACAAAATAGAACATCTCATAAACATACTACTTTCTATCATTAATTTACTAAGTTTATGCTTTCAAGCTATTAAGCATACTCTACATTTAATCCCCTCTATCAAAATATTTAATTTATTCCTAAAAACAGTAAAACACATAAAAATGGAGATGATAGACAACGAATCCCCACACCCCAAACTAAAAAATGAGACGCATCCCCACGACTCGAAAAGACTCAATTAAAAATTAAAATTGATCGGATATTGCACATAAAGAAATAATAAGGAAAAAAGAAAACATACTCTTCGAGGCTATTGCCTCGCTTTATCAATACCCGGAATAGGGTGCAGTGCTTTCCTTGTTTGTAGACTTCTAGTATCACCAATTTTGCTTTCCCTTACATACTCGCTTTCCCGAATTTCAGAATTTTTGGGTGAAAAAATGACTCTTTTTGAGGTATGTTAGACCATCTCTAGCAATTGCTCACTCCAACAATTCGCTATTTACTGCAAAATAATTCAAAAAATACAGTATTAGTCCAAATTGCTCATTACAACAATCACGACAAATTATGGGACCCACAAAACTCACAAGTCATCCGCTCCCCATATACACTATTTTCAGCAAATCACTTTTCATACGGTAAAAGGATTCCAACAGTCATAAGATGGCCATGGTAGGATTTGTATAAAAATATAATTAACAGTAATTTTAACTTAAATCAAATAATTTTGAAAATTTGTAAAAGCAATGATATTAGGTTAAAAACAATTCAGTTTTTTAACTTAGGGTTCTTTGCCAAGGCAATGATGGTGGAGAATGGTCCACGATAGCTACTTGGCGGAAAGACAGGTGTAAAAAGATTTCTTTTTGTTTTTTGTTCCAATGCGAGTGTAAAGAGATGGGTTTAAAGTTTTATCATATTTCAATGTTTTATTCTTTTTTAACATAAAAATATTTTATTGTTTTTCAACGTTTTTTTTTCTGTTATGAATTTTTTTCCAAGTTTTTGTTTGGATACTTTTTTTTAAAATCTTAAAATTTATTATTTAACTAATATTCAGAATGTAAAATTGAAAAGAAAAATCGGAAACAAAAATTAAATCTAAAAACCAGAAATTTCAGAAAAATTAATATGTAGCTCCAATTCCGTTCCGAAATTTTAAAAAATTAAAGTTCGAAACATTAAAAATCTCTTTCAAAATTAAAATTTTTGGAGTGGAAAAATAAAAAATCGGAAATTTCGGATCGATTTTCACCCTTACCTCCATACCACCATGTCCTTTAAGGGTTGGGAGATACCATAGTGACATCATTAGATGTTTTATTAATTTACAGATGGAATGACTTCTATTATGAATACAAATTATTACAATTTTTTTCTATAATAAACTATAAATACGAAAGAAATAGCTTCTCTAAAGAGATTTTTGATCATATTGCCGGAAACACGTTCTTTATATATGACTGTCATTCAAGTATTGATGTAAACTAAATTATTAATTTTGCACTATCAATTATAATTTTTTAAATTATTTTTCGTCTAAATATCTTTAGGTTCAGGCTCTTCCCTAGAATTAACTTAAAATGATAATTTTCGAAAAGTCTCATATAAAAACACGTATAATAAACTGGAATACATATATCTGAAATATATACATATGTTGTAATATAGCTAAGTACTGGATAGATATTCATCTTATTTTTGTAGAGTTATGAAAAATGTATAAATATATATATATATAAGATGGTAATTATATGGATTGATATATTTCATCATTTTAAAGCTAATTGTTACAAGTAATAGAATTATTTGCCCTTATTTTATATATAATTTTTTTTGACAGTATTTTATATATAATTCAATTATGAATTTCACACAATTTATTAATAGATTTTTAAATTTATTTTTGTCCAATTACATTCAGGTTCGGGGCATTCCCTAATATATATATATATATATATATATATATATATATATATATATATATATATATATATATATATATATATATATATATATATATATATATATATATATGTGTGTGTGTGTGTGTGTGTGTGTGTGTGTGTGTGTGTGTGTGTGGTAGACTAGTATTTAAGATTCTAAGTTATTAGGTATTATAAGACTAATGTAAAATATATAGGATTTGACATTGTGACAATATAGGATTGTTGAGGTTAAATGTCAATTTTATCAAAAAATTCATTATTTTTTTCAACATTTATAATTTAAGAAAATGGCTATAAATATATTAAGTCATTGTTCAAAACTTTCAAAAAAAATTATCCAAGAATTTTGTCTTATATTTTGCAAGGAAGAAGATAGGTTGGAACATTTATCAAATAACTGAAGGTGTGCAGAAAATCTCGACGTCACAAGTAAAATATTTGACTAGCTAGAATTTATGTAAATAGCATATTTTAACTCCCAAACTTAGTATATATGTAATTAGGCCTAGTATATATGTAATTAGGCCTAGTATATATGTAATTAATAAATATATAAATCTGCTAAGTATACATGTATATAGGTAAGATTAACGGTTTAGTATATATATTTTTAATTAAATCGTTTCCAATCTAAGTAAATGAGTCACGAAATAAAATGTATAGTCTTGTAGAAATTGCTAAAGAAAAACAAATGTAATGGGGAAATGTTGATTTTTCTTTTTATTTATTGACAAAAAATATATTAAATGACAAAGAAAAAAGCATACCTTTTTTTTCAACTTAATGTCACGGGAAAAAAAAAATTTACAAAAAATTTAGTATCCGTTTAAAAGTGTTTTTTTTGAAAAAGCACTTAAAAGTGCTTCTAGCATTTTAAGAATTTTTTTGATTCTAAAAAACACTTTTATGAGAAGCACCAAATTGGTGCTTCTTGAAAAAAGCACTTAAAATAATTTTAGATTTCAATAATTTTTTAAAATTTTAAATTTTATTCTTAAAACGATTTTTTACTCTAAAATAAGCACTTCCAAATTCTAGTTAGAAATCAATGTAAAAAACAATAAATTGGCACAAGTATTAAAATTATATTAAAAATAATATTTTTTAAATTAATAAATTTATATTAATTGTAAAGAATAAAAAACCTATAATTATTAAAAAATTACAAAAATATTATTTCTAAAAAGATACTAAATTAATATTATTAACTAAAAAGTATAAAAATAAATACAAAAGGCATTTTATGTGGTTACTTTTCAAAAATTATATTAGATATAAATTAATATGAAAGTATAATTTATATAAAGTTACCTAAAATTTATGAAAAATTATTGATTTTTATTAAAAGGTTATATGTTATTATGAAAAGTTATCTTTTTATATATTAATTTGATAAACAAATAAATAAAATATTTAATGTATTGAAAAGTCTTATTATTATGAGCTCTATTGATCTAGAAAAAATTCAAATGAATCCCTAATAAAAGAAAAATAACAAAAACAACCCATCTATCTCTATCTATATATAGTAAGAATAATGAGTGAATTAGCATACATACTATCTTTCAACCATTTCAAGAATATGGCAGTATTAATCCCTTTTTTTATCGTAAATTTCCTTATTTTAGGACACCAAATAGAAGCAAACATAGTTCAGAGCACCTGCAAATCCACACCAAACTATCAACTCTGCGTTGCAACTCTTTCAAAAGACCCAAGGAGCTCAACCGCAGACGTTACAGGTTTGGGTTTAATTGCAGTGGATGTTTTGAAATCCAAGACATTAGAAATCTGATGTCTCCTCATTTGTGATAGATTTATATTAGGACGAGACATCATTTTTAGTAATTTAGAAGTCATTATAGTCGATTTTCTTGAGAAATGCTACACTTTCCTATTTTGAGTCTTGATTTAGTAAATAATATTTTTAGAGCATATTGGGTTTAATTATTTATTTAGTGTGAAGCTTTAAAGATAATTATGGAGATTAATTAGATTCCAAGTCAAAGACTACAACTTATGGAAAGAGATAAGCATGGTAATTGGAGATAAGGAAATAAAAGCTAAAAATATGGAAAAGGAAAAGCTGCCTTAATCCTGAATTTCTGCACCTACGACCACATATCAGCTTATATCTCAAGAACGGTGTGGAATTTGGAGAAACGGTCAAGAGCAAAGTCGAAGAGCTTTCCGAGACGATCAATTTGGTGTACTCATACACGTCAAACGGACGAGTATTGAAGCTGTTAGAGCCCAAAGAAAAACGGGTCTGATTGCATGTTTTTAGGGTTACGAATTTGAGTTGGGCTTGGAGTCCACTACTTACTTCTCCCTCAAGAAAACGAATTAGGGCTTCCAAGACACCTATAAATACACCCTTATACTATTGTAAACATGTTCTTTCTCAATTGCAAAGTATAGGCTTAGTCTTTACTTATATTTTCTTAGTTTTAAACAATAGCTTAGTCCTTTAGATAGATATTCATCCTTAGAATCAAGCTATTCATCCAAGAAGCAAGTTGACCTATAGAAGAAGACAAGAAGAAGAAGATTGGAGACTGACAACCCCTCTTCTACATCTCACCTTCTCTATATTTAGAGTAATTAGCTATAGATCTATTCTCAACCATATTTCTAAGCTTTTATTCTGTAAGTTTTACTCTTAATTGTTGGATTATTATTTTGATCTTTAAATACTATTTGGTTATTTTAATTGATTAAGCTTGGCGTATATTGTATTATGTGTTTTGACCTATTTCCTAGATCTGATCAATCTTAGGATTATTCTTAGTTATTGACACACCACATAATCGTCTAGTGTGACTAGATAGCCACTAAGGTTTGATTTAAATCTCCAAACATTACTTAGGAATCCCTAGTAGTGGAGAGGTTGCTCCTAGGTCTAGAAAAGGCTAGGTAGTTGTTGCAATCCTGGTTAATATATAATGCTTAATGTGACAGGTTAGAATAACAATTTAGTAATAGACGTAGTAATCCTAATCTATTTGACTTACATTCATATTTAGTTATTTGTTTTGTTTATTTGTCTTAATTATTTAATTGCGTAGATTGTTATTTCATCTTTTTATATTTTTATTTAAAACATCTAAATTCATCTACGCTTGTTAAATATAATTAGATCTAACGGATACAATCCCTGCGAACGAACTTGACTTATCATTAAAACTTGCAAACGATCTGTGATACTTGCAGTGAGTTCTGTGGTTCTCAAGGGTGTGTGCTCTTTATTATTATTATTCCTATTTATCTATTTATTTATCACACCTTTGCCCCCACCAAGTTTTTGGCGCCGCTGCCGGGGATTTATCTTTAAGTTAAATCTATTTTTGTTTATTTAGTGTAGAAGTTTTTATTTGTTTTCAGTTTTACGCGTTTTCTTTTTAGTCTCTTCTCAGGTTTATTAGGTATGGAGAATTATTACGCACCAAATATGCATGGGGCCTGAAGTCAAAATTTTTATCAAGAAGGTTCGAGCTATCAACTGCAAGCTCCACCACAACCCATGCATAATCCACAAAATGAAGCTGTAAACGAAATGATGGATAAATTATTGATTCTGGTTCAAAATTTTACGCAGCTCAACAATAAAACATCCAAGGAGCTAGCTGAAAAAGTGGAAGCCCTGGAGACACAAGTCACTCAAGTGACCAATGCTTCTCTAAAATTCCAACAAGAGTTTCCACCGTTAATCCGAAGTATCATAGAAGAACAGGTTCGACTAGCTCTTCCGTCTCATCAAGTCTTTGAAAGTATAAGTTATTTGGAAAATATGGAAGAGCAACATGCGGAAAACATAGATGCTAATACAACCTTAATACGTTCTATGTACCAAAAATATCAAGCAATGGAGCAAAGATTAACGGACCTCACTACGATCAATCAACAGTTACAACAGGAATTACATAAAAAACTGGGTTATAGCAATGTTGGGTTCGAAATTTCAACCGTAGAAGAACCAACCAAGCTTAGCTTAGAAGAAGTAATTGTTAAAGATCAAATTACAAAGGAGGTTGAACCAGAATTCAAGCATGTGGAAGAAGAAAAAGAAACCGATAAAGAAGAGACAACCGCACAAAAGGTGCAAAAAGAAGAAAGTAAGGTGGAACCACCACCTACACATCCGTTACTATCACCACTTCATCTACAAAGAATTACTTATCCTAGTGGTGATACTATATCTGAAACGTCAAGCCCAGAAGAAATCATTGTTCCTATACTCGACGTCCCATACATGCAAACTGGCCTAGGTAAAGAAATTGATGATGATGCCACTGAAATCGATAGCTATGTTTGGTTCGATGTTGTTGAAGAGTTCAGCCTTCAAGAAGAGGAGGAAGTGGAATCACCCCAAAGTCCACTTAATGAGCTAGAAGAACAAAGCACGATATGCATAGAGGATGTAATCGCATATAAAGAGCATACACCACCACTAGTCTGCAAGGAAGATCTGTCTAAAAAGAGTGATAGTGTAGAAGTTGAGATTGAGAATAGGGACCGTACCAAAGAAAGCTTGACAACCATTCCAAAGAAGCTACCACAAAAGATGCAAGAATTTGGAGCTTTATATCTCCAAATTAATATAGGTGGTAATTTCAAAGCTAAAGCGATGTGTGACTTGGGTTCAGGAAGGAATATCATGCCCAAGAGTCTGTTCGAGAAGTTAGGCATGGGAGATGCCAAGAGGAAAGATATTGATTTGCTGCTCCTAGATAATTCAACGATAAAACCATGGGGAGTCATTGAAGACGTGCTTGTCCAAGTAGGTACTTTAACTATACCTACAGATTTTGTTGTCCTTGATAGCATTACAGGTCAACATGTTCCATTGATACTTGGACGCCCATTCTTGGCGACAAGTCACAGTATAATTGATATGCATAGGGGAACCGTGACTTTCCAAGTGGGAAAAGAGTCTAAAACATTCCACTTGGTGGATGAAAAGCATGAGGAATCACGTATAGAAGCCCCGACACTCCGAGTTGTGACAAAAGAAATTAAAAAGAAAGTCCACAGTCAACCCGTGAAAAAGAGAATCAAAAGTGAGTTTGGGGTTGGTGACATGGTTGCATGGAAAGCCCCCAAACAAGAAAATAGACCACGGGGATTCAAGGATTCGTGGATGGGTTCGTTTGTAGTTACAAGAGTTGTTTCGTCAAAGCGGATTGAAATACAAGTTAAGAAGGGTCACAAACTTCGGATAGTAGATGAGCATGACCTAACCCGTTATTGGGGAGGTTATGTACGCAAGCCTTAATCGAGGTAACACGTCTAACTTTGAAAGACGTTAAACAAAAGTGATGTACGGGAGAGAACCCGTAGTTTTTTTTAATATTCATGTCTTTTACGTTTTTAATTTATGTTTAATTTAGTTGTTCTTAGTTGATATTGCATATTTGAGAAAGGTATTAGTGTTTTTGATGCTTAGGTATTGGAGAAATCGAGTTAGGGAGGCGAACAAAATTTTTTCGGACAGAAACTTCGGCAAGTCATATCTTTGCGCTCGGATGTCGGAATCAGGTGATCTTTGAGCCTAAACTGCATAACTTTTCGAGATCTAGCTGTTGGGGAAGTTTTTGCCAAGCGCGGTACACCGGACCTCAGCCGCGGTGCACCGTAGAGGAGAAACCCGTGCCACGGGGTAGAGCCACGTGTTTTATCCAGAAACGGAAAAAAAAATAGCTGATGGGTCCGGTATACCGGACCCTATACCGCGCCATGCACCGCAAAAACACGTGCCACGGGGTCCTACCACGGGTTTTTTGACGTAGGAGGCGCGGAGCACCCCCGCGGTACACCGGACCCTGGTCCGCAGCTCAAAAACACGTGCCACGGGGTCCTACCACGGGTCCAATCCAGTGAGCAAAAATTTCACCCATCAGATGCTGCGGTGTACCCCGCGGTACACCCTTTGGTCCGCAGGGTAGTCCGCACGAGCCGCCAGAGAGAGAAAAGAAAGGGTTTCAAGCTTATAAGGAGATCTAATGCTTATTATTCCGAATTTATCAAACCTTAAACCTCTTTCTTCTCTCCAGAACTCTCCCAACTCCATTAAAGCTTCAACAAACCTTCACCTAACATCAAAACATCACCAAATCACCATGAATTCTCATCCAAATCCTTTCCTACATCATTACAAAGAAGATTCAAGCACCCAAATCATATCAAAATACCTAGAAACCAAGAATCAAAGCCATGAATCTCAACATCTTTTTCTAAAAATCCTTAAACCCACACCATTAAAGCTTGATTCCATCATACCCACATGGAGAATTGTCATCCTAACACCTTTCCTAACCAAAATAAAGCTTGTTCCACCAATGATCATAAGTTACAAATTTCAAGAGTGTTCAAAGCTTTGAGTTGGGGGTCAAAAGAGATGATGAAGAGAATAGAGATATTATCAAGTGTATGGGATATAAAGAATCAAAGCAACGTATTGGGTAAGTTCTAGATGAAATCAATTGAGATGGGCACTAGTTTGGGAATAATTACAAGATAATTGGAGTCAAGCAATTAGAGAGGAACCGGTTTTTGGTGGATTCAAATCCTAAAAAGCAAGCAATTGTAATTAGGGAACAGAAGATGCCAATACCTCTTCTAATCAAAGATTCCTATATCAGAGATCAATAAAAGCTTCTGGGACGCTAGTAGCTTTGTCCAAAACATGTTCCCGGATGAACACTATCACATGAGAAAGTATTCAAGAGCAGAATTGGAAGAAGATTAACAAGAGATTTCTAGAGTGTGATTGATTGGGATGGAGCATAAGAAGATGTAAGGGAAAGCGTAATTGGTGATAATAGAAATTTACATACATGAAAGCACTGCACCCTATTACGGGTATTGATCAGGCGAGGTAAATAGCCTCGAAGAGTATGTTTTCTTTCTTCCTTACCTTTTATTTATGTGCAATATCTGTGAAATTTTAATTTTCTTTTATTTTTGAGTCTTTTCGAGTCGTGGGGACACGGCTCATTTTCGAGTTGGGGGTGTGGGGATTCGTTGTCTCTCATCTCCATTTTTCTGTTTTTTAGGTAAAATTAAAATTATTTTTGAAGGTTTAGATGTATGTAGAGTGTGTTTAATAGCTTGAAAGCATAAGCTCAGTAAGTTAATGATAGAAAGTAGTATGTTTATGAGCTATGTTATTTGTATGCTTTGAAGTATTTGCAGGAAAACACACATTGATAGTAAAGAGAAGATTAGTAAGTTAATGATAGAAAGTATGTTCGATCTCAGGGAACCTTGAGAAGTGTGTAGGCCGTGAGATCCAAGCTAGTTGATAAACCATTTGATGAAAGTGCTAAAGGTAAATAACGAAATTGCATAGTGTAGAAAGTGATTAAGGCGGTTCTTTCATATTGAAGCCCTTGAAGCCTTTTTATACCTTCTCACCATGTTATTTTTGATTTTATGCTATATCCTTCTCAGCCCCTTCTAGCCTTTCTAAAGCCTTTTATTTAGCCACATTATAAGCCATATCCCTTTAGATTATAGGACTTTTCCATATGACCCGCGCTCGAATCGCGATGCATAGACAGTTGTTTTAGAACTTGAGTTTGGGGTGGTGGGTCCACCATTATGGGAAATATTATTGGGATGGGATTTTTGAGCTTATTAATTGTGCTCTGTTCTTAAGATTGATGATTCACATATTTATATTGTAACCCTTTGCCGGGGTAATAGTGAATGAAAAAGAAGCTACGAGCTAATTTTGCCAACAAGGGCATTAAAAGAAAAAATATATATATGAGAAAACTAGTGTGATATCTCAACATAAAAGAGAGTCATAGCTATAGAAAAGAAATTGATTTGAAAAGAAAATATATATATTCGGACCGGCAAAGTGGAATTTTTTATGTGAACATCTTATGCTTTAATTGGGTTATTGGGGATGCTAAATTGTGCATCAAAGAAATCATTGGGTTGAGTGAGAAACGTTTTATGAGAGTAACTCAAGCTCTAGGGCGATTCGTTGATGGCTAGTGAGGAGAGAGCCAAAAGCTCACTCTAAATTATCCAAATATACTTATCATACCATCCCTAAGCCTACATTACAACCTTAAAGACCTTTTGATTCTTTGCTATGTAATTGAGAAGTGATTGAGCCAATAGAGAGTAGTTAAATGGATCTTTGGACACTAGTAAAGGTCGATGAACAATCTATAGCTTCCTTGGGAAACTGAGTAAAGTCCCAATCCTTCTTACATTGCGAAACTAATCTGATCTTGAATTCAAACCGTGTTGACTGTGGATATGAGAAGTGTACAGGTATGTAGTTTTTAAATATTATTACATGAAATTTTCTGAGTAGTTGCTTCGAGTCTATTCTCCATATTCTTCTATCTTCTGTCTTCTATGCTTAATTGACCTAGGTGTGTATTTAGAGACTTCCCTTTGTTTTTATCTTTATTGTATCGGGACGATACAACTTTGAGTTGGGGGTCTTGATGTCTCCTCATTTGTGATAGATTTATATTAGGATGAGACATCATTTTTAGTAATTTAGAAGTCATTATAGTCGATTTTCTTGAGAAATGCTACACTTTCCTATTTTGAGTCTTGATTTAGTAAAATAATATTTTTAGAGCATATTGGGTTTAATTATTTATTTAGTGTGAAGCTTTAAAGATAATTATGGAGATTAATTAGATTCCAAGTCAAAGACTACAACTTATGGAAAGAGATAAGCATGGTAATTGGAGATAAGGAAATAAAAGCTAAAAATATGGAAAAGGAAAAGCTGCCTTAATCCTGAATTTCTGCACCTACGACCACATATCAGCTTATATCTCAAGAACGGTGTGGAATTTGGAGAAACAGTCAAGAGCAAAGTCGAAGAGCTTTCCGAGACGATCAATTTGGTGTACTCATACGCGTCAAACGGACGAGTATTGAAGCTGTTAGAGCCCAAAGAAAAACGGGTCTGATTGCATGTTTTTAGGGTTACGAATTTGAGTTGGGCTTGGAGTCCACTACTTACTTCTCCTTCAAGAAAACGAATTAGGGCTTCCAAGACACCTATAAATACACCCTTATACTATTATAAACATGTCCTTGCTCAATTGCAAAGTATAGGCTTAGTCTTTACTTATATTTTCTTAGTTTTAAACAATAGCTTAGTCCTTTAGATAGATATTCATCCTTAGAATCAAGCTATTCATCCAAGAAGCAAGTTGACCTATAGAAGAAGACAAGAAGAAGAAGATTGGAGACTGACAACCCCTCTTCTACATCTCACCTTCTCTATATTTAGAGTAATTAGCTATAGATCTATTCTCAACCATATTTCTAAGCTTTTATTCTGTAAGTTTTACTCTTAATTGTTGGATTATTATTTTGATCTTTAAATACTATTTGGTTATTTTAATTGATTAAGCTTGGCGTATATTGTATTATGTGTTTTGACCTATTTCCTAGATCTGATCAATCTTAGGATTATTCTTAGTTATTGACACACCACATAATCGTCTAGTGTGACTAGATAGCCACTAAGGTTTGATTTAAATCTCCAAACATTACTTAGGAATCCCTAGTAGTGGAGAGGTTGCTCCTAGGTCTAGAAAAGGCTAGGTAGTTGTTGCAATCCTGGTTAATATATAATGCTTAATGTGACAGGTTAGAATAACAATTTAGTAATAGACGTAGTAATCCTAATCTATTTGACTTACATTCATATTTAGTTATTTGTTTTGTTTATTTGTCTTAATTATTTAATTGCGTAGATTGTTATTTCATCTTTTTATATTTTTATTTAAAACATCTAAATTCATCTACGCTTGTTAAATATAAGTAGATCTAACGGATACAATCCCTGCGAACGAACTTGACTTATCATTAAAACTTGCAAACGATCTGTGATACTTGCAGTGAGTTCCGTGGTTCTCAAGGGTGTGTGCTCTTTATTATTATTATTCCTATTTATCTATTTATTTATCACACCTTTGCCCCCACCAAAATCATTAAACAAATCAACACATTAAAGCAATCAAATCCGGGTTTGATATCCTCGTTAAAAATATGTAGTGAGGGTTATAATCGTGTATTGCAAATTGGTATCCCAGAAGCCATTGAAGCTCTGACTAAAGGCGACCCTAAATTTGCTGAAGATGGTGTCGTTGGTGCATCTATTGAAGCTCAAAACTGTGAAGAAAGTTTAAAGGGCCAGAAAATTTCTGCTTTGACTAGTATGAATAAAGGTGTGGATGATTTTGCTAATATTTCAAGAGCTATTATTAGGCTATTATTGTAATAGATGATAGAAGATAGACCACCTTTTATTTATCATCCTAATTTATATTTGAATAGTTATACTCTATCCAATTGCCTTCAACTTCTATGAGAATATTTTCCTATCATGAAAAGTTTTTTCCAGCAAATTTTATATTAATAATGAGTTATACACAACCCATCATAAACCTAGACTCTTTTTTTCACCATAAACCTAACTATTGGGCGGCTTAAGTGTTTTTTTTAATACGAAGCATTCGTTTTTTTTTCTCTTTAAAAAACCAAAGGAGAAGATGTCAGAAACAAAAAAAAATTAACGTTAGTTATTTCTGGTAGTGTTAATTGCTACGTTGGGAAAAGGACTTTAAACGTAACTTGGAGGCTTTAAAACTTGGACACTTTGATTCAAATTGCCTAATCTTAGCAACTGAATACGAATCAGTTATTCCCCTGTTATCACTACTACAACGCACTTCATTAGCGAACATAATATTTGCGACTATATATATTAGTCAAGATAGTGTAATTCACTAATTTTTCTATTATTAGGTGTTTTACATGAAGGAAGCATGTGATACAGTGGTAACCAACGAATTCCAGTATGTGGTCAACGGTGCCAATTGTACAGTGTAAAAATATGATTCGTGTGTCATGAATGAGGTGTCGTGGGTCTCTTGTGAGAAAGCTGAAAAACGTGTCACTGCGGATTGCGGGGTTTGTTGTTTTGTAGAAAGAGGTCATTGGTATGGTGAATTAGTTAACGTATTCAAGGTGAAATTCTCAAAATAATGTTAGATAAGGTCTTCTAATGCAAATGGTATAACACCGGGAAAAGAAAAAATGGAAAAGAACGAGGTGTGACAAGGATCGACACTAGTACATATTGGTACAAAGATGAGTTGTACAATCTAGCAAATCAAGAAAACATCGATGATCTAGTTAACATTAAGGTATCGCAACGCGGTGTGTGGAAAATTGTTTGGGAAGTGGGCGATTGTCATGGTTGAAGTGCAGATGTTTTGGGTATCGTGTCGACAGTTTATACCTCTGAGTCGGTAGTTGTTGTGAATGACACTGCAGAGATAGATAGATTAAGCATGAGTAAAAGAGAATTCCCTGAATCTGGTCAAGTGATATTAGAGCACGGTCCAACTATTGTAGATGATGTTGAAGAGTCAGACGATACTTGAGACGAGTACGCAGATGAGGTTGATGTCCTCCAAACAATACATATAGATAGTGATGATGAGTTTATAGAGAAAGACGGGTACGAGGCAGACTAGTAGTATAAGTTGATTGATTTTAATTTTTTATATCAAAATAATTTATATGTGTTGATTATTCATTTTTGTGGTTTTTGTTAATTATTTCAAATATATTATGCTTTAAATTTAATTTGGGTTTAGCAGGTCTTGACAAGAAGAACTGTAAAAAAGAATAAAAAAATAAAATTTATAAATCTTTATCTACCACCAAGTAGCCGTAAAAATTACTGAAGTACTAGCGACACAAAAAAGTCGCTAAAGGTAAAAAATTACTAACAACCACTATGGCGTCGTTAAAGATACTGAAGTACTAACGACCAATGGTAGTAGGTAATGACTTTAACTTTAGCGAGAATTAAAATGGTCAGTAAAAGTAGCATGTTTAGCGACCACGATAGTGGTTGGTGGGGGCAAAGGTGTGATAAATAAATAGATAAATAAAGATAATAACAATAATAGAAACACCCTTGACTACCACGAGAAACTTACTGCAAGTATTACAGATCGTTCGCAAGTTTAGTTAGTAAGTACGAGTTCGTCCGCAGGGATTTGATATGTTAGATCTATTTATGTATATAAAGAAGTGTAGGAGAAATTACTTGTTTGATAAAAAGACAATAAAAGAAATAATATTTATTTGATTTCAGATAGAAAAGATACTAATGCAAATAAATAATATAACAAAGAATGGAGATGAGAAGTATAGCATAGGGTTGCTAGTATGCACTTATCCTTTTAATCAATATTCTAATTACAAGGGTGATTAACGCTCTTCGATAAATATTCAGGATTCTAAATACCTCCTAACCCCCTTCTGAGTGAACTTAGGTGGCGACCTCAAAATTACCAGGGGGCTTAACTAAGGTGCTCCTACGCCACTAGGTTCTTAGATGAGACTGGCCTGCAAATAATGATTGGTGATTAAATCAAACCCTAATGACTATCTCATTAGGCAATCCCTTCCGGATCACTACCGCACACTAGACGCTTATGTGGTGTTTCAATAGTTAGACACCCCTTCCGGGTGAATATCTAACTACTATTAATGGGGTAGTCTATACGCATGCATTTGCAAGAACTACGTTCAATAAATTAAAGCACATAAAACAGATATATGGCTAATAAGTTAGAATCAGTTTAAAAAGGTTTCCTCAAATAACGTAAAAACAAATAAAGAATTAGAAATCAAAGATTATACATATGCAAACCCAAGCTATGGGAAAAATTAGTTCATATCTAAAGACATAGAAATAAACTACGGATAATAGTAATTAGAAACAAAGATAAGCTAAAGAATCTAATACAAATTACCCTAATGATATAGGGAGATGACGGAGAAGAGGAGTTTGCTACTTTCCAACTTCTTGTCTTCCTCTCTACAGGTCTTGTTGCTTCTCTTGAATGGCTTCTATGATACTTAAGGTTTAGAACTTAGCAAGGACATGTTTACAAAGGTTAAAGGGTGTATTTTATTGGAGTCTAGGAAGCCCTAATTCGGATTCTTGGAGTAGAAGGCAAGTAATTGGACTCCTTTTACAAATCAAATTCGTAACCCTAAAATATATAAAAGGTAAGAAACTGTTGATGTCTTGTTTTGGCCGTAAATCCTTCAATATTACTCTGATTGACGCGTTCTTTGTATCGAAACTGACGGTCTCAGAAAACTCTACACTTTAGCTTTATAACATTCTTCCAAATTCTCGGTCAGTCTTGAGTTATGATCACTTTAATGGACGTAGCTGCTGAAATTTAGATTTACTTGACAACTTTTCTTTTCCTATTTTATCTTTTCCTTCCTTTATCTCCAATTTTCATCATTATCTTATTTCCTTTATCTCTTGGAATTGATTTGGCATCTAATTAATTTCCATATATCTTTAAAACTTCACAATTAACAAACAATTAAACCTAATATGCTCTAAAAATAATAAATCATCAAATCAAGACAAGAAATAAGAAAATATAAAAATATTAATAAAAATCGACTATTTAACTTCCTAATACACTTAATTAGATGACTCCAACTAAGATTAAATCATCACAAATAAGAAGACATCAGTGATCTCTCGACAGAAGGGTAACTCTAAATACCAACCACTAACGATGAACCTTTCGCGACCATGGTCGCTAGTGGTAAATTCCACAGCAGCGGGACACGGCAATAATAGTTTATCTTCAAATTGTAGACTAATTTATTTCCGCCGATATCCTCTTTTATCTCACCAGACTCTAACCCTAATCCAATTGAAAGTATTAATAATAGCTTATCAATGATCTTATCTAGATGTAGGGTACTACTAGTAGATTACCAATACATCATGCTTATTTCCCTGAAAAGTTGTGTTTCTAGGTTGTTTTTCTTTTTTTTGCTGGGCAAGTAGCAATTTTATATATCTCAAACTTTTCAAAGTACATGGGCCTATTTTGGCTATTACATCATTTTAGACTATTCTAATGTGCTATTCTTTTAATTAGTCTAAACAATCTACTAATGGGTCATATGGCCCATTTACATTTCAGACATAGTAAGACAAAAACAAATCTAACTAAGTCTATATAAGTACAATTTTCTAACACCGCCTTTTCACTAACTCCACTTCGATACGGTCAACTCCACCGTTTTCACTTCTCTCATCCTCTGAAACCTTGCAAGGTTCTCTCGGAACGCCAATGATATATCATCAAATATTATATCCTCCTATTTGAATTCCTTTTTGAAGATTCGATTATTACGTTCAATCCAAATTGTATACACGGCTACCGATAGAAGAGTCTTCAAGATGTTGTCTGAAACGCTATTCGTGTTATGGTGAGAAGTGAACCATACCATCAGCGCTTTCCAGTCTGTAAGTTTAGCTTGAATCCCATGTGTTTTTAAGCATCTATTCCAGATTCTACTAGTAGCTGAACATTCCCAAAAGAGATGATTCCTATCTTCACTTTTTAGGTTACAGAAATCACAAATAGGGTTAGAAATGATACCCCATGTAATTAATCTCTGTTTAGTAGCAATTCTATCCATTTGAACCAACCATAATATAAATTTATACCGTGGGAAACCCTTTGAATGCCAAATAATCTTACACCAATCTTTTTTAGATTCTTTGGCTCAGATATGTTCATAAGTTTCTCGAGAGGTAAACTTCCCTTTCTTTGTATGTTTCCACACAATTTTATCATCCTCTTCAGCATTATAACTAATATTTTTAGTAATTTATTCCATGAACTTAAATTTTGCAGGCCATTTCCACTGATCACAATTGATAAATTAAGACAGTTTACTACTGGTAAAATAACCTGAGGCTAAGTTACTTCTCTGAATATCACATAGTCTCTTACCATCTGGAAGCCAATAGTCCCACCATAAAGATATTATATTACCATTGCCAATGGTATAAGCAATGAAATATTTAGCAATACATCTCATTTTTAAAATTTTCCTCAATCCCCATGATGTATCTTGAGGGATATCAATTTTCCAGAAAGATTTACCTTTGAGAAGAACTTGTTGCACCCAGTTAGACCACAATGTGTTTCTGGGATAGCAGCAGTTCCATAACAATTTAAGAATGGCGGCTTGATTTTGATATAATGGATTTTTAATCCCCAAGCCACCTTCTTTCATTGGTAGACAAATAGTGTCCCAAGCCACTTTGAATCCTCCTTTAGCTTCACTAGTCCCTTTCCAGAGGTATGAAGTGATCTTACTTTGAATACTCTTGATAATTCTCTTAGGTATAGCAAATATGATATACCAATATGATGCCAAGTTATTGAGCACCATTTTAATAAAAAGCCTCCCAGCAAAAGCTAAGCATTTTGAACTCCAATGTTCTATTTGTTTCACCATTCTTGATATGAGAGGCTTACAATCTTCTGTATTTAATCTTCCAGATAAAAGAGGCACACCAAGATATTTCATTGGGAGTTTACCCTCAGGTATTTGTAAAATACCCCACATTTATCTTTTACTTTCTTCAGTACAACCTCCATAGAAGATATTGATCTTATTAGTGCTTATTTGTAGGCTTGATAGTCTATGAAATACATTAAGACAATCTTTTATAAGAGTGGCTGACCTCTTTGATGGCTTAAAGAATACCATTAAATCATCAGGAAACATAAGGTTATTTAGTTTCAATTTCTTACATTTTGGGTGCCAATCAAAGCTTTTCTTGGCACCTACACTCTTCATCAGTTGGGTAAGGACTTCCATACAAATTACAAATAAATATGGGGAGATGGGGTCACCCTGTCTCAACCCTCTTTGCCCATTAAAGAAACCTCTTGGCCTACCATTAATCATGAGACTGTATGATGTTGAAGTGAGGCACATTTTAATCCATTCAATTATTTTGTAAGGATACCCAAATGCCTCTAATGATTTAATAACAAAGTTCCATTTCAATGAGTCATATGCTTTCATTAAGTCAAGCTTTAAGGCACACCTTTCTGATATTTGAGCTCTAGTATATCATCCTCTGACAAGTTCTTGAGCTATAAGTATATTTTCACCAATGTTTCTCCCTTGTACAAAAGCAGGTTAATTATTTGAAATAAGTTCTGGGAGGGAAACTTTTAGCCTATTGGCTATAATCTTGGATATACATTTATAAATCACATTGCAACAAGCAATGGGTCTCTAATTCTTTACTGAGCTGGGATTTTGAATTTTTGGTATAAGTGTTACAACAGCGGAGTTAACTTCTTTAAGGAGCTGACAGTCATTTAATGTACTTTGTATAGCTCTACACACTTCTTTACCAGTTATGTGCCATGTACTTTTAAAGAAAGATGATGTGTAACCATCAGGCCCTGGGCTTTTAGAACTATTAATTGAGAACATAGCACTTTTAATCTCCTTCTCAGTAATAGGCTGGTTTAACTCTGAATGTAAGTCTTTGTCTTATTGTTTCTTACATATTTTCTTTAATAATTCTATATCATATACTTCCTGATCAGCTCTTCTTGTGCCTAGCAGGTTCTTGTAGTATGTGAGGAATTCCTTAACAATTTCATCTTCATTAGTGGTAATATTCCCATTTTCCTTAGTGATATTTACTATTGTGTTCTGGGCTTTTCTACCACTGATCTATTTCATAAAGTAAGATGTATTAAATTCCCCATCTGATATCCAGATTGCTCTAGATTTCTGCCTCGCAATTGACTCCTCTTTAAGGTTTTCATTATGAATATCCTCCAGTAATTTAGTTTCCTCCTCTAGCAGGTTACTAGAGTTATTTCCTTGTAGCCTCTGTTTTTGAATATTACCCAAACTGTCCTGCATATGAAGGATTTTATTAGGTATATCTCTGGAATATTTGTTATTAAACTCCTTTAATTCTTTTTTCAGGAGCTTTAACTTCTTTGTGAGGATAAACATTGGGGTACCACTAAATTCCTCTTTCCATACATTCTCAACTAGAGGCAAGAATTCTTTATGGTCAATCCATATATTATAGAATTTAAATGGTACTGGCCTTTACTTCTTTCATTTATAATTTGTAAGTGTTGGCTACAATGATCTGAAACTCCTGGAGGTCTTAAAACAAGAGAAGTTTGTGAAAATGTACTGATCCATGTAAAATTGACTAAAGTTCTGTCAATTCTACTAGCTCTCATGTCATCATTAGCTGCTCTGTTAGTCCATGTGTAATGTGGGCCATTGTATTTCATATCTGTGAGCTCTAGATCATCTATACAGCCTATCATTTCCTTAGAGCTTTTTAATAATGAAGAGCAATTTAATCTTTCCTCAATACAAGTAATCTCATTAAAGTCCCCTTGAATTGCCCATGGTTCATTCTGTGTTATGAGATTCCATCCCCTAAGTGTATTCCACAAGTGATGTCTTAGTTTATCATCATTGAAGGCATATACAAGGGTAAAATAAAACTCAATATTAGTTTGTATATGATTGACTTTGCATAATATAGCTTGGTCAGTCATATCTAATATTGTTACATTAATGTTTGTGGGGTTCCAACATATCTATATTCTGCCTTTAACATCTTGAGAATAATTAGTTACTACTTGCCACTTATTGAAAACTGAGTTGATAACACTACTTGACTTATGTTGTTTGATTTTTTGGTTTCCAGAAAACTGAACATCCAAACATCTTTATTAACTACTTGCTTCAAACAATCAACTTGTTTGAGCTTTTTATTCATACCTCTCACATTCCAAGTCACTATCATTGATGAGATGGAGGGTCTGGTGGCTTTTTAGCAACCCCCTCAACTTCTTCATTGATTAACATATCAACTGCATCACTTATACTGTCTTGATGAAGTATATCAAAGCTATTATTAGTACTTGTTGAGGCTATGTTGTTCTGATGAGCAGGTGAACTTGATTTCCTTGAGACAATAGTGGTCCATTTTGGATCATTAGTTACTGATTCAGTTGTTTTATTTACTGGTTCAGTTATTCTTTTAGGGACCCACACTTCTTTTGTGTTTCTGCAGGTGTTTTCTGAATGACCCAACATCTTACATTTTTTACAAAAAAATGGCTTCCATGTATACTCCACAAGAACAGTATCAATGTTACCTTGTCCCATATCTAAATCAAAGTCTTCAATAAGCTCCTGGTTCAAATCCATTTCCCCACAAACTCTCGCATAGCTCAATCTTGTATGTGAGGTTGTGATTTCATCCATTTGGATGGGTTTTCCAAGGGCACTAGCTACAACACTCAATCCTTCTTTAGACCACAATTCACCTGGTACTTTCCTCAGTTTAACCCATACAGGTACTTTATCCAATTTGAATTTCTCAAAATGGGTATTTGGTTTCCATTTTATGAGTAATAATGGCCTGTTGTTCACATGCCATAGTTCACCTAAAACTTTTGAACATGTTTCCTCTGTTTCAAACTTAAAAGTATATAAGCCCTGTTCAGATGTACCTATAATTATCTTACCAAATTCCTTCCATTGTGTGTTGACCATGTTCTTCACCATATGGAAGGGCTGAGGTTTCTCGAGAAATTGGCCCACCAGACACTTATCCCAGGCTTTGCATCCTTCCTCAATAATTTTTGGTGAAGGAGCAACCCTAATTCTTCTATTTACTTTGGTTGGTGTGACAAAATCGAGCTTGAATTGTTCCTTTATTTGATAATTTTTATCTTTAATATCTAGATATTGTTTAATTTAACCGTAATTACATTAACAAACAATAATATAAGATACTAACCTTGATCCATTGATAATGACTATCAGTATAAATTAATTGATCACTTAATTTTCTCTTCTCTTTGACCTCTTTCTTTGAATGATCCTTTTGATGGATAAAGGATCAAAATCTCCTTCTTCTGATTAAATGATTTTGTATCCAATCACTATAACCGTCTCTTTTCTTATTTTGTTTTTTTATGAAATGTAAATGAGATGTTATCATGTAATGATAATGCTGATGATTATATAGCAAAGAAATGTGACAGTTACTCATTCAAATATACTTTAATAACGGTTATATAAGGAGGAATATTATTATTTTAATGAGGTAAGAGAAGAGGGTTATTAATACACCCAAATTATAATGCTTTAGTTGAAACCAATCCATCATGGTATCATCTTTTATATTATAATCTTCAACATATAATATAAACTTGAACTTTATTATTAAATCGTTAGACACATATGTCACATAAGAATATAAATATTCTTACATTCTCCCACTTGACTTTTGTGTCGACTTAATGATTTAATTATCTATAATGCGCACTCTTACATCAAGTTTATTAACAAAAACATAATAAAGTTGAAACTAATTGGATCGTGGCGGTTATACACCATTTAATCGATGTGGTCCCTTCCACATATCACGAATCAATCTCAACTCTAAACGATCCTAATACTGAAAAATTAATTCTCAAAACTAGTATATGTTATACTTGAACCATAAATGTATACGTATACTCTAATAATAACATATTTGATAAATACAGCAGAAACAGAACTATAATTGAATTCATAGTGCTAGACATAACGAGCATAACTAAATTAGAATAGCAAAGACTTATCAATAACACCCATACGTTCCACATGGCCAATGAACGCCTTGGGTGGTAATCCTTTAGTTAACGGATCTGCAACCATCATGTCCGTTCTTATGTGCTCAAAAAACACTCTACGTTTCTGCACTTCTTCTTTGACAGACAGATACTTTAACTCCATGTGTTTAGCTCCTTTCGAGTACTTGTCATTCTTTGAAAAGAAGACAGCTGCGGAATTATCACAATAAATTCTCAGCGGCTTTTCAATAGAGTCGACAATCCCAAACCCTGAGATGAAGTTTCGCAGCCACAATCCATGAACAGTGGCTTCAAAGCATGCCACAAATTCGGCCTCCATAGTGGAAGTAGCAATGACAGACTGCTTTCCACTCTTCCATGATACTGCTCCCATTGCTAAAAGGAACACATAGCCAAATGTCGATTTTCTAGTATCAACGCATCCAGCATAGTCTGAATCTGAATATCCAATGACCTCTAGGTGATCAGATCTCTTGTATGTAAGCATGTGGTCTTTGGTGCCTTGCAAGTACCTGAGAACCTTCTTTGCAGCTTTCCAGTGTTCCATTCCAGGATCACTTTGATATCGACCCAACATACCTACAGCAAAGGTGATATCTGGTCGAGTACATGTCTGAACATAGTTCAAACTCCCAACCACTGATGCATATGGAATTCGTTCCATTTCTTTACGCTCCAATTCATTTTTAGGACTTTGTAATTTACTGAACTTGTCCCCTTTCTGAATTGGAGTTATCCCTGCAGAGCATTGTTCCATTTGATATCTCTTTAATATTTTATTGATATAGCCCTTCTGAGACAAACTTAAAAATCCTTGTGATCTATCTCGAAATATTTCTATTCCAATCACATATGATGCCTCACCCATATCTTTCATTTCAAAGTTATTAGAGAGATACTTCTTTACATTATGTAACATGCCCATGTCATTTGCAGCAAGCAAAATATCATCAACATATAGGACTAAAATTATAAACTTGCTCCCACTGACCTTAATGTAGATACATCGATCAACAACGATCTCTACGAAACCATATAACGTGATAACATCATTAAACTTTAAATACCACTGTCTGGAAGCTTGTTTCAGCCCATATATTGATTTTCTCAGCTTACACACCAAGTGTTCTTTTCCTGCGGCCAAGAAACCTTCAGGTTGGTCCATATATACTTCTTCCTCAAGCTCTCCATTAAGAAAGGCGGTTTTCACATCCATTTGGTGAAGCTCGAGATCATAATGAGCTACCAAAGCCAAAACAATTCTTAGAGAGTCTTTCTTTGAAACTGGAGAGAAAGTCTCTTTATAGTCAATTCCATCCTTTTGGGTGAATCCTTTAGCAACAAGGCGAGCCTTGTACCTTTCAATATTACCTTTCGAGTCGCGTTTGGTCTTAAAAACCCATTTTGATCCAACAGTTTTGAAACCGTTGGGCAACTCTACTAAGTCCCAAACTCTATTGTCATCCATGGATTTTATTTCTTCTTTTGCAGCAATCAACCACTTTTCTGAATTGTTACTTTCCATGGCTTTTCAGAAAGTGTTCGGGTCTTCGTCACTGCTTAAGTCACATTCATTTTCAATAGCATATACCATATAATCATTTGAAATGGCTGATCTTCTTTCTCTTGCAGATCTCCTTAATATTTCTCGTGGTACACTATCATCTTCTTGATTTGTGACAGATTCATCGGCTGTAATTTCTGCCAGTGGTGTTTGCACAACATCATGCTGTTCTATTGTATCATTTAAATGTGATACAACGATGGGAACAACAACCTTAGGTACAACAATAGGTGAATCAACCTTATTTTGGACTTCTGTAAAATCCACATTTCGTAGTTCACCACTCCCACTAGTTTCATCATTCTCAATGAACCTAGCATTACCCGTTTCAACTATTCTCGTACTGTGTTTAGGACAATAAAATACATACCCCTTTGATTTTTCAGGATAGCCAATAAAAAAACAACTGATTGTCCTAGAATCAAGTTTCTTTTCATGTGGGTTATATAGCCTTGCCTCTGCTGGACAGCCCCAGACACGTAGATGTCTCAAACTAGGTTTCCTTCCCACCCACAATTCAAATGGGGTCTTAGGAATTGCTTTACTAGGAACCCTGTTAATCACATACGTTGCAGTCTTTAATGCATATGTCCACAAGTAAATGGGTAAAGAACTTTTACTTAACATGCTCCTAACCATTTCCATTAGAGTACGATTTCGCCTTTCAGCTACACCATTCTGCTGAGGAGTTCCAGGCATTGTGTACTGTGCACAAATACCTTTACTTTGAAGTAACTTTGCAAATGGACCTGGACATTGTCCACTTTCATTAAACTTTCCATAAAATTCACCACCTCTATCAGATCTCACCACTTTTACTTTCCTATCTAATTGTCTTTCCACTTCATCAATGAATACCTCAAGGACATTCACTGACTCAGACTTTTCATGCAAAAGATAAGTGTAACCATAACGTGAATAATCATCAATAAAAGTGATAAAATATCTCTCTCTGATCCATGAAGGAGCATCAAAAGGGCCACATATATCAGTGTGAATTAATTCAAGAAGCTGAGTGCTTCTTGTGGCTGGTTTCTTTATAATATGTTTAGTCTGTTTTCCTTTAATACATTCTATACACACATCTAGATCACTAAAGTCCAACTGAGGTAGAATTTCATTCTTTACCAACCTCATAATTCTTTCCTTGGAAATGTGACCTAGTCTTTGATGCCACAAGAAGGCAGATTTTTCATTAGATGCACTACGTTTAGTGCCTCGAATTTCAATATTAAATAAGGATTCAGAAAACTTTGTATCAAGATTAAACCTATAAAGTGAATCAAACAAAGTACCACTACCATAAAATATATTATTTAGGTACAATGAAAATACACCATGTACAATCTTAAAATTAAAACCTAAATTATCTAATTTACTAACAGAAACAAGATTTCTTGCACATTCAGGTACATAAAGACACCCTTCAAGATCTACATGACAGCCGGTCTGCAAGATCAATCTATAAGTCCCAATGCCTTCAATTCGTGCCTTCATCCTGTTTCCCATGAACAAGTACTGTTCAGCTCCTCTTATGGGCTGGATCAAAATGAATCCCTGTTCAATATGAGACACATGAGTAGTAGCACCGGAATCTAACCACCAAGTATTATTAGGCACTTCTATAAGATTCAATTCAGAGCAAACAAAGTTATAATGTTTACCTTTCTTATCAAACCATGCTTTTCTTTTCAGACAGTCTTTTTTGAAGTGTCCCATTTTCTTGCAAAAGAAACATTTCATTTCTTTACTGATTTAACTTTCAGGCCTTTTCAGAAACGTCTTATCCTTCTTTTTGCCATTTTACTTGGTGTTGCTTTACTGCTGCTGGCTCTTTCAAGACCTACGAGATTAACAACTTGGTCACTGAACTTCTTTAATCTCCCCTCTTCTTGAATCAGCATAGCCTTCAATTCTGTAAAGTTCCATTTATCTTTAATGGTATTGTAGTTCACCTGGAATTGGCTAAACTGATGAGGTAGAGAGTTCATAATGAATTGGACCAAGAATTGCTCATGAACTTCCATTTCCAAGGTCGTTAACTTTGATGCCAAGTTTGACATGTGTGTCACATGATCATGGATTGACTGAGACCAGTCATATTTCTTTGTAGTAAGCTCACTCATAAGGCTTCCTACAATAGACTTATCAGCCAAATCCGATTGTGAACACTCTTTAATTGCTTTAATGAATTCCCTTGCATTTTCTGTCTTGGGCATTGATGGTTTAATACTTTCAGCCATCGACATCCTCATGAGATTCAAGCTCAGCCTGTTTGATCGTTCCCAAATCTCACGGCGAGATTTGTCAGCATCAGAACTATCATCTGTAATGGCTGGTGGTTCTTCATCAGAGAGGATTGCAAAGTCCAATGACATTACACCAAGAGTAAACTTGATTTGATCAGACCATTCACCATAATTTAGCCCATTGAATTTCATGACAGAGTTAGCAGATGTAAAAACATTTGACAACGCTGCAACATTTATACATGCTTATCTATTAGTGCTAAAACAAAATTAATACAGATTCATAATATATTTTCTACTAAAACTTTATAGCATATATTTAAGCAACTTTTGAGCAATACTTAAACATATACACTTTCAGTGATGCAAAATAAATTACTTTAACAATTAATCAAATCAACCATAAATCATTTAATCATGCAACCTTTGGGCAATACATGTCATTGACTAATAAGAAAAAATAAATACTATTCATGTTTCTAATTATATTCAAAGATCCACCTTTGGGTGATCTCTCAAAATATAATTAATAAAACAATTTATCAATAAAACAAATTATATCATTTATGCATCATTTATTTATAATCGATCATAATTTAATAGCAATATAACAAGGCCACTTTGGTGACTAACATGTTAATTACAAACAAAACATTAAATCTTTTATGGGTAAAAAATGATTTTATATTGTGTTAGAATTTTATAAACACAATACCCAAAACATAATTACAGCGGAAGGTAACTATAAACATAATTAATAATATTTAAACAAATATTACACAATTCTATCTCACATATTTAAAGTTCATCACATATATAAACAAAATCAGAATTTCTAAAAGAATTGATTTAATCGGTAAATTAAATAGATCTAGATTGGCTCTGATACCAATTGATAATTCTTATCTTTAATATCTAGATATTGTTTAATTTAACCGTAATTACATTAACAAACAATAATATAAGATACTAACCTTGATCCATTGATAATGACTATCAGTATAAATTAATTGATCACTTAATTTTCTCTTCTCTTTGACCTCTTTCTTTGAATGATCCTTTTGATGGATAAAGGATCAAAATCTCCTTCTTCTGATTAAATGATTTTGTATCCAATCACTATAACCGTCTCTTTTCTTATTTTGTTTTTTTATGAAATGTAAATGAGATGTTATCATGTAATGATAATGCTGATGATTATATAGCAAAGAAATGTGACAGTTACTCATTCAAATATACTTTAATAACGGTTATATAAGGAGGAATATTATTATTTTAATGAGGTAAGAGAAGAGGGTTATTAATACACCCAAATTATAATGCTTTAGTTGAAACCAATCCATCATGGTATCATCTTTTATATTATAATCTTCAACATATAATATAAACTTGAACTTTATTATTAAATCGTTAGACACATATGTCACATAAGAATATAAATATTCTTACATTATTGACCCATCAAACATTGAGCTCCATGACTTAGTTGGTGAAGCCTTTTGGGCCATTGCCCTAGGTTCTGGAGCTTTCATTGTTTCTAAAACTTGAGGAGGAGAATGATGACTCTGTTCGGACTCCTCACTAGACACAGGATCTATGGTTTTACCCATAGATGAAGGAAGAGGTGGGAATTCACCCTTGTTTGGCACAATTTGGCTAAGTGGAGTTGCAAATCTGGAGATTTGAGTTGCAGATCTTACTCCACTACCTGTAGGTACATTCTTCATTACACTACTTTTATTGTAAATACCAGTAGGGCTTTGATATAGCCCAGATCTAGTGCTAACATTTTGTTTTTGTTCTTTCAGATCTACCTGTTGTGTCCTTGTTGTTCTTCCTCGAGCCATGATCTAGCTACTCAGGAGGATATAGCTAGAGATTGGGGTAAGAAAAGAGAAGAGAAGAAGCGAAAAGATAAAGACCAAGAAAAAACAGAGTAAATGTAGATGATCTAAGCTAAAACTAGGAAAAAACTATGTAATTTGCTAAAATTTGTTGAATATTAAGTGTTTATTTGATTTGGGTGCACGTTAGCGAGGCTAACGTGCACCTTAGTTGTAACTAAATTTGGAAGAACTTTTTCGCATGAAAGAGAAAACTTTCTTTCCACGTTTCTAGGTTGTTTTTCGTCAGATATAGATGATAATGAAGCAATGGATTGTACACTTTCTACATACATTTTGATAAATAACGAGTTATGATTTACTTTTTTATTTGAAAAATTCCTTGTTTGTTCAGTAGCCATAGTTTTCTACTTTGACTAAGAGGTTGAGACTTGAGAGTATATAAAGGAAGAGATTATTTTTGTTTTCTCGTTTCCTTTTTACAAATTTTTATGCAATATGTGAGAACTAAAACGAAAGCTCCTTCCATATATTTGATTGAAAAATTATCGATCTTCATTACAAGCTCAAGTACTCAAAAAAAAACTAATTAATAATTATGGAAAACAAAACAATTTATCCAAAAACCGACCTCAAATCACCCCCATTAAGCTAAAAAGAAACTCAGAAATAATTTAAATTAAAAGGTAAGATCCTTAGGGTCCTCAATTATCTCAGCCAAAGTTTGCAAAAACGAAGCTAAATCCGCTCCATATATTACACGATGATCTGCCGTAACATTTACCTAAAAAAAAAACACAAACATTTTTTAACATTCTTAAAAAATAATTACTAAATTATATTTCAAACATTTACCTGCATTTGATTTTTCATCCCTATCCTTCCATCTTTACTTGCTACAACTGTTGGTTGAGATGATCCAACAGCCATTATTGCTCCCTGTAATTTAAAACAATTTAATAAATAATAAATACAAAAAAAAAATTATTAAAAAAAAAATTGCACACTTACTGTCCCTGGTGGTAAAATTGCATCAAATCGATCAACTCCAAACATTCCAAGGTTAGAGAGAGTAAATGTCCCTGAAAATACAACAATTTTATTTATAGATCCCTATATTTTGTGAAAATTGCATTATAGATCCCTACCAGAGTTATATTCCTGAGGCTGTAACTGCTTTGCTCTGGCTTTATCAACTAATTCCTTCCATTTTCTTGATAATGAATATATATCAACCTAAAATTTTAAAAGAATTAAATATTAAATCTAGAAAAAGAATAATATGATTTATTACCTTATCAGCATTTTGAAGTACAGGTGTGATTAAGCCACCATCAATGGCTACAGCTACAGCTATATTGATATTAGTGTTATATGTAAAGCTTTTTCCATCTCTACAACTTGAATTCACTACTGGGTGTTTGATTAATGCTAATGCTGTAGCTTTTGCTAGTAAAGCTGTCATTGTTACTCCTTTGGATTTTATCTGCAATTTAGATATATTTTAGGGACCAAATAACAAATATTTACAAACTTCATATGTTACCTTTTTGTATAAAGCATCAAGGGCATTTGTGGAAATAGTGTAACCTACTCTAAACGTTGGTACGGCTAAACTATCAATCATGTTTCTACTGACTGCACCTTGCATTGTTGTAAATGGAACTGTTTGACCTAGCTCCACCCCTGAAAGAGGAGGCGCAGCTGTAAGTGGTGGTGGTGGTGTTGAAGAAGCTGCCGGAGAAGCCGCGGCGGCTTCAACATCCTTGGCGATTACTCTTCCATTAGGTCCACTTCCCATTACTAGCCTCAAATCTAGCCCTAATTCCTTGGCTAATTTCTTTGCGTAAGGGGATGCCACTACTCTCTTTCCATCGTCTGAAGCTGGGTGGATCGACATTACCTTCACTGCCGGCTGAGCACTCACCGATGGTGGTGGTGGTGGAGTTGATGTTAGTGGATCAACAGTAGCTTCAACAGGAGGAGGAGGAGGAGAACCAGTGGATTGGGCTTTAGCTTGGGCTTGGGCTTGGGCTTGAGCCATTTCAGCTTGAGTTTCAGCTAATAAAGCAATGGCTGAGCCAACAGGAGCAGATGATCCTTCTTCAACAATAATAGCAGCAAGATAGCCTTCGTAAAAAGATTCAACATCCATATCAGCTTTATCAGACTCAACAACGACAACAGCTTCACCTTTAGCGAGTTTATCACCTTCAGACTTGACCCAGCTCACAATTTTACCTTCAGTCATAGTTGAACTCAAAGCCGGCATGAAGATCTCACGGATCTTGGATTGAATTAAACGGGTTCGGGTTTGGGTTTGTGGGATCAATTTGGTGTAGGAGCGGCGGAGGGAATGTGGAGTGGTGGGGATAAAGGTTGATTGGAGTAGGTGAGACATTGTGAGAGAGTTGTTTGTGAATTTGCGTAAGAGAGAATGAAAGATGTGTTTTTGTTGGTTTTAAGTGTGAGAATTATAAGAATGGTGGTGGTACATTGTAAACATCGAAAATGGGCGGAGCTCTCAACCAATTTACCGGTGAATGTGATGAGATGGAAATATTATTTATTTATTATTTTATTTGAATACTTACATCAAACTATGTTGTAATTTTGTTTTTGTTTTTTTTTTTGTTCGGAGTAAAAGAAAGATGGAAACAACTCTATCCTATTCCCAATCTTGACATTCCTGTTAGAATATTTCCAATTTGACCAATTTGACCATTTTGATCTCCGGCTCCGCACCTAGCTTTCTTAGTGAGACTGCTAGCCTGGCCATTCAGACGCCTCGGTATGAATCGAAACGAAATCGGACCATATTCTTCTGCCATCTTTCTGATAAGTTGGATGGTCGGTAGGACTGTCCATCTATGTTGTGATTTTGTAAAGTCCAGTTATGTATCATAGTACTTGAGGCGTTGGGCTTGTTTTGATTATTGACAAAAAGGGCTTGTTTTGATCCATACACAGTGTAACGTATAAATGTGGAACCCATTAAGTTTTTATTTTTTTTGGTTTGGGTAAACGATTGTATTAAAAACGTGAAAAACCACTAGGCTTGAAAAGTTGAGGTAGCAACAATATTAGGACCACAAGTTAAACATTCACTAACATCTAAGAAAACATAATTTGTGAAAAAAAAAATGTAATTATTACACTATTTAATTTCCTTGACACCTGTTTTCAGAGAAGATGGTTCGTCTTGGATCGTCTCTCATAACAAGATTATTCCTTACCTTCTATATACAATAAACGGTAACTTTAAAAGTTATCTTCCAAACCTTTTTTTTCAATTTTTCTTGAGTTTTAAACTTTTTCAACCATTTTAATGCACTTAATAAAATGTTCATCTCCTTAACATTTCCCAGCCATTTTATAGTCTCATCCCAAATATCTATACTATAAACAAAGTCAAAATAAAGATACTTATTTGACTTGAAATCCCTACCACATAAGTGATCCAATTCCAAACAAATCATACGATCCTTCGTCTTAAGCCTTTCTTTTAAGTCATCCAAACAACAATGACATATTTAGAAGTAACAGTCAAGTCCCAAATAATCTTAACCCAAGACTTCACATAAGATCGTTGGCGAAACAAATCATAAACATAAAAATCATTAGTAGATACCTCATAAATAGTCTGATAATCGTCCATCGAGCCAAAATACATTCTCTACCATCCACTTCGAGTGATCCTCCGATCACCTCCTTAAACTCTCAAATATTCTTCATCAACGGAGTCGTATTGTTACCCTTATCTACATGCAGATTTTGAATTGATTTGTGTAGTTTAGTTCAAAATTCTTGAATCTTCAAATATATATATAGTCTTTTCAACATTTCCTCATTATTCTAGTTTCCAATTTTTAACTTTCTCTCTTTCTTCATAGCTCTCTCTCGGTTGAAACTAAAGTTTCATGAAAATTTATTCTTGTACTATAAAAAAAAATTGAGTGGTATTGTTTGTATTTTGTTAGTATCGGACAGGTTACTTCTTATACTCTTAGTTGAGTAAAATCTCTCAGAGTACTATAATCTTAACAAACTAGTCTTCAATAACCTTTATAATCAAGCTTAAACATACATAAATAAACTTTTAAGAAAACAAATTACTAACAAAAAAATCCCATTGTTCAACATCAATGTTCTCTAAATAATTTTTACTCCTTTCACCCACCAATTAAAGAAAGAAACACCCCAATATTCTAGTTAAACATTATCATGGAAGATTTTCATCAACTCCATTAACTGTTGTAGCAGGTTGTTTCTTTTTACCGGGACCCGATGAAACCTTCACCATTGCAGGTCTTAAAAGTCGATCTCCCAGCCTAAATCCTCTACGAAATTCTTGTGTCACAATCCCCTCCTTATATTCTTCAGACTCTTCTCGAGCAATAGCTTCATGTAACTATTAAGAAATATTCAAAAATAAAATCAAAATTTTTGGTATATAAATAGAAGCAAGCATGATTCATATTTCATACCATTGGATCAAAAGGCTCTCCAATAGTAGGAACAGCAGATACACGTAAACTCCTCATAATTTCCACAAATTGCTTATATATACCCTGATAACTCGAATCAATTTTCTTTTCTTGTTCAGTTTCTAATTTGAGTTGTTCTTTTGCTCTTTCGAAATTATCCACCATGGGTAAAAGGGTCTCTATTATTTCTCCTTTAGCATCGCTTCTTATATTTATTCTCTCCTTTTCTGATCTTTTCCTGAAATTATCGAAATCTGCTTGTAATCGTATATATTTATCTTTTCCGGAACTAATTTCTGCTGATAAAATTGAAACTTTCTCAGCTAATTGGTTTTGATCTTTATCTATTGTCCCTATCATACCCTCTATTTGCGATATAGTCCTTATATCTCCATCTATAATGGCTACCTTATAAACTTGCAAGAGTGACTTTAAATTAGCGATACTATTTTCTGAATCAATTAACTTATCTTCATCAGCATCGGGTTCATTTATTCTCTACACAAAAAGCAAAACAACTACTCATTCAACTATATACGAAATTATAAACAGTAATTGTACTTGACAAACACATTGCGGACATTTATATATACACGTATATAAAGTGAAAGAGAGATGGAGAGAGAAAGTACCTGAGGAGGTGAAGATTCTTGAAGTGGGTCTGAAGAATAAGCTTTGAGGAAGAAATTCCTTTTAGCGTTTCTACATCTGATGATAATTGGTTGGTTTGATTTGGAGAGAGAATTTGAAAAGCTTTTGTCTTTAATGGATAAAATGGGTTTTTTAAGATTAAAAAGAGAAGTCTCGGAATAGTTGAATTGAGCTTGAGATGTAGGGATGAAGGTGGGTGTTGAAGGAAGAGTGTGGAGAATGTTGGAGATGGAGAGGGAAGATGGAGCTGCCATTGCTTTGTTTACACAAGCGAACAGTAGTAGACGGATTTTGTTTTGTCCCTAAATTTTTCTAGCAAGAACAATTTTATTTTTATATTTATTCTAACATTTATATACATATTTTTTAACGTTCGATCAATTTTTTTTATTCGTTTGTATAAACCAACGAGTTTTTTCGAGTCAAGCCTGAGTTACTCGCAAACAACTTGATTTATTTACAACTCTACCCCTTAAAGGTATGGTCAGAATTAAAAAAGAGATTACCAATAACATCCCCAAAAGCTTTATTAACCTCCTTTCACATCCTTTTGTTTAAAATTGCCTATAAAAGTACTTTAAAAAATTATTTTCCAAATATACCCTGTTGTAATTTAATATAACTAACTAATTTTATTTTGTTTGTCTACCAAACAAAATAAACCTTCAAATATAATTTGGTGGGATTTGTCCCACCAAATAACAACATAAACTTCCAAATATAATATGGTGGAATTCGATTCACCAAACAACAACACCAATTTCAATGTATAAACTCAAAAGTAATTTACTGAAAAATAACAAAATAAATCAAAATATAATTCGGTCGGATTTGTCCCTCCAAACAACAACATAAATCAAAACTAGTTTGGTGGGATTCGTTCACCAAAATAACATAAACCTATGTAATTTGGTGGGATGTGTCCCACCAAATTACGACTTAAAATTGGTGGCAATTTTGTTTTGTGGGAAACAATTTGACGTGAAAATTTTGGTTGGAAAAAATTGGTCGGAAAATTTTTGACGGGCAAATTTGGTCATAAAATTTTTAGTAGGAAACTTTAGTGAGATGGACACAATTCAAAAGTATTATTGTCTATTATGTCTTTTATAATAGACATGACTTTTACAAGCATTATCATCTTGCATGGGTCCTTATGGTAATTGCCTCATTAAAAATTTAACAAACTGGTTTGGTTTTGAAAAAAAACCAATTACCAAATAAAATTTCTATAAACTCTCATTCTCTCTATCTTCAAAAAGTTGTCCTACTTGCTTTTGCACACAAATTAAGAAATATTATTTATTATCCATGTGATTACTAATATGTCATCTATAAAGTGTCTTGATATCTTGAATGTTTGTTGAAAATATAAATTACAATATATAATTAGGAGTAAAAGTGGTGTAGAGAATGAAAAAGTGTCTTGGTTTTTCTGAAACTACAACCTTTTATAAACAACTATGTTTAGTATAAGTGACAATCTTTTGGAGACAGAGGGAGTATTTGGCTATAAAATTACTATTTCTATTAATAAGCAGAAAAGTTAGCGTACAAGTTTCTGCCACAGCATAAATAGTCTTAATAGTGTTACAAACTTAAATAATTTTGATATGGAAATTGTTAGTTCACGGATTCATGGTGGAGCTTGATTCATTCTCCACAATTAGCCTATCAACTGAATATTTCTCTTCCATTTTCGTTACCTTCAAAATACCAAGTCTTTCAACCTTTTGGACTAAATATGTGTTAGTCTTCCAAGCTTTCCATGTAATTAAATCACCATCCAAACCCTTTAATGCACAAGACAAAGCCGAGCCTTTTATATTAAAACTCGCATCACAGTTAATTTTATAATGATTAGGGAGAGGGTCCAACTATTGATTTTACTGTTACTAATCCTTCATAGATTCTGGTGACTTCCCTTTCCATTATTTAGTATATTAGTTGTTTGACTCTCCTTGCTTCTTAGTCTGCTTATCTCATTTGGTTTATTGGCTTTGCAACATTCTGCCCAATTTTTTAAGTCCATGTTACATGTCCTTTTGGGATCACATCTTATATTGCTAAATAAGAGGTTGTTTCTATCCTTCCAAATTTGTCTTGTTACATAGAAAACATATTCAAAAATTATATAATATTTAGTGTATATTTTGTCAATGTCTTCGTGTCTGTTTGGGATTGCTTTTTAAAATAATCACTTAAAGTGATTTTAGATCCATAGCAATATTTTAGACTCTAAAAATCACTTTTAAAAAAAGCACTAGATTAGTGATTATCAAAATAATCACTTAAAGTGATTTTAGAAGTCAAAATATTTTTTAATATTTTTTACAAATATTTTAATTTTAATCAAAAAGCGCTTTTAGCTCTAAAATAATCAATCCCAAACGGAAACTTCATTATTTTTTGCTTACCACTTATCCAGAATATTGATGGATGAATTACAAGTTTTAAGGTTAAGTGGGCAGTAAAGCCAAACACTTTTGGCCCAGGAGCATGCAAAATGTTCAATTGTTTCATTCCAAAAATTGCATATTTTACATTGTTTTCTTTGCTAGTGTGTCTTTTATTCAGGTTAGCTTCAGTTGGTAATATACATTACCTTTTCATATAATTTTTTCTTTATGAGAATAAATATATTGTTTGAATTTGTGTTATTTAAGTTGGAGGTTAATATAAACTAAATTGTTTTGTTATAAAAAAATATGTTCGGTATAGGATTTAACAAATCATATATTATTAAGTTTTGTGCAATTTGAACTAATGCTTAAAATTGTGTTCATTTTAGAATAAAAAATTGAATGGGTGTTTAAGTTTTAATCAGAAAAAAGGAGTGCAGAATGTTTTTGAATATATAAAACAAAAATAAAATATAACACCATTAATAGAAGTATCAATAGAGACAACACAATAAATTTCTTAACCAGTTGATTAACTCAACTTGCTAAAGCCTTGGTTCTCTTTCTAAGAGGTACAAGTTCGAACTGGAGTCGATGAATCTGAGTCCAAAGTGACTCTCTGATGTATTAGAAAAAACACAATAAATTTCTTTAGGTTATTGGTTTCGGAAAAAAAATATATTTAATGACTTTAAAACTCTTATCTTGAATGAGAACCCATATGCATATTATACACCGGGTTTCAAGGAAAAAAAGGAAACAACAATCGTTAATCTATTTATTTTCTTGATTTAAGTAACGATTGTTAACCAACCAATTCACGCCACGTCATTGGGTGACATTTGGGTGGTATATATAATTACTCTATGCAAAAAGTGGATTTCATAACTTTTAAAAGCTCATGTGTTACCCAATCCATCACATTGGGGACTTATTCTAGCCCATCCCTACACCCCACAGTTGAAATACCCAACCCATTAGAAATAATTAACCTCCAAACCCCACCCACATAAATTATTAATCACGATCATATCCCCTCTAACCTTTTTGTACTGCTAAAAATAAACACCCACTCCCTAACCTCATCAACCACCAAATTCAACTACACCCACACACAACCAGCAACAAACACAATCACCAAGACAACCACAAAAAGTGATGAAGACATGGGAATTGGAGACATATTCGACAAGGAGAATGAAGTTAATCGAAGCACAAATGATGATGGTGGTATGAATAACAAGAATGAGAGAACTTCTATCAAGTATGGAGAAAAAGAAGCTTGAGTAAATAAAAAATTAACCACAAAATGGGTAAGGTTTGATGAAGTTATTACAAGTGGTAAAAGAAAGAGAGCCAAGCTTATGAGTGCTTTCAGAAATGACAAGCAAAAGGAATTTTGGGAGAAGAAGACGAGTAAGGAGATTGTCTTATTAAAACTAACAAATTGATTGAGGAATTCAACAAAAGGGCAACAAAGACTTACTAAAACTAACAAATTAATTGAGGAATTCAACAAAAAGGCAACAAAGATTGGTTTTAATGGGTTTGTCAATCCCTCAACAAATCATGATACAAATATTCTAGAACTGTCAAGGTGTTGGCAATCCTTTGATAGTCCAGGCTCTCAAGGATCTTCGTAAGAAGCATAATCCACATGTAATTTGTTTTTTTGAGACTAAATATAAGAGTATTTTTATTATGAACCTTGCAAAAGACTTAAATTTAGTAGTTGACCACATTGTCGGTCCTATAGAGACTCAAGAGAGGTTAGCTTTACTAAGTCAAGCAAACACTGAAACGGAAATTTTGGTAACTGTGAAAATTTTATTCATGTTAGTTTCAAATCTGTTACCAAGTTGAAGACTTTTACAACTTTACTTACGGGAGCGCATATGAAAATCTAAAAGCAAATACATTAGAGAAAATAACGAATTGCAATCCGGGAAATAACCCGTGGAACCTAATAGACGATTTCAACTTGATTAGGTATTTAAATGAGAAAATTGGAGGAAATGATTCTAATAAAATGATTAATAATAATTACTTAGAAAAACCAAGTAGTTTTGGTTATACATACTCGTGGACTTATAAGAGGGTCGACAATGCATTAATTAAAGTGAATCTTGATAGATGTCTTACTAACAAGCTATGGTACACCCTATACCTCCAAGTTTAGGTGACCGTGATCCCGTCTATAGAATCCGACCAAAGTCCTTTAGTCCTTCACATTAACTCAAATATAAATTTAAATAAAAAATATTTTATTTTGAATCCTATTGGATAAAAGAATTAGATTGCCTTAATATAACAAAAAGTGTTTTGAAAAAGTATAAGAATGTTAGGGGCAACCCAACTAGGGTTATTAATAAAAAACTTAAATATTGTAGTAACTTACTAAGAAAATGGAAAAAACAAGAGGTTATAAAAAGAATCGAAAAAATATATAACTAAAAAACAAGTAAAATGATCAAATTTTTACTTCAAATCTAAAACATCTAAGTTATTAAATATATATGTTTATATCCAGATACAAAGTTATTAATTCTTAAAACATCTTAATCACAAAATAAATTACTTAAATAAAAATAAAAAGGGAAGAATTGTGAAGTAAAACCTAAAGAAATGGTGATATACACCATCTTCGAAGAAACAAGAAAATATATAAGCTCAAGAAAACCGAAAAACCAGAACAACCCGTTTCACCCATCATAATACTCATCATAACAAGATAAGGCCACGTCTTGGATTGACAGAACCAAACCAGGAAAATCCTAATTTTGCTAGCATTTAATACACTACATCGGCAAAATCAACCAAAGACGATGAAGATTAATGCAAACCTACAAATTTGTATATAATAGGCGAATAGTAGCATTAGATGGCCATAAATCATTAGAAAATGGTGATAATTTAAGTTGAAAAGTTTGATGTTCGTGATTTGAGAGATGACATGTTAGGTTTTGTATTCGACGAGAGTGAAAAAAGTAGATAAAATCCAGAGTTGGTGTGCAATTGAAGGCCTTAGTGTATGTGAAAAAAGTAGATAAAATCCGAGAGTTGGTGTGCAATTGAAAGACCTTAGTGTATATGTGATAGGTTAATTAATAACCTAACATACAGTGTTGATTCAGACCAGGTTCAAACTAACTTTTATTCAATAAAAATCTCAACCCTCATTTTTTTGGGCTCAAACCACAGTTAAACATAAGGGTCATTTGGATTGCGCTTCAACGGGTTCAAGTGGCCTCTGGTTGTACCCCGTTTTCAAGTTATGCTCTTTTATGCTCTCCCCAATCCCCTAAGAGATATCAAAATCATAAATAAAAGCTACTTCAACAATGATAATTGTTTGAATTTATTATTGTAGCTGGTTGAGAAATTATTCTGAAAAAAGATAATATACTAACTGGGTGTGTAATTTAAATTTGACTGAAAAATATAAAATTTTCTAAAGGTTATTATCAAATTGGTAACTATTTTTGTTTATAATGTTGGTGGTCCAAGTCAGCTTGAGCTCACCACGATTAATACCACGAAAAAATATGTACATCTTGCTATGCAAATCCCAAGTAAATCAGAACTAGGTTACCCATATTTAGGAAAGGGATTGGAACACGATACCTTTTCTTTTAGACTGAAAAATAAATAGAAAATAGAAACGAATTGAAACATTGTCTCTTTTATTCACCCCCTTAAAGTGGAAAAAATAATAAATTCCAGTCTGATCGAACCAATTCAGATTAAATTGTTAAATTAGGATAACCTTAAAAAATCATATATGTCAAAGTATCTTATGTTTATTGTCCAAAAGAAAAAGTATCTTATATCTATATATTAAGGTTATATTTATTAATCATAGCAATTTTAATATAATACACGACTATTGTTATAATATTTTACTAAAATTTATTAGTAGACTTCTTTTTTAAGGCAAAATTAGTAGACTTAGCATGGAACTTTTACCCAATCAAATAGGATTTGGTGACATGTTCAACATATGGGGTCCTTTTCGATTATTCTATAGACCATCTCCCATTAACACAAACAAAAACTGATAAAATAAATCTTTTGTCAAAGTTTGAGGGTCTTTTTTGCAAATTTATTGTATCAAAACGTTTTTCTTAATTCATTTAAAGACACATTCCCTCAAAAGCCCTAATCTAAACCTTCATTTCAACTTCTCATTTCTATCCTCTCTAGCCGCCGGTATACCTCATTTCCTCTCTCTTACTATATCTTCACACATTACATTTGAGTATGAATTATATACATTTGTTTTGCTTAATTTAACTATTATTATTGCAGAAATTCGCTAACAAAAGAGTCAACAATGAAGGACAAACAAAAGGTTAGTTTCTAATATCAATGAGCTTTTGATTTTACTTCTGAATTATTGGGTTATTAGTTTGTCAAAAGTTTTTATTTGTGAAATTAACAATATGTCGGTGGATTCTAATTGTTTAATTTGTAGAAATTGCTCGATATAAGTATATTTGTCAGAATCTGTTTATATAAGTTATGTTTTTGTAACGGAAATGTTCTAAAGGTTCATGAAATGCCTGAATAAAAGACAATTTATGGTTAAACTCACAGGGTGCTGCTTCAGCAAATCCAAAAACTCCAAAGGCTAACAAATCTCCAGCTGTCGCAAATCCAAAGGCTAATAAATCTGCAGCTAATGAAGATGAAGGAATGGATCCAACTGTTAGTTCTTCTATCCTGTAATTTCTCTGTTCAAATATTACATAATTATTAGTTACACTAACCCATTTATGTACAGCAATACTTTGAGAATAGAATTAAAGCACTCTCAACACAAAAGGAGCTTGGAAATAATCCTTACCCTCACAAATTCTCTGTTTCAATTTCAATCCCTAATTATGTTAAGAAATACGAGGTTTTAACAGAGGGAGAACATCTCGAAGATGAACAAATATCCATAGCTGGTACGTTTATTTTCATTTTCTTTTTTCTTTTTAGTGTCTAAAAAACAATTTTTTTAAATAGGTCGCATCATGAACAAAAGAGCATCATCTGGAAAACTCTTCTTTTATGATTTACATGGTGAAGGTTCCAAAATTCAAATCATGGCTGATGCTAAGTAAGTAATTAATTAATTAATTAATTATTCTTAATTTATTACTTTTATTAACTTGAAAAAAAAAACAGAAAATCCGATTTAACTGAAGAAGAATTCACGAAATTCCATTCTAGTGTTAAGCGTGGTGATATAGTAGGCATCACAGGCTTTCCAGGTTTGTGTTTGTTTGTGTATATTAAAATTACCATTTACTATCTTTATTAAATTTTATTTACCATTAGGTAAAAGTAAAAGAGGAGAACTTAGTATCTTCCCAAAATCATTCATCGTATTATCTCATTGTCTACACATGATGCCTCGTCAAAAACCTGTAGCTGGTTCCGGAGCTGATAATTCCAAGGTTTAGTTTAATTAATTAATTAAAATTAATTAATTAATTAACTAATAACGTTTTGTCATTAAAACAGAAAGTAACAGAAACGTGGGTCCCAGGAAGTGGAAGAAATCCAGAAAACTACATATTAAAAGACCAAGAAACACGTTACAGACAAAGATACTTAGATCTAATGTTAAATTCAGAGGTTCGTCATATATTTAAGACACGTGCGAAAATAGTTTCGTATATACGAAGTTTTTTGGATAATCGAGACTTTCTAGAAGTTGAGACACCTATGATGAATATGATAGCTGGTGGAGCAGCAGCTAAACCATTTATGACACATCATAATGATTTAAATATGAAACTTTATATGAGAATTGCACCTGAATTATTTTTAAAAGAATTAGTAGTTGGTGGACTTGATCGTGTTTATGAAATTGGAAAACAATTTAGAAATGAAGGAATTGATTTAACTCATAATCCTGAATTTACTACTTGTGAGTTTTATATGGCTTATGCTGATTATAATGATTTAATGAATTTAACTGAAGAAATGCTTAGTGGTATGGTTAAGGAATTAACTGGTGGGTATGTTATTAAGTATCATGCTAATGGTTATGACAATGATCCCATTGAAATTGATTTTACTCCACCTTTCAGGTAATGTAATATTTTCTCTTAATTTTGTTGTATTTACGGTTTTAGTCCTTAATGTTTGAATAAATTGTAGGAGGATTGATATGGTAGAGGGATTGGAGAAAATAGCAAATTTGAATATACCGAAAGATATAGGGAGTGAAGAAGCGAATAAGTATTTGATTGAAGCGTGTGCGAAATATGAAATTAAGTGTCCGCCACCTCATACAACTACTAGATTGTTGGATAAAGTAAGTTTTTTTTTTTTTGACTGTATGAATTAAGGGAATTTACTGAATTGTCCTTGTGTGTTTTGTGTTACAGCTTGTGGGGCATTTTTTGGAGGAGACGTGTATTAATCCGACTTTTATTATTAATCATCCGGAGATAATGAGTCCGTTAGCTAAATGGCATAGGTCAAAACCTGGGTTGACTGAACGTTTTGAGTTGTTTATTAATAAGCATGAAGTAAGTTTTTTTGTTTTGTTTTGTTTTGTTTTTGTATTTGAACAAAAATAAAAAACTTATTTTTAATGATTTGGCAGTATTGTAACGCGTACACTGAGTTGAATGATCCGGTAGTACAAAGGGAACGTTTTGCTGAGCAACTCAAGGTATATTTATTTATATGATGTTATTAATATAATATAAAATTTAAATTTAATTAAATTAAATTTAAAAAGGATCGAGCAAGTGGTGATGATGAAGCAATGGCTTTAGATGAAACGTTTTGTACGGCACTTGAATATGGTTTACCTCCTACTGGTGGTTGGGGATTAGGTGTTGACCGTTTTACTATGATGTTGACTGATTCACAGAATATTAAGGTTCGTTAATTAGTTTATTCTATAATAATAATAATATTAATTTTTTATTTTTTAATTTAATATTTTAATTAATTTTGTTTTTCTTTTTTTGTTTAAACAGGAAGTTCTTCTCTTTCCTGCTATGAAACCACAGGAAGAGCCTAAGCCTGCTCCTGCGGCTGCTCCGGCCACCACTCCAGCCGCTCCTGCCACCACTACTGCTGCTCCGGCCACCACTACTGCCACCGCCCCTGTCCCTGCCGCCTAATTATAATAGGCGGAGATATATACTACTCTTTTTAAATGCTCTGACAATGTTTGTTTTTTGACTTGGAAAAATTTATACTCTTATTATTGGTTTACACAATGTTTGGATGTTTTTTGACACCTACTTGGTTTGGTTATTATTGTGAACTTGATTACTATTTAATTTTTCTTATTTTTATTTGAATTAGGTGATGGATATTTATTATTAACATTGTGTTTTAGTTTTGGGAGATCTTGTTACAGATTTGTAACTGCGATATAATAATTGCTCGGGTCAAGAGAGTTGATAATATATTTAGAAGTGTTTACGTTTTATTATTTATTAGTTACGACTTACAACGAATTGACTTTCGGACTTTATACTTGTCACTAGTCCATGTAATTGAGCCAAACATGGCTTGGCTTCTTTAGGTGAAATATTTGCTGTGAAAGACACTTCATAACTACAAGTGAAGATTCAGTTTCCAAATATATCGGTATTGAGGGATAATTCATGTTGGAAACTGAATCTTCAGTTGGAGTTTTGGTGTAAGAAAATCCATCTGGAATTTTCGATGCCACCTGTTGTTATTGGAGCTTTGGATTTGCTGCAAAATAAGAAAGTTTACTAGTAATTCAATAAACCTCTAAAAAGTGTTATGTCTGTCACTATGGCTGATTTGATAGCCGATGGACTCCACAAGGGAATTTAGACTTCATATCAAGGTCCATATATTATACTCTTTAGGAATATTACTCCACTTATGCCCAAACCTACTATTACTATTTGTGTTCATGGATCTGAGACTAATACATATTTTTTTTTGGATTTTAATAATTTTTACTCAAAGTGAAACAAGCAATGTATTAAGTATTACCCTTAATTAATACACACATAAACATTATACTTACTGCCTCATTTCTTACGCATGATATCAGCTTTCCTCAACATTAATTCACCATTTCTAATACCCTTCTTTATAAACTCTGCCTAGTCCTTAATGTTTTCGAAAAGAAATCCTTTAACAATTAAACTCATCTCATCCACATATGTTGCTGACATCAAATGATCCTTACCATCCGAAGACACAAAAGTGGCTTCTAGATAATAAAACCTCAAAATAGCGATATGAGTATGAGATAAGTTTGAAAATGAAAGATTATAACAGAATTTGCTACAATCTTGATGAGAGATGTAGAAAATTAACAGCGGGAAGATGATGAATATTGTCTTAGATCTTATCCTAGTTGCTGAGAGTCATTTCCTAACATGATCTTTTTTGTTTTCTTCCAAATTTTCTAACATGATCCAATAAGTCATTAATAGGGATGGAAATTGGATCTTAAATTTCCGATTTCCGATTTCCGATTTTTCCGATCCAAAAATTCCGATTTCGCAACAAATATTTAGCTCCGAAATTTCGAAATTCCGATTTTGAATAATATTAAGATTGAGGGTCTAAAATAGAAAGCTGGTTAGAGTAAACTTTTTGTAGAAGTTGATATTTAAGATAAAGAGCTTGTTTGACTTCCAATAAGCTAAAAAACTCGGAAGCAATTGAAGGACAAATCCAAAATTTCGAATTACGGAGGATTATTATTTAGTTTTAGTAAAATTTATGTATTAAGTTTGAGGTGGGAAGATCTAACTTTTTAGTCAAGAAGGCTGTAATTTATATTATTCATGTTTTTATCTATTTTTGAAAAATATTAAATTAAATTATATTGTTATCTCATAGGTTAAGATGAACTATAACCCATCCAACCTACCCCGGATCCGCCCACTTAGCCTAAAAAGGATCTTCTATCAGTCAAACTCAAGAACCAAACCTGAGAAAAAAAATGCTAAATTGGGCCAAAATGAAAAAAAATGGATATTTAATCCATTTGAAAGAAGAGAATGGATTTTGGACTTTTAGACCATTTGAATTAATATGTACTATCTATTTTTAGTCCATTCTTTGTCCAATTTGCTAAGTGACCAAACAAAAAAGACAACTGCTATATCAAAACACATGCTGGGCTCACGCGTGAGATCCTAAGTGAAACAAAACAAGGCTATGTGGCATGCAACCGTCAACACCTCATTGGTGTTTTTTTCCAAATCATAATAGATAAATGAGTAAATATCACCTTTGCCCCCTACGTTTGTCACGGATTGACAGGTTGCCCCCCAACCTTTAAAATGCGCCTGTTTACCCCCCACATTTTATTTTCGTGACCCGTTACCCCCCGACTGCGTGTTCCGTCCATTCTCGCCGTTAAAAGTGACGTGGCATTGCCATGTCACCTTTTTTTTTTTTTTTTAATTCCAGGTGTTAATTAATTAATTAATTAACTTAATCCCACTTTTTTTCAAGGGCAAAATTGGTACTTCATTTCAAACCTACCCTATATATAACACAAAAACAAAACAAAATTAATTAATCAAATAACCCAAAATCAGAAGAAGAAGAAGACGAAAGAGCGCGGGTTCTTGCGAAGAACACGAAGAACACCACCAAACCCAGAAAAGCAAAGTTCTTGAGATTTGAAGATAATCAATGGCGCCTTTAAGTCAATGGAGTAAGTGTGTTTGATTATTACCCCTAAATCGTAACTCTTGGGTTATGATTATTAAACCCGAAAATGTAGGGTTTTGTATTTTATCCATTACATTTATATTTATCACGCGTAATGGTAGCAGATTTTACTGGATTTGGTTACTATAGTCATAGTGTGGTAATACCTTTTCAATTTGGTAACTAATCTAGTTAAATTTGATTGTGTAACAGAGAAATTTACACTGAAGATTCACTTCGGTGGCTTATTTAATGAAGACAAGAGTTGTTATCATGAAGTAAGCATTGAATACGTAGATGGGTGTCACTATGACAAGTTTAGTATACCTATTCTTAAAAAAATTATGTCGAAACTGGGTATAAAAGGTAACTTGGAGTTTTACTATCTGAAATTGGGGGAAAAATTACCTGATGGTATAGTTTGTTTGGATAGTGAGGATAAAGGTTTGGAGATGTGTAGCATTGGTGAGGAGAACGTAACTGTTGACTTGTTTGTTGTTAGTAGTCCCGTAGGAGATGTTGACACAGAGATTCAAGCTCCTATATTCATGCCTTTGTTATTAACGTGGAACAAGGATGAAGAAATGGTTCAGAAACGAGAAGATGAGTGTTCGAAGGAAGAGAACTGTGTTGATCAAAACACAGAGGTAGGTGATGATGAACAAATAAACGAGACCATTGATGATCATAACACAGTGGTTGTTAATGAACAAGATGTTGACCAGAACACAGTGGTTGATAATGAACAAGAAAAAACTACAGTTGAAGAAGAAAGTGTAAAGGTAGACACTCATTTGACAGACTAGCCCTCATCATATAATATGATTGACAAATTACCCCTCTAGATTTACACTTCTTTAACTGTATAAGTCCTTTAACATTTCAGATTGTTTGCGAAGACCAAAGCCCAACTGTTGAAAACCTAAACGAATGTGGAAAAGATGATGTACCTGGTGGTGAAGAAGTAGGCCAAACTCGTGATCAAGGGCCCATGAACGTGGACGATATAAATGATGAAATGCAAGTGGATAAAAACGGGGAAGAGGACATTTGTGACGAAGAAACGACAAAGGTACAAAGTCATTTGACAGTTTACCCCTACTTGTTTGAAGCTTGTGACAAATCACCCCCTAAATATTTCATGTAATGTGTCAGTTTGTTTTCGAGGAGCAAAGCACGCCAGTTGCAGAAGTAACTGTAGGAATTGAAGAGAAAGTACAGGGTGTTGAAGAAGTAAGTGAGACTTGTGAGAAAGGGCATGATTGGAACGTGGAAGTTGATAATAATAAAACACATTTGGAGAACACAGTGGAGGAAGAAATTGGCAAACAAGACACGACGAAGGTCGTCATTTGTTTGACAGTTTACCCCTTAATTTTTCATATGATTGACAAATCACCCCTTAATATTTTATGTTATGTTTCAGGTTGATCATGAAGAGCAAACCACACCTTTGAATGAGGAAGAAGTTAATAACGCTATGGAAGAACAACTCTCTGATATTGGGGAGAAGGAGAAGTCTGTGAATGATATGTTAGATAAAGTGTTGAAAGCTTTGAACACTGAAGATAATGTGACTACGAGAAGTTCCAAACATAAATCTCCATTGAGGCCTTTCAGGCTTATAGACGAAGACCTAACAGATGACTCGGATAATGTTTTTAAGAAAGCTGATGGTGAAGAAGATGTAGATGGCCACATCAGTGACATTGAGGACTCAGACAGCGATTTTATTATACGTGATGTTGAGGATGAGGAGGATGATGAGTTTAGTGATAATGAGCTACTTGTTAATTTCTTAAAGAAAAAGAAGTTGGGTATACCGCATCAGAAGAAAGATACAAATTCACAGCCAAAGACAACCACAAGAATAGTTAAAAAGAACCAGCAATCGCAGAAAAGGACTAGAGCCAGTGTAAAAAGAACAAAACGAGATGGTGTAGGTCCTAGTGGTACCAAGCCAGAGAGTTATAAAAGAGTTGGTAGGACTATTAGTTCTCAAAAGAAAAAGAATGTGGTTGAGCGAGAAGAAGTCGTGGATGAAGAAACAACAACTGATGATGACTATATAGTTGATAGTGACATCGATTTGAGTGAGGGTGAAGATGACCATGATTATAACACATTTATTGACGAGGAAGTGGAAGTGGATAGAGTGAATGTCGACAATGATGATATGGATGGTTCTGATGGTGAAAGTAATAAAGATGATGGTGGGACTGACTCTGATGAGTATGTACATAATTCTTCAGATTTTAGTACAGGTAGTGACTCATCTGGTACCGTTGAAGATGGAAAACAAAAGAGGACGAAAAAGATGAAGTACCCCTTATTTAAGGCTAATATTGATATGCAAAAGCCTAGATTTGTCTTGGGCTTAACATTTAAGAATGCCACTGAATTAAGACAAGCATTACGAGCCCATGCTATTAAAAAGGTGGTCGAGATTAAGTTTGTGAAGAACGATTGGAATCGAATTAGGGTTGTGTGTAAAGGAGCAGGATGTGGTTGGTTTGTTTATGCATCCCATAAAGAAAATGTTGGTGGGTTAGTGGTAATGAGTCTATGCAATAAACATAGTTGTGGTAAGAACCTCAACCATAAACATGTGACGGCGAAGTTCTTGGCAACTTCTTTTAAGGATATGATACGATTGAACCTGTACAGTAACGTAAGCGACTTTCAACAGTTAGTTCATCGAGAATTTTCAGTTAATGTTAGCACCAGAACATGCTATAGGGCTTATAAGGCTGCAAAAGAGATGATAGAGGCTGAATACAAGGAACAATACACAAAACTTTACGATTATGCAGCAGAATTAAGGAGGAGTAACCCTGGAAGTACTGTCGCAATTGAAACCACTATTGATGATGTTACTGGAGTAGAAAGGTTTCAGAGAATTTATGTTGGGTTAGATGGTTGTAGGAGAGGGTTTTTAGAAGGTTGTAGGAAGGTTGTTGGGATAGATGGGTGTCACCTAAAAGGTCCACATCCTGGTGTAATCTTGACAGCAGTTGGAATTGATGGGAACAACTGTATATACCCAATTGTTTATTGTATAGCAGAGAAAGAAGATAGTAACTCTTGGAGATGGTTTTTTAACTTACTGATACAAGATCTTGGTATAAGTAATCAACATGAATGGACTTTCATATCAGATAGACAGAAGGTTTTTTTTCTTTGACTGGGATACCTGTATATGTAGTTATTTTTTTATGTAAAAATCTCTAACTTTTTGTTGTTTGTTTATGTATTTAGGGTTTGCTCCAGGTCATGAGTGACATGCTTCCTGATATAGAACATAGGCATTGTGTAAGGCATCTGTACAATAATTTCAAGATCAAGCATCCTGGTTTGGCTTTAAAAGACAAAGTTTGGGAAGCTGCAAGAGCCACAACGCATTGCAAATTCAATGAAGTGATGGAGGAGATTAAATGTATGAATGAGGAAGCTTTTATTTGGCTATCTAACCTAGATCCCAAGACATGGACAAGGTCTCATTTTCGTACTGTTACGAAATGTGATCTTCTACTGAACAACATCTGTGAAAGCTACAACAATGCCATTAAAAAAGTCAGGTATATTGACTGCTTACCCCTATACATAAATACTTAGTCATTATTTGCCCCCGTTGAAGATATATTTGTTGACTAAATACCCCCTATAAAATACGCTTAGTGACTAAATGCCCCTATAAATAAGCTGATACTTAGTGACTAAATACCCCTATAAAGTTTATACGTAGTGACTAAATACCCCTATAAAGTTTATACGTAGTGACTAAATACCCCTATAAAGTTTATACGTAGTGACTAATTACCCCCTATAAAATATACTTACTGACTACTTACCCCCTATATTGTTGTCGTGTTGCGCAGAGACAAGTCAATCATCCTCATGCTAGAGGGTTTAAGAATGTATAGTTTGAAAAGGCTTCAGTCTAAAAGAGCTTGGATGACAAAATACGATGGTGATTTATGTCCTAAGGTAAGAAAGTTGGTGAATAAGGGTAAAACAAACAGTGGAAAGTGGCATGCAGTATTTTGTGGGGAAATGAAATTTGAAGTAAGGAACCTCGGGACAGATTCATACGCCGTAGACTTGGATTCAGAAAGCTGTCCTTGCAGGAGGTGGGAGCTTGCTGGTATACCTTGCTTTCATGCAGTTGCATGTATTCAGTACATTGGTAAAGACCCAGAAAAGTTTGTTCATGAGTGCTACTCAAAAGAGACGTATATGAAGGCTTATACACCCATGATTTACCCCATAAATGGACCATCTATGTGGCCTAGTACAAGACCTACAACTGTAGAACCTCCAGTGGCTTTTAAGTTGGTTGGGAGGCCTAAAAGGGCGAGGACAAAGGAGCCAGATGAGGTTCAAATTAACAAGTGGAGGAAAGTACGCAACACTGATGGTGTGCAAAAGCTAGTTGGGAGGGGTTGTGCAAAAAAATGCGCGATTTGCAAAGAAGAAGGGCATAACAAAAGGTCATGTAAGGCGAATGTGAATGTTGCAGGAGCTGAAACAGTTGGACTAGAAGATATTCAACAACAGGAAGTTGGTGTTAGTGAGTTTATGGAATCTAGAGATCATGGTGTGATGGAGTCTAGAGAAGTTCGTGAATCTAATACTGGTGCTAATGCGGTTGTGGATGAGACTACGGATGAGGAGATTAACAGAATGTTTGATGAGTTAGATGTGCAACCATCTGCTCCATGTAACCCCCAAAGTACTCCTAATGTAGCTGCTAATATATCTGACACAACAAAAAGTCCAGTTGATAAGGAACCTGAAACACAAGATAAAGAGCCAGTTGTTAAAACTCACCCTAATTCAAAGCCAAGAATGATTCTCCCAACACAGAAAAATAAAGATCATGTTACTAACAGGCCCCCTAATTCTAAACCAAGGATGATTTTCCCTCAAAAGAAAGATAAAGATCCAGTTGCTAACATACCCCCTACTACAAAACCAAGGATGATTTTACCTCAGAAGAAAGGTAAAGCTCCTGTTGCCAACACAGATGAGGCACTTGATAAATCCCCCCCTAAATCCAGACCAAAGATGCGCATGCCAGAACAAACATTGGAAAAACCAACACGGCAAAGCAGTAGAATTAAGGATCAAGGATTGAAGACAATTTCAGGAGGATCAAGCACAATGCCTATATCTTTAGAGGATGATGACTCAGGAACGCCAGAAGGAATTAAAACTGCTGATCATGAATCAATAACTAAGGTTAGTACTATTATAATATAAAATATTGTTTGCAAAGGATTAAGTATATAAGTATTTGTTGTGTGTATTTTGATTACAGGTTGATGACTCAGGGAAACAACAGCAAAACACTACTCTTCCTCCTAAGTCAATATTAAAGGTTTGTGTAAAAACCTCCTAAGTCAATTATATATTGACTACTTACCCCCTATATAATTTATATATTGACTACTTACCCCCTATATAATTTATATATTGACTAATTACCCCCCTATATAGTTTATATATTGACTACTTACCCCCTACATTATTCTTCGAGCGCAGAAGGTAAAGATGGAAAAGTTGACTGATCTGTTGGAAAAAGCAAAAGAAAAAACTGGTAAGGAGGCGGAGGACACAAGTGAGCTTATCAGAGGAAAAACGCAGAAGGAGGCTCCCCCTTTACAAAAAAATAAGATCTCGTTAAGGGATATACCAGGGGTAATTATATTTCTTTTTGACTATCTACCCCTTAGGAATTTTTTTTAGTGACTTAACACCCCCTGAAACTACAAAATTGAGACAAAGTGACCATCTGCGCATTAACTATAACAGATTGTTTTTTACTTGTTGTTTACCATTTAGGTGAGGGTTACACAAAAGAAACAACCAGGTTCATCAAAAAGGAGTTTACCTGAGGTTAGTTGTTACATTTTATAAACACTACATCCTGCAGATTGTGTAACTTCCTCTTTATCTTACTAGCAGGGAGGGAACAAACGAGAACCTGAGAAAAGGAGGCGCTTATTCCAGCATACACAGGGGGTGCTAATGAGAGAGGGAGATCCAAAATACGTCACAGTTGCAGAAGCACTTCGTTTGAGGAAAGCAGGTAGCAGTTCTTCAGCAAAAGCCAGGAAAGAAGATAAAAAATGAAGAATTCTGCAGATTTGTGGTTTTATGATTCTGTGTTTTATGTCTTTGTTTTGTGTAAGCTAGATCTAGAACTAGCAAACTTGTGAGTAGTAAAGACTTCTATTATGTGGTGGAGGTGGTATTTAAGTAGGGTTATCTATGTTGGTTGGCCTTTATTGCAGGGTGTGGTTTTTGTATGTTAGTGCACAACTTGATGATTTGAATATTTATTTTTTGCTCAGGTCTATGTAATGCCAGCACTTTATGTTATCTTTATCTACTTTATTGAGATTGCACTAGATTTTGTTGTCCATTATGTATTTCTACTTATACTTTATTCATTGCACAATAAAACACACATTAAACAAACAGCAAAAACAACTACATTCTTGAATTCAATTAAAGTTAAACCAAAAGATTACAAAGACTGCTTTTAAACTAACACACTACACAAAGTTAGATCACTTAAACAACCTGCAACTACACCAACACAAAATACAACTTCAACAACCTGATTCATCAAACAAGCCCCACCAAAATACAACTTCAACTCCATTCTAATACACAGAAAGACTAAAACCAGACAAAATGGAGAACAAGAAGACTATAATCATAAAGAAACTCCATTTCAGCATCTTGTTTTCCCGAGTAACTCTTGTCATCACTGTCTTAAGTCGTTGCACCTCGTCCTCCAACACCTTCACTTTCGCACACTCAAATTTCAAATCTTTGGAGGCAACATGTTCTTTTTCTTGCAATTCAACCAAATCATTAGCCATCAAGGTCAACTGTGTGTTCAGGTCATTGACTTTTGCACATTCGAGCTTCCAATCTGCAAAAGCTTTTTTCTCTAACAGCATCATATCTCCGAAATCAGAGACCAACAAGTTCATCTTCGACTCCATTGCATCTTTCTCAAGACAGTGATTGGCATCTTTAAAAAGAAGCCCTCGAATTATCGATTTGGTACCCTCCGGCAATGGCTCATCCAACCACATGAAGAACTTGCAATCCATTGAACACCCCCAATACATGCACCTGTAAAACCTCCTGCAAGGATTAGCATCTGTCCAAGAGGTGTGAAGCCTTGCTAATTTCTTGCATCTGCAATAGGGGACTTGAGAACTATAGTGCGACGAAGAACCAACGCTATCGGCTTGAAGGGGCGACATCGGCATCGAGATTGAAGGAATTGGGAGGCTTCGTCGCGGATTTGGGTAGAAAACTAGGGTTCTTCGTGTTCTTCCCCAAACGCGTTCTTCTTCTTCTGATTTTGGGTTATTTGATTAATTAATTTTGTTTTGTTTTTGTGTTATATATAGGGTAGGTTTGAAATGAAGTACCAATTTTGCCCTTGAAAAAAAGTGGGATTAAGTTAATTAATTAATTAATTAACACCTGGAATTAAAAAAAAAAAAAAAAGGTGACATGGCAATGCCACGTCACTTTTAACGGCGAGAATGGACGGAACACGCAGTCGGGGGGTAACGGGTCACGAAAATAAAATGTGGGGGGTAAACAGGCGCATTTTAAAGGTTGGGGGGCAACCTGTCAATCCGTGACAAACGTAGGGGGCAAAGGTGATATTTACTCTAGATAAATAGATAGATAAAGGTTCCAAGGTAAAAAAGAAATAAACCGGCCCCTATCGGCTCGCAATCACAATTAAGAATTTTAGCCAACTAGAAAGGAATACAAGTATCTCAATTGTCAAACAATATGCTTAGAAACTCTTGTTTGGCAACTCAGTCGGCTGCCACGTTGCTACTCCTAAGAATAAGAGTAAAAGAAAGATTTAATAAATATTACAGACAATATTCTTAATAGAATGATTCGAAATGTCTAGACTAGAAGAAAGGGGTTTTATAATCTTCTCGGCGTCATTCTTGATAATTACGCTTTCAAAAGGGAACTGTGAAGCCATTTCAGTAGCTTTTACGATCCCTGGGCTTCTGCCTCGATTTTCTAACTTTTTCCTGATACAAAATCACCATTAGAGTTACTTATAATACATCCAACAGTTGTTCCTTCTTCTAGAAAAACTAGCATCACAATTAATTTTAATTTGTTTGGAAGTGGCTTTTTTCCCATTTATCTTTAAATTTAGGGTTATTTTCATTATTAATTAGGGTTTCTTTATTATTTCTTACCATTAGTTGGTTTATTTCTTTTAACCCTAGGTCGTTTTCCATAACGTTTGTGTCATTAAGGTTTGATATCTTATAATATCCTTTCCATACTGCTATTGCCTTAGTAATATTAGTCATTAGTTCACATTTTTTATTATTATAGATGAAGTTACTTCTATATTTCCAAATTTGCCACATAATTGTGTTTAGTTTAAGAAAAAGGATAATATTAATCAAATAATGAATTCACACTCTTTTTTCGTTACATGGGAGGGCCACTTTTGGACTTGGTGTCATTGTTACGGTTCGAACCTGCACCGCCTAGATAGATAACCAAGGTTTTGGCCAGTTGAGCAAACCCCAGCTGGTACACTCTTTATTTATAATTAATGTGAAAGAGTTTATATTTAATATTTATTTGTTTTTAATTTTATTTTTAAAATCAGGCCACAAACCACTGACTACCACCACCACCTCATGTATTATTCACCGACCACTATCATCTTCGCCCATAACCACCACCGACTACCTTGTTCGCCGCTACCTATCACCACCAATCAATTCTACTACACGGATGTACACGTTAATTTTTAAAAAAGAACTCACAATTAATTTTTATAAATAATAAATTATATTTTTGGACGTGGTAAGTTCATATCTACCTTTAAGAAGTTTTTTTTTGACTTTTTTAAAATTCGATATTTCTTTTTATGTATTGTTATAATACATAAAAATAGATTTACCAATTCCACCACATGATCGCATCTGTAATTTTTTTTTTTTGAAAATTCATAATTCATTATGAAAGAACAATTTTGCTTTAATGGAATTCGGGGAATTTGGCATGAGCTGAATATCTTATGAGTTCACTGATTCTTCCTATAAGAGTGTCGAGGAGTTTGGTAAAAAAAATTATTGTTGAAGAGTGCTTGTTTCCTTTATTGTTTGTTGGTGAAATTGGGCCACTGAGGATTTTTTTTGTTCTTTCCTTTTTTAACTCCTCATTTGTGTTTGAATTAAAGCCTCCTTGACCCTAATCAAGTTCAAGTCTTCTTTTCGCATCGTATTTAATGATGAGATCGTTGTTCATGGGTCCATTAAGTACTCTAGCCCTATAAAATTTTGTGTTGTTTTACCCTGCTCGATTGATATGAAAATGACTGATTTTATTTTTGTTGAAATTCATGATCCCAAATGCTCGACTACCTAGTCAGTTTCAGATCTTGTCTTAACCATCTTTGTGGCTCATGCGGTTTTAGTCTCTGATCAACCATCATCTTTATTGATATGGTAATTCTACTTTGATCTTAATACTCAAGAAGGTCTTCCATGATGATGAATCTACTTCTTGCAGGGTGTTTAGTATTATAGAGTGGGTTTACTCGCATAATATCGTATCTATCTTTAGTGTTGTTATTAGTTTTTTCTTTTATTTTGGCAAACATTGTCTTGTTTGTTATTATCGTGAACTTGGTATATCAACCTATGCGTTGTTTTATTATTTAATTAATAAAAGATCAATTTGACTAAAAAAACTCTAACACGTTCTTTACATCTAATTACACACGCAATAGTTTTTTCTTCTAAGTTAATAAATTTATTAAAAATTACGCATTAGTTAATATTTGAATATCTTTTAAGATTTTCCGCTATATCGACTACAACTTGCTAAGAAGAAAGTGACTTGACTGAATACAACTGAGCACGCATTGTCTCCCAATGTTTTTGGAAGCATTCCAGATTGTTTGGACAACTACAACTAACTATGAGTATATATATATCTAATAATTAAGTGGAAGGCACACCTAATTAATATGCTGTACATGATCAGGTTTACTTATTTTTTGGTCATACTATACATGAAAGTTTAAGTTAATTAAATTATTTGGTTCACTAAAACAATAGTAGCATTTTGTACACAATGGGTAAATGTGGATGGTCTTTTTGAAGAATTATTTTGTATATTTCTTCAGAAGTTTAGTTAGTTAGCTAAATTTATTGGTCTTAAGACCTCATATGTATGAAAAAAAACAATAGTAGCATTTAATGTCTGCATGTATAAAAAAAAGTATAAATGTTTTTCATTGTTTAATATCCAAAGAAATTGTTAGCCAAATAATAAATAAAGACCAAAGATACCTAATACATAAAGACATAGGGGCGGAGTCAGGAATATTTGTAGGGTAGGGGGGGGAGGGGCATTTTCCGCCATTATTTGTACTATAAATCTAAATATCATACAAAAATTGCAAAATAGGTCTCTATATTAGGAGAAATTGCTCTAAACGTCCCTATATTGTGTAAATATTACAATATAAGTCTCGATATTGATTTTCTAATTCGTTATGCTATAAGTTTCTTTTTTAATACAAAATAACATATATTTTATTATAAAAAATAAAAGAATCCGATAAATAAAATAATTTAAAGCTTAATAAAATTAACTTTTAAAAGTTAAGGGGGGCCAAATAAAAATATTTAAAATATGAGATAATTACATGTAGGGTCTTGACTACACCCCCCTCTTCAAGTTGGGGACCCGGCCTAGAGCCTCTTCTTAATAAAGACCTCAGAAACTTTTTACTCCCTCCGTCCCAAAAATAATGTCCACTTAGCATTTTCACACAAATTAAGAAATGTCATTATTAAACTCTATATGTACAAAAACACCCCTAATAAATGTCATCATTATACCTAGGAAAATGTAATCCCCTATAAAATAATTATAAATTAAAAGAAAAGTAAGGGTAATTAGGGAATAAAGTAGGAAAAGTTGTCTTGAAATGGTAAATGGACATTATTTTTGGGACGCCATATTTAGTAACGTGGACATTATTTTTGGGACGGAGGGAGTAACACATGAAACCCAAAGCCCCTGTTACCTTTCTACCCTCAAATGTTTTTTAGAATCATATATATACTATTTCCCATTTTCTCTCTCTTGTAAATAACATGAGCTCATTTTACTCCTCTCTCTTTTCATTTTCGTGAGCTCTATTTTGGAGCTTTCCATATTTATTTCATATCATTCCTTCCGATTTCAACCTTCCTCTGTTGTGTTTATAGATTCATCACTTCTCCATCGTCTCATTATCTCTAAATTTTGCAGTGTTATCTTCGTTATAAGGTTTGTTTCGAATCTATTAACTTTTCTTCTCAGAGATTCATATTTGTTGGTGTTAAATTTGTATTCTTCAAAGTAATAACATTGTTTAATCCAAATATCCAGTATATATCGTCCTATATGTTTAGTTTTTCCATATAAGCCATGATTTCGTGACTATATCATCCTTGTTTTAGTGTTTTTTGATCATTTTTTCATGTGTTTCATGGTAGATTTGTTCATGATTTGGTTGTTATGGCATATATTCATGTCATTTTACGTGTTTCTTTCATTGTTTTTCATTTATAACGTTAGTGTTCTTCGATCTGATATTTTTAGGGTTTATCTCAGCCGCTGCATGCATGAAAGTACAGTACAGTACGATACTCTGCTTTTTTGAATTTCTGAGAGTACTCACTGTTTTTTGAATTTCATAGAGTACTCACTGTTTTTTGAATTTCATAGAGTACTCGCTGTTTTTCAAATATACAGAGCAATACATATTCTCAGTGTATTGTACGGTTTACTGTTTGTCTAGTACTCACTGTTTTTACAGAGTACTCTGGATTTTATATAGTACTCTGAGTTTTACATAGTACTCTTGTTTTTATAGAGTACTCTATATTTTACGTAGTACTTTGTTTTTCATAGAGTACTCTGAGTTATATAGAGTACTCCGAGTTTTATAGAATACTCACTGTTTTTATAGATTACTCTTTGTTTGACACAGTACTCCGAGTTATAGAGAATACTCACTGTTTTTATAGAGTACTCACTCTTTTTATATAATACTCTGAGTTTTTATAATACTCTTAGTTTTAAAAATTGTGATTGCTCATCTTTACTGATACTATTCCATAGAGTACTCTATGTTTTTATTGGTCTTGTGTTTACTCAATGTCTACCATTTACCGTGACAGTTATAATGATCCAAGATGTGCTTGTTGTGTTCAAGATGGGAACTGATCAGATTTTCCTCCCTTTTCATCAGCTCAATGGCATTAACTCAGTAAAGAAGTTTGTTCAGACTAGGTGGCCTCAGCTATCTAAATCTTGTGTTACTTCTTATACTATAGGGGAGTATAAGATTCCCTTCTTGAAACTGAATCAGATTTTTGCACAATTAAGTGGATTCTTGGACGTGGTGTGTTTGACAAGGTTTATATTTATGTTACTGATTCCAGGACCCCCGCCTTCAACAATGTATCCTCTCCAGAATCATCTGGCATTACTAAACCTATCGCCGCTGAGCCTATTCAGTCTGTTGTTGCCTCTACCCCTGACGCAGCCTTTTTTAGTCATGAAAAGAAGGCTATGTTGAGTGATTCTTGGAAGCTTGGCTTACAAGGTGTTGGACAGTGTTTTGTGGGTGGTGTTGAGCAGTTCCGTTCCGTTCTTTGCAAGCAAGCTGCCGTTGATGGGTTCGATTTCGACTATATTCACAATAATAAGAACTCTCGCATTAGCGCTCAGTGCTTTTACAAGTTCGAGACGGGTTGCAAGTGGTATATATACGTATCGCGTGATAAGTCAAACGGATTTTGGTATATGCGTACATATAGGAATAATCACACGTGTGGTCATGTTTACAAGAAAACCTCACACTCCCGGTTGGATTCTTCCATTCTCAGTCGTGTTATTTACGATGAACTTCGTTCTAAACCAGCTTCCAGGCCTAGAGAAATTCAGTCTGTCTTAAAGGAGAGTTATGGTTTCGATATCTCATACAAAACATCTTGGTCTACTATCCATAAGGCTAAGGACAATCTATACAGTGATATTGGATCTTCATTCAATCTTTTGCAAGCTTACTTTGAAAAGCTCCAGAAACTTGATCCAATTACTGCTTTCTCGGTTCAGTGCGATCCTGAATCCCGTGTATTTCACAGATGTTTTTTCGCATTTGGTGGGTCTATTACTGGTTTTAAGTCATGTCGTCCCATGTTATTTCTTGACTCTACTTTCCTGAAGTCCAAGTACAAAGGCTCGTTATTTGTTGCTACTGCAAAAGATGGAGATCAAGGTATTATATCAACATATTTTCTTGCTTTCATGTTATTCATTAATTGCTATTACTCTTTATTTACTTTTTTGTTTTGTTTGTCCTTTTCAGGGTTATTCCCTGTTGCTTTTGGCGTTGTTCCCGGTGAGGACACCGACAATTGGACGGCATTTCTTCAGTTTTTAAAGCCCCTTGTCGAGGGTCGCCCTCTCACGTTTATATCAGACCGCCACAAGGGTCTAGTAAATGGTGTTAGGGATGTTTTCCCTCAAGATAGTCATGGTCATTGCATTAAACATATAGAGGAAAACCTCAGACTTGCTATTTCCGGCTCTACAATTTATCGTGAAAGGATGGTGTATCTTCTCAAGCAAGTCGCGCATGCTCCTACTATTGCACATTATGATCAACAGATGGCTAAATTCCTGCTTGAAGGAAAGAAGCCGGTCAAAGATTTCCTAAAGGGTTTGCCAAGGGAAAATTACGCGAATGCTTATTTCCCTGGTAGACGATATGGTGAGATGACTTCTAATGCAGTCGAGTCGTTTAACTACTGGATATTAGGTCAAAGGGGGCTTCCTTTTTGCGAGCTAGTTGACTCTCTTCGGGTTAAGTTAATGCAGTGGATTTATGAACGATCTTTAAAGTCATCTAAGTGGACTTCACCACTATGCCCTGCTATTATGGAGCTTTATAACACTAATGTTGGTCTCAGCTGCACGTGGACCTTTAAACAATCAATAGCTTCTTTGTTCCAAGTCGGCTCAAATCCAATCATGGTGGTAGATATATATGCCCGTACTTGTTCTTGTTGTGAATGGCAAGAGCTTGGCTTCCCTTGTCAGCATGCTTTATGTGCACTATCTAGTGTTTCTGTCCGTGATCCGTTCGTTTATGTAGAGTCATACTTTCACACTTTCTCATACCAAAAGACTTATGCCAAGAGTATACCTCCTATGTCTACCTTTCAAGTTGAAGTCCCTGTTCCCGAATCTCAGGTTATTCTTGCTCCTGATGTTAGGGTTCAACCTGGTAGGCCTCAGACTAAGCGCTTTCGTTCATGCACCGAGAAGGTTGTCTGTGCAATTCGTTGTGGCAATTGCAAGAAGGTGGGACATAATAAATCTACTTGTCGAGCTCCACCAAAATGATAATTCAACTATGTTTTTTAATTTGGAATCTTGTTTATTAACTTCTTGTTAATGTTTATTATCACTCCTTGGTGCCATTGACAATGTTTTTATAGTTATATGTTTTTAAGTTTTAGATGTTGAATTTTATTTAAGCATGGTATTCTTGTTATAATCTTTCACCTGTGTTGAATTTGATTCAAATTGTCGTAGTACTCTATACAATTTGATTAGTACTCTATACATTTTCAATGTATACTCTATATTTCTGACTTAACACTATTGTATACTTCCTTTTATTTCTCCATATAATATATAGAATACTCTATATAAATATATGAGTACTCTCACAGTTGTCTGAGTACTCACACATTATCTGAGTACTCTTACATTTTGTCTGAGTACTCACACATTTTGTCTGAATACTCACACATTTTGTCTGAGTACTCTCTATTTTTATCAGAGTACTCTCACATTTTGTCTGAGTACTCACACATTTTGTCTGAATACTCACACATTTTGTCTGAGTACTCTCTATTTTTATCAGAGTACTCACATATTTGTCTGAATACTCTACGAATTATTGTGAGTACTCTTTACTTTTAGTGTGTGTGTTTATAAGCCTTAACTTTAATTTTACATCCTCATTTTCATGCTATTTTTATCTACAAAACAATCAATAAAATACCAAAAACCTGTTTCATTCATATTTCATATCCAAGTTTATAAAACATCCAAAAACATCCAAAATACCATATCAAAGTTCCAAAACAACCCAAGTACTTATCAAACATAGATAAAAACCCATCAAAAAAGTATAAATAAAAGTCTAAATCTTACATCAAACTCCTCCCAACACTCTTTACAAAATAAAGTATCGATGATTAATAAGTTAAGAACTTTTTCCCATGTCTATGTACTGTGAATATTTGCTGCGCAACAATTTCCTAATAATCATTGCTCTTCCTTCGTTAATATATTTTTGAATGTATGTCCTTTGTCTTATCATCCCATTCCGATAAAAGGCATAACACCATAGGATTACAAAAACACCGCAGTCAACGCTTCCTGGTTCTTGTTCAATACAATCTACATTGGTCATTATATATTTTTCTTCTTTACTGGGATTTTTCTTCCTCTATACAGTTTGGACCAAGAATTTTCTATACTTTGATGCGGTTTGCTCTGTCTTTGAACCAATTGACTCGGGATTTTTTGGTTTGATGGAGTTATAATGGTAAAATTCTTTATTATCCCTGCTGTACACTAACAAACTCCTCCCAACACTCTGTAGATGTTTAACAATGACAATATCAAATTAGAGAGTACTCTCAGTTTTACTTATACAAAACTGAGAGTACTCCGAATTTTTAAACACAAATTAGAGAGTACTCATAGTTTTACTATACAAAACTGAGAGTACTCTGAGTTTGTCTATGAAACTAAGAGTACCCCAAAACAAACAGTGAGTATTCCATAGAATCATCAAATTACAGAGCCAAAAACTAAGAGTACACATGTAGAAACAACAAAAACTCAGGAAATCAGTGAGTATCGAGCCATAAACTAAGAGTACTCATGCAAAAACTTCAAATCCCAGAAAAGACGATTCATATTCATACCAAAACATAGAGTATTACAACAAATCTGTAGAGTATTGAGCAAAGAACATAGAGTATCGAGCAAAAAACTAAGAGTACACATGCAAAAACAACAAAAACTCAGAAAATCAGTGAGTATCGAGCCATAAACTAAGAGTACTCATGCAAAAACTACAAATCCCAGAAAAGTCGATTCATATTCATACCAAAACATAGAGTATTACAACAAATCTGTAGAGTATTGAGCAAAAACTAAGAGTACACATGCAAAAACAACAAAAACTCAGAAAATCAGTGAGTATCGAGCCATAAACTAAGAGTACTCATGCAAAAAATACAAAAACCCATTTCAAACCTTTTTAGTTTCACCAGAATCGTTGTCGGATTCTCCGCTACTCATCGTTTTGATATTGATTTGATAGAGTTTTTGATTTCGACTGTTGAATTAGGAGAGAGAAACGAGATGATTATAGGAGAGAAACGAGAGCGTTTTATGGAAACTCAAACGAGCGGATATGAGGAATGGAGAGAGAATCTGAAATATGAGAGTATTTATACCCCAAGGGTAGAAAAGACAATTGTCAAAATTCAGGTCCCTAAGAAGAATGGCACTTCAGAAACTACTCTATAGAGAAGAAAGTTAGTCTCCAAGACCCTATATATAATTCACCCTTAAAATATTTAAGGGTTATTTACTTATAATTTTTTTTTGAGATAATTATAATTTTTTTTTTTACAAAAAATCGGGGGGGGGGGGGGGGGGGGGGGAGGGGGCCCCTTACCATGGGCATGGCTCCGCCCCTGTAAAGACACCGGGCGTATGCACATATTGGATGTGTAAGATTGATACTTATGTTTGAACATGTATTGTTTAGAAAGATAACTAAAGTTTTAGATAATTAAATTATCTTAACTAGTTTTAAAATATATTTTTAGGAAACAAATATTTGATATTTTATTTTAAAATAGTTTTAAAGATCTAAAATATTTTCAAAATATATATATATATATATATATATATATTTTAATACATTTTTATAAAACATTTCTGACACTTATTATTGATTGACTCTACAAATATATTATTTACAATTTTTTTAACATTTTATAAAAACAAATTTAAATATGAAAAAAATGTTGTGATATATAATGAAGAATTATAAAACTATTTTGTTTATTTGTTTGTCTTTATGTCCGAGGTAGTCTATACAAAAAAAATATTTAAACAAAATAGATTGGGTCATTCATTTTTACCATTCTTACCAATTCTTTAACGTCCGCTTCAATGGTGATAGTTAATTTTCTCAAACTAAAAAAAAAAATATTAAACGATTTTTACAGACCATGTATGTAACCTTTAGTGACCACCAGGTAATAGTTAAAGGTATCTAATTTTATTAAGTACTTCGGTAACTGCTAAAGCCTCGTTCAAAAAGAATGGCGATCCTACTTTATTCTCACAATTTTCGACAATACTCTATAATGATTACTTATTTAATCTCCAATGACCATCAATTGGTAGCTATAGGTTTCAAACTTTTCCCGACGACTTTGGTGGAAAATTAGTGATCCAACTTTGTCCGCCCAATTTTTGACAATGCCTTCTACCGGCCATTTACTTCTACAATGCAGGTGTTGAAGAAGTTTCTAATGTTTAATTACTTTTAACGACTCATAGTGGTCGTTAAAGCATTTTTTACATCCACGACCACCATGGTGGTACCTAAAGGATCACCTCATCTGCGGTGGAATTTTTAAGTGGTCATCAATAAATCTTTTTAATGACGAGATATTAACGTACAATGGGTCTACTTTTACTGATTGATAAGAATACCTTTAGCTACCACTATGGTGGTAGTTAATGAGAGTCTGCATCAAATGATTGAAAAAGAAAACTAGTATCAATACAGACCCAATTTTTTTATTTTGTTAATACGCGTTTGAATAGAAACAAAAACTTCATGATAAATTGTAATATATTGAGAGATCATGCTTGTCCATATTGATTACCAAAGAAATAACCAACATTAATGGTTGGATATATTTGACAAATTACATAGATATTATCACCATATAAAAATAATTGAAGTAATGCCTAAAATATACTCCTTCCGTTTCATAATTTTTGTCCACTTACTAAAAATGTAGTTTCAAAATGTTTGTCCATTTAAAATATCAAGACACTTTTTCCCTCTTTTTTCCACTATTACCTCTATTAAAAAATTAAAATTTATGTTTCCAATGCACATTTAAGATATCAAAACACTTTATGAAGGGTATTTTTGTAATATGAAGTGTAATAATGATATTTCTTAATTTGTGTGAAAAGCAAAGTGGACAAACATTTTGAAACGGAGAGAGTATTGATTATCCTAATATCATTTTTACAAGAATTTCTTACTTATCATTTAAAAGTAGATACTTGACAAAAAACAAAATAAAAACTAACATTAAATATATGGAAAAAACACCACAACTTATTACAATTCTTTTCCTCCGACAAATATATATGATACTCAAATTGTGCATCATATATTCCCTATCCAAAAATATTTAAGATCTATCAATTATGTATATGCGTTCGATATCTTTTGGAAAACTAAGTTGTAGAGTTGTATGTATCAGTGGGTTGAATTGACTAATATATAATTTAATTTATTATAATTGAAAAATTTACAAGTATGGTCCATGATAATACAAACATATACTGTATAGGATAGGGGTCAAGCAATTGTGCTGCGAAAACTAGGATTGGGTGACCTTTCCATGCACCAAAAACACATTAGTTAGCCAGATAGGGTGCCTAAAAATTTGGGGCACCGGAAAGTGTTGCGCCGTGCAACTTTCGGATATCGCAGTAGACACTAACTTCATCGTCAATTGGGTCTTAGACCCCACTATTATTGTTTCAATTCTCTCGTTTTTACGAGGTGCCAATTTTTACTCAGTTGAAATCAGTTTTGAAACACTATTGAATATGAAGAAACCATGTAACCCATAATTTTTTCTTTAATACACTTACGAGTTGAGAATTGAAAGTTATTTTGACTTGATTTTAAGATTTTTCTGTCAATTCATATATATTATAGAGTAACTATCAACATTTAAAATCGGACAACTTTTCGTTATCTTGGATCTTCAATACAAGAAATAGTAACATTAGGAACGAATTTATTGTGGCAACAACTAAAATGACCTTTAATGATATTTTTAAAAACCAAAATGGCCTCTAATTATATTTTTAGCGGCAATATTTGCCGCTAAAGATAAAGTTAATAGAGGCAAAAATAAATAATTTGCTACTAAAAGTATCTTTAGTGATGAACTTATAAAGACGACTAGTAGCGGTAGAATTAAGATTTTAAGTGTTAAATTTTTTACCGCTAAAAATACTATTTCTTTGTAGTGTTTCCTGACCAGTTTGCCTTCTTTGCTGTATGGGCGCCTTAGGTTGGTCCAAAGAACCATATATACATTAAGTTTTAAAGAGATAGTATAGTGAGATATGGTGTGTTTCAAGTGAAGTAATTATATTTTATTTGGAAAGTAAAAACATACATATGTATCCTCCGAAAATGCATCTTCATGTTAAAAAAAGAATTACGTGATTATTTTCGACTTTTGGACATCAGAGTAGCCAATATTTTATTGCATGCAGAGTTAGCTCAAGAGGTCCCACTGCAAAATGTTTCCATTCTATTTGAGAACACATACTTTTGCAGGTTGCAATATGTGTTTGAAGAGTTTAATATGTGATCCAATCGAAGACCATAATCATTTATCAAAGTAGGAGTATGAGAAACTGATCGATGATTCCATCGACTGTACCCTACTTACTCTGTTATGTGACAAAATTTGGAAGATCATACTTATGGATCTCCATGATAAATAAATAACAAAAAAGAAAAAAAACTTATGGATCTCATTTTTCATTTTGAATAAATGTATCCTATAACTAAAAATGACTGTTTAAAATGTATCAGGTTTTTATTTCTATATATATTAAAATAAATATACTTAGATTTTTCGTGATTGTCAACTAACTTTATATTCTTTAAAACGTGTCATTTATACATTATACAAATATTACGTGTTAGATTACTTTCTCGGAGTCCATCTTAAAAATCCGTTATTTTATAATTGAATTTTTATAATTGAATTAAATTATTCTAAATTATTATTTAATTCATAAACAAATAGTCCTATATAATTTTTAAAATATTTTTAAACACCCCCCACATATATTAATTAATCCATAAATTCGAAAAAATTATATATAATTCCAAAAATTTAAATTAATTTTACAACTTTCTCCCCATTTATCTATAATACATCTTCTTTACACACATATCCAACACCACCACCACCACTATTATCACCATTAATACTACCACAAATATTCATAAATTTTTAAAATTAAAATTAAAATTAAAATTAATAATATAGTGTATTACCATTAATCTATTGGGTTATAAATATGTTTTTTATATTAATATGTAAGTTTGGTTAGTATACACCTCAATTATACACTTCGCTAATATGTCTGAGAACCATACAATAGTATTACCATAAAAAAAATTAATTTGGAAAAAATGGAAAAAATCACACATACACATAGTAAAAAAATACCTTAAATATTTTTAGAATTGAAGTATAATACGGATTTCACAAATTAATTAGGCCACAAATATCAGAATTAGCTGGAATAGGTAAAGAGTAAAGTATAAAAGTAAAAATGTTTGTCTAACAAAACTCATATGATATACGATGCAAACAAATTGTGTCCTTCGCGTAAATTTCGACACAACAATTGCAGGAGTTCGGTGAAAGAGATATTCGTCCACTTGTTCTTCACTTTGACATGCATCAACTTAGCAATGAAATTTAAATATTTCATTATAGTGGAACTGGAGTACAACTTACTCTTTATTTCCTCAAACAAAGCATTGAAACAACTATCGTTTTTATCAAAACATTCTCGCCGCACATCTAGGTATAGTCGAAAGAACCACCAACAATAAAAGTGGATCTCAAATCATCAAACACATCAAACATTTCTTGATTAAAAAAACATGTATAATTATTCACAAGAACTTTTCCCCTTTCACCACATTTTGTCCAAACCTCATATGTTGAAAAAAAACATACGTTGAAATACGCACTCTAACATCATGAATACGAAACCTTTGACTAAACAACGCTTACACGAACAACTAATGAAACCCGTACGTTCCATGTGATTTTTCGCAAACTTACTGAAATCCTTCATTCCTACCATAAATTCTTAATTCGCCTTATTCTTTGTTTCTAACTCTAACCGATAAACGACTAAATTTAATCAAACAAATAATGTATAAATGGGAAGGAAAACACCCGATATGTAACATTATTCCGTAAAATAAAAATTATATATTATATAATTTGTATAACACACAATAATACACAATATGTATATATACACAACTAAACCATAAACATACCGCGATTTAAAATACATATAATAAAAAAATATTAAATTTGAGAAAATACCTTTTTTTGGAGAAAAATTTACGGGTGATTTGATGTTCAAGTGGGTCCACGTGGAGGTGGAGATTGGGTTCTTCGGTGATGAAGCGTCGGAGCTCCGGTAACATGAGTTGGTTATCCGAAAAATAATATTTTGGACTAGTGGTTGGGATTGGGGTTGAAAATGTTTGATTGGGTATAATAAATGTGAAATTTGTCAAACTCGCTGCCTTTATATTGAACATATCATTAGTTGCGATATTTTGTCGTAATGATCTAAAAATAATTTGCTAAAGAGTATACTAGGAACGTCTGGAGTTCGTCATTAATAAACTTTATTAATATAGTTTCGTCGCTACATTGTAATTTTTTTTAGAGTAAATACCATTTTTCCCCCTGGGTTTATACGCGATTGACATGTTGCCCCAAAAAGTTAAAAATGCGACTCGTTGCCCCCTAAGAGTCACTTTTGTGCCCCGTTACCCCCTGACCCCTATTTCCGTTCATTTTTTCCGTTAAATCCGACGTGGCAATTCCATGTCATATTTTTTTTTAATCCTAATCTTAATTAATTATTTAATTAACTTAAACCAAGGGCAAAAAAGAAATTTTATAAATAGTTTTTATATTATTAAATATAAATAATATAATAACCCCCACCCCACCGCACCCCCTACCCCCCCTCTCTTCCCCTTCTTCTTCTTCCCCATTCTTCTTCGTCTTCCCCGATCTCTGGTTCTTAAAAAAAAAACAAGAACTCCAACACCACTCCAACACTGGAAATACACCACTTACACACAGGAAATTAAGAATCAATTATAAACTCACCTTGTAAGAATGGCAACTAAATCGTTAGTAGGCCTAATTAATGCAACACTAGTAGAATCCCCGATTCTTTCTTTTACCTCGTCATCAATAGCTAATACAATAGGAAGTGAACTATTAATCACATAACCATTATCGTGTATATAGCTATTGAAATGCAGAGTTTGCAAATAGTGAACTTCTCTCATAAAACCCTTTAATGGACTAGCCCAACCTTCACTAAGCACGTGTACCCATTCAAGATCAATTCTTGTTAATTTCACCTTGGGCAACGGTTTGGCCTCTTTAATCTTTGCTGCTCTTTGGGGTTCAGGCACCACAATACTAAAGTAACCTCATTTGGATCAATTAAATCATCCTCGAAATTCATCTTTTTGTGGTCAATTACAAATGGAGTAAATTGTGTTGGAATAATATATGGGTCTGGATTGGAATTTGGTGTTATTCTTCGGTGAACTATGTGAGTGTGAGTGTGAGTGTGTATGTGCGTGTATCCTGATGTGTTTACTAGACTCACTATCCTAATGACTGAAGTAAAACAAGAACTCCAACACCACTCCAACACTGGAAATACAGACCCATATACACAACACTGGAAACAAGACTCACTATCTTAAAAAAAAAACAAGAACTCCAACACCACTCCAACACTGGAAATACACCACTTACACACAGGAAATTAAGAATCAATTATAAACTCACCTTGTAAGAATGGCAACTAAATCGTTAGTAGGCCTAATTAATGCAACACTAGTAGAATCCCCGATTCTTTCTTTTACCTCGTCATCAATAGCTAATACAATAGGAAGTGAACTATTAATCACATAACCATTATCGTGTATATAGCTATTGAAATGCAGAGTTTGCAAATAGTGAACTTCTCTCATAAAACCCTTTAATGGACTAGCCCAACCTTCACTAAGCACGTGTACCCATTCAAGATCAATTCTTGTTAATTTCACCTTGGGTAACGGTTTGGCCTCTTTAATCTTTGCTGCTCTTTGGGGTTCAGGCACCACAATACTAAAGTAACCTCATTTGGATCAATTAAATCATCCTCGAAATTCATCTTTTTGTGGTCAATTACAAATGGAGTAAATTGTGTTGGAATAATATATGGGTCTGGATTGGAATTTGGTGTTATTCTTCGGTGAACTATGTGAGTGTGAGTGTGAGTGTGTATGTGCGTGTATCCTGATGTGTTTACTAGACTCACTATCCTAATGACTGAAGTAAAACACACAACCTTTGAGGGGTTTTATTGTTTTGTTTATGGTTAATTCTAAAAATGTGAGATGAAGGGTGTGAAGAAGATGAGAAATGGGGTTATGGGATTAGTTGTATTTCCAGTGTTGGAGTTCTTGTTTTTTTTTTAAAGAACCAGAGATCGGGGAAGACGAAGAAGAATGGAGAAGAAGAAGAAGGGGAAGAGAGGGGGTAGGGGGGGTAGGGGGTGCGGTGGGGTGGGGGGGTTATTATATTATTTATATTTAATAATATAAAAACTATTTATAAATTTCTTTTTTGCCCTTGGGTTAACTTAATTAAACAGTTAATTAGTATTAGGATTGAAAAAAAAAATTGTGACATGGAATTGCCACGTCGGATTTAACGGCAAAAATAGACGGAAATAGGGGTCAGGGGGTAACGGGGCACAAAAGTAACTCTTAGGGGGCAACGAGTCGCATTTTTAACTTTTTGGGGCAAACTGTCAATCGCGTATAAACCCAGGGGGCAAAAATGGTATTTACTCTTTTTTTAATACCCCAATACCAATAAACACGTGGTGCGCCGCTAATGGACTATCATTATCGATAACTAAATGTCGATAAAGACTTCGTTAATGAAGATACCCAACGTAGTAATGAAAGAGTACTACCGACCACGGGTGTGGTCGGTAAAGAAATTATTGATAAATTATTTTTTTAGACAAAAACTAAATACCTACTATCAATAATTGGTGTAGTCCTTTTTCTAAAATCATCGATCTGTGGTCGCTAAAGATTTGGTCGTTACATACTGGAATACTGGAACGAGATGTAACTGGAATACTGGAATGAGAGTGGTACAACCTAGTAAGAAGACTTAGTGTTATCTTGGTACGAGTTGGTTAAATAATTATTAAAATTATCTTGACAATAAAGTAGGAAAAATAAATTATCAACTAGCATACTAGATTCTAGTTCTGCTTCGTGAAGCATTGCCAAACGCTGACTTTTCTTTGACGAAATTAAATTAATGAAAGTTCAACAGGACAAATTCATCTCCCAAAATTGAGAATTGGTGAACCGTTTTCACGACAATTATTGTATTATCCTAGTGACAACCACAAATGCCTCCGGACCTTAAGGAGTTCCATAATTTCGACATGCCCACATTTTCCAGTCTTTAAGCATACATTATTCGGCAATTAATTATAAAAACGGGTCATAACTAAACATCGTTTTCCCAATATCGTGTTAAGCATATTCACTTTCCATTAGCATATTCACGAATTCTTTGACTAAAATAGTGATTGATATTATTTATCTACTTAAATATTTATAACTTTAAGTTACAAGAATAATGTCAATAAATTGTTTCGTTAAATTTCAAGGTAAAAATACAATTTTAGGTTGTAGTCTTACAAGATAAACTATCCTCCACTATAAAGAAATACAATGAGCAAAATACAAGAATTGAAAAATTTACCAAGAAAATTCCTTGACTAGTACAAACCGGGACAATTTAGAGTAAATAAAGACTCAATATATACAACTTTATTCTATTTATACTATTATACAATTATAAATTATAATCAACCACTTTCTCATCCAATTCTCTAAAATACCAACAATGAATCCTTTATATCATACCCCATTTTTTCCAAGTTTGGGTTAACGGCAAACTGAATCATTGGTGGCGGACCACAAGCCAACGCCAATGTGGTTTCCGACCAGACCGGAATGTGTTCTCTCAAAATGGCTTCGGTGATGAATCCCACACTATATTTCCATTCTTCCTTGCTAGTACTTTCTTGAATCACATACCACACATTGACCTTATTGGGGTACTTCTCGGCCCATGCATCAAGCTCATCTTTTAGCAATATATCATCCTCGGTACGATTAGCGTAGACGACGTACATTTCAGTTTCATCTTCCGGGTCTTTTAGAATAGCTTGCATGACTTGATAAACCGGGGTAATACCAGTACCACCCGCGAGCATCGCCAACTTCTTGGCAAACTTTTGTTTACCATGAACAGAAAAATTTCCCCTACCCGTATATTCAATGTGACCGAGTGGACCTTTCACGTCCAAATACGATCCAATGGTCATGGAGTCTAAATATTGTGACATTAACCCCCCGTTTGGAAATCTTGGGACAACCCCCTTGAAGTAAATTTTCACAACTAATTCGAAATGTCCGACCTCTTCTATACCACTCGTTGGGGTGTAAGCACGCATACAAAGCTTATTGTCCACAGTCGCACACAAGAATATATGTTTCCCGACGGGCAACCCTAGCACTTGATCATCGGAAGGCAATGCAAATCGGAACCTCCTAACATCATGGGAAATCGACTCCTTTGCGACTAGCTTGCACGGGATTTTCTCTCGGGGAACAAGCGCGACACTTTTTGTGGACGCGATTTCATTGATCGGGGCTAAGTGCATCATCACAGTTGACGCGCCATGAACCGAGTTGTTTGGGGATGAAGCTGAAGAATCAGATGTGTAACCGGTAGTGATCATTTCACCGATTCTATACTCCTCGAGAAGCTTCTTCGCTTTATCCGAATGGATAGCGTCAAACTCCTCAGTACAATCAGTACCTGCATTGATTAAAATACTATCCATGCCTCCAGGATGGTCCTTGAGGAACTTAGTGCAATCATAGACATGACCATGTACAATAATCCAAGCAGACTCTGCCGAATTGTGCTTCTTGACCTCGGACATTGAGTACATCTTCGAAGCAGTGTTCATAAAAGGGGATGAAATACTCTTTTTCAAGGTTGGTGTAGTATCGACTGATTTTTCCAGGTGGCGCTCTTTAGCCATCCATCCTCCGGCCTGGTTCCCTGGTTGAGTTGGGTGCTCGAAAACAATACCGATTTCTCCCTTGTGCGGTTTGCACACATTCGTCTTAACCCTAAACCAACAATTGTTCATCATTCCCTGAAAATTGTAACATAATAACATTAGATTAATTCATATATTAATTAAATTAGTACTAATTTCAACTAATTACTAACCATGACATTCCAAATTAATTTCTCGGGCTGTGTATTAAGAGTTTCATCCCAAGCTCGAACCGCGATTTCTTTGGCACTAAGAAGGTCAAGTACCTCTACCTCTAGCGACCAGAAACACCAACACCAGAATTTTCCATACTTGCTTGGTTTTTCTGTGCGATCAATCGTGCACACTTGCCATGTGTCACCACCGTCCATTGTTACTTCGACACGTGTCACTTTCTTTCCGCCACCTACATCATTGGATAAACAATTAATCTACTTTGCTCTTTATTTTTATCTGAATATTTTTAGTGCTAAAATTATTTAACATTTTCGAATTTGTCCTAAGAATATGATTCGAGGTAGTATTACAATAGTCCCATAACTTTGTGGAATTGTTGAACAATTCTAGTCAAAAAGGTATCTTAAAGATATATTTTAATTTACAACTTACAATAATGGGAACCCACCAAGAATATAGACTAAAAGTACATGTGAATGCAATACAATCAATAATTAAATAAAAAATGACTTTTCCTTTATAAATAATGTGAAAAGCGTACTTTGTCATTTATATTCGTTTAACAGTAGCGAGGGGACCAATAATAAGTACTCACTTTTATTGTCTTATGGTCGACGGTTCATAATGCAAACCTGAATCTAGGGTTAGAAGTCTATAAGAAAGCCTAAATGAAAAGTTATATATTCAAATTTGTTTCTTTGTTGCATGCATGTGAAAAATGAGATCACATGTGACATGACGATGGACAGTTAAAAAAGCAAAAAAATGACAAAAGTTGATAATTTTTTAAGATTATCCTAGGTTGAGACATGATCTGTTTTAAACTTTCCAGAGCAATAGTTCTTGGAGGACTAATGATCCAAAAGACAATTTTCTGTGCAAGTATTTATTTTAGAAAGATGAATAAATAATAAATAAATGAAGAAAGTTGTAGCTAGATCTGTAACTCACCAGAATAAGCATATCCTTTTAACATGTACGGCCTTTGAGCAGTCCAAGCGTTAATTGGCAAGATTTCTTCGTGGCAAGGTGTTGTAATCACTGAATTTATATTCAACTCGTTGATGATATGTTCTGGTTTATACCACCAAGCTGTACGTGATGATGTATGTTAATTTACGAGAATCAAACATAAGAAAACTTACTAAAGGTTAATTAAATTAATTACATAATTTAAAGTTTAAGACAAGATTTCTGTTTTCCTTTTCATAATACTAGCCTAGTAGAAATATGATTGCATATTTAAATGTAAACAATTATGTGCAAAATGGTTTGTACGGGGAATGTAAACTACTTATTGTCTCTATTTTAAAAATAGCAAATTTTATCTTCTGACACTCCAAACCGACCTAACATTAATCACACCGATAGATCTACAATTTTTTCAAGAAAGAACTACAAGTTAGAAGACTTTAGACTCGGCTAAGTTAACTTTGACACAAACATTCAGGATTCAAAATTATATGCAAAAAAAGAACTCTAAGAAAGGAATAATTTTCTAGTATTCTAGTAAGTAAGAATATTGGTTCACTTAAGTTTTTCCTTTTTCCAATTTATTTTCCTAACTAATTTACATAACAACACACGCCCATGCTATTATAGCAAAAATGATGCAAAATCATTAATCCAATGAGGGGTTTGGGGATGTAATTAGTTTTTTCCTTTTTACCTTGTTAGCTACTATAAAATATCAAATAACCATATCATGAGAGAAAATAGGAGAGGTTTTATAAAAGTAGTTGAGATCCTATAAAAGTTACCTTCAGTGTTGGCTAATTCAGCATCAACATGGGGAGGAAGAACTCTATTATCTTTGTAATGATAATAATTATCTGATTCTGTAGTTGTAACAATTATACGTTTCAACCATTTCACCATTCTTCCACCAATAAACCCTGGAATTATAACCCTAATGGGAAATCCATGGTCAGGAGCTAATTGTTCACCGTTTTGCATGTAAGCTAAGATAATATCTCGTGATGGGTCCATTGCTATTTCCTTTCTTACACTCGTCCCGTATTTTGATCCTCCACCTCCAGGTAAATCCTCAGCCCCTTCGAAACACACGTTCAGACCACCTTTTGATCGACTGTAGGCCCCACATCGTTTCAATATGGACCGGAGTGGAACACCTCGCCAAACCGAGGTGGAAACCCCAGCTGCACCCCAGTTGAACCCGATTGTTTGTTTCACCATGTTTTGCTCTTTCCGACGATTACCCGCGCAAACGAGAGTGACCGGAAATTCTTTCGCTTGAAAATCATTGACAAGCTCGTTCATTGTGAACCGGGCCGGACGTTTCACTAGTCCGCAAACTTCGACGGTCCAGTCTTGCCATGAGGTTTTTGGGACCGAACCGTGATTTCGAACATAGTGAAGCGGGACAGGGGTTATGAACCCATGGTGCATAAGCCGATTTAACGGTGGCTCAGCGTTGAAAGGGTGTTTTCCGGTGAGTCTCACCATTGATGAGTTACGTTCAATCCAACGATCAGCTGTGCCTTCATCTCTCGCATCAATAACCGACGGTTCTAACTCGGCGTTGATTTTCTTAATGGTATCTTCGTATTCATTATCGTCATCATCATCGCTAGAGGAGTAATCCACAAAGGCATTATTGGTAACGCCATTTTTCTTAAATGTAAGATCTTGAGGGAAGTTGCAGTTTCGAATCGGTGAATCTGGTCGGCCACTTGACTTGTAAGAACGAACCATCCCGCTCAGACCCTTTTCCATTCGAGTAAATTGTTGCCGGTTATCAATAGAAGTCGCCATAGATATGATGAAATAGATGGAGAGAGGTAGGCGAAAGAGGATTTATTTTTCCTCTCTTACTCGTCTGTACAACAATTTTGGTTTTGGTTTTATCAACTTATGCTTGCTCTTTGTGAGTTATATAGAGAGGGGTCTCGAGTGTGAAAGAGGGGAAAGGGGTAGTAGGGCCCACAGTATTGAGCCATCTGGTTAGCCATTAGCTAGTCAATGACATCATCAAAAAAGAGAAAATTTTGGTGGTATTAGCGTGTGGACATGTTTAGTGAGCCATAGGGGTCGGGGGGGCCATGCATATAGTATATATGGCTTTTGGGTGAAAAACTTGTTTGGGTTGGGTTGGGGTTACAAACTTACAATTGTTGTGATGCTTATGGTTTTGAGAGTAGCCACAACTTTCATTTACCATCATCGACTATATTATTATTGATTTGGTTCCAACTGGCTTTTTTTGTAACGTATTCAATAAAAACCACACCGGTTAAGTAGATTTGGGCACATTAAGGGTCCAGTTTCTATTCCCATAGAATTTTCCTTTTAGCCTAACCAGATTCGCATCGATTGGCCTAAAATAAATTTTTCCTGCCTTAACCAACTCAGTTCTCTTGGCTTTGATTAATCCCTCAAATTTTCTTTTTCTCTATTTTACTTAATTTGTTTCAGTTACATTTTTAATATGAATTTGCCTACGTATAACTTAATTTATTTCTATTTTTATCTTTTCATTCCAAGTCTTTTGTTATATGAGATTTGGAATGAAGATAGGTAGATAGAAATGTATAATGAATAGTTTTTTTTTTTTCTAAATATTACGGATTATTATTATTAGCCGTAACATTTGTCGTTACTAATGAGATGAAATGTCGTCGTTCGTTTCTCGTAGCTATAGATACTTATTAGTAATAAAATTTGAATTGTCAGTGTAATTGGTAACTTATCTTTAGCAATGAATCTAATATCATTAATGACGATATTTGTCGTTGATATTTGGAATATTATTAGCAACAAAATTTGTTGTCGTTGATCATAAACTCAAAAGTGACGAAAATTATCGTCGTTAATCATGTCTTATTAGCGACAATTAATTTTGTCTTTATCGAGTTTATCATTAACGACAACTAACTTTATCGCCATTCAGACAATTTTGTGTTAGGAAGTTAGAAGAGGAGTTTCATTAAAAAGTTGAAAGAATGGAGGAAAAATTGGTATACGTTTGTGAAATTGGGTGCAAATTTAAATATAATATAAAAGCGATTGATAACTTCTTACTATTTGTTATATTTATATGTTTAAAAAAAAATTTATAATTAATAATTTTGTACATTAGGCAATTAAATTCCCACCCCTTGAAATTGTCCATTGTTATTTTATGTTTTTTTTTAAATTATTATAACACCACATGTGTGTATTTATTAGAAACAGTAATTTAACAAAACTTTTCTATGTAATCTAAAATGTGTAAAAAGAAAATATGTGAGTTTATGTGTTATCTAACATACAAAATCATAAAATCGGTGTTTGTGTAATAACATAACACAAGTAACATAATTTTGTTTATTACTACACATAAAATCACAAAAAAAAAAATCTGAAATTGGGAATATAATTTCGTAAAAAGTTGCGTATTACAGAAACATACAAAATTTTATGGTCGGGATGGAATGAAAGTTAAATCATCAAGACAGTAAACATGTAAATAGAAGAAACGACTAAAATTATGTTATAAGAGTAAAAAAGGTAAAAAAAAGAAGTATTTGATATAAAAGAAATATGACTTCAGGACTAATTTTTACATTTTGTGTAACTTAGAAATACAAAAACAGTATTTTGTGTGTTCGTGTAACACAAAAAGTCACAGTGAAAAAAAAAAAGGGACTAACACTACTGCAGATCGGTTCTTAGCGACCAAACCATTCGCGACTACATTTGTTTAGATGTTAATGATACATCTTTCGCGACTACATATCATTTACGACTACATACAACTCATTTGCGACTACACCAGTAGTCACAGATACGTTTTCCATCTCGCGACTACATTAAGTAGTCGCTACTCTTATATTATTAGTTGCAAGTATGTTTTTAAACTCTTTTCTGTACACGGTTAAATGTAGTCGAGAATGATGGACTCTCTTTAGCGACTACTTTTGTAGTCACGGTTAGTACATAACAGCTAGATCACCATCTTTAACGACTACATCATGTAGTCACGCATGACTTGCGTATTTATTACAGTGACTTGCGATTTGAAATCATAAATACCCCAAAATTTCTATCTTTTCCACTATTCTCTCAAAACCCTACCAATTTTTTTCCAATAATCGTTATCAAATATTATTTCAACACATGTAAAAGCTTTTCGGGGACAATCAACGAAGTGGGACCTACTCAATTCTCACTTTCTCCAAAAAAATTTGCCCCAAATTAGATACTTTTTATTAATTAAAACTTTTGAAAATTTGTTTTCTTTGATTATAATTATGTATCTAATGTGATATGGTATGATCAGGTTATTAGAAACATGTTTTATTTTTCTATTATATTATTATTTTGTATGAGAGTAAAATACATAAATATTTATTTTGTATTATTTATATTGTTGTAGTTGTTTATATTGTTAGTAGACGATGGCTTCGAGCATTGATAAGAGTTGGATTATTTCTGCTCATCGTGTTTCACATAAATTTGTTAATGGGATAGAAGAATTTCTCGCATTTGTTAAAAAACAAGAGAAGTTTAATGGTACTTTGTTTTAACCGTGTAATGAATGTGCGAATAATCGTCGTTATAATATCCAAAAGGTTAGGGCACATCTTCTAAAATTTGGGTTTTTTTCCACGTATGAGATTTGGTCAAAGCAAAGTGATTTTAGAAATTTTCGAGACTCAATATGTAGAAAAGGAGCTGTTGAATGTCTATGACGATTTGATACCTACTTGCTAGGGCGGTGTTCATTCGGGTGACACTGAGATGAGAGACTTGAACAATTCAACACGTGGCAGTTTCAAAAATTTGTTCGAGGAATTGGAGACTGAATTATTCTGGATGTAAAGTAATGAGTTCATTAAATTTCATTGTGAAACTAATGCACGGAAAGAGTTGGAATCGGGTAAGGCAGGAGTGGTTGAAGTTATGTGTAGACTATAAATGATTTTGCATCCCGTATTTTTTTGATATAATTATCCAACTGGTTATACACTTATACGGCAAAACTTTATTAGGTGGCCTTGTTCGGATGCAATGGATGTACTTGTTTGAACGGTATTTGAAGAAGTTAAAGGAATACATACGAAACCCGGCTAGGCCAGAGGGCTCTATCGTCGAAGGATACGCTATAGAAGAGATATTGACTTTCATATCACATTATCTTCAAGAAGAAAAAACAAAGTTCAACGGTTCGGGTAGATATAACGATACTGTACCTAAACCTAAAGATTTATCCGTATTTAAGAGTCGATGTAATCCACTGAGTAAAAAGAGTTTGGTGCTTTGCCATATATAGAGAAGGAGCAAATAAACTAGAATATCCTACTTAATTTCGACAAGATCCAACAACATTTAATGACGTAAGTTAATCATTTGGATTTATTACTTTTGCATTCATTATGAAAAATATATTGACTTTAGTCTTCAAATGTAGAGAACACAAAGGCACGCTATCGTGCCCTAAAGATGATAAAAAGAGGATTCACCGACAATTTTTTTGAGAGTGGTTTATGCATAAGGTATAGTTTCATTTAAATATCAAATTAAGTATCAATGTTAGACAATATTGCTATAATTGTTCTCGTTTGTAGGTTTATGAAATGAAAAATATCGGTGATGCATTTGCTACTCGTGAGATGATCTCATTGGCTAGTATGTCTCATGGTCCGGTTTATATATACGATTCATATGTTATGAACAATGTCAAATGGTTACTCGTGAAAAAAGAGAAAAAAGAGTGACCCAGGATTACGAAGTATGTACCATGTATGATGGGAAACCGTATTACGGTGAATTAGTCAAGATTTTAGAGGTAACATTCGATGGTGGTTGTTCTGTTATGCTATTCGAGTATAAGTGTTATAAAATGAGCAATATGCGGAAAGAGAATGGGGTAACCATTATTAACACATCTAGTTTTTTTTTGGAACGAAAAACCATAAATTTTAGTAATGCAAGAAAAAAAGTTTTATATTGATGAGATTGATTTAAGGAAAATAAAAAAAGGGTGGAAAGTTATTTGGAAAATTAATGATTGGCATGGATGGATTCCCGAGTTATGGGGTGCAGAATCACTACAATGTAGTCGCGAATGCCGTACGTGGCGGTCAAAAAACCGATGCGTGGCAGTCAAACTTAATATTAGCGACTACATACCCTATCTTTCGCGACTACATAAATGTAGTTGCAATGGACATGTCCTATATGTACTTCCGGCCGTGTGCTTATTTCTCACAAACTCTTTACACCAAAATTAAAAAACCGAAGTTCCTATTAAAATTCTTCCATTTTTTGCAGCAATTGGAGTGATTAACACCTCCAAAGGTAAGTAAATCATCAATTACAACTTTATTTCCTATAACTTCTTGTGATCTTTCTAAATTATCAAAAAATTTATCTTCTAACCTAATTCTTTTTTTTTTGCTGTGTTTATGAGTGACTGATATGGGCATGTGGTGGACCTTTGTGTGTTCTAAAATAAATGCAAATGTAATCGAACCACAACCGCAAGTGTACGGTTGTCCAAAGTAGTAATAATGATCTAGGATCGTTCGCAGGGACGGTTTGGTTAACTACAATGTTTATCAATTAATGGATGGTTGCACTTTCAAAAGCAAGTAAAGAAATAATGATTGATTTGGTTTTTGTATTAATTCTAATTAATGAAAGACTAATTATAAAATGAAAATAAAAGGTAAAATGCAAGTAAATAAGTGTAAAACTCAGTATGAGAAGGTAGCACTTGAGAACGCAAGGGATCCTCCTAATCCTATTTCCTAACTTATGCTGTTTAAGAGCTAAATTGGTCAATTACAATGGTGGGGATTCTAAATTCCTTATACCCCCGTCAGGGTGGACTATAAGGCTATCTTAGAGTGTCACTAGTCCCGTCAGGGTAAATATGATCCACCTTTAGATGTTTAAGAATTTTACCTCATTGGCCCTAAAATTAGCTAAGTTCGTCAGAATCACTAGCTTCTATTTTAGATTGAATAATTGGTTCCGTACCTAAACCCTCCGCCAGGATGATCCACACGCCACATATGTGGAATAGCCTAGATACTAACACCTGTTCTTAGTTCATGACTCTAAAAACAGTAAATAATCCCAAATTATAGAAAAGAGTAAAAGTCTCAATCTAATTTAATTTAACAGAAACCCAAATTCAACATATAAAATTCAATAAGATTGGGATTCACCCATAAAGTGTTCTCAAGCACTAAAATGTGTTTAGCTCATACTAATTAAAAAGAAAACTAAATTAATTGAAATGGAATTCATATTTGATTACAGAATTAAAATTAAAAGAAACCTAATTTCCGGAATTGGAATGACTGAGAACGGAGATATAGACCCTCTCCAACTCTTGCAGCTTCTTCTTTCTTCCTTCTGTTGCTTCTCTCTGATGTTCTAATTTGTAAAGGATGAATTGTGTGAGAAATAGAAGTCAAGAGCTCCTTTTATAAGCTCAAATTCGGACTTGGACCTAGGCTTTTAATTTAATGAAATATTGAAGGCCCAAGTCCACTAACTTAGCCCAAAATCCCGTAACTGCTGATGTACCTCCACTAAAACGGCTTTCCCCGCTTCGTTATGACTCCGATTGACTTGATTCAAGTTGCTAAAGTTCCGTAACTCGATAAGGAATGTTTTCTCTTCAAAGGTCAGCGGCTAAATCATCTCTTAAGCACCTTGAAATCAGCAATCTTTGGCCTGGAAAACAGATTTGCAGCTCTAAAAACAATTCTTTCGGGATTTATCTTCAAGTCTTGACTCCATATCACGATCTTTGACTCTCTCCTCGGATTCCATTCCTAGCTAATAATTAAAACCTACAAACTTTCCACTAAAATACACAAGATTACGCGCAAAAGTTTAATAAATCAAAATTACTAGAAATAAAATGGAAATTCCGGATTATTGCATTTTTAACTCAAAAGTCTATTAAAATATTCAAATAAAAAAAATGATGTCTCCCAAGGGTCGAAAATAAGAACAATTAGGGAGACATCAGAATGGATTCTACTTCAAATGAGCTACTATTTCATCAAAAAAGATATGTTTTTAATCCACTAATTAGGTTGTAAATTTTATGATTATAATTTTAGTTTTCTTTGTCCTTTAATTTTTGCATGTTATAGTTATTTCCGAATTCCATAGCTTATATTTAGGAGTGAATGATGTTAGTTTAAAGACATTTGGATAGCTAGATTTAAAATACAATAGATGAAAAAAATTAGAAAAAGATTTGCCTTTATAGTTAGGGTTTTTAATGCATATTTTGCATATTTAACATGATTTGTGTGTTAGAATGCAATTTAGGAATATAATAGCTATATATTTGTATTAATTTTTTAAGTGTTTTTGGAATAATATGCAAATTTAGATGATGTTAGGGTTAAAAAACAATTTATGAGAATATCAGGATTCATTAGGGTTAATTTTAATTTTTAAAAAAAGGACTAGTTTGCAATTTTAAATAATACGTAAAAAAACTATTAGGATTTAGGATTAATATATAAGGTTTGGTGATTTTAGGATTAATATAAATTTTTTTGTGATTTTTAGTCTTATGTAATTTTCATTTTTTAAAAGAAAAATGATTATTTTTTAATTTTTAATTTTTTTTTACAAAAATTATAAAGACTAATTTGTTAGGTTTGATAACTTTAGGATTATTATGAAAATTTTGAAAATTTTAGTCTTATGTAAATTTAATTTTTTATATAAATAAAAGACTATTTTGCAATTGTTAAAAAAATTCAAAAAAAAAATTCTAAAGACGGATTTTTAAGGTTTGATAACTTTAGGAATATTATGAAATTTTTGAGAATTTTGTTCTTATGTAATTTTAAAAAAAATTATAAGACTAAAATGTAATAATTATAAAGAATGTGGATTTTTTCGCAATTTAAAAAATATTAAGGATTAAGAGTAATTATATATTTAATTCACAAAATGACTAATAATTTATTTTTTTAATACAAATTGTATATGGACTGAAAATAGTAACAAAATTATTTTATTGTATTTTTTTTAATTTTAGTTGTTAATGTAATATTTTTATTGTATTTATTTTATATTTATCTAATCCGGTGATGTAATATTTTTTTTTTATTAATTTATTAGTTGTAATATTTAATAGTCTAGTTATTTAAATGTAATATTTATTTATTTCTCAAACTACTGTTATAATTTAATTTTAATTTTGTTATTCTTTTCGATTATGTAGTTTAATTATATTTACTAAACATTTTGTAATGCAAACTAGATGGCTGCTGTGTTAGCTAGAAACCACGGGGGAGACGATGAGGGACGTGATCCTTCACGCAATCCAAACCTCAACTTGCCAAACTGTGACACCCAACAGAGTATACAATTTTTTCCATAATTATTTATTTTAAAAAATACATTAATTAAATGTGATTTAAAACAAAAAAAAAGTAAAGAGAAAATCGAGAGGGACCGCATCCCTACTAACTGCCCTTCGGCATTAAAGGTCGTCAGGTATCCTTTACCTGTTGATTTTAGCATACTCGACGACACGAGGAATCCCTCAGGTGAATACGGGAAACATGTAAGCCAAGTGATCGAGATACGGTTCAGGAAAGAATACCGCCCTGTTACAAAACATGGGAAAAAGTACCTCAAAGTCTGAAGAATATAGTTGTTGAACGATAGCTCGTAATATTCTAAATTATTTTAATTTATAATATGTAGGATAAATTTTTTTTAACTTTAGTATGTTGAATATATGAATTTTTGACATAGAGAACTGGAGGGAACGATCAGATTGGGCCGACATTGCCGGTAATCTTGATACTAGCATGCGATATAGATTTAAGGATTACAAACATCAATTTATGAAGCACTATTACTTGAAGGGGAAGAAACCAAGTGAAATGACTGGTGAGAATTGGGAAAAAAGATTTAAATTTAGGGATCGACTGTCGCGAAGGTAATAAAATATTACTTATGTATTTGACTATATTACTTAATGTTATTAATCTTATTATAAAAAATGAACCAGCACCAAGCTAAGGCACAGAGAACGGATAAGTACAAGAATACGGATGTAAGTATATCTTAAACATTTAAATTTAATTATAATTCTATTAATTATATGTCTTTAATATTAATTTTGTTAATTATATGTCTTTAATGAAACAAAAATCTTTAAAGAGAAAGCTGAAAGAGAAAGTGACCCAGACTAAATCTTGGTTATCCAAAACTCGTGATTTGACGCTCAACGAGCACGTTGACGCGGCGAATAAGGTGGCCAAGGAGGGTATGGGCTCGCCAAAAATTAGTCAGGCTGGAGGTTTGGTCCAACCAAGAAACAAGAGGCGTGTCTCGGGTCCTTCAACTACCCCAGCCCAAGACTAGCACAATGCAAATATGATGGCAGCTGTGAACGAGTTTCGGGTAACCCAGAGCCTTCCACCATATGAACCTTCTCCTTCAGCCTCTACTAGCACCGCGCCGTTACTGACGCGATAGAGTGGGTTAATCAGTTGAGACCACAGTCGGGTTTGGCCCCTTTCACTCATATGCCACAAAACCCTACTATTCAATCTTCGGCAGCTGGTACCGATGTCTTCCGTTTTGTTCTAAATATACGCCCTTAGGAGACATTGTTAGGTGAATATTAGACTTATTTGATAGACTTTTATGCTTATTTAAGTATATTGCACTTTCTCCCCTTGGAATTACAACATTTCATTTTTAGAGCTTTTGTACGTTAATTTGTTTGTTTTAAGCATAAAGTTCTTAGTTACATGGATGCTTTAGAGCACCAATATAATGAGGAGAAGTGAGAATTAAAGTCTTAGATTAAGTGGAGAGTTCAAAAGTAAGAAAGAATCACCCGAAGAGTTGACGAAAGGAGATGGAAATTTGGAAAGTTGTTACTAATTCGGATTTCGAACCACATTGGCACTGATTCAGGCCTGGAGATCTGAAAGAGAAAGTTGTGCCTTTGAGTTAGCAAAATTTACGGCCCTTTTACAAAAGGGTGTGCAGCAGTTACAAGATTCTCTAATTTGAACTTGGGCTTTTCACCATTTGACTTATTATTATTAAACAAAGGCCCAATCTGAATTAGACTATTATAAATAGGCTTTTATACCTTCTTTTTACATACACTTCATTATTTTCAAAGTCAGAGTCAGAGCAAAAAGACAGAAGAGAGAGCAAGAGCTGAAGAATTCCTATTCTTCCATCGAATGCTCAATCCAACCCTTTAAATAGGTACTTTATTTCTTTTCAGTAATTGAAAATGAGTAATGCTATTTATTTAATTTTAGCTTTTAATTCGAATATGAGCTAAAATTCCTAGTACTTGAGAATCGCTTTAAAGAGTTGAAGACCTAGTTTATTTAATTTCTGTTCTTCCGAATTTGGGATTTTACTATTTAATTTAAGTTGGGTATATTTTACTGGATATTATTTTACGCTTGTTTACTATTTATATTCAGGCCAGTTAGAAATAGGTTTGAGTAATTGGGCTATTCACCTTAGTGGCGAAGTGATCATCCGACGGGGTGATTTGATTACAGATATAGGTAATATCTGTGTTATGTTCGTTATTGGCCGACATGATTAACTAATAACATAGCCAAAGAGGTAAGAACTTCACATCTGTATGTAAACAAACTACCTTAGAGGGGTCTGTCTTACCGTAGGATAGCTCCTAGATCCACTTGACAGGGGGCTAGGAGATATTAGAGTCCCGACTAGTATAAAAATACCGACTTAACCCTTAAACGGAAACATTAATTATACAAACTTAGTTAGATCCCTTGCGAGACTCAAGTACATCTCTCATCCTTGCGTATACACTTAATTACTTTCAATATTTTCTTTCAGTTAATCATTTTAGTACTTTATTTTATTGCATCTTTAGTTATAATCCAAAACCAAAACAAATATCTTTATATTTTAATTTTTTTGTTTCAACAATTACTTCTACTTAGTAGATAAACACCAGAGATATAGCTATCCGTCCCTGAGAACAAAATCCGTATTATTTACACATTACTTGAAACGACCCGTGCACTTGCAATTAGTGTTCCTTTCTTTAGGGGTGGTGATTTTATCACACACCAGGAGACCAGGTACATCTGGTACATTTGGGAGCCGAGATGAAGAATCTGATGAGGAAGATAAAGGAAATGATTCTGAAGATGAAGGAGATGAGATCACTCGTTTATATAGCCGTTAGGTTGGTCTATTTTGGTTATTTGATTTTTATTTTGTTTGTTTATCCTATTTTGACTATGTTTGACTTTTGTTGGATTTGTTCAGACTCTTGACTATCGATGCATTAATATATTATTGGTATTTTAATTAATTATTTGTATGGTTAATATTTTATTGGTATTTTATTTTATTAATTCTTTATATTAATTAATGCAATTAAATTCAAATCAAAAACAAAAAATTTATTAATTTTTTTAAAAGAAAAGTCATTCGCAAAGACATATAGTCGCCAAATATAAAGTGTAAGTGTAAGTAGTCGCTAGTTTGTCATCTCTAGCGACTACAAATATAGTCGGTATTGATGGATCATTAACGACTACATAGTACTCGTCAATGACGTATAGTGTAGACGGAAATGATATTAATTAACGACTACAATGTCGTTGGCAATGATATTCATTAACGACTACATTTGTACATTAGTCGTTAAAGAGTATCTTTAACGACTACTTTTTAGCGTCTAAATTCTGGCGACTACAAGTAGTCGCAAATATAGAAATCAGGCTTTAGCGACTATTTTTTCACCAATCGTGACTACTTATGTAGTCGCGAAAGGTGGCTGCGGTGTAGTGTAAATGACGGGTATGTAATTTTGTGTGTTCCTGAAATACACAAAACTCTGTTTTGTGTATTATTGAAACACATATAATAACAGAGAAAAGAGAAAATTAATTACTAATATGATGGGGTATGTTACTTTAGCGTCGGAGACCCTAAACACTAAAAACCATAAAACTTCAACACTAAAAATCTTAAAACTTCAATACTAAAAAACATAAAACCTCAACCTCAAAAATTATAAACCCTAACAACAATAAACTCTAAACCTAAAAACGCTAAACCCTAGCCCCTAAACTCTAATTCTAAATTTGAAAACCCTAACCCTAGCCTCAAGCCCTATATCTAAAACCCTAAACTCTAAATCTGAAAACTTTAACTATAAACCTAAATACATAAATAGGAGCATTTAAGTGGATATGTTGTTTTTTAGGGTAAAAGTCATCATTAATAGTGTTCAACCTGCTGTTTTCATTATATTCGTTATTTTTTTGCAAAGGTGTTCATTCTCACGAAAGACCTGCTATGTACTCGCGAAAGATTCTAATCGGTGATTATAAAAATATCATTGCGAAAGATAAATAATACTTTCTCCGTCCATTTTTATTTGTCCAATTTTCTAAAAAAGGGTGTCTAATATTGTTTGTCCATTTTTCATTACCAAGACACTTTTTCTCTACTTTTTCCGATATTATCTCTAATTAAATAGTTAAAAAGGTAGTGTAATAAATGATCTCATGTAATTAATTAAAGGTATTTGTATTAAGAAATGTTTTTTTTAATCCTTGTATATCAAAAAAGTGGACAAACATAAGTGTTTGGAAAGAGTATAATGTGGACTTATTTACTTTTTCATTTTCATTCTTCTTTTAACAAACAACACTATATAGATAAGAATACTTGTCCTCTCTAATAATCATTCTCGCAAAATATGCTATCTTTAGTAAGGATATTAGATGTTCTCGCGAAAGTTTTCTTAGCAAAAACACACGCGTAGTAGTTAAAAAACCTTACTAGTATTTGTTTCAAATAGTTGGAGTAAAGATGCAATATTGACAACTCATAACATGCGCAGTCCGCATTTGCCATCGTTAAATGCATGTTTTATCAGACATAGATTAGCCACCACTTGCATCAAAGTGAAGGGACCTAGCCTACTTTTAATTTTTAATTACTACTACTTATATATAAATTGCCAGACACTTCTGGAAATATTAATTTTATAAGCAACTAGGTAGACGACTTTTTGACTAATATTTAAAATTTAACGGTAGCAATAGTAATAGAGTAATCTGATACTGAAAAAATATATAATAAGAGTAATCTGAACTTTTGGAATCTATGTTTACATTAAATGGGACACGTGTACGGTCAACTAATCATGCTCGAGTATTACATTTAGTCTTCAGGTAAATATGGTGTCAATGGAATATATTTTTAGCAACGGCATTCCTTTCGAGTGTATATCAGCTTATATGCAATACCTTTTTTTCCTCGGTTCTGGTAAGGGATGGCAACGGATCGGTTTTTTGTAAAAATTTCAAAACCATAACCAAAACCGTTTTTATAATTAAAAAGCATATCCTAACGGTTTTAACTATCGGTTACATTTTTCAAAACCATAACCATATTATTCGATTTCGGTTTTTTAAACGGTTTTGCGGTTTTTAACCATATTCAAATGATAATTTAATAAATATATTAAATTTCATAAAATAAAACCACACATATAAAAGAAAACTACAAGGTTTATGAAAAATTATGTTGGTATTTGATTAAATTGTATATTTATTATTTAATTGGTTAAATCTAGTATTTTGATTTTGTTTTTGGAATTCCAATATATCTAATTTAACCTAAATTTTTATAAAATTTGAAAATATATATGATAATAAACGGTTTTCGGTTTTATTTTTATCAAATACCATAACCTAACGGTTTTAACCATCGGTTACACTTTTCAAAACCATAACCTAATGGATTTTACCACGGTTATATAATTCGGTTTTAAATCGGTTCGGTTATCATCGGTTCTGGTTTTTAACCGTAACCATTGCCATCCCTAGTTTTGGTAAACGGTTGTATTAAAAGAGTAAAGAACGGTACAATTTATAAATTACATTATATATGGACATAAAGTTTTTTTTTTCCTTTTTTGTACATGGATATGGATGATTCGGTTGAGCTTAAGCGCACCTCGACTAATCCCAAGAAAGATATACATGCTTCCCCATGTAAATCAGAACTAGGTTACCCATGTCCAGGGAGGAGTTTAAACCTTGTACCTCTCACTTCACACTCGTTAGGAAAGCGATTCAATCCCTGTAACGCCTATGTAAGTGCTGAAAAAATAGCAAGACCCTGATCCGTTGAGTTAACCCAACTGGTTAGGATATAAAGTTTATAATAGTATCTATCTAATATTAGTGTCTCCTAGTGTGTGATAAATCACGACCCCTTGATGTCTCCCTAATTGTTCTTATTTTCAATCCTTGGGAGACATCATTTTTTATGTTTAATTGAATATTTTGATAGACTTTTGAGTTAAAAATGCAATAATCCGGAATTCCTATTTTATTTCTAGTATTTTTGATTCATTAAACTTTTGCGCGTAATCTTGTGTATTTTAGTGAAAAGTTTGTAGGTTTTGAATATTATCTAGGAAAGGAATCCGAGAAGAGATTCAAAGATCGTGATATGGAGTCAAAGCTTGAAGATAAATCCCGAAAGAATTATATTTTGGAGCTGCAAATCTGGAAAACAGGCCAAAGATTGCTGATTTCGAGGCACTTACGAGTTGATTTAGCCGCTGACCTTTGAAGAGAAAACGTTCCTTATCGAGTTACGGAAATTTAGCAAGTGATTTCAGGTCAATCGGAGTTATAACGAATCGGTTAGAGCTATTTTAGTGGAGGTGGTGCAGCAGTTACAGGATTTTGGGCTTAGAAAATGGGCTTGGAATTTTAATTAGTGATTTAATCTTAGGTCCAAGCCCTAATCCGTTTTTTCCTCTTATAAAAGGAGCTTTGGACTTCTATTTTTCACACAATTCACTTTTTACAAAATAAAACATTAGAGAGAAGAAGCAGAAGGAAGAAGAAGAAAGCTGTAGAGCTGGAGAGTGTATATATCTCCACTCTCAGCCAAATCCAATTCCGGAAATTAGGTCTTTCTTATTTTTAATTTTGTAAAACAATATGAATTCAATTTCTTTTTATTTAGTTTTCTTTTTAATTAGTATGAGCTAATTCATTCATAGTACTTGAGAATGCAGAACGGGTGAATCCCTATTTTATTGAATTTCATATGTTTGAATTTGGGTTCTTGTTAAATTAAATTAAATTGGGTCTTTTATATTTTTCTGTAATTCGAGATTATTTACTGTTTTTTGATTGATCAACTAAGAACAGGTGTTAGTATCTAGGCTATTCCACATATGTGGCGTGTGGATCATCCTGACGGAGGGTTTAGGTATGGACTTAATTACTTAATCTAAAATCGAAACTATTGACTCTGACGAGCTTAGTTAATTTTAGGGCCAATGTTGTAAAATTACTTAATCATTCGAAAGTGGATCATATATACCCTGACGGGACTAGTGACACTCTAGAATAGCCTTATAGTCCACCCTGACGGGGGTATAAGGAATTTAGAATCCCGACCAATGTTAATTGACCAATTTAACCCTTAAACAGCATATGTTATGAAACAGAATTAGGAGGATCCCTTGCGTCTCTCAAGTACTGCCGTCTCATACTTGCGTTTTACCTTCATTTACTTGCGTTTTACTATTGTTTGCATTTTACTTTAATCTTTCATTCCTTAGAATTAATACAAACAACAAATCAATCATTAAAAAAACTTTTACTTGCTTTCATAAGTGCAACCATTCATTATTTGATAAGCATTGTAGTTAACCAACTGTCCCTGCGAACGATCCTAGAATCATTATTACTACTTGGGACAACCGTACACTTGCGGTTGTGGTTCAATTACTTTTGCATTTATTTTAGAACACACAAAGGACCACCAAGTTTTTGGCGCCACTGCCGGGGAGGGTAGCGTGTGACCACGGTGTTTATCCTTTAGTGATAGTTGCATTTATTTTTATATCAGTTTTACGCTTTTTGTTTGTTCTTCTCTTTTAGATTTTTTTTTATGTTTGGTGTATGCGAAGAAGGCTTAGATTTGAACCACAAGTTCAAATCCTTGATGATCCGGATTCGTTAATCAGACTTGCAAATAAGAAAAGAAGAGAACAAGAAGAAACAGAAATGGCAAATAACCAAGATCCCTGGTTTGTTAATGGTCCAGAAGAAGTTCCATTCCATGCTCCTGCTCTAGGGGTAGGTGCTCCGAATATAAATGTTCCGAGGTTTCGTCCAGATTCGGGTATGTTAGCTCAATTCCAAAATTTTGGAAATTTTCGTGGTAAAGCTGGAGAAGATCCCCTTCGAGCAGTACAGAAATTCAAGCAGATATGTGATTCTTACATCACACAAGGAGTTTCAAAAGAACAAATGTATTTTGCTGTGTTTCGATTTTTCGTTATTGATGGAGCGAGTGAATGGCACGATACACAAGATCCTACGAAGATAACAAATTGGGAACAATTGAAACTGCGTTTTCCAACAGATATTATCCGTCAAACATGAGGTTAGATGCTGAACTTGAGTTAACACATTTCAAGCAAGAATATGATGAAGCGTTGGGTAAAAGTTGGTCGAGATTTCAAAAATGTATACGAAGAGTCCCGAATCATGACCTTACTGAACAACAACAAATGAAGATTTTTTATAATGGTCTTGAGGGGGGCTCTAGGAAAGATTTAGATTTGTTGTGTGGTGGTGCGTTTTTACGAGTTCAACCTGCGTATGCAAGAATTATTTTGGATAGAATAGTTGATAATGAAGTTGGGTGGAATACCGTAAGAACACCAGTTAGAGGAGGAGTTATTAACGTCAATATTGAAGAAAAGTTCAACTCCTTAGAGACTAAGATTCAAACCACACTAGAACAACAATTGAGACAACTTACTCTAGCCGTGAAAGAAGGTTTTTCGAATAAAAGAGGTGAGGTAAAGGTTGCACAAGAAGTGTATGGATATGAGTATTGTGGTGTGAATGGTCATAGTTGGGAGAATTGTCAGAATAATCAAGAGTCCGTGATGTTTGTCTCCAACAGTGGGAATTTTAATTCAAGTGGTAATGGATATTAGCCTAACAGAAACCATCCTGGGTCTCAATACTCAAATCCTAATGGGGCAGTCAATCCTACGTATGCGTATCAGCCGCGTCCCCAAGGTAACAATTTCAATCCAAGAACACATAATAATTATCAAGGAGGACAAAATCAAGGGAATTATGTGCAAAGACAAGCTCCTCAAGACACTTACAATGAAACCATGAACCAAAAAGCCTTACCTGCCCACCCACAAGAAGATGTGATTACCCTTCAGAAAATCGTAGAACAATTAATTGCCCTACATGCACAGTCAATCCAAAGGCAACAATCTGCTGAAGTACACGTTCAGATGTTAGAAACTCAAGTTTCGCAAATGAATAAACAACTGAATCAACGTCCACAAGGGCAACTCCCTAGCGATACTGAAAATCCGATCCAAATCGAAGATTGTAAAATCATCTCTCTCAGAAGTGGTAAGAACCTTCCTCCACCTCCTTTTCCTGTTATGAAAGAGAAGGAAGTTGCTAGAAAAGAAAAAGATGTGGTGGATGAAGATAAAGAAGTTGAAGTAGAAGAAGTGGAGAGGTCTAGTGAAATTCCGAAAAAAGAAAGACAATACTATAATAAATCGTCCTCCTCCACCATTTCCATCGAGAGTTCAAAAGAAGGGTGATATGTCTGATTAACAAAAATTCTTTAACAAGGTAAGAGGTCTTAGCATAAATATTCCGTTGCTATAAGCTATTCGAGATGTACCCAAATATGCTAAGTTTCTAAAAAGAGCCCTCACCAACAAACGGCCATATTGCGATAATGAGATGATTGACTTACCTGAAGAATGTAGTGCAATATGTCAGAATAAATTACCTCCGAAACTACTTGATCCTGGGAGTTTCACAATTCCGATATCTATTGGTGATGAATGGCAAGGAAAAGCACTATGCGATTTGGGTGCAAGTATTAATCTTATGCCCAAATCAATATTTGAGAAGTTGAAAATAGGAGAGGCAAGATCTACTTCTATGGTCTTGCAAATGGCGGATCGGTCTCTTGCACATCCAGAAGGCCGAATCGAAGATATCCTCGTGAAGGCAGGTACGTTAATTTTTCCCGCTGATTTCGTTATACTTGATTACAACGCGGATAGGAATGTCCCCATTATTTTGGGAAGACCATTCCTAGCCACGGGGCGTACCTTGATTGATGTAGAAAGCGGAGAGATGATTATGAGAATCCAAGACGAGGAAATGAAGTTTAATGTGTTTAGACCTATGAGGTTTCTGGATTTCAAGGAAGAACGTTTTCGTCTAGATGTAATGAAACCGGTTAGAAAAGGGCCAATTAATGTTGTGGACACTTTAGGGGTGGAGGAGAAAGAGCTGCGAAAGAAACCACCAATTAAAGCTCCTCCAATTCCTAAAAATCCACAACTCAATCATGCAACGAAGAAAGAGAAAGCACGTGCCACGAAGGTTCCGAAGGAAACTAAGAAAGAAAGAAAGAAAAAGGGGTTCAAAGTAGGTGAAGAAGTAGCTATGAAGAAACCGGACCCCCCTCCAAAGGTACGTAAATCCAAAAGCTCTTGGCTAGGACCATTCATGGTCACGAAGGTGATCTCAGACAAACTAGTGGGAATAAAAGCTAAAGGATGCAAATTTTGAGTTGCTAATATTGACAACCTCACTCACTGCTGGGGAGGTTATGTCAACGACTAATGAATGAGGTAACCCGTCGAGCTTAACGACTCGAAAAGACGCGATAAAGAAAATAAACTAATATACACTACTAAATAAAAAAGGATAGGAAAACGTATCTTAACCAGCAGTAGGCTGGTTTTCATTGTCGAGTCCAGGTTTGGTTACTTTCTTGAGCATCGTGTAGGTGACATGTTGCGAATCGCTCACCCTATCAAGTATGTTCTTCATAAGCACCAACTCTCTTGTGACTTTTCCTAACGCGTTTAACACATCCTCATGCTTCTCCTCTAATGCTTTCATCCTTTCAATTACCTCATGACTTTGGCAACTCTAGTTCATTATTCAAGGCCTCATTGTGAACATTTGCAATTGAAACCGATCTCAAATTCTCACATTTTTCTACTGGTTCATCCTCAATGTTTCGAATTGGTACATTTGCATTCATACAGATTTTCGTGATTATGCATGGGAACTTGAGGTTGCGTGCATCAATGGGGGATTTGGTGTAAAACATGATGGATTTATAAATGAGGCGAGAAACATCAATCTCTTTTCTTCTCAATAATACATTTAATGAAGATGAGTTACTCACGTGTTACCTCGGATATGTGCTTCTTACCAAAGAGCGTACGGATAATAAATTGGGACCATACTTTAGCACGTGGAAAAAAATCACTACTAAATACCTGACCTTCATATCTAACACCCTTGGGTATGGGTTGGGTTCCATGAATTAGAACATTTTTATAAAGTGTCTCCCACTCAAATGCTGTATTATTGAGCTTCTCAAGGTATTTGCATGGACCTTCCAAGTTTGGTAATTTGAAAACTTCACGAATTTGCTCAACTGAAAAAGGGACAATATTTTTACGGACCTTAATAGCATAACCTTCTGCAAAAGATCAACTCTTCGTAAAATTCTCGAACTAAGGCCGGGATATAACTCATGTCTCTTTTTCGCAAGTCTTGCCAACCAAACTCATCATATACAACCGCGTAATCTTTGAATTCACCGTCCATTATATTCATCGGAAATCTTTTCTCAACACCAAAAGAAATACTAGCAAACCGCTCACGCACTTGATCTTTCCAACTTACGGATGGCTTCTTAAGTTTGGGTTTCATGTCCATTGTTTTCCTTTTCACAGAGTGATGTTCAATAACCGGTTCACTTACCTCTGTTTCTTCAACTTCTTTTTCGTCCAAGATAGGCTTTTTAGGAATAGCCTTACTTGGGTTCTCTTTCCTATTCATAGTATTCTCAACTTCTCCACCTTCTGGATTAGAACTCGAATCTGGAATCTCAATAGCTTTGTCATGAGTAGCCCCAGAAGTATTTCTAGTGTTAGGGTTACCTCTTAGCCTTCGATTGTAGCACAAGGAATCAATCTATTTTGTCATCTCAATGAACCCCAAACTCAAAACTTCAAAAAAAACTTGAGAAAAGTTTTAAACTTTGATGTTTTGAGGATTAAGAAAGATAGCTTATGGTGTTGAATGGGACGGGTAATGATTATTGGATGGATTAAGAGAGGTTTAATGGGTAAGATTAAAGATTTGATGAAGAAGGATTCAGGATTAAAGTTAAGATTTCTTGCTGTTTTTGGAAGGATTTGATGTTGGTTGTGTATTCGAAATAGATTAGAGGGAAGGATTTGTGATGTGTGGGTGTTTTAATGGTGATTTACAGGTACTTAATGAGTTTTGGTTCGTCAACAATGGTGTCTTGTGTGAGAGGTTGTGTCTAAGAGAAGAGAATATAGTAATATAGTAAAAACAATTCACCACGCCTTTCTACTTTAATTTTCTTAGGTTTTAAATTTCTTCCAATTAAGAAAACTTATGATAGTGTTCATTTCTTTCTTAATACCAACCACTTCTCACATCTTTCCAAATATCATTTGCAAAAACACATTCAAAGACTAGGTGATTGTTCGATTCCAAATTCTCAGCACACAACCCACAAACTGGATCCAACTCCATATATACTATTCTGTCCTTTGTTCTAAACCTCTTTTTATAACGCTATCCAAACAATGATTCCATGCTTAAAGGTAATACATGTATTCGTCCAAATTCTTGATTATGATCGGGAGCAAAAGACATCATAGGGTCTTTTGTATAAAGTATCGTATTTTTAATTTTTTAGTCATAATAATAATTTGCATAAAATTTCAAAAGTCTGGCAAGGCATTTACAAACAGTCATCATATGGCATTGCCAACTGTATAGGTGGGTTAAAAATCTAATTACCAAATATTAAGCCATTCAGTCGACGTTTAGCAATCCAGTATGCACTGTTATTTCTTCTTCTAGGGACGAAGAATAAATTAATGTTCCTATTACAAGATAGGTTACAAACACCAAATACAAGTTTGATAGTTTTTTATCACTAGACTGAGTTTTTCTAACTACAATATCGATAAAGTTATAATCATTCACAATACTGTATAAAGTATGGTACTCACCACTAGGCAAATCGTTGGTGGAGGAAAACCATCTTAATAAAAATTTCTCACCTTCATTAATCCTGAGTTAAGTTTCAATGTCGTCTTTTAACTCCCAATTTTTTTAAAGCAGTGATATTTTCTTCAGTTGTTACATCCAACCGCTTTGAATCTTTAAATTTTCCCCGTGCACCCATTTGATCAAGAGTGAATTTTTTATCAACAATTATCTACAACATCTTCACAACTAGTGATTTGTTCTAAGCAACTTAGCCTTTGAGGCAATGGCCATCTTTTGATTTTGGAGTATGAATAGTTTTCCACTTGACTACCATCCTAATAAAAGTTTCTACAAATACTCACAATTCAGTTTCACACACATACTGAATCAGAATTATGGACACCCAAAAGCACATTGCCCTTTGAAGCATTGATCTAATAAGCTCCAACTGACCCATATATGAAAGAGATAGAATGTTCCAAGATCTAACAGAACTCTCTATTTTATCAATAAGAGGTCTTAATCTCGTGAAAGCAATATCTAAGTTCCAAGTGACACGACCAAATATCGAAAATTCATTTCTACTTTCTCAAGTTGTGTTGTTCCAACATGTCGATAAGATATTTATTTTTTATACCACATAATAAATGTTCTATTTTAGCATATCTAAATAAAGATTTGGATATTTATCAACTGTTTCAAACTATCCATGAGAATTTTTAGCGAAGCGGGATCTCTTTTAGCTAATAACATGATATAATCGGGAAAATCTGAATGTGTGATCTTGAATTTACCACATTTAGGGTGATACTTAAGCCATGATTTGTATTTTTATTCAAAAACCTCAAAATATATTCAAGACACAAAATAATGAGGTCATGAAAGAGCAGTGGAAGGATCAGTAACACGGGAGAGGAAAAGTCAGTAACATACCCTCCATTATAAGGATCCTACAGATGTGCAGACTCCTAAAACAATTGAGGTAAAAAGAAGTTCATCGGTTGTATTAAAGGACATGGTGAGGAGCAACACTGAAATGCCTATTATGAATAAACCTTTCAAGGGGATTTTCAATGGTAAGTGTAGTTTAGATCATGATTTAACATAGGAAAATACTGATGTTTCTTTGCAAATAAGCACATTGAAAGAGGGAAACCAAGCCATCAACAAAGGAGATGAGGTTATTATTTGAAGATGTTGCCCCACATGTGGATACCACATATCCATAACTACTACAAACAGTGGAGTGGAAGAAAAATCAGTCCCAGATAAAGAATTCGGCTCTTATAATCCATTTACTTGGCTATGACATTGGGTACAAATATATATTGAGTAAGTTAAATCATATTGTGGCACCCTTGCGCAATTGCGTATATGGATCAATTGGATAACAAAGAGGACTATAATAAGTCCTTGGGTAGGGTGCAGGGGCTTGGATGATAATAGACCAATACTTAATTGTGAGAGCATTGAATCCAGAATTCATGGCACAAGTAACCCCAATTATTACAATCATGGTGAGGGTTTCGTTGTTGATTTCTCTATTTTTATGATGGATTAATTTAGTCTTGAGACATGTTTGGGTTATATTGTGCATATTTGAGGGATTATTCCCTATATTTTGATAGTTTCCATTTTTCCCTCTAGTTTAGAGAATTGTTACTTTTAGAGTTGTTTGTACGTAATATTTGTGTTAGTTGTGCAGCTCTTAGGTAATATGATGCTATTAGATCACAAGACGAGGATATGAAGCTGAGAAAGAACGGTCAAACCCAAGTCTAGGCGTTAAAGGACCAAAAGACACTTATGGGAAGCGAGAGCAATTGTCTGCCAGATTTGGAAATTGGCTTGTCACCGGTGAAATTGATAAAGATTTTGGAGGAGACCTCTAGTTTCTAGATAGTACTTGGAGTTAGGAGTGCGTAAGACCTGGCATTTTGTGATTTGGAGCTGAATTGTAGAAGTTATTAAAGTTGCAGCTGTCATGGCTCGTATGTGTCAACTCTTACTTGAAACCGTTTCTAGGTTGGATTAAGTTACTTAAAAGGGGCCCATAACCCAGAAAACTCAATTGGAACTCTAAATATAATTTTTTATTATTAGAAGAGGGTCCTTGGTCAGTCCTTAATCATTATTCATCAGAGTACACGCCTAGGAGAAGAGATAAACGCTTATAGAAGAAGCTGGATCCCTACTACACCATTTCTACACCATTCCACCTCTATCATTAGGGTAATTAAAATTAGTTACTTATATTAAACATGATTCTAACCTATTTAATAATTAGTTTTATTTATTTAATTATGAACCAAAGTCCTTATAGTTAGAGTTGCATAACTGTATGACCTTGAATGACATTTGATTGATTGTTTGTTATTTGGGATATTTTAATTTAAATGAATTGGGTTTATTATTTTACTACATATGAATTGAACTAAATTATGTTTTCTATATCCTGATCAAATATAGATTGACCTTAGTATCTTAAACTATCACCCGGTGGAAGGTTGGGGTAGAACTAGTTTATATTCCTTTTGTGTGCGGTAGTGATCCTCATGGGTTTGCCTAGTTGGATAATCACATAGGTTAAGTACTTGTAGCGCCGACTCTAGTAATAGTTAGGTAGTCTCTTAAGCTACCTTGTGAAGAGTTAGAAGGAAGTTAGAATCCTGATTAATAAAGAATTACCAAAATTCACCCTTATACTAGATCAATCATTGTCACGATAGAAGAATACTTGCAACTTGAGCTATACTCTCATCTCATTCTTAATAGTTTATTTACTTGCTTTACTAGTTAATTAATTAGTTTTAATTCTTGCATCTTAATTTAAAAGAAACCCAAATAAGTATTTATATTTTAATTTTGTCCTTTAGTAGTAATAACTTCTAAATCATTTACACACTTTAAGAACACGAGCTTACATTAACAAATTTAGTCAATATGGAGAAAGATATTATTACTTACTTATTACTTGCAAACGGCCTATGCACTTGCAAGGTGTGATCTCTCAAGGTGTTGATTTGTTAGCTTATTTTTACGCACAGTGGGAGACGACAAGTGTCTTGGCTACCAAAGCCGGTCCTGAGGGGAGGCCAAGGAGGCCATGGCCTTGGGCCCCCCTCAATTCTTGTAACTTTTAGAGCCCCAATTTTTACCCCAATTTTTTTTATACATAATATAATTTTTTTTATATATATAAAAAGGCCTATTTTTGGCCCAACTCAAAATAAATGCTAATTTAATTTTTTTAATTAACTTAAATAAAAAAGAATAATCATGTGTAGTAATATTTTTTGAGGGGCCCAACTTTTAAAGTTTGCCTTGGCCCCCCAAAATGCACCGGCCTGTTTGGCTACCTCTGATTAATTAGTTAGATAGAATTTTAATTACAGTGGGAAACATTATCAGGCACATGGTTAAGATATATCCCTTACAAAATTGTGTCTTGTTATTTTGCAATACTGGTATTTGAGGTAGACAGTTAAAAAAAATTTAGTGGCCATTATTCGAATACAAGATAACCTAGAGAAGGTAGAGTACAAGGGAATGTATTTGACTTTCTTCGAGTTTGGTCGTTTTGGTCATAAGAAGGAGAGGTGTCCAATATTTATCGGGGTGTTAAGTAAAAAAATCAGAGACGAATTGTAAACCTTTGGGTGGGTGAATGAAGATCCAAAGCAAATTTTTTGTGAAACTATATTTAAAAATTGGATGATCGTCCAAAAAAATTGGGTAGACTGAATGGAAATCCTTAAAAATATTTCTAGACTCAAATGAAGAAGTATATTATATATCTTCATGTTTAATCACTAAACCTTCACCGTTTTTTACCAATACTTTGTTTTACAGCTCATCATATTGGTGAAAAATATTTGAAATGGTGATTTTTGTAAAGGGGAGTAACTAGAATATACTTTACATTCTTCATTAGGAAAAAGAGTGTTTTTGATAATAAATCTTATAGTTAAGGAGATACACTAAATCGCACCACTCAATTAAAAATAATAATTGGGTATATATATTATTTATTTGCACTTATTCTATAAATACTTAGTCAAAAGTTCACTATTCTTTAATAAAGTATAATGCAATCAACTTGGACAAAGAACTAGTGAGTAAAATATAAAAATCCAGATTATAAAGTGTTGAGTGAAAAGTAAAGAATAATTCCTAAAGCTTTAAACACATATTTCTAATATATATTCCGTGATTACAAATAGTAAGATTCCTCTATTTAGTAATGTTATTTGGCATAGTTTGACAAAAAAAAAAAAATGTTATTTGGCATGAATAATTAAATAGTAAATAATAGTGGTACACCTATCATAGGGATTTTTATCATTCATATACTTGAGAATGATAGAATGTAGAGGATATAAATCATAACATATATGTCAGTCGATTAATATTAAAGATGTGTTATTAAGGGGGGTGTATTCAATTGAGAATCTGTTGGATTTTTTTGGACTTCAAAAATTCAGAGGTATTCAATTAAGATTTTAAAAAGTCTTTTAAAATCCAGGTGTATTCAATTGAGATTTTAAAAACTCTTTTAAAATCTTGGTGTATTCAATCAAGATTGTTTTAAATCCTTTAAAATTTTGGGGTATTAAAAAGTCATTGAATTCTTCAAGTCATTGGATTTCATAGGAGTTTAGGATTTAAGTATAACTAAACAAAGACATTTACAAATCTCTCTATAAAACCCGAGATTTCATAAAGTATAAAGAAAAAAAATTAAAAGATAAACAAAAAAACATATTTGAAAGATAAAAAAGACCTGCAGCATTTTTCTTTGATAAAGAAGACTTCTTATTTTTTTCCTCTATTCGGATATATTATTTTTCAATATTTGTTAATTTTTTTTTAGTATAAATCAATTCATGGAAACATAATATTTTTCCAACCATGATACACCGTACACCAAAATGATGAACTCAACATGCTACTGCATTTTCGTAAAAAAACAAAAAAAAAAACAAAAAAACAAACATGATACTTTTTTTTGGACGTTAAACATGATACTGCACTAGTTTAAAAAACATGATACTGTAGTATTTTTCTAGCATTTGACATTGAAAAAAAACATAGTGCTATTTGACTTCTGTAAATCTATTGCTATTTTTCAAGGGGCAATTCGTATGTAAAGCCCCACGACTTCTACATTTATATAGTAAAGCCTCCTTTGTAGTCAACTAGTCAATGCATTGCTAGTAACGGTGGAAAGACAAAACAGCCCTTGAGAATAGGTTTCTCTCTCCAGTCACGTGTGTGGTCAGTAAAGGTTACTAATAGGTGTACAGGGTACTGAAAAGGCTTTTACCAAAACAAAAACATAATATAGCATTTTTTTTGGGTTGGCTTAATACATCACTGTGGTAAGAGAGGAAAAGGTGTGTGAAAACCCTTTTTATAGCGGAGAGAGCAACGCAAAACGGAGGGTGGAAAATTATTTGTGCATCCATACAACGACATAGTGTGATAAAGGTAATAAACATCTTGTAATAGATAGGATTTTGTGATTCTATTCAAGTATGTAAATGTAATAGATAGCCTTTTTTTTGGTTGGTTTCTTACCACACTGTGTGAAGATAAAAGAAAAGAAGAGAAGAGAAGTAGTACACGAACCCTTTTACAAGGGAGAGAGAGAGAGAAGAAACATCCAACGAAATAATCTCCAGAAAGGTAAGAATCTAAAAATAATGGCTTCGGAATTGTGGTAGTAGTCCATGAATTTATTTGTTAGTTTTTAGGGTTGTATCTAAATAGGATTAGAATTGTGTATAATAGGGTTTGTTGTATGTTTATGTTCATTCTAGTGTGTCTGTAGGTTTTCTGGCTGGACGTAGAGTATCTCAATAACTAGTATGTAGGTATGTAATTTGTATATAAATGTGGATAATGTATTGGATCTGCATATAGATGGTTGTCTGTGGTAAATGGTCTGGACGTATAGGTCTGGAAATGAAAAAAAAAAATAACTGTGTGTATTGGTACAGATAGGTGGGTGTGGCTTATATAGTGACTTGTATAGGTGTGTGTGGCTTATCGAACAAATATATGTATTGCAGGAATATGAAGGAGAAGAGGAGTACCTTGCAAACTCTAGGGACAATTTTCAGTGAGTGAGTTTGCAAATCCTATAAGTAATGATAAGGTATGTGTAGAAGGGACTGCCAATCAGGGTCTGGACACGGAGGTACATAACAGTTGAAGGACCTCGATATGGCTGATGGTGTGAATGTGGGGGTAGTGGGCAAAAAGAAAGATATTGATGAAAGTAATAAGATTAATGTAGGCGGTACAATAAATATGAATGCAAACGATGGTGTTCAGGAGGGTGGGTCAGCATCTGCGGTGGCTACAGTGGTTGAAAGAGAAGAGAATGAGGGAATGGATCCGAATAGCAAGAATGTGGCTATGAAAAAGGACTAAGCAATACTGCTGAAGATTAAAAAAAGCTTACCAGAAGCGACACCAATTTGGAGTATCGGTAGCGTGGATGTGACTGTAGACCACTGCTTGATGATCGCTTGCCAGGAACGTGTGAAGTGGCAGGTAAGAATGAACGTGTTATTAACTCTGTAGGTCCAGACCAATTGGTTTAGACTATTGTAGGTCCAGAACAATTGGTTTAGACTATTGTGTCTTGGTAAAAGTGCACAGGCCTTGTGGTCAAGCTAACAATTCCAGTATATGTAACTGGGTTAGCTAAATGTTTGTATTGATATGTCAGGTAATAAATGTAATGATGAGGTCGCAGAGTGTGATGACAAACTAGGCGAAACATGGTGTGAACATTTGGACTGCCGTACATATGTAAGTTTTTATTGTTGTTTATTTAACTGTAAGATATAATATATAATAGTGATTGACTTGTGTACTTTGAAATTGCAGTACAAGCGTGAGAATGATACGAAGAAAGAACTAACTGAGGTTTACGACATGTGCAGGGAAATGTTCAGCAAACACAACTATGTGTGATGCCAATGAAGACGAAGAGAGGAGAGGAGACAATATGGAGCATACAAAAAGGCAGAATTCAAGGATATTAGAAAAAGCATTGTGCATAGTTTGATGACTGATAAATTCACTACTGATGTGGTGGTGAAAGCACGTAAAAATCGTGCATTGTAGAGAGGAAGAAGTTTTTTTTGGTTTCAAACAGAAATATGTAGAAATTGATTTGGTTTTGTGTTATCAAAACATGTTGATCTTGTTGTGTAATCTTTTTTTAGGCTCAAACAATGTTTTGACTTAAAACCTTATTTAACCATTCGTGTATTGTATTTAAGTTTGTATTATCGAATACGTTGTTAAATGCGACAGTTATTTTGGTAATTATCGTAAAATGTATACCCCGAAAGTATTCTGTGCAAGAAATTGAACAACTAAAGAAATAGGTATGGACACATAGGGCTGGACTTATTTATATAGACCCGTAGGTCTGTACTCATCTGTCCATTCCCATAGGTCTGTACACATATGTAAATACGAACATGTACTCAATCCATGAGCCTTTAACGCAACCACCGTAATTAACGTGTTGCAGAGTGACTCCGAGATATGTGAAGAATAATGCCGTTTGGAACTACAAAGCGAAGTTGTGTGAAGATTCTTGTATATACAGAAGAGACTTTCAGAACGGGGAGCCATTCACAGAAGCATACAAAAAGGCAGAATTCAAGGATATTAGAAAAAGCATTGTGCATAGTTTGATGACTGATGAATGCACTACTGATGTGGTGGTGAAAGCACGTAAAAGTCGTGCGTTGTAGAGAGGAAGAAGTTTTTTTTGGTTTCAAACAGAAATTTGTAGAAATGGATTTGGTTTTGTGTTATCATTGATCTTGTTGTGTAATCATTTTTTGGGCTCAAACAATGTTTTGACTCAAAACCTTATTTATCCATTCGTGTATTGTGTTTAAGTTTGTATTATCGAATACGTTGTTAAATGCGATAGTTATTTTGGTAATTATTGTAAAATGTATATCTCGAAAGTATCATGTGCAAGAAATTGAACAACTAAAGAAATAGGTATGGACACATAGGGTTGGACTTATTTATATAGACCAGTAAGTCTGTACTCATCTGTACATTCCCATAGGTCTGTACACATATGTAATACGAACATGTACTGAATCCATGAGCCTTTAACGCAGCCACCGTAATTAACGTGTTGCAGATATCGATAATAAATAAAATAAAATGAAAATACAGAATAAAAACCTGACAAATAGATAAAGAAAATATTTTGAATATGTCATTGATGTGCAGATTTAATTAATATATAGAGAAGCTCTCTAATATACTCAATTACATTGAAATATGGGTTGAGTTATACTCAACCTTAGTTGGATACAACATAACTAGAAACTCTGTACCAGATCGTCCATACTACTCTATCTGTAACTGATTTCACCACTGCGATTACGGGTTGGATGTCTAATTGTCCAGGGGTATTTCGAATTGTTTGCTGACACGGACAAAGTCAGGGAAAACCTCCCCTTTTCCGCCCGACTCTTTGGTCTTAAGAAGGCTGGTTTTAAGAATGAGTGATTGCCCTTCTCCGACCCTTACTGCCCAACCTGAGAGCGGACAGATGTTTGAAGATTCCAAGTAGCTGATTCATGATAGAACTACAACATAACAAAATGAAAGGATGTGTATTTAAAGTTCCGTTCAGTAGAGAGTAAACATTCAAATGGTCTGTACCAGATTGTCTATACTACTGTGTCTGTAACTAATAGTCTGTAAACCTATGCATTGATACTCGTATGTAGACAACTGTTTGTTATTGAAATGGGTGTACTATATGAGTGTTTTATACCTAACGGTATATGTGACCTATAATACGAACCTAACTGACTAAACATGTTAAAGAGTTAAACTAGATGCAGAATTATGGAGTTCATATTATACATACATACACAACATAATACGTGCATCAGAACATATATTACGTGCATCATAACATATATCACATACAAAATCATAACTCATCCATGGTGTTTACAGTAAGTAAGTAAGTACTCAGAATATTGTTCAACCTTCCACTAATCTACTGATTGTGTATATAAAGCACATAAGAGCGGAAGGATGATAATTAGGATAAACCTGTTAGTTCAACATACCTGATCATTTGATTAGCTTGAATGGAATTTTCTTCAGATTTTGAATTTCAAATATAAAACGATGGAGAGAGATATAGAGATGCAATAGTGTAATAGTTTATGAGAGAGAGAAAGAGCCTTACCTATACACGAATGATATGTAATATATATATATTCTTTAAGAATATAGGAGACAACCTTTGTGTCAGCAAAAGGAGGAGAGAGGGACGGCAGTGTTATAAGGTCTTGTGAGGGTATTATAGTAAGTGTGTCTTTTGTTTTGATAGAGAAAGGCTTTATATAGAAGAATTATGGGAGGTGGCTTTATAACCTAAGCTTTTTCTAAATTGGGCTATATTCTGTATTTTCCTCATTTTTCAATACTTTTATATTAAATTTTTATTTTTATTTTTGATTATCTCAATTTTTTAAATTAGAGGTTCGATTAAATTATATGTGATTTTTGTGATTCTTTTTCAAAATAATAAAATAACAATAATTTTATGATTAAATGACAAACAACAAGTTATATGTATTTTTTAATTCCTATAAATTTAAAAGAATCCGTCAAAATCAATCTAGGATTTAAAAAAATCGATCAGACTCTATGCAAGAATAAAAAAGAATCCGTCAAAATCTATTTAGATTTAAAACAATCCATAGGGTTTTCGAAGTCAATAGAGTTTTTGAAATCCAAAAAAATCCCATAAACTCTCAATTGAATACACCCCCCCTAAGTTTACAGATGGATTGGTAAAATTAAGTACATAATCACGAGTCCTAAAAAAATATAGAAAGTATTTATTAGAAATAAAAATGGATATATCACACCTAAAACTATTTTTAACATCTTGTGGGGGAGTTTATAGAAACTTCTTACTAGGATTATCTAAGCCTTAGTTGTATGAGAGAAAAAATCCTAATCTTATTATTCTTTCGTTTTCTTACGGTAATTGATCTTACTTAGAAAAGACTTTATTTCTTCAAACGATTACCGTGTGCACTAAAAGCAGATGGCACAAACATTTATATATACATTAATGATTAATCCACAAGGAAGTGGGGAATTCAAATGAAGTAGGCAACTAAAGATGAATGTACGTAGGGTGAATTTGACAAGAATCAAGCCAACGGAAAAGGGGAAAAGGGGAAAAGGGTGGGTAAAATATACGGGAGCCATTTTTTGAATGAGAAGTGGCGCATGGGAGTCTCAACAGCCAACACTTCTAAAAGAGGAGGTGGGTTTTTATCTACCTTACAATTTACATACACCACTTGCATGGAGGATTATGTGTTGGAATTGTAAGATTAATAATAATAATAATAATAATAATAATAATAATAATAATAATAATAATAATAATAAAAGACTTCAATTGAGAGGTTTGTTTATTACGGAGCTAAGGGTAGAAGGTTCATTTTGGTTAACCTAAATATTAACATTGGAGAATATCAGTAGCTTTATTTTTTTAATTTTTATATATTGCCATGGTTAAAAATCGCCAACAAACAAACAAACAAGTATCCTTTCAAGAGTAAAATAGTTTTCCAATAAAATAATATTCATATTTTGTAAAAATACTTTTTCCAAAAAATGCCTTCGTTTTCGGTTATTATAAACACATATTATCTCAAGTTACATGCGCGGTCATCGTTATACTTTTTAATGACCGTATATGTGGTTGTAAAAATATTTATGATGATCGGTAATGAATGTTTTGGTTATTTATCGATTGACGGTGGTCTAGTTGTTCAAAAATATACGTAAGTAAAACAATCAAGTGCTCAGTAACAACGAAGAAAATGTGGGAATAAATAATCTATATCCTTAGGCTAAGTTCAACCGCTACCCAATTGAAAAGTCAGAATTGGGAGTCAAACAGGGTATTTCTTTCAAATAGCAACTTTAAAAACAGTTTTACTCCAACAACTCCCCAATTTCAACCTCCCAATCTTATTTAAAATTTATTTTAACAATTTTTCTATTTTAAATCATTTATAATTTTTTATATATATATATATTTTTAATTTATACATAAATGTTTGAAATTAAAATTATATATATTACTAAAAATAAATATTGTTATTCTTTATCGTAATATTTTTTAAATAATATGTCTATTATTTATTTCTATACGAGAATTTTAAAAGTATTAGTTTTTCAAATTTTATTCAAAGAATATAATCGAAGCCATTAATATTTAAATAATAAAATAAATTAATAATATAAGTAAATTAATTATGAGATTTTATTAAAAATGTGTGTTAAATTAATAAAATAGATTGTTAGGAATAGGTTGTTTTGGTTAATGAAAATGATATAAAATATTAAAAAATCAAATTAGAGATGAGATTGGGGTTAGCCACATGTAGCTAACATTTCTTAAGAATCGGGTTTCCTATTCTGGTTTTAGCCAGAATTGGGAACCTGTTGGAGCTGATTTTTCATTATTCAACCCCCAATTGTAGTTTTTGCTACAATTGGGGTCCTATTAGACTTAGCCATAGTTAAACTCTAATACTATAAATAACGTTAATTTGTTATTTCTTTCCTTTACAAAATAAAATTACACTTAGAAAAGAAATTCGCAAAGGGTCACCCTTGGTGAGGGCGGCTAGTGGGAGACGAGGAGGGTTAAGGTATTATTTTGGCCTTTTGATGAAGCATGGAGTCACATTGGTATTTGTTCACGCCTCTCAATCCTATCTCCCTCTCTCTCTCTCTCTCTAATCTCTTTGATTCACCCATATATATAATTATATATGTATGTATATATATATGCATATTTTTCCTAACGACAAAAGTTTTGTCAAACTGGAATAGCATCCATAGAATGAGGGGAGAAGATTCATTACCCATCTTCGGTTCAAACACACCAATTTAGAAAGTTTTGTGTAGTGACGTTTATTTAAAGTTGGTTGTGAGTTTCCTTCAATTAAATACTTAACAAAAATGGGTATATTTGGAAACTCATATTTTCTTGGGGACTTTTATTTTTCTTTTTCAATAGTTTCCATTAATAAATAAAATTTAGCCAATCCTCGAAGTTGGAGAATTCGTTTTTACAAGTTCCACTAATTTAGTAGGGATAGAAAACCTATCTATGCTTAAATTATTGTCATACGACAAGATTTTAGCTAACCAATCAGCAAATATGTTGTTTTTTCCCAAAGTGTGAGAGAAATTAGGGTTACAAAATTCAGAAATAAAGTAGATACTACGAATTATATTAGAAATACTAGGATTAATTAAAGGAAGATTAGCAGCTAGAGGTTCCACAATTGTCTTGCAGTCGTTCTCTAGCACGCATCTTGTGTCTTTAAATTCCTTAGCTCATAAGCATGCCTTCAAGATTCCTAATGCTTCGGTTTCTAAAGGACTATCCGCTCCAATCTCCCAATAATTATATTTAATAACTTTTCCTCTATGATCCATGCTAATACAAGCAATAGAAGCTTTGTTAAGTTTATATGAAGTATCACACTTATCGTTTTCATATTGTTTGTTAGTATCTTGTGTATCATTTCCTTGTGCTAGTACTCGTGTTATACAAGGTTCAGTTTCTAGAGATTCTTTCTTCCGTCCAACTTAGATAATGTATTATCTTTTCTATTATCTCTTTCATCCAACTTAGATAATATAATTATTTTTAAGGATTTCATAATTCCAGTTCCTAGTTCCCCCAATGACAGGATCACTCACTGTCTTAACATTATCATTTTTCATACATTTTGTTATCCATATGTCTTTGGATAAATTTATTGATTTTCCATTACCTATCTTCCACTAAATGTGTTTTAGTACAATATCTCTTCCAGCAATAGGACTTTTCTAACCCAAGATGGTGTATTGCCAATAGATGCCTCAAAGAAAGTACATTTATTAAAGTACTTTTCCTTTAAAATTTGAGTAAATATATCCACTACCCCCTGAAGTATACTCGTTTGACAGTTTGCCCCCATTAATTTTTTTGCGATTGGATGCCCCTTAAATTTTATTTTCGTGTCTGGATGCCCCTTAAGCTTCATTTTTGTGACTGGATGCCCCTTAAGGTTTATTTTAGTGACTGGAGGCCCCTTAAGATTCATTTTCGTAACTCTGGAGAGATTAAATGGCGCCTATTTTGTTATAGAGTAAGTGGATGCCCCTTAACATATGGCAATTTAAATATAAAAAATAACTACGTTAAATATCACGAAAGGGGCATCCAGAAAGAGGCATCAAGTATGGGGGTCTGTTTTACATTTTTGTGATATTTTAAATGGGGCCTATTTCATTAAAGGGCATCCAGTCACGAAAATGAAATTTAAGGGACATCTAGTCGCAAAAAATCTAGTGGGGGGCAAACTGACAAAACGGGTATACTTCAGGGGGTAATGGAGGCATTTACTTTTAAAATTTTATAAAGTAGAGAATCTGTATTATGCATAAGATTCCAGGCTTGTTTTTTCAGTAAAGATAAGTTCATGATGTGTAGGTCTCTAAAACCCAGACCTCCTTTATATTTACTACTTGTCACTGATGACCATTTTCCCTAATGTATTTTTTTTATTTCTTTACTTCGCCACCAAAATGTCGCTATATGTGATGATATAATATCACAAGTTTTGATTGGGCGTAGGTAAGAAGACATGTAGTGATTAGGTATACTTTGTAGTACAACCTTAATCAAGATCTCTTTACCAGCCTCAGCCAAGAAAATATTTTTCCAGTTATGTATTTTTTTTAATAATTTTTCAGTAAGTAGATTCAGATCTCTTATTTTTTGAGTCCCAAGTATTTCCCCAAGCAATTTGTAATTTTCATATCAATCCTGTATTGTCTTATCATGTCTCTTTCTGGGATTGATGTAGGTCAATCCTGCAAACCATAGCAGCTTTTGATACCCGCTCTTCCACTATCTCGCCTTCTTCATTACCAATTGAATAGGTTTCACTTGATTCTACAACCCTCTAATTTTTTGTAGCCACTCTGAATTCCCACATTATCTTGATTTTATTCTACTCTGAGTGAAATTTACTAGATTGGTTTTCCATTTTATAACATCGTCTGATTTATGTTCTTGCATTTTCCATAATTAAGTCTCCATCGATTTTCTTATAACTGCTCTTTGGTGTTGGGGTGAAAGGAGAGCTTGGTAGTGGTGGTATATCTGGGTAGGGTATGGGAGGAGAATGGAGGTTGAAGATGGAAAGGCTTGAAGAGAATTTGGGAGTGAAAGGGGTAGCGAGATGGACGGGAGAGAGATCAGGATTTTTAATTGGGGAAGATGGGTTTTGACTTAAGTCGATGGGAGGTGAAAGAAGTTTGGGGTAAATATTTGGAGATATTGTGACATTTAGGATGGAATAAAGGTTAGGAGGATTTGGGCCTCCTTAGTTTAGGCTTGAGAAAGAACCAAAAGCTATATCGTTAATATGTTGGGATGGGGTATTTAATTGTTTGACTAAAAGCCCAGCCAGCTCAACCAGGTTATATTTTTCTTCTAATTCCTCTTTCTTCTTTGTTTTATAGTTCTCTATACCATATAGTACAACTTTGTTATCCTTCAATGTACAAAAATTGTCTTTACTCTCTCTATTATCTCCACTTACTCCGAATTCAAATATTTTCTCGTTCTCCTTAGTAACAAACAAAGGGGTGGTACTGATAAAGTTAGTACTTTGTCCTTTGTCGTACCTAACAGAGTTTTAGACGAGAGATTGGACGCCAAGTTGAGTTTAGCCGATTTAGAGTTCTAACTCAGTTTGAAAGTTTTTTTTTCATACTGCCGATGAATTTTCCGGCTCCCAATTCTTTCTTAGCTTTGTGATTGATGGAAGATTTTGAGGGGCCTCTACTTGATAATTTTACCCAGCTCCTTAATTTGGGTAACACCGTTTTGTTGTTGCATTTTTTAGCTTCATGATCTAAAATACCACATTTGTAGCAAACTTGTCCAATGTTTTCGTATTGGAAGTTAACCCAGTATTGTGAGCTTTCATCTTGCCAATAGTTTATACCAGCTGTGATGGGTTTTACTAATTCCCAGTCGAGTTGAATTTTTGTAATTGATTTGTCATCAATTGTTGAAAGTTCTGGTAATTTTATTTGGTGTACTTATTCCAAAATAGGACATCAATTTTTCAGTATATTTAGTAGATACTAGAGAAATTGGTATGCCGGTAAGTTGTACCCAGAAAGTGGTGTGTTCAATTGAATTTCTTCCCCAATTGTTATGTCGATAGATAGCAAAATTCTTACCCATGATAGTCAATGGTCTTTGATTCCATACTTTGAGTTTATCTGCTTCAATTTTGAATTTGAGTACCACTTCATTGTGCCTATTTTTTCAATTTCAATTTGTTCTTCAAGTGACCAATATTTTTTATGTGATTTTTTATATATATGTAGCTAACACTATTAGAGCATCAATTTTCCTATTAGCTTGAATTCGTTGATGAGATTGTACTTCAAGTTTCCTTCTGGTGTGATTACCAAGCTTCCTTCTCTAGCGAGAGGGTGGTTTGATGAGTAGAAATTCATCCTTGGATTAACTATGTATGAGATTACCAAGCTTCCTTCAAGTTTCCTTCTGGTGTGATTACCAAGCTTCCTTCTCTAGCGAGAGGGTGTTTTGATGAGTAGAAATTCATCCTTGGATTAACTATGAATGAGATTATTTAGTAAGATTTGTTTTATTATATTTACAGGAAACGTAAATAGAAAGGAAAAAAAGAGAGGTTTTGAGTGGTTTTATCTTAATGTGAGGGTAAAAATGGTGGTGATGGTGATGGTTTTTATGGTCGTAGTGTTGGTTTTTGCGGTGGTAGTGGTGGCGGCTTGGAGTTTTCTAGAGAGAAATCCGGCCCTTACGGAGGTGGTTTTCAATTTGCATGGATGGTCTGGATTCACATTTGCTTACTTTTTCCTCAGAACATTTATTTAGTCCTTAAAATTCTTATTCGCGATCATTATTAGATGATCAAAACATTTTACTCGCTTCATTTATGTTTATTTGTTTAATTTAAAAAAACCTAATATTGTATATCTCTTTTTTGAGATTAAGATATATTTTTTCTATTTTTTCTAGTACTACTATTAATTAAATAGTAGAAAAATATTGTAATAATTGATTTTATAAATTAAAACCATTTGTGTAAAGAAATAGAATATTAAATAATTTTAAATCCGTGTACACTAAAAAGATGGACAAATAAAAATGAACGAAGAAAGTACTATGTATTAAAGCGTTCATGGGGTTTGGAAAAAATAGAAAATGACCAGTTTTTAAAAACAAGAGTAATGAAAAATCTGGCAAGAAAATATTTCGATTAATGTAACACTAGTCTATTACAATAATGAAATATTTAACGAAACTTACACGAAATAAAAGAAGAATAATTACACGAAATGACTTGTATCTATATGTGAGTTTGTAAGGAGAAACTCTTTATCAGAATCGTCAAAATAAATACTCTTGAATGACTCTATTATTGCTGTCGGGACACATTGTTGACTTGATTTACTTGAATGACTCCATTATTGTTGTCTGCTGACAGGACATATTGTTGACTTGATTTATTTTAGTGTTGACCAAGACATGTATCTTCAATTGGTAGACGTTTTGTCTTCTGGATGAAAGGATTTGAATTGCCACCGGCTACTATAGATACCAGCTATCTTCCACCAAAATCACTTCAGAAAAATTTGTTTCATTTTTCCTTTTTCGACTTCCCAAACTCCCCCTACGAGCCCATAGCCCACACCGTCGTCGGGTTGGGCAGATGGTGGTAGTACACGCGTCTGGGAATTTGCTCTTTCATTTTGGCTTTCAAAACCTTTAGATCACATAAAATATAGATAAGTAAGATATTATAGACTAATTTTTTTCTACCTCACTTTTTATGTAAGACTTTTTTTTAATAATTTTCTTTTTCATTTTTTAATAATAAACATGAAAGGATTATATATAGTTAATAGTAATATAAATCCCAACGATGGGTAAAGATATGCATCTTTTTCTAATCTTTTTAAATTAATATTCATAAATAACACTTGAAATATATAAACTAAAGTTAACTAGATGATAGTATAACATTACTCGTTAATTGTATTTTATCAATATTTGATGATTAATGCATTTCATCAATCAGATATTCAGGTAATTAAATAGAAAAAGGGAAATGGGTAGGGATGGCAATGGTTCAAATATTAACCGTAACCGGTGGATATCCGATTCGATAAAAAATCCGATAGTGGAACGGATGGTGCATCCATGAGGGTTTGGTTCTCAGAAAATGTAACCGGTGGATTATCCGTTAGAATTTGGTTTTTTACAATAATCCGACGGATAATCCGAAATCCGACTAAAATATAAAAAATGAAATATATATATATATATATATATATATATATATACTATATATAAAGTTATTCTATATGTACAAATTCTATAAATAATATCGATCAAATAAATTTATTCCATATATAAAGTATATAACTGATTATTTTCTAGTTTATCACTATGTTGCATAATACTTATTTATGGTCTCCCAATAATTCTGTAGCTAATTTAGAATTTTAAAAATATTTATTAGACTATTTTATATAAAACCTATTAAACGATTGCGGATGCGGATTAACCGCGTATTAAGCGCATCCGCCGCGGATGTGGATTTAGTAAATAATTCTAAAATCCGATGGTTAATGGATGCGGATTTGGTTATCGTTTTTCTTAATGGATGTGGATGTGGTTTTGCTATTTTTCGCGGATATCCGATCCGTTGCCATCCCTAGAAATGGGAAAGATATTTTTCACTTTTAGATAAATAGCTGGCTATTATTTTGTCATTTTTTCACTTAGAATTATATATAAAATCAAGAAAAGCACAATCCACAAATCTTCGTGTGTTTGTGGCAGGAAGCTTTTGTGTCCCACTGCCCACGTTGTGTCTGCAATTTTGTCATTTGAAAATATATATATAGCAAGAGAAAGAGATACTCCTATACTTAATTAAATTAACAGTTATATTACCTGGCTATTAGTAAATTGAAGGGACATCTATACTCACTTTTGTCACCTTTCCAAAATTGTAGCTCCTGATATTTGTTGATACAGAGCTGAAAAACTGATTTTGTTTGGATCATTACAAACTTCAAAAACTGCTCAAAAGAGTTTATATAATTTCCTAGATTTTTTGTGTTAGCTGAGTTCAACGGCTTCCTAATACTTTAATCAATTTTTTTTTGTCTAAACATTTATATTAAAACAAGAACGAAACAAATTACATAGGAGTTAGCCTATCTCCGAGGGGGACGAATCAAGACTAACCAATTTAGCAAGTTCTATAGGGATTGGGTGTAGGCAGAAATCAAAACTTTCACCAAATGGCAAATTCCTACACACCCAATCCGCTACTCTATTTTTCTCTCTACAAATGAGAGAGAATTTAGGCTTACAAAATTTAGATACATAGTAAATACTTCTAATAATGTTCATTATACTAGGAAAATTAAAAATGCGATTACAAATTAAAGGACTCATAAGTTGAAAATTATCATTTTCCACAATAATAGGAAAATTGTTGAGTTCCTTAGCCCATAGACAAGCCTTCAGAACCCCTAAAGCTTCAGCTTCAAGTGCATTTGTAGCGCTTATTCTCCAAACCATGCATCTGATAAGTTTACCTTGGTGATCCCTGGCAACACAAGATATATTACTATTATTATTAGTAAATGAGGCATCACTATTTATTTTAATAAAGTTAGGTGGAGGTGGAATCCACTTACTACTTTTTTCTACTTTAGTAATCACTTTGCTTTTGAGTTCCAAGTCCTTCTTTTTATTTTGGAATTCCTTCAGAATATTTATTTCATCATTAGGATTTATTCCTTTTTCACCTTCTATTTTTTGCGCTTTAGAATGTATTAAAACATCCTTAGGATTAGCTGCTACGTACTCGCTTCACATTTGTGTAGCTTTTGATATTGTTAATATAGGGTCTAGTTTTTGTCTATTAAAGACATAAGCATTTCTATCCTTCGGCTATGATGCAAGTCAATTCAATTAGGTAGCTATCTTTACTAGCCTCCTTAGCCATAGGTTTTAAAATATTAGCCATCCATAAATCTACTTTACTGTAGAAATGGTTGCTAGTTTTAAAGCCAAATGGGGAAGCAAGCCAGATGGCTCTAGCCCATTCACATTCAAAGAGTAAATGTTCCACTGTTTCATTTTTAAATAAACAAATAGGGCATTTACTATTATCAGTGCAATTCTTTTTATAAATATTCATGTTTGTAGGCAAAATATCTCTTATCGCCTTCCAAAGAAAATTTCTTACTTTAGGTGGGGTATTCATATTCCAAACTGTTTTCCACACCTCTTTATCAGTAGTGTGTGAGGTAGAGGCTTTCTTAATATTATTATTACTTAAAGTAATTTTTTTGTAATCAAGTAATGATATAAGCTTTTAACTGAGAAAGTGCCATCTGGGTTTAAGGCCCAAATTGGTATATGGTGGGGCCTAGGGTGTGATAAAATAAGATATAAATAAAGTGCAAAAACACCCTAGAACTACACGGTTCTGCAAGTATACAGATCGTATGCAAGTTTTAGATAAAGATTCGTTCCGCAGAGACTACAGAGGTTAGGAGAATCTTATGCAAATACCTAGTGCACAATTAAAGATAGAACAAATAAAAGGAAAGACAGATAAAGATGGATTGAGAAAATAATTAACTAAACTAAAAACTACGAATTATAAGACAGAAAATAAATACGAAAGAGAAGTGATATGAGAATATAGCTTAAGTTATTAGCATGTAATCCCCACTAGTTTTGCCGTTCTAAACATGTAAGGGTGAATTATGTAGTATTGCTATCGGTAGTTTAAAATAGGATTTACCTGTGTCAATAAGGCTTCCTAAGCAAACTTTTCCTGTAATTGGTAAATAGTCACAAGAACTAAACCATAGTGATTATCTAGCTAGGTTGGGTTGTCAGATCAAACCTAAAACTAAACGTTATATGCTAAACATGCAATTAAACACCGTTGTCAATGGTATCCTAATTACTAGATGGTAACTCTAATGGCTGCAGTCCACAAGAACACAGAATATAAATCCAAACACATAAACAGAGAATAAAAACTATAATTCTATTTAAAACATTGAATTCCCAAATTAGATAGATGTCAATCAAAACTAGGGTTCATACATATATGCTAAAACTCAAGCTAAAGAAAATTAGTTCATGAAAGAAAAGAAAGAAATTACAAATCAAAAGGTAGAAGAAGAAGACATTGTTGATGTACAGCTCCTTCCAGACTTCTCTCTTGTGTTCTAAGCTTCCTCTTGGCTTAAGGTTTCACCAAGGATGATTTAAGAGTGTTAAGAGGCTGTATTTATAGTGTAGAGGTTGACCTAATTCGTTTCTTGGAGATAACTCTAAGTAATGGACTCCTAGCCCAACTCAAATTCGTAAGGAAATAAAGATAAACACTGCTGCGCTGTTTTGAGTGTATCTTCTTCGTTATTGGTCGGATTGAGCTCCATAAGATACCAAAAGAATCGTAACAGAATTATCTTGACCCTATAGAAGGAAATCTCCAAATTCGGCCTATTTCTTAGGTAAAAACGCATATCTTTGGACGTGTATGCAGAATCCCAGATTTAGGCAGCTTTTCCTTTTCCATCTTTTTAGCCTTTGTTTCCTTATCTCCAATTTCTCCTTCCATAAGTTGTAGTCTTTGACTTGGACTCTAATTAATCTCCATAATTATCTTTAAAACTTCACACTAAATAAACAATTAAACCCAATATGCTCTAAAAATAATAATTCTACAAATCAAGACTCAAAATAGGAAAGTGCACTAAATTAAGCTAAAATCAACCTATAAAATAATAAATAAGCCTAAAATGATTTCTCATGAGTATATTTTATTATCACAAATGAAGAGACATCAGTAAATCCCGAGATAGTATTAATGGGAGAAAAGTTTTGGTGATTTTCTCTACTTCTTTCCTTTTGTAATTTACTTTAAGCTTTTCAATATTCCAATTTCTAGTACCATTGCTAATAAAATCTGAGACTTTACTAATATTGGGATCTTTAGGGACAAGCATTTTACCATTAATTTCAATCCAATTATCAGTTTGGGGGTTAATATCCTCCCCATCACCTATTTTCCATTTTAAATTACTCAAAAGGGTATCTCTTCCTGCTAAAATGCTCCTCCATCCCCAAGAAGGTGATGCTCCAGCTTTAGCATTTAGAAATGATCCATTAGGGAAATATTTCCCTTTGAGTAATTTATATAATAGTGAATTTTTATTATTCAAAATATTCCAGGCCTGTTTAGCCAATAAGGCTTTATTCATAATATTAAGGTCCTTAAACCTTAAACCACCCTCATATTTACTAAAAGTAAGGTTTGACCATTGTTTCCAATGAATTCCTTTATTGTTCTTTTTTCCCCACCAAAATTTTGAAATTTGCGAGGTAATAATCTCACATATTTTTTTTGGAAGTAGGAAAGAAGACATGAAATAATTGGGAATACTTTGTATTACTGATTTTATAAGGATCTCCTTTCCTGCATCAGAGAGGAAGAGATTTTTCCAATTGGAGGTTTTTTTAATGGCTTTGCATCGAGTTTGAGAAACAAGGTTCAAAGTGACTTGGGCAAGATTATAGGAATGAAATCTCACGACTGTCACGTGATGATGCAGTGCCTATTCGTGGCTAGTATCCCAGGGCTTTTCAAAGACAAAGCGATTAGTGACGCGATTATCGGGCTAGCCAACGTGTTTAGAGTTGTGTGTAATAAAAACCTGAGTAGGAAAGAGTTAGAAAAGGGGTAGGTGAAAGTGGTTAAAGTTATGTGTAGATTGGAAATGATTTTGCCTCCCGCGTTTTTCGATATAATGATCCACCTGTTTATACATTTATACGACGAAGCTTTGTTAGGGGGACCGGTTCAGATGCGTTGGATGTACCTGTTTGAGCGGTATCTAAAGAAATTAAAGGAGTACATACGAAACCCGGCTAGGCCAGAGGGTTCAATCGCCGAGGGATACGTTGTAGAGGAGACTTTGACATTCATATCGCGTTACCTTAAAGAAGAAAAAACAAAGTTTAATGATCCGGGTAGATATACCGAGATCGAAGCTCGACCTAAAGATTTGTCCGTATTTAAGAGCCAATGTATTCCTTTAGGTAAAAAAGAGTATGGTAATTTGCAATACAACGAGAAGGAGCAAATCGACTGGTATATCCTACTTAATTGCAATGAAATCCAACATTTGATGACGTAAGTTTTCAATTTATTTATTAAATGTTTATTCATTAAGAAAAATGTATTCAGTTTGATCGTCAAATGTGCAGAGAACACAAAGCCACGCTATCGGGTATTGTAACCGATAAAGATAGGAAACACCGGCTAAATTTCTGAGACTGGTTTCTGCATAAGGTATAGATCCATTACAAAATTAATATTCCATTTTAGACAACATTGTTATAATTGTTATTGCTTGTAGGTTTATGAAATGGAAAAAGAAGGTGATGCATTCGCTACAAGTGAGATGATTTCATTAGCTAGTAAGTCTCATGGTGCACTTTATAAGTACGATTCATGTGTTGTGAATGGTGTTAAATGGGTCACTCATGAAAAGGGTGAAACAAGGGTGACACAAGATTACGGGGTATGCACCATCTATGAAGGAAAACCATATTACGGCGAATTAGTCAAGATTGTAGATGTCACATTTGACGATGACTGTTCTGTTGTGTTATTCGTGTGTAATTGGTATAACACGAGTAAAGCGAGGGAAGAGAATGGAGTAACTATTATTAACACGTCTAAATTTTTTTGGGAAACAGAGCCGTACATCTTAGCTACTCAAGCAAAAAAAGTATTTTTCATCGATGAAATTAACTCAAGGAAATCACAAAAAGGGTGGAAAGTAGTATGGGAACTCAATGATAGACATGGATGGAGTCCCGAGTTATGGGGTGCAGAATCACTGCCTACTGGAGACGCGAGTGTCACTATCCCTTTAGTGAACACCGAGACGATTTCCGATCCGGTGAACTTGGCATCCACCGAGGAGATCGAGATTGACCCTGCTTATTTTTTTGTTGAATTGGCTTTTGATACGGTTATTGATGAAAACGAGGATATTGATGATGACACCTTGGATGAATACGGTGATGAAGAAGAACCTATAGAGGTTGATAGCGATGATGAGCCTATAGTTGTTAGTGGATATGATACTGATTAGGAGATTTTTAATTTTGGTTTATTTGTATTAAAACATTTTGTTGGTTATTGGAGTTAAATTTGAATTTATTTTTGATACGCTTAACCTTTGACTATAAATGTTGATTGAATACCCCTAACACTCAACTTTGACCCGAAATGTTGATTGAATACCCCTAACACTCAACTTTGACTTTAAATGTTTGTTAGAATACCCCTACCACTCAACTTTGACTATAAATGTTGATTGAATACCCCGAACACTCAAATTTGACTATAAATGTTGACTGAATGCCCCTAACACTCAACTTTGACTACAAATGTTGACTGAATACCCCTAACACTCAACTTTGACCTAAATGTTGACTGAATACCCAAAACACTCAACTTTGACTATAAATGTTGATTGAATACCCCTAACACTCAACTTTGACCCAAATAGTTGACTAGATACTCCAAATGATTGATTTGACCCAAGTTTGACTCTAAATGCTGACTGAATACCCCTAACACTCAACTTTGACCCTAAATGTTGACTGAGTACCCCAAACACTCAACTTTGACCCTAAATGTTGACTGAATACCCCTAACACTCAACTTTGACTATAAATGTTGACTGAATACCCCAAACACTCAACTTTGACTATAAATGTTGATTGAATACCCCTAACACTCAACTTTGACTATAAATGTTGACTGAATACCCCAAACACTCAACTTTGACCCTAAATATTGACTGAATACCCCTAACACTCAACTTTGACTATAAATGTTGACTGAATACCCCAAACACTCAACTTTGACTATAAATGTTGATTGAATACCCCTAACACTCAACTTTGACTATAAATGTTGATTGAATACCCCTAACACTCAACTTTGACTATAAATGTTGACTGAATACCCCTAACACTCAACTTTGACTATAAATATTGATTGAATACCCCTGACACTCAACTTTGACCCTAAATGTTGACTGAATACCCCAAACACTCAACTTTGACTATAAATGTTGATTGAATACCCCTAACACTCAACTTTGACCCAAATAGTTGACTAGATACTCCAAATGATTGATTTGACCTAAGTTTGACTCTAAATGCTGTCTGAATACCCCTAACACTCAACTTTGACCCTAAATGTTGACTTAATACCCCAAACATTCAACTTTGACCCTAAATGTTGACTGAATACCCCTAGCACTCAACTTTGACTATAAATGTTGACTGAATACCCAACACTCAACTTTGACCCTAAATACTTGACTAGATACTCCAAATGATTGATTTGACCCAAGTTTGACTCTAAATGCTGACTAGATACCCCCAAACGATTGATTGCTTGAAGCTAGATAGAATTTATTGATAGTTTGGAATTGAATTTAATTTAAATGATTATTTGGAAGTGAATTGAAATATTGGATTATTGTAAATGGATTTAAGTTTATTTTTTAAATTAAAAAAAAAAGTTCTAGCGACTACTTATTACCTCTAGCGACTAGTTTATATTCATGAACTAGTCGCTAATGACTCCATGCCACTAGCGACTACTTAGTAGTCGCGAAGTATCGAATTAATTTCCCATTACTCGTTGGCGGTCTATTTTCCCGCCCACGAAAGGACACGCGTTTTAGTCTGAGGTCTAGCGACTACATTGTAGTCGCCAAAGACCAGTTGACACGTGTAAGTAACCAAGCATCTAGCGACTACTTTCCTTATCTCTAGCGACTACACGAAGTAGACGCTAGAAAGAATGACCTATATTACGCCGAGAGCTCACTCTTCACTCTCATTCCTTATACAACACATCTAAAAAACGAGAGCAAAAATTTCTGCCATTCCAAGAGGCCGATTCAAGCAACAAATCGTCGTCAAATCTTCGTCAAAGGTAAACAAGTCCAAACCATAAACTTATTCCATTCAATTTTCTATCATTTCTTAAGCTTTTTTTCTCCATTTTTATATTTCTAATCAATTTTTTTTATCTGTGTTTCAATCCGAATCAATATGGCATGGATTCAACACCAAATTAGCTCCAATTTCATCCTATAAGGTAAGTTTTCCAACCAATTTTTGTCTTTTAATTTTCATGTCTTTTTATTTTTATTTTTTTCCTTCGATGATTACATGTTTTTTTTAAATCCGAGAGTATTAGGGAGTTATTAGAGTGTTGTATGAATTATTTTAAACCAAAAATTGATGTTAAATGGGTGAAAAGATTAATTTGTGAAATCTAATTAATTTTTTTTCCTTTTTTTGGTGCTTGATTCTTAATTCCGAATTTAAGTACTGTTATTAGGGTTTAGTTTTTGTTAATTTAAACATGTAATTCATGGTTTTTTTTGAAAATTAATTTGGTTGATTTTTTGGGAATTTTTTTATTTTTGTTATGATTTTTAGGAAATTTTAGATTAAAAAAGTGCTAGAATGAAATTATTAGTTAGCCTAAAATTGTGTTAAAAAATACATAAGGACCTTTATGCAATTTAAAAAAATATATAGGGACTTCCATGAAATTTTATAAAAATAAATAGGGACTTTCATGAAATTTTATAAAAATAAATAGGGACCTTTATGCAATTTAAAAAAAATATAAAGGGACTTTTATGAAATTTTATAAAAATAAATAGGGACTTTCATGAAATTTTATAAAAATAAATAGGGACCTTTATGCAATTAAAAAATTATATAGGGACTTTTATGCAATTCAAGAAAAATAAAATATATATGTCCTTTCATTCAATTTAAAAAACACATAGGGAATTTTATGCAATTTAAAAAAATATATAGGGACTTTTATGCAATTTAAGAAAAATATATTTATTTTACTATATAATAGTAGATTTTTAAATATTAAAAAAATTTATAAATTATTTTATTATATGACTAATATAATTATTTTTGTATAATACAGATTGTACGTGTGCTATATATTGGATGTTAAAAATTCCCGATGTTTTATTTACGTTTTTTAATTTATTTGATTTATTTAATTTATGATTGTAATAATTTATTTAATTTTATTTCCATGTTTTTATTTTTGGTGATGTAATAATTTAGTGTTTTTTATGTTATTTTTTATTTTGTATTTTAATTACATTACAAAATGCTAGATGGCCGATGTAATGCATATGCAGCACGGAGGGGACGGTGGGGGTAAGGACCCAAACCAGAATTTGAACCGAAATCTAGCCGACTGTCCAAACCAGCCCGGTAAATAAACCAATTTAAATCCTTAATTGCTTAAAAAATAAAGTCAACACTAATTAATTCAATGTTCAAACAGAACCCTTTAGACGGAAAAAAAGGGGTAGCGCGACCCTAAAAACTGCGATGAGGGCACTCAAAGCTGTAGGGTGGCCTTTGCCGGTAGATTTCTGTATACTAGACGACACGTGGAGTCCATCAGGCAAGTACGGGCACCACGTTTCGCAAGTTATCGGGATTATCACCCGGCTTGGGATAAAGTACCAGACGCCGACAAACACGCTGTCATTAACAGATTATCGGTAAAAATTAAATTGTTAATATTTTTAAAAATTAATTTATTATTCTAATTTAAATTTAAATAATATATTTTTTTATAGATATATTTTGACATAAAGACTTGGAGAAAGAGGAAAGACTGGAATTTGATTCACGGTAACTTAGACGATGCGATGAGGATTAGATTTAAGGATTACAAACATAACGTGAAGAAGAAGTTTTGGAGAAAGGGTTTGAAGCCGGATGGTTGTCCGATGAGGTTTGGACTAAGTGTTGTGAGTATTGAGACTCGAGAAAAGCAAAGGTGAACTTTTGATTTTTGTAATTTAAGTATATATTTTAAATTATAATTGTTTTTATTAATAATTGAATTTTAAATTTTTTCAGCATCAAGCAGAAGAAAATAAAAAGAATCGAGAAAAGCAGAAAAACAAGAGTGGAGCGGGGTCGAGAAGGTATTCCCGAACTCGGGATATGCTGTATGAGGTAGTTTTTTATTTAAGTAAATTCTTTAATTATTAATTTATTATTTATTTTGAATATTTTTTTATGAAACATGGTGAAGAATTAATCCCGGGAGGGAATCTGGTGATCAGGGATGAGGCTACCCAACAAGACATCCCAATTCCGCGTGTGGGTGGTTTTTACGAGGTGGTGGGTAAAAGCAAGAAGACGAAACAGTGGAGGTCGGAGGGCTACGAAAAAGCCGATGTAAGTTTTTTTTATAAGTTAATTATTAATTATTTTTTTCATCTTAAGTCAAATTTAATTAATTTTTTGTTTATTATGTAACAGAAATTGCTCAAGGACGCGATGAAGGAAAAGGTGACTCAGAGTCAAAAGGAGCAATACGATTACGTGAGGAGCACCGCGAAGGCGATCGGGTCATCGAAGAGGAGGTTTATATCGGGCATTGGTCGTACGAGAAAATCGAAGAAGAAATCTAAGACTACTCCAGCCCAAAACGAGCAGCACGAGGAGATGATGGCGGCGATTAACGAGCTCCGAGTATCCAACGGTCCTCCACCGTACCCCCGCCCTGAACGTTGCTCTACTAGCAGAGAGCCTCCAGTTTATTCGATGACTGTTGTGAGTGATGCCATCGCGTATGTTAACCAGTTGAGGGCAGAGAAAGGCGAGACCCCCCTCCAGCCTATGAATGCGGAGCCCACTCCTCCTAGCGGTGATGAAGATGAAGAAGAAGATGATGATGATAGTAGTAGTGAAGATGGTGAAGATGGTGACGAGTCCGAGAATGAAGAAGATGTTTATACCCGGCTCAGATTCTAGTCGTGACTATTGGTGTTTATCTTTTTATCTATTTATCGGTTTTGTATTAAGACTATTAATTTATTTTTATTTGGTTTGGTTTGACTTTGACTTGGTATTGAATATGGTTGGATTTTGTTTAATTATATATTTTAATTAATTATTTTGAATTATTAATTGTATTTTTATTTATTAATTGTATTTTAAAAAAATAAAAAATATGATTTTCGAATTATTTTAATTACAATACTGTAATATAAAATAATTCGAAAATTGTATTTTTTAATTTTTTTAAAAAAAAAATTATTAATAGCGACTACAAGTAGTCGTTATTGACTACATTAAGTAGTCGCTATCTATTAGGATAATAACGACTACAGAGTAGTCGTTAATAAATCTTTCTTTTCTCGACTACTCCTTCGCGTGTAGTCGTAAGGGTTAGCTTCTAACGACTAGTTTCCCGTGACTAATTTTTAACGACTACAAGTAGTCGTTAGATCCTTGAATCTATTTCTCGTGACTACTCATGTAGTCGCTAGAAGCCTTACGCGGCGTAGTGATATTGGAATAAAATAATACTTATATTATTATATAGATGAAGATTGAGAGAACAAAGAAATAATATTTTTCCGTGTTATCCAGATTCTAAATATATCGATGGAGATAGCAGATTAGACTTAATAGCAGCAATTCAGTTCACAAATAATTATCTACTTCCAATCTCTATTTTTTCATTCTTTTCAAAGTCTGCTAATTTTCTATCATCCTATAATTTCATGTTTGCTTTGACATTTAAAGTTGGATTTATTTAGGAGGTTTTAGTATTATATTTACAAGTTAAAATGTGCAAATTATGGCGTTTTATATTGTGTATATATTGATAATGAGGTTTGATATTATCTTGGATGGTTGTGATTATGTAATCACTTCCAAGAGTCTTATTCTGGAAAAGTTAATGTAATGGTTTAAAAGAGTTGTTGGGATTTCCATAGTGGTTTTATTTATGGGTTTAGTAAATTGATCTTACTCTTCATGAGCAACCCGCGTTGACCATCAAAGAAAAGGAAAATGGGTGGGTTTTCCACTTGAAAAAAACTCTTTGGATTAAAGGTGAAATTGTAGGTTTATATATAGGTTTATATAATTTTTATTTTATGTGTCTAATAATATATATTATAAAATATAGGCCTGAAACCTAGAGAATAAAATATATGCCTGAAGCATAAAATAAATTAATTTTTGGGTTCGAAATCTAATGTTATAGGCCCGAAGCCTAGAAAATAAAATATATACCCGAAGCATTAATAAATAATTATCCAAATTCTGACGCTAAAGGCCTGAAGCATAATATTAATTATTTTTGCCACTTGCGAGATTTGAAATCGTCCCGAATCTAAAGAGAACAACATAATTTACCAATTGAGCTATGATATAATTTTTATATCTAATATATTTATATTTACATATATTTATGCCTGAAACATAAATTAATTATTTTCGACACTTATGAGATTCGAACCTGTCTCGAATCAAAATAGAGCAACATATTTTACCCAAAAAATGAATTCTTAATTAAAATTGATTCGCGTTCTACTGTATTATTTGCGTTCCCCGAAGCGAATGAAATTATATAACCTGAAATGAATGCAACCTGTTTTATATCTTTGTAAATTGGCTGGTGTTGGCAATAAGCGAGTGGCTTAAATATTGATTTGGCTATCTATAACCATTTCTGAAAATAAATGAAAATGTATTTCGTGAAGAAAATCCATTTCTGGAAGAAAATGCAACTTTTCCAATATAGAAGAGAAGGGAGCGAAATTTAATTTTACCATGAAAAAACACAGGAGCTACGTTGGTGAATTTTTCGAATAGAATAATCAAGTTTTATAATTCATTTGTAATTATATGATTATATATCGATAATTTTTTATAAGTCAATTTGGTATTGTAATCTCATAATTAATATTATTTTAACTAAATTATATTTCCTGAAGTGAATAAACAAATTTTTAATTTATATAAAAATCATTTCCATAAATGAAACCATATTTAAAGAAAATGAAATATTTTTCGTATTGTTTAAAACTAAAATTCTGGTGACCAGGACTCCAGAAGAGGCTAAGGTCGCGGAAAGAATAATTTGTGGTCTCATAGTAGTCTTAATACTACTACAAAAAATAACTATAACCACTAGCAGTGGAAAAATATTGGTAAAGGCACTAAAATAAATCTGTCACAAAATGATGTCACTCGTACCAAAAAAATATCTGGATTATCTCTATTGAGTAGATATGGAATCAAAGAAAAAGATATCAATAACTTATTTGATGTCGAAGTAAAAATCTTGAATACCCGATCAGAAATTGGAGCAGAAATAATTTAATGAAAATAATTTTTGAAGTTAAACTATGAGAAAAAATTTGTATTATTCAATTATGTATATGTACTAGAGTCGTGTATGTTTTTCTAGATGTCATGTATAACTAGTAGTCCACGTGCAATATCTTCCATATAATATGTTCTTTGAATTTGCTTATCCATTTAAATTTTATCGTATAGATATCAAAATATATAAAGTATTACAGATGAATACGTGTTGCAGAGTTTCGTCTCAAACTTTATAAGCCACGATTATATTCTTGGAGTTATACTATCGTGAGAAAAGGTTATTTCCAAAGATTATGGATTAGAATTATATTTTCTTGTAAGCGAGAAAAAGTAATGGACTGTTGATTTAAAATCACAATTTCGTTCAACTGGTTAAGAAATATCTATAAAAATAGATTTGATGGTCAAAAAAATCGAATGTATTAAATATAATATTTTCCGACTAAAATTATTCGGCCTGAAGTGAACAAAATTGTGTTTCATGAAGAAAATACAACATCTTTCAATTTGTTAGGAATTGACGTGATAATGATCCAATCTTTAGTCGAGATTGAGGTTAAAGTATCACCTCTTATTTCATTAGTAGTATGAGTACTATAAAGAATAAATTTCTTACCACCAGAAGTGGAATAATAAGAAATTTCACAAAAGGGAAAATCACGAAAAAAAAACAAGTCATCGCGAAATTTAACAATAGATACTATCGGTACAGTGGAATTATATATTGGTCGCATACATGTGGTATAAACCATTTGGTCGATCTTATTAAAAGATTTGTATGTCCAGAAGTTATGTTACCTAGTGTACAAAAATAAAATAAACCAGCAGTTTATGTTTTTAAGCAAATCTCAGATTAATTTACTAAAGTTAAGGATTTTATTCAAAAGGAATGTTTTGTATAAAAGATAAGTATCGATAACAATATATATCTTTGCATTATTTCCTGAAAGTCACACCAGAAGTGTGTATTAGAATAGTTTCCTGCTATTTCTTCGGGGTTGTATTATATACATATTCGAGCAGTTGAGACATACGTTGTACAAAAGCAATGGTATCAAGATCCAAAGAATTTTGTATTAATGAAATGATCGACTTATTCCCCTTTTGACAATAATACTATCTCGAATAATAGAGAAGTGACTTGGTCTCTACTTAAAAGAACTAGGAAATTCATTTACTAAGTGACTGCTTTTATGTTGCACGTTCTCTAGTAAGATTATTGTGAGACTATCCCAATCAGAAGTTTGGAGTTTGTTGAGTTCAATTCTCTTTTTATTATTCAATATCTTAAAACCTTAATAGGTGATATATTTAAAATATGTTTTATAGAGTATGATTTTGATGAGATAATTTATCCCTTATAAAGGAGAGAAAAACCGAACATAAAGTGTTGCGTGCCATATCAGGGATTACAATTTATTGTCTCATCTTTGTCCACTAACTAAAGAATTGGAACTTTTAGTTCAAGAGAGGAGTCATTTGCGATGTGTTGCAAATAATATACCAAATGCATTCATAGATAACATAGAATATTGTAAAATCCCATAAATATACGGTTAAAGCTCAAGTATAGATGATATATGTCAACGAATGCATTTAACCATCGCTAGAAGTGTGGTGAGCTTAGAATAATACTAACCAGTTGGTGGGTCCTGGTGTGTTATTAAATTAAGTACAAAAATAAAGGAACCACAATTACCGCAAGTGTACAGTTGTCCAAGTAATATTCGATAAATCGAGTTTCGTTCTCAGGGACGGATTAGGTTCAACTCCAATATTAATCAGATAGTAGAAATAATTGCTTGACAGAAAAGTAAAATAATATGATTTATGTTTTGGTTTTCTAATAACTAAATATGCAAATAAAGACTAAAAGTAAATGAACAGAAAAGAAATAATGCAAGTTAAAGACTAACTTCAGAGATAAGAGATACTTGAGTCTCGCAAGGAATCCACCTAATCAATATAATCTATGCTATGTTTAAGGGTAGAATTGGTATTATAATATTAGTCGGGACTCAAATATCTCCTAGCTCCCTGTCGAGTGGACCTAGAAGCTATCCTAAAGTACTATAAACACATGTATGGTCGAATATGCCTCTTCGGATGATATGATTTTACCTCTTTGGCTATGTAACTAGTTCAGCATGGCGGTCAATAACGGACATTACACGGGTATTACCTAGATCTGTATACAAACCCCCCCTGTCGGATGATCACTTCGCCACTAAAGTGAATAGCCCAAATACTAAAAGCTAGGGCTGCACAAAGTAAACCGCAAAACCGCACAAAACCGACCCAACCCAACCCACTTGAGTCAACCCGCATGATCCATGGTTTGTATTGGGTCCAACTTTTTTTTTTATGGTTTTGGTTCGGGCCACGGATTGGCAAAATCCAAAACCATGGTTATCCAACCCGATCCGCAGCCCATCAGGAATTTTAGTTTATATAAAATATTATTATGTAGCCCAACACAATTTTCTTTTGTTTCTAATATGAAGCCCAGCCCAACTCTTTATTAGTATATAACTTAATCTTTTCCACAACTCCACAGAAACCTCATTCCTCTTCTTCCTTATCCTTTCTAGTATCTTCCCTACTCGTTCTTTCTCTCTAAGGGTATGTTTGGATTAAGGAGGGATTCTTTATTAAAGGATAGGAAGGGAGAGTATAACAAGGGAATGGAAATGAGAGTATTTAATCTTGTTTGGATTGAATAAAAAGAGAAGGAGGGATTTATTAAAGGATAACATGTATCCGGTGTTTGGATTGAAAGAATAATGGGAGGAAGGGATTCTTTTTATAACTAAATGACTCATATACCCCTATTAAAATATTTTATAAAGAAAGAATAAGGGTAACTTAGACATTACAACGTAATAAAAGAATCCTTCCTTCCTAATCCCACCGAATTGGAGGGATTGAATATATGGGTTCGTAAGGGATTGCAAGTATCCTTTAATAAACTATCCCCTCTACTTATTTCCAAAACAAACAAGGGATGGGATTGTCATTATCCTTTAATACAATCCCATCCCTCCCAATCCCTCCATCCAAACATACCCTAAAAAAACCCTCCGAATCTCCATATCATTCTCTTCTAAAATCAGTTAATCCATAAAATCAATTTATCTATTATATATTACTGCTATATTATATATATATAACTCTTATATCTTATATATATATATACTATAATAGTCTAATATTATAGATCTTATATTTTCAGAAATAGTAAGATTTTTTTAATTTTGTTTATGTTTTTGTATAGTTTTTGTATTCAGATCTTTTGTATATATATACTTTTCGAAAATACCATATATTTTGTGATATCATTTCGAAAATTAGATATTATATATAGATCCATAGTTTTTTTACACAAATATTATTCAGATTTGCTTTTTTAATTGTAAAATTGTCTTATTTTATTTATTAAGATCTTAGATCTATAATTTTTTACAAAATATAGTTATATTTAATCATTTTTATTACAGATCTGTCTTATTTTATATATTTAGATCTTATCTATATATATTTAATATCATTTTCAATTTATATATCTTATTTCGAAATGCTTCTGAACTAATTTAAATTCGATTTTCTTTTTTCTTTTTTAGGGTATATTATTTCTTGTATTAATATGTTAAAATTGTTTCTTTTGCAGGTGCTGTGTAATGGGTACTCATTGAAGATTATTAGAATTCAAAAACTAGTTGTAAATTAATTTTGTTGTATTTACTATTTAGTTGTGGAGTAGGCTGTGATAATATTTTTAGTGTGGAATGTTTTGATTTTGGTATGATAATGTAAATATGGTGATTTTTAATTTAATAATCGATTTGCAGTAATTTTATTTTGCATTATATTTAATTTGTTGACCAGAATTGACCAAATCCGACCCAACCCGAATCCAATCCGAACCCGCACTAACCCGAACCGATCAAAAAAAATAGGAGTGGGTTGGTTCTCGGTTTTGAAAACTTTGAACCCGCAGGTGCGGGTTGGTTCGTGACTAAGGGTCTACGGGTCGGTTACCCGACCCGTGTGCACCCCTAGTATTTACTATTTAGTTGTGGAGTAGGCTGTAATAATATTTTTAGTGTGGAATGTTTTGATTTTGGTATGATAATGTAAATATGGTGATTTTTAATTTAATAATCGATTTGCAGTAATTTTATTTTGCATTATATTTAATTTGTTGACCAGAATTGACCAAATCTGACCCAACCCGAATCCAATCCGAACCGCACTAACCCGAACCGATAAAAAAAAAATAGGAGTGGGTTGGTTCTCGGTTTTGAGAACTTTGAACCCGCAGGTGCGGGTTGGTTCGTGACTAAGGGTCTACGGGTCGGTTACCCGACCCGTGTGCACCCCTACTAAAAGCTATTTCTAGTTGTACGGAAAAGAAATAGTGATTAAGAACAAAGTAATATCCAATACCTAAGATTCAATTCAATTAAATCATACAATCCCAAATTCAAAACAAAGATTAAATTAACTAGGGTTCATCCCTTTATTGCGATTCTCAAGTATATAAAAGTTTAGCTCATGGTAAATTTAATGACTGAAATTAAATAGAAAGACATCATATTTAATTACAGAAAAGAAATATATAACCTAAAGTTTAGATGACTGTTGATGGAAGAACGGAATTCCTCCAGCACTAGCTTCTCCTTTGCCTTCTTGCTCTGAAGTGGTTGACTCTCTCTCTAAGGATGATATAAATTGAAGAATAATTGAGAGGTACTGAATAATGAGGTCTAAGCGGTGTATTTATAGGTGTTATCAAGCCCTAGGTCGAATTACTTGGAGTGGAAGAAAAGGCAAGAACTCTTAAATTCGTAGCCCTAAAATCTAGGAAAGGTAAGATTCTGATGCTGATTTGTTTTGGTCATATCTCCTTCAATACTTATCCGTTTGAGGTGTTCCAATATATGAAACCGCTTGTCTCGGAAAGAGCTTTCTATTGGTGCGGACCAATCGTCCAGATTCCTAGCCAATATTAAGTTATGGACTCGTCTTTGAAACGTGGCTGGAATTTCAGATTCATAAGGCAGCTTTATCTTTTCCTTCTTTACATATATCCTTCCTAAATCTTCTTATTTCCATGTATATCTCTTTCCTTTACTTCTTTGACTTGACTTGGTCTCTAATTAATTGTCATATATCTTTTAAAGCTTCACAATAAATAAATAATTAAACCGCATATGCTTAAAAAGAATAAATCAATAATTCAAGAAATAGAAATAGGAAAGTGCGCTCTAAAAATAGAAACTCGAGTAAAACATTTCCTAACACTCTAAAATACACTAAGACTTTATTCTCACTTCTCCTCCTTGGATTGGTCTTTCATGAAATTCAAGAACCTATTAACTCTGCACTAAAAACAGTCAAATTAACGCACAAAAGCTCATAAAACGCAAATAGTCAATTTCCAAGGGGAGAAAGTGCAATATGATCAAATACGCATAAATGTCTATCAAATAAGTCATTTATTCACCTAAAAGGATGTCTCCAATGGGCTAATAATTAGAACAAATAGGGAGACATCACCAGCACATGAAGTGTGGTGAATCTATAATATCTCTAACCAACACATGAAGCGTGGTAAACATGTAATGTATATAACCAACACATGAGTGTGGTGGATCTGTAATCAGTCTAACCAACACATGAAGCATGTAAAAATTGTAATGCATCTAACCAACAAATGAAGTGTGGTAGACCTGTAATGCATATAATCAGCGTATGAAGCATGGTTACCTATCGATTAAAATATACCATTCCCCGAAGAATAAAATCTCATGAGTAAACTACGGATTCAGCTAATGTAGGCACATACATTACTCTTAAAAGGAAGTAATAGTCCCCGAAGAGACCAAGTTACTTCACCTGAATATAGAAAATCCATAAAAATTATTTATCTAGTGAAATTATATAAAAACGTGAGAAGGTTTATCGGATTGATATATATTTTTTCACAATGGTTGGAAATGAATAATGAAGATCCTAAATCACAAAGTGGTGAAAAATGTCGACAAATAAATAAATGGTCATACAAGATTTTAATTCTATGACCCGAATTGTATCACAAAGGTTCTATAATTAATAATGGGCAGACGTCCTCATGTATTGGATACAATGACGTTAGGGTTCTACCTTTTGGAAAGTATTTAAAAATTTGCTATGATAAGTAAATATCCAAGATAAATGACATGATTCTTGGATTAATATTAATGTTCTTGATGAACACATGTGCCTGAAGCATGATAGGTGCCCAAAACACTTAGAGCGTATAAAAATATTAGATTCTCGGAGAACGAGAAGTTTTTGGAGCATAAAAGGATCCTGAAGAACATAAAGTGCATGAAGCACAAAAGAAAAGTTTATAGTTATATAATCAAGAAGCAGGTAGAATGGATTACTTTTTGATAAGTATGATGTTATCTTATGATAATATTCTCTCACCCTGGAGATTCAAGAAATAGAGAATGGTTATGACCTCCGCACAAATCATGTATATATTATTATCATCAAACAAAAATTGAAGTTTAATTCGTGAGATATTAAAGTATATTTCACCAGAGGATTTATGCAGTAAACTCGAGGATGTATTTAACGAATTGTCCAGACAAGAATTCAGCAGATTCATCAGCTAAAGCTATAGTGTGTACTAATGTCAAATGGTAGGCCCGAAAGTATATTATGTGATTCTAATATAAATGTTGTCAGAATGCGTGTTACAATAAGAGGGAGACGATATCTGTGTTGTGTACTCTTTTTCCTTCACTAAGGTTTTCTCCCACAAGATTTTTTCCTAGTAAGGTTTTAACAAGGCATGTCGAATATTTACTATAATAAAGAAAACAATATACTCTTCCAATACTAATCTGTTGTTTATTGACATGGTACGAATATGGTCAAATGAGAATCCACCAGATTTCTCTACTAAGTCTTTACTAACAACACTATTTGAGCTACAAGCTCACAAGTAATGAAAGAATTATCAAAAATTCTTGATGTCGCAATGAGGGGTGAATATATCGACACTCTATACTCTTTTTTCATCAAGTTTTGTCCCAATGGGTTTTTCTTGATAAGGTTTTAATGAGGCATATCCTCAAGTGAATATCCAAGGGTGAGTGGCATACAATATTTATTTAAGTAGATATTTCAACATATCCGAGAGTAATGAGGTTTATCTTCAATAAGAAATATACTGACGGTATTGTATGAGGATATTGTTTCTTGTATCACACAAATTTAAAATGGATACAAAATAAGCTACAAAAATGAAACATATATCACCTACAGAAGAATAGGGATTTTGACATTCATCAAATACAATTATGTAACAATCTTGCTGATTTGATCACCAAAGTATTGTCAACCACAACACTCAAGAAGTTGATCCACAATATTGGAATACTACATCTCATGTATCTTTTACCAGTATCAAGGGAAGCGTGGACAAGACACTGTACTCTTTTTCCTTCGTCCAAGTTTTATCTCATTAAGTTTTTCTTGACAAGGTTTAACGAGGTAGTATTTCAAGATAATTAGTCCTATGTACATGTACACTTTTTCCTTTGACCAAGTTTTTTTTTTATCCCATAGGGTTTTTTTAGCAAGGTTGTAATGCGGCATATTTTACAAGGAACTGACTTCCAAAGAGGAGTATTGCAAATAATTAGTGGATGTCCTTTGGATTTTTAGACCTCTCACTTTACCATCTTTATGGGGATTATTATTATGTAATATAAAGGGTCATATATCCTATATATATATATGACTTTCATTCTTTTGTAATAGAGACAAGTTAGAATGAAACAAACAAACTTATATTTTACTCTTTTGTTTTTTTATCTCAGTTTATAACATGTTTAACTCCTAATTCTAGTTTTTAGCTGGAATTGAAAACATATTGGACGTAGCCTTAATAGACACCTTTTATATTAGGATTTGAAAAATAGTATATATTTTACTTGAGTATTGTTGGATTTTTAAGATTATTTTTTTATTTTTTATAACATAGATGATTTAAACTAATTTACACATATCATTTTTTTAAGGATAATTAGGAACAAGGAAAAATTCATCTTATTTTAATCTAATACTTGAATATATCAAGATATAGAAATAAAATAAGTTAAAATCTGATCAAATGTAAATGAGCCGATATCAAAGTTACAAAATATAAGATTTTTTTTTTAGTTTTAACATTTTATACTATAGATAAATGCCAATAGAGTCCTAGAACCCAACTTTCCACCCCTAACAAGTCTAGACCATGATTTCACCCCATCAAGGTCCAAACGTTTTTAGTGTATACCGTCATTACCCTTCATCAGGATCAAATAATATCATGCATTCCTTGATTATTGTTTATAACTGATTCCACCATATCAGCAAATATTCTAAATCCCTTAATTAGCAATTTATTATTGGAAGCTTTGTTTAATACGTTAATATCAATATCATATCGATATTATATTCACGCCGACCACCACCAAACTCCATTCATGCCGCCCCTCTTGATCCAAACTCCGACCATCAGCCACCGCCGAGAAGATACACAGCGACAACAACAAGCAGCACCCAACCTCCCGTTCTCCTCCATCGAAGCCGACCCATGCACCATCGTTCTTCCTTAAACACCTACCACCACCAAGCTCCATTCACGCCGCCCCTCTTGATCTAAACTCCGACCATCAGCGCCTGACATCCGACCCACCGTAACCCATTAGTTTTAAAATGCAACCCATCAATATCATACACATAACCCACTACCAATAGACGACAGCACTAAAGGCTAACCCACCGAACTCAACATTCACACCATCGATATTACAAAGCATTATCCATCATCTTCATTCCCACCTTCATAGTCTGCACCAGTTTTTGCTAACCCAACGACTTCAACATTCACACCATCAATATTACAAAGCATTACCCATCGAGTTTAGTGGAAAACCCACCATCGTCCATTTGAACAAAAGTTTCAAGTTTTTCATTAGTTGCCGCATTTGAATTTTATTAGTTACTGTTGTAATTTTTCTGGGTTATTGATTTGATTGATTGCATGATTTTAGCGATTTTTGTTTGTTTTAATTTCTTTGTTTTAATTTTTAACTGATTGCATGATTTTAGTGTTTTAGTTTTGGTAACAAATCTCCAATTAATGGGTAACTAGGGGCAAGTCTGTCATTTGCGGTGGGCTGGACCTGATGGGCAATCACTGATTACTTGTGGACTCTATAAGGAAATCACCCTTTATACTATATCATACATAACATATTCAACGACGTTGTAGGAGGGTGTATGTCAATCTTTAAAAAAATTAAAATGTATCATTTTTCTTTTAATTTTTGGAATTTAACTATAACGATATTATCCTGTATTCATATAAATAAAAAATTCTTTTGAATACATATGAGAGCTACTTTGAACTCGAAATTATTTTAATTCGAATAAAATTATATTCTAATACCTCTTGACTTATGCAAAGTAGTCTATCCACTAGACCAACTATCCATCTTTAAAGAATTTTGTATATAATAGAAAACCAATTTTTTCATAAATAATTTTTTTATCAAATTATTTATTAGTTATTATTTTTAAGGTATTTCATAAAATAAAATGTATCATTCGATTTTTTTTTATCATAAGAGATTACTTTTGTAATTTGACTATTTTTGTTTTACATTATTCAAAGGCTTTTTTAAAAAAAAAAATTAATATATATGTTGTTTTGAACCGTTAGCATATTTGACCTAAATTACAATATATCGTCCTTTTAAAAGAATTAATAAAAATAACAAGTCCAAAAAAAACTAATTAAGAAAAAATTAACATGTTTGCTTTGCATCTTTTGTTTATTTTATGGATAAACGATTACATCAAAAGGTTAAAGAAATTGTACAATAGGCAATAATTCTTATATACATTAAAAAATTTACGGTAATATATATTTATTTGCTAAACCAAAAGTCAATTAATTATACATAAGAACCAACTATCATTTACAAAGGCATGAGTATAATACAAAGGAATCAATATAATAATCGTGCACAACTATTCCATTTCTTTTATAATTCGTTTTTTTAGAAAGAGTTTACAATATATCGTCCTTTTAAAAGAATTAATAAAAATAACAAGTCCAAAAAAAAAAAAACTAATTAAGAAAAAATTAACATGTTTGCTTTGCATCTTTTGTTTATTTTTTTGGATAAACGATTACATCAAAAGGTTAAAGAAATTGTACACTAGGCAATAATTCTTACATACACTAAAAAATTTACTGTAATATCTATTTATTTGCTAAACCATAAGTCAATCAATTATACATAAAAACCAACTATCATTTACAAAGGCATGAGTATAATACAAAGGGAACAATATAATAATCGTGCACAACTATTCCATTTCTTTTATAATTCGTTTTTTTAGAAAGAGTTTCACCTCTCATATAAAGATTATTACTCATTCGCCAAATATGATAAGTAGTAGTGGCAAAAACAACTCACCCAATTTTCCTCTTTCAATACTCCCGCACTCAATACCGCGTGACACATCACTCGCGAAGACAATGTCATCGCTAGAGGCCAAAATGTAAGTCGCTAATGACAAATTTTACCATTCGCGACTACATGTAGACGCTTATATTTGGTCGTTAAAAATTCGTCGATAGAGATCATCAATTGCGACTACACGTGACTTGTAGTCGCAAAAGGACTATAACCTTTTACGACGCCAGTAGTAACCGCAATTGATAAATTACCAGCAACTACTTTATGTTGTCGTTATTTACTTTGTATAGCGATTACGCGCGTAGTCGCTACAACCTTTTAATTGTAAATGACTTATTTGTAGTCGTTAATGACAACATATTTTGCGACTACGTAAATTATAACATTGGGAACTACTTTGTAGTCGCAAATGTTTTATTTTAATAATATTTTGTTTTTTGTTTTAAAATTTATCAAAATCTATATAAATAAATGCATAAAGAAATAAAAACTAATTATATTAAACGATTAAAATAAAGTCAAAGTTGATTACATTAAATAGTCAACATAAATATTAAATAGAGTTAAATGAACTAAATAATAAAGTCAACAAAAAAACATCGATCAACACATCAAAATACCAGGGATGATATAAACGTTATTTTTCTTCCTCCTTAGTTTCTTCTTCGATATTTACTCGGCTACTAGATGCACCAACTGTAGATGGACCCGTTGGAGGGTTCTGCTGGACTGGAATAATAGGGGTTAGTTCCGCTTGTGCCCTCGTCTGTTAACAAACCCCATCGCTTCGCTAATGTTGGTCATCGTGAAAACAGGGGTTTAGGTGCTGGCAGTCGAAGGCGTGGATCGATTAGCATGAGGAACATAAGAGGGGAGGCCATGTGCAACACAAAGCTCATTCAAGGACGTGCCATTATATTGCTCAACCGCTTATCATGGACGTGTGTTTATGGACCAACTTCAAAAACACGTTTTCTCTTAGGAGGTGGTCCCACTCCTGATGCCTAACTCGTTGTGTGTTTATCTCATTTACTTATTAACTCTCCTACCTTGTGTGGTATAGGGTGAGATTTTTCTGTTGTATTGAACATATATATGTCTATTTATATATAAGCATTTGAAACAAAAAAATCCCAAAACTTGGGTGCTCTTTAAATAACACACGAGTGTTTTTTGATATGTTAAAGAGTCTTTCGTTAGTGAACTTTCAACATCATTGGAACAAAAATATAAAATGATAAACAAAACTGAGTTGAATTTGTTCATGAGAATTCTTTCTTTCTTTTTGGTCAAGATTTTGATTGATCACAGAGGTGAAAAGATGACGTTACATACATAACTTTTTCATTTAATTCCATACCTTTTCGAATTAGTAGAGATTAAAATTGAGAAAAGTGAGTTTAGTTTAATTATCTAAATATTGGGAATTGGTATCAGTTCAATTTTACTGAAGGGTAATTATTTTTATTTAATATATTTGATAGTTCGTGAACTAAAATTAAAATAATATATTGCCAGAAAAGGCTATAAAATTCGTAAGCGCATATATAAACTTTCTACTCAATTTTTTTCCAATTCTCATGCTAATTGATATTCAAGATTAATGGAGATTATTGATCTACAACTCTTTGGATCTAACCCTGGTTTTAAAACAGATTCCACTAAAATTAAATATAAAAAAAGATTCAGAATATTCTAGTAATGGGGATCATTTACACATGCAATATTACTTTTTATAACCTCAATCGTAGTCTCCTTTTCTATCATTCATATATAGCTGAAAAAGTTGTTCAACAAAGTTGAGATTCTATGATGATCACTTTAGCAATATCAAATCCCCATCCTATGGGCTATTATGCATGCTTGATATTGATCGTTTCATTCAACGAAAAGGTATTCTTCATTTGCATCTTCACAAGAAGTCCATGCGGGCACCCCATGCCATATCTCCCCACCAAAAAAAGTCTATGATCGATTGTATTGAGACAATAACTTGGGAATTTATTGGGGTTGATTTAACAAGTTGAAGTATGATAGTCAAATTGTTCCAATTGGATCCTCATGCCATCCAAGTAAATGAACAAGATCAAGTTCAAAGTTTAGATTTGGACAAGTTTAAAATCCAGTGTAGCTCCTAACTTTTGTATATATTGTGAATTTATTCGATTATTTATTTAAAGATAACTGTAATTAAATAAGTTAATTGTTATTAATAAATTCCGGATACCAGAGATTCTTATTCCACGACTAAGAATTTAATTTGTGTGGTTTATGAAGTGTCTAGGGATGTAGTTGTAAAAAGATAGAAATAAAATGAAAAGGTGGATTTATGTTTTGAAAAATCAATTACTAGAAAATGATTAAAGTACAATTAAAAGAGTTTAAAGATATTGCAAGAAATAACACAAAGGATAAGAAGCGCTAGGAGATCCCACTATAATTGACTTATATGTTTCTTGACTTAAAGACGAAATTGACAATTTGAATCAGGGTTTTAGCGATCCACCGAATCCTTCCTGTATAAATTAGGATCTTCCCTAAAACGCTAAAGACCTCTTCTGAATGACATTACAAATGCCTTCGGATGAATAGGCACGAACCTTATCGACTAACTGACTAGTCAGGACCTTCCAATTCACTAACGAACATCAACCGAATATAAACTAATTCTACAACTCGATCCCCCTCCCGGGTGATAGTCCCATTGTTATTATAACTCACTATTTGGCCACAATAATAAGTTCACAAAATCATACAAGTTCGTACTCAACGAAAATATATCAATCTCAAAACAAAAATATTCCAAATTCAAGAAACATCATTAAATTCAGTATTTAGGATTGTACCCATTGCAATTCTCTCAAGCTAATAAAAAATTGGTTCATACTAGATTAAGGAAATACAATGATCAAAATTGTAATAACTATATTTAGAATAGGAAAATACAACAGATTACACTGAAACTTGATGAAATGAGGTGATAGAATGGTAGAAATGGTGGAGTTAACCTTGAGTTCTTCCTTGCTTATTCTCCCATGAGTGTAAATGCTTTTCCAAAATGTGTAAGTCCCTTTTGATTAAAAAATATGATATATCAGAGTAAAAATTACGTTTTTGAGTTGTGGGACCCACCTGGAATGGTTGAAAGTGACCCAAAAATATTTTGTAGTTCCGACATGGTGGCTCGCGCCTATCAAGATTATTAAAATATGTTTTTGGGATTTTATGTTAAATAATTTGAGAAAGTTGGGATTTCATGAAAAATTGATCAAAGGGATCTAAATTTGTATCTCAGTGGTAACTTTTGAACTTAAAATTACTAGAAATTCACTTCCATGGGAGAAACCTACCAGATTTTTACGTCAAGGAGATCCGTTATCACCATTTCTTTTTTCACTAATGACAGAATTATTGATTGGTCTCATTAATAATGAGTATAGGGAAGACAATATCAAAGGCTTAAATATCACTGGAGAATGACCTTCTCTCACTCTTTATTATGTGTAGATGATTTATCAATTCTCATGTCTATCTCACAGAATTAATTGAAATCTTTCAAATGATTAATTTGAATCTATTGTGAATGCTCTGTCAGAGTATAGTAATCTGAATGTATTGTGAATGCTCAAGTTAGAGTATAAATTTTTAGAATCTACTGTTTGCTTCTCAAAAGGTACACCCTCAAATATTATTAATGATACAGTTCATTTCTTAGGTGTATCTAAAGCAGAGAGTCTAGAAAGATATATTAGTATGCCATTGGATCTACATAATCAAAGAAAAAAATACTGAATTAGATTAAGGATAAGTTTTTAACATGACGCAAGGCTGGAAAGAGTGACTGCTTTCAGACTGAGGAAATGGGATTCTTATTAAAGTCGTACTGCAAGCTATTCCAAACTATGTTATGCCAATTGTACTTTTACTAAAAACATTTTATAACTTTCAGCAATAATCGCAATCGTATTCATTGTTTAGCATGGGAGAAAATTGTTGTGTCGAATATGATTGAGACCTTGTCTTTAGAGATATGGTGAAATTAACTATGCACTCTTTGTAAATCAGACCTGGAAATTGCAAATGAAACTTGACTCTTTTGTGGCAAAAGTCGTCAAGGGTATATATCATCCAAGATCTATTTTTTCACAAGCAATAATTAATCAAGGATCTTCATGGGCTTTTTCTAGTATATGAAAAGGGAGGGATGAAATTAAGGGATATTGTACATTTCTTATCGGTAATGAGGAGATCGTTTGCATTTCGGAATCAAATTGGTTATCAGAGAATATGCCAATTGAAAAATCCTCTAATCAATATTTTAAAAATCCCTCAACTTATTAATGAAGATGAGGAGATGTGGAATACTCAAGCAATTCAGATGGTTACCACGACCTATTGCATAGTAAGTTTCCTAAATTAATCTTCTTACATTGGATCAAAAAGATACATTCATTTGGTCGTTTAGTCTGACTGGTAAGTACTCAACAAAATCTTGAAATCAAGTAATTTCTAAGAAAACTCAAAATCAAAAGGCACAATTCTTGTACCAGGCACTTCAGGTGGATCGAGCACTTTGGGAAATCGTTTGGATATATAATATTCCTATGAATATTATAATTTTCTCATGGAAATGTGATCGGAATGCTTTACCGACAAAACAAAACTTAAAGAAGAGAAAATGATTTAGAGACTCCGAATGTATGCTCTATGGAGATCAAAGATAAGATGTGGAACATATTCCCCTTAGTTTTCATTGAGCTCATCTTATTGGGTAAAATCTATCTTACAATCAAAATATGTAAAGAAGAAACTATCCCAGTAGCGGAATGGATTTTGAATATCACTTCATTCTTTCTCGGAATGAGGGTGGCAAAAATTATCCATTAGCATTCATTTTTATCTCGTACTAGTAGATATGGAAGTCCTTCAAATAAATAAATTTTAAAGGTACAATCACCTCTTTATGTTTCATATGATCTTATGGATAAATTATTTAGGAAAGATTGACATATTGGAAGGAACAATTCTATAAAAAGATAAAATTGTAATGGAGATGACAAATAACCTAGGGATCCCAAACAAGAGAGTTTTATGTTATGTATCTTTTCATAAGGAATGAGAAAAATATGAGACTGTAGTTGTGGTTCTTGACAAATGATATTATATTTTAAAGCATTCTGTCAAGATGGCTTGAATAAAACAAGTTTGGAAAGTGAAGAACTCGTATTACAAGAAGCATGTTATCTTGCTATGGATTTAACAATCAAAGCACAACCTTTTACTCTGGCCGTTTTGAAATTATTTAATTCTTTCAAAAACCGCTTATAATTCAATAGAATATTAAGTTAATCATAACAAAAGTACAACAGATATACAATTCATCAAATTATTGAAACAATGTACATATTTCAAGGAAGTTCAATTTGTTTGCTGATAATTTCGTCAAAATATGTAAGACGAAACCCCATTTCACTTAATGTATACTAGAACAAGGGGACGGGGAAGGTTAGACAGTTAAAGCAACCCTATTTTTTCTCCCTAGAAGACAAAAAAGATTAGAAATTTGTAAAGGAAAGTTGACTTGTGTTGATATATTGTAAAGTCAAAATGTGGTGGTCAAAGCTGAGTTGGCATCTTATGTGGACTTACACTTCAGCATGCTAAGTGGATTACTTACTCGGCTATAACATTACACCGACTTAGTTACGTGGCTCATTTATACGCGTTGATGGAATATAATATGAACGGCTCAGATTAAAACCCTTATATCAGTCATATAAATAGCCCAAGTCTTTAGACTTGGTCAGACTTCACTTCTCGTCTTTTGACTCTTCTCTCCGTTCTCTCTCTTCTTCTTTAGATATTTTTGTTTAGGGTTTCTTGTACACTAACAATCTAATCTATAAATATTGTTAATTAGAATAGATTGATCAAGCCTATTGCTTGAAGATTGAGTAGATTTCTCGATTGTTTTTCTTAGGGTTTCACGCTGAAACCTTGGTTGTGTTCTATTCTTGTAATCTTGTACTTGAGACTATTCTGAAGTTGTAATCGTGTTCTAATAGTGTGCGAAGCATCACCCGAGGGTGGCTTCAACGTGGATGTAGGCATTATTGCTGAAACACGATATATCCTGTGTTCTTTATTTTCTGCAATTTCTTTTCTGGGTTTGATTTAGTTTTTTCAACCTTAGATCTAATCGATCTATTTTCGCCAAAGATTATTACGTTTTACTAAGTGTTTTTACAACAGTGGTATCAGAGCTTTGTTCGTTTGATCTTTAAAAACGTTTTAAGAAAAGATTTGTTACTAATCTTTACAGATCTGTGTTTTGCCGGTGTAAAATTTTCTGAAAATCTTTTATTAACAGTATAAGTTCTTTATCTTGTACTGTAACTCACGGATCTAAAAGTTTTTAGGGTTTTTCGAAACTTAAATATCCTAGAATATAATTTTCTAGGGTTTTTCGTATAAACTAACCCTAATAGTTTGTTGCATGTGTTGTTCTTCCTGTTTCTTATATACAGTGATATTAAGAAATGGCAACAACAAGGCTAGAAGTATCTGTGTTCGATGGAAAAGGCGATTTCAGTGTATGGAAGAAGAAAATGAAAGTATTGATGTCGCATAATAAAGTCTTGAGTGCTCTTGAACCAAATATGGATCATTGGCTAGAAGAAGCACGAAAGCGAGTAAATGAAGTAAAGGGAGAAGCATATAATCTCTTGTTCTTAAATCTTTCTGATAATGTTATACGAAAAGTGGATGGAGCAGAAACTGCACTTGATTTATGGGGTAAGTTAGAATCTCTTTACTCTTCTCAATCTGCTCCTAATTTGGCCTTCTTGAAAGGAAATTTGTTTTCGTATAAAATGGATTCTTCAAAAACTATTGATGAAAACGTTGATGAGTTTTTAAAAGTTAATTTGGTTTTGAAAGTTTCTGAAATGGATTTAGACGCGACCTCTAAATGTATGATTCTTTTGAATGTTATCCCTGATTCTTATCAAGTAGTAAAAGATGTGTTTTAATATTCTACTATTATTCCTACATGTGATCAAATTGTTGCCTCTCTGAAAACTAGGGAACTTGAATTAAAGAATAATAAACGTGTTGGAAATAACTTGTTTGTGAATTATAAACATGAAATTCATGAGCCTGTTAAAAATACTAAGAATAAGAAAAAGTATAAGGGAAATAAGAACAAAGAAACTCGTAAATGTTATCATTGTGGAAAACCTGGCCATATTAAGAAGAATTGCTATGCGCTAAAGAACAAGAATAACAATAATAACCATGAAACCAATATTGCATGTATGCCCCATAAGATTGATGATATTTGTGAGGTTCTAAATGTTTCAGACATTGCTTGTAAGTCTAATTGGATTTTAGATTCAGGATGTACATTTCACATGAGTCCAAATAAATATTGGTTTGTGGATTTAATTGAATCAAATGTTGAAACTGTTTATATGGGAAATAATAATACATGTCAGGTAGCTGGTATTGGAAAAATTAATTTGAGACTTAATAATGGAAAAATTGTGACCCTCACTGATGTGAGGTGGATACCTGATCTAAAAAGAAACCTTATCTCATTAGGTGTTTTAGATGATTTGGGTTGTGTTTATAAAGTTTCAAATGGTGTGATAAATGTGAAACTTGTTTTATGTGGAAAGAAAATGTCTGGTTTGTACATTCTTGATGGTATGTGTATAAAAAATGATATGAATTCTGTTAGTACTAACATTGAGAATGCAACAACAGTAGAGTGGCATTTGAGACTTGGCCATATGAGCAAATTAGGCTTGAATGTGCTAAGTAAGAGGGAATGTTTGGTAAGGACACTATCTCTAATCTTTCTTTTTGCGAGCCTTGTGTGTTAGCTAAGCAACATAGAATGAAATTTAATGTGGGTATTCATATGTCTAAATCTATACTTGAATATATACATGCTGATTTGTGGGGTCCTGATAAGTATGAAACACATGGAGGTAGAAAATATTTCTTATCCCTAGTAGATGATTATTCTAGGCGTGTTTGGACCTTCTTGTTGAAAAATAAAAGGGATACTTTTGACATTATAAAAGAATGGCTTATATTGCATGGAAATCAAACTGGCAAACATGTTAAAACTTTTAGAACTGATAATGGTCTTGAATTTTGCAATGAAGAATTTGACAATTTTTGTAAATTGCATGGTATATTAAGACATAGAACAGTTGGAAAAACACCACAACAAAATGGTGTTGCTGAAAGAATGAATAGAACTTTATTAGAAAAAGTTAGACGCCTCTTATTCACATCTGGTATGCCTAAATCTTTTTGGGGTGAAGCTTTATATACTGCCACTTATCTCGTAAATAGAAGCCCAAATAGGTCCATTAATATGAAATGTCCTATGGAACTTTGGAATAATAATAAACCTGATTTATCTGATTTGCGAATATTTGGTTGTGTTGCATATACTCATAATAGGGAAGGAAAATTAGACCCTAGATCCATTAAATGTGTTTTCTTGGGATATCAGACAATGCATGACACTAAAGGCTATATATTGTGGGATAAAAGTTCTAGGGGGATAAAAATTATTATAAGTAGAGATGTAATTTTTGATGAAACTAATTTCCCTTGCAAGAATGATTCTGTGATTTCAGGAAATGATTATAATAATACATATACTACACCTGAGAATGTTACAATTGAGGTGGAGCCCCTATCAACTACTGGAGATGATGAAGTTGACCACAGTCAACCCGATTCAGCACATGGAGATGACACTGAAGGAGTCCAGAACCCAGAGCAGCCAGCTGAAACTGTGCATAACACTGAGACTGAGACTCCTCAGGAGTCACTTCAAGAAAGCTTAACCAACTATCAGTTAACAAGAGATAGAGAAAGAAGAGAACCTAGACCCTCTTCAAGGTATTCATATGCAGAGCTTGTTTATACAACTTTAATTGCAGCTTCTGAGGTAAGTAAGGCTGAACCTGAGTCTTATAGTGAAGCCATTAAATCTGAGTATAAAGATAGTTGGATAAAAGCTATGAAAGAGGAAATGAACTCACCGTATGTTAACAAAACTTGGGTTTTGATTAAACCACCTTTAGACTGTAAAATCATTGAGTGTAGATAGCTTTTTAAACTTAAGGAAGGTATAAATGATAATGATCCACCTAGTTTTAAAGCTAGATTAGTAGCTAAGGGATATACACAGAGGGAAGGCATAGATTTTCATGAGATTTTTGCTCCAGTAGTTAAATTTAAAACTATAAGAATGATGCTTGCATATGTTGCTTGTTATGACTTGGAACTAAAATAATTAGATGTAAAAACTGCATTTTTACATGGTGAACTTGATGAGAATATATATATGCATCAACCTGAAGGATTTGTTGACTCAAAACATTCTGACTATGTGTGTTTACTTAAAAAATCCCTATATGGCTTGAAACAGTCCCCTCGGCAATGGTATAAAAGATTTGATACTTTTGTTTTAAGTCTTGGGTTTAAAATAAGTGAATATGATAACTGTTTGTATATGAGGTTTGAGCCTAATACTATGCTATTCCTTTTACTATATGTGGATGATATGCTTTTAATCAGTAATTCAGTGCAGAGAATTAATAAACTTAAAACTGATCTTAGTTCTGAGTTTGATATGAAGGATTTGGGCCATGCTAAAAAGATACTTGGTATTTGTATTGAAAGATACGGGAAGGTATGTTCTCTTAAACTTCATCAAAAGCCATATTTGCAGAAGTTGGTTGAAAAATATGGTAATTTAGGTGGTAAGCATGTTGAGATGCCCTTAGCTGGTCATTTTATCCTTAGTAAGAATCAATGTTCTAAAACTGCTACTGAGAAAGTAAAAATGAGTTATGTACCATATTCAAATGTTATAGGTTCACTTATGTTTGTTATGATTAGTACAAGGCCTGATTTAGCTTATGCAATATCTTTATTAAGTAGATATATGTCCAATCCTGGACTTGAACACTAGCATGCTTTGAAATGGGTTGTATTATATGTTAACAGTACTTTAGAAGTTGGATTGTGTTATGGAAACTGGAATATACCTTTTGAATTAGTAGGTTATGTTGATGCAAACTTTGCTGGTGATAGAGATAGTAGGAAGTCAACAACTTCTTACTGTTTCTCACTTGGCAGAAACTGTATCACTTGGAAATCTCAATTGCAGCCCTTAGTTGCATTATCTACTACAAAATCTGAATATGTTGCTATATGTGATTGTTTTAAAGAAAGTATTCGGTTACATGGATTAACAAAAGAATTGAGATTTACTAAGTCATTTGTTACTATATATAGTGACAGTCAAAGTGCTATATTCTTGAGCAAAAATCCTGTTTATCATGAAAGAACTAAACATGTGGATGTTAAGTTTCATTTTATTAGGAATTGGCTTGATTCTAATGATATTAAACTGTGTAAAATTCCAACTGAAGAAAATCCAGCTGATATGGGGACTAAAGTGTTAACTGTTAGCAAGTTTAAGCATTGCTTGACTTTGCTAAAGATTCAGTAATTTTCTTTGATTATTTTGTTTAAGTTATATACTAAACTTGTGCTTTTTAGTAATTATTTCAGGTAATTATTTTGAAGCAACCAGATGGTGCTGAACACACTTGAACACCTGGAGACAACTGATGATGAAGATGCTAGAAGGAGAATTAAGAGAATTCTGGGGATTTGAGATTGTTGATATATTGTAAAGTCAAAATGTGGTGGTCAAATCTGAGTTGACATCTTATGTGGACTTACACTCCAACTTGCTAAGTGGATTACTTACTCGGCTATAACATTACACCGACTTAGTTACGAGGCTCATTTATACGCGTTGATGGAATATAATATGAACGGCTCATATTAAAACCCATATATCAGTCATATAAATAGCCTAAGTCTTCAGACTTGGTCAGACTTCACTTATCGTCTTTTGACTCTTCTCTCCGTTTTCTCTCTTCTTCTTCAGATATTTTTGTTTAGGGTTTCTTGTACACTAACAATCTAATCTATAAAGATTGTTAATTAGAATAGATTGATCAAGCCTATTGCTTGAAGATTGAGTAGATTTCTCGATTGTTTTTCTTAGGGTTTCACGCTAAAACCTTGGTTGTGTTCTATTCTTGTAATCTTGTACTTGAGACTGTTCTGAAGTTGTAATCGTGTTCTAATAGTGTGCGAAGCATCATCTGAGGGTGGCTTCAACGTGGATGTAGGCATTATTGCTGAACCACGATATATGTTGTGTTCTTTATTTTCTGCAATTTCTTTTCTGAGTTTGATTTAGTTTTTTCAACCTTAGATCTAATCGATCTATTTTCGCCAAAGATTATTACGTTTTACTAAGTGTTTTTACAACAACTTGTTTTATGTAAATAGATTTTATTCTTCCTAGTTGATTTCAGTAAATTGGATGTTCTAAATTACTTTTGTTAGTTCTTAGTTCTATAGAAATTTTAAACTGATAAAAAAAGATACTTATTATTTGCTATAAATAAAATGCTAGATCTATAGTCTATCAGAGCACTTCAAACTTACATCATGCTCTATGAATTCATTTCATACAGTATATACTTTTTAAATAAATTTGTTCTGTTGATCACTCCAAATAACATTTGTATCTAAAATATCAATTATATCAAATATATATATTTATATCATTAATATTAAGAAATATAAATTGTCACAACTTGTTAATCATTATTAATCAAAAAAAAGAATAAAACTGCACTACCACACGGATTATCTTTAGCGAGGACGTCTTTCGCGAGGACATGCGTGTCCTCGCTAAAAATTGCCTCTTTCGCGAGGACATTTTATCGCGAGGACATTGTCCTCGCCTAAAAGTGGCTGGTCAACTAGTCGAAAGAAAATAATTAAAAAAGAAAAACGTCGTCGCGAGAATGCTTGGCTTTTGCGAGTACATTTTAGTCGTCGCGAGTGTCGATCTTTCGTGAGGACGTTGTCCTCACCTATAAATCGTTCGTTCAAAATATAATTAAAAAGGAAAAAATATTTGCGAGGACATAGAAGTCGTCGCGGATATCTATCTTTCGAGAGGACAAAGGGAGTCCTTAGCGAGCACATTTTGTCCTTGCTAAAAAGTTGCCAAATTAAGGGTTTTCAGCAGCCAGTTAGCCATTAATTCGAAAAACACCACCAAAAACTCAAAAAAAAAAACCCAAACCTCTCCAAATTTTTTTCCTATTCCATAAATAATTTTTGGGTCCATTAATAACGAAACTTCCCTATTACATCTAACACGTGTGTGCCCCACTTTTAAGCAAAATTATCCATCAAATTCCCCAAAAGTTAGGTATTTTCTAAATTATAATTTTTTATTTATTTTTGTTTAAATTATAGAATTGTTGTTGTATTTTTTATTAGATAAATGCAGTATGTAGTATTGAGTATTTTTAGATGACATAATTTATATTTTTGAATTTGTGTTAGTATTTCTATTTGGTTATAATTTAAAATAATTTTAGGTGTTAAAGTGTAATTTAAAAAATAATTTAGGGGCCTTAGTGAACTATTTATAAAACTTAGGGTATTTTAGTAATTTATAATAAATTTAGGGGATAAATTTGAATTCAAAAAATTACTTCGGGGCCTTAATGAACTATTTAGATAACTTAGGGGTATTTTACTAATTTAGAATTATTTTAGGTGTTAAATTGTAATGTAAAACATAATTTATGGCCTTAATTAACTATTTAGGTAACTTAGGGGATTTTTAGTAAATTAGAATAAATTTAGGAGTTTAAATGTAATTTTAAAAAATAATTTAGGGCTTAGTGAACTATTTAGATAACTTAGAGGTATTTTAGTAATTTATAAAAACTGATTATTATTTTTTTTGATATAGTTGTTATATTTTAATCAAGTTTAATTTTTTTTAATTTGGTTATAATTATAATAAACTGTTTAATTTAATTTAGATGATGGACCTGGTAATGGACAAGGTGGATTAAATTTAATGATTTTGTTAAAGATGGAATGTATGTCGGGTATAATAGAATTTACTAATTTTGCGAGAAACAATTGGATTCAGTTGGTAAAATATTTTGTACATGTAATCATTGTTTAAATTATCGAAAATTTCCAATTGACGATGTTCAAGGACATCTTTTTCAATGGGGTGTTTGGTCATCCTATGAGGTTTGGACGAAACACGAGGAAGAAGTAGTAATTTCCGTGAATGAACCAAACGTATATAATGAAATGTTTAATGTGTTGGATGATTTGAGACCCACTACTGAAGTTGGCGGCCACTCCAGTGACACCCAGGTGGGTGACAAGAATCTTAACGGACAAGGTCATTGGAGATTCGATGCGTTGTTCAAGGAAATGGAGACCGATTTGTACCCCGGTTCTAATGAGATGAGTTCATTGTATTTCATAGCCAAGATAATGCATGTAAAAGTGAATAACAAGTGGACAAACACCTCTTTTACCAAACTTCTTCAATTGTTGGGTCGTGTTTTGCCTCAAGGTCATAGTTTACCTGGTAATAAAATTATTTTACTTTAAAAAAATTAAAAAATTATGTACTTTATTAACTTCATTGTTTTGTTTTTTAAAAGCCTAGCATCGTGCGAAAGTGATTAAAGATAATAGAAAGAAGCAATTAAATATTTCTGGACATTTCTTTACTTGACTAATTGAGTTAAATAGGAGGTGAAGAAGGCCAAGACGCTTTGATTAACACCAGCTGAGGAATCTCAGACACATCAACAACAATAGTTGCCCCGTCCCCGAATAGACAACTTATTTTGGGATATCGGGTTTGACACGAAGAGGGATGGGTGAGGAGAGAGGAGTATCAGCGTGCGAATGTAAGTGTTAAATTACGTTAACAATTCTTCATATAATTCAAAATTTGATATTTAATTCATGGAAAATGACACAGTTGCAAAACAGAGTCTGAGAATTACAGAGTCAGACTGACTCGTCATCATCTACATCGTCACTATCGCAACAGAAATAGGTGGATGCGGTCATTGAGGCGGCCCGCCTGAGTATGGGTGAAGGGACACGTAGCTAGACCCCTGGAGTTGGACACCCACTTAAGGCCTGTTTGTCGAAGAGTGCTAACTTAGATCCGGTTAGCGATAAGATTATCAGGGATTTCGACGCGATGATGACCTCCCATAACGAGTTTCTTGTCTCTATAGGTAAGGATCCAATGCCTACAGAGGACATCTCTCGATCCACGAACTCCACAGCTGTCACCCAACCTACGAGGGAGACCATCGACGCACGGATGAGTGAGCTATGATGTAGATCTCTCCGCCTAGACGCGCCTAGGCGCCAACTCCCCCCTCAGCCGCTTACGCCTAGTTAAAAATCTAGGCGGTTTTTCCTAGCGCCTTAGTCGTCGTGGAATAGGTGCCTAACCAGTCTAGGCGCCGATTAATGGCAAAAAATGGCCGCCTAGGCGCCGATTAATGACAAAACATGTCTGCAGAGGCCTTATTGTTAATTTTCTTATTCTCGATAATTCTTTAATTGATATTATAACTCAATTTTTAGTATTTTTATATTTAATATAGTGTTGTTAGATGAACCTTATGACTTAAATAGTTAAAATTGCTATAATTACTACATATATATTACTAAATATACTAAATTACACAGCGGGATTCAAAACCGTATAATTCCGCCTAGGCCCCGTGTAATCCCGCCTAGGCGCTAGGCCCCAGTCGACCGCCTAAGACGCGAAACCGAGATTTACAACATATTGAGTGAGGCCATCAAATTACTAAATCGGTGTAGAACCGAACATGGCCTATTGGTTCATAACTTGTTTTATCACTCTATATAGAAAATACTTTGAAATCTTCAAATCATTTCTTAGTTCTGTCAAAAAAAAAAATCTTACATTATCTAGCAAAAAATTCCCAAACAATACATTGAGCTCATAATTGACCATTTCTTTGTTTTGTCACGAAAATCTGTCATATTGTTGTGAAAGAAAAAGTCATAGACAATCTCATGGATGAAAGGTCAATAAGAAACAAAGTATTAATCATAAGTGTTTACGTTGAATCATCACGTATATACTCTTCACGTCGTTGTGATCCCATCAAGAAATTAAACACATATAAAAATACATCATCTACAAAGCCTCGATCTAAGAAAACTCGAGGATATGATCGTCGTGTACAACTTCTTGTCCATGCACGAGAGTTAAGACATGCAAACGCTCAAAATTTGGAGTTGCCTACAAAAAATTCAAGCCCAAAAGGCAAGGTAAAGACCTTAATTTTTATGATCCATAACCACCCTATGGTTAGAGAGGGATCATGATCGTAACTGTTGAAAAGAAATAATTTATTTACAAATTTTTTATTTTTGTTTTTATGAAAACGGGTAGTTTTTATAAATTACTTGATTCTTCCAGTTTTTTAAAATAAGCTTTTAAAACTTTAATATATTATATTTGTATATTGTATGATTTATATGAAATAGGTCAATTTATATAATATAGGGTGTATAGTGCTACTAATTTTTTTTTTTTTTAAATACAAGAACTTATTGATACGATCTTTACATAGTATAGGGATTTACAATACTTTTGTAGAATATTTGGACTTGTAATGCAATCAACTCTACGATAATCAAGAATGTTACCCTTAAAATTCCTTGTCACATTAATAAAAAAAATTGACTTCATCGTATACGTTATTATAGTTTCAAATGTAACATATAGAAAACCTTGAACAGAAATGGAAATGTTCGTTGAAACCAGATTTTCTTCAATGCTTCAAGCAATCGGGTGATAGATGGCAATATGAGCGTATAGTCACGGAGGAATATAAAGGTGTAGAAGGATCGCGTACTCGCAAAAAATTGAAGCCAAGACCTCGTTTTTGTGTAAGTAATTTCAAATTTTGTTGGTTTTTTTATAACAAGTAAGGTGAAATCGGTTAACAAATTTTTTATTCGACTAGGATAATAACATATTATTTTTCTTTTTCTTGTATTAAACAGGAGAGATTGAAGGGGTTTATTGAAGAATTTTCATGTGTTTGGGGTTGCAAGGGTTGATTATCATGAGTTGTTGTTTTTTTGGAGAATAATAAGAATTGTAATATATTAGATTTTTAATTACTTGATCCCTCTAGGAAACGATGTATTGACTGATCTCATTTATTTCTAAAATGAGTTTTCTCTAAGATAATTTATAACTGATATCTGAACTATTTTACTATATTTCCTAACATTAACAAATAACCCACATGATTTAAAGACTAATGGAACGATTCCTAACATTAAATGGAATAAAGTTTGGAAATTGAAATGCCCCCAAAGAATTAGAGTTCTAATTTGGAGGGCAATTCACGAAAGATTAGCGACGTGTGATAATTCGAGGAAACGGGGTGTTCTTGAGTCGGTTTTATGCCCGTGTTGTGGTTTAGTTGAGGAAAGTCCAATTCACCTCTTTAGGAATTGCATTAAGGTTAAAGGGATTTGGAATCAGGTCAAGGAGGAGGCGTTTAATTCCGGTGGCATGAGGGTGATAGGTTCGACTAGGAAGGATAATTGGGACTTAGGGCATATGGAGGCTACAGTGACCAGTCATGCAAATATAAAAAACTATTCTTTTCCAGGTTTAGTGTTAGCTGGTACTTCAAGGATTGGGAGTGGGACTGGTGTTGTTTCTGGCGCTAGTCTACTTCATGGAATGATGCAGCACAATTGGTTGGTTGGTAATCAACTCTGCAACACATATAAGGTATTGGTACACAAAGGATCAGGTCCTAGAGGTCTGATTAGGTTCGCTTAGCAGTAACAGCACCGGGACAAGGGAACCAGTCTCGGCGGCGGCTACTGATAAGGAGTTTTCAAATCGTAATGGGGCAGACATGGTTTCGAACAGCACTTGGTGGAATAATAATGTGGCAAGCAAATGTTTTATGCTGGAATCCAGTGGAGTGTCTTTTTCGGGGCATTGGTTGAAACATTTTGGATGGAAAGAAATAATGTAGTGTTTAAAGGAGGGACCTTCCCTTCAGATAAAAATGGGACAGTTTAAAGCTACCAATTGTGCTAGAGTTTAGGGAATGGTCCCAGGAAATGTGAAATGGACTACACAGCATTTGCACTTCATTGGGTTGGCCAAATCGAGTAAGGGATTTAAACTAAATATTGACGGAAGCTTCAACAAACGGAAAAATTGTGGGGGCAGAGAAGGAGTAATTCGAGATGAACAAGGTAACTGGGTTTGTGGTTTTACGATGAAAATTAATCAAAGCATGATAACTATGATCAAAATTATCCCACTTCATCACCGACTTAACATGGCAGTGGAACTAGGCTTGACGGATATGGTGGAAGATATTGATTCAGGGGAATCTTTGAATATGATTTGTTGCGATAACTATAACAGAGGTCCAGCGGCGGCATGGATTCACCAAATTCGATAAATTCTCATTGCAAACTCATCCTTTAGCGTACGAGGAGTATTACGAGAAAGTAACACATGTGCGGACTGGTTAGCAAAGGCGGGTATATCACAAGAAGTGCAACACGAGTCTATAAAAAATTATTTTTTCAGTCAACAATGACAATAAGTAATTCTTTTACAAAAAGGAGTCTATAGTTTTTTTTTTCCACCAAAAATCATCCCATCTTTAATTTTTCCTAACGCAAACAAAATTTCAGGAGTATACTACTCGTGTTGTAGAAAGTAGTTCTATAAGATTATTACTGCTTGATATGCTTCTTTTGATGACACGTTTGGTATGACGCTACTATCATCCGGTTTTGGATCATTCTCATCATTCTGTACAGACCCAATAATTTCATCGTCGGTAGACGATTCCATAACGACATCATTCTCGTTTGGATAATTCAAAAAATGTTCGATGTCCATCATATTTCTATAGTGTAACTCAGATAATTAACTAGTAGATTTGTACAGTATAATATGTATAGCAGTTATTCATACAAAACTATAGAAATGTACCTAAATGAATAAAAATCCATTTATCAATAAATAAATAAAAAATCTAAGTAAACAAATATTTTTCTTGATTCCAAGAATATTCATTTATTATAGAGGTATAACTGTATATTTTTTTTTCCTTATAAATAAGTATCTAAAAACATTGTTTTTAATACTTTTGATAAATATTTTAAATTTTATTGAAAAAAAGTATTTTTACTTTAACTTAAGTCGAAGAGAGAAATGTATTGTGTTTGTCTAACATGTTTCGGACGGTATATGAACATTTCATAGATATGACAAGAAGCCATTAAACATGTATGGATCTGAAAGCTCATTATAATACACCCATATTTCTCCGATTTGTTTGAAGTAATTGGGGTGAATAGATTACTCCAGGTCTCCAGGTACCGAATCTAAACTTTAAGATGAAAACTAACAGGCCAATACAAAATCCAAAGTGTACCATATCTGGTGTGCAATAAAAATAATAAATAGAAAGGTTGGATTTTAGTTTATTTTGTTGTAAACAAGGCCAAAAATGGAAATTTAATATAGAAGGCCGAAATGTGGCCTGGTTGGGTCAAGGCCCAATAGTGAGAAGTAATACTAGAGACAAAATAAGAATTGAAAGTAGTGGGGTCCCTCCTCCCTCCCTCCCTCCCTCCTTGATTGAGTAAATAGGCCCAAACCAAACAAATATCCTAAAAAGCAGATGATATATTTATTATAGGGAGAATGGGAGATAGATAACAACAACACATGACAAGTAAAATAAAGAGAAATATATAAAGAGAAAAGAAAGAAATAAGAAATAAAAAAGTGATGGGTGGTTTTTGTGTAAAAATGGTCAAAACATAGTAAAAAAAACCCCGTTCTTCTTCTTCTTCTTCCTTTTCAAGTGATGAAATCACATAGAGATGTAAAAGACACAAAAAAAAAAAAGAAAAAAAAAAGTATAACAAGTTTGGCAAGAGAGAGTAAAGTAATGGTAATGGTAATGTATATTTGGCCTATGCTCTATTAAATATCACCAATTTTAATTGGAAAAAGCAGAGAACCGATTCAGCAAGCAAGCACTTTTATTTGTCATTCATGATATGATCAGAATCCAGATCCAGAAGAGCTTGAAGCTGAAGAAGCATCACCTGAAGTAGTAGTAGTAGTAGTAGTAGTAGTAGTAACTACACATTTCATTTCTTGACTATTATTACCTCTCCATAACTTCAATGATGGCAGCAATTTCATGTACTGCATAAATCAATTCATTCATTCATTAATTCAAATTAAATTAAAAAACAAAAGTTAATTAATAATTACCTCTTGATAAAAAGCAGAGATCTCCTCCTGTGTAAGACCTTCATCTTCACCAGGATTTTCATCATTACCATCCCAACCAAGTGTACGTAGAAAAGCTTCTTCTTCTTTATCTGGAAGGTATAGCATTTTATCATCTGAGTTCCTTCTCTTAGTCTCCTCCTCCTCTACCACCACCTCACCACCACTACCACCATTCTGGGTGGTGCTATTCACAACTTGTTCATCAGATGATTTCTCCAATTCAATCTTAGGAGGAGTATTATCTTTGGTGACAGAAGTAGAAGTTTTCTTCCTCATCATATTGAAAAAATCACTACGGCTTTGTGCTTGTGATGATTTCTTCTCTGCTACTAAATTATTATTATTATTCACAGCAGAAGAAGAAACTTTTGGACTGGTTGTTGGAGTTACAGATGGTGGGCCCACTTCACCACTACCATGACCATGACCATTACTCTCCTTAGCATCTCTTACTGGTTTCAATACTAAAAACTTACCAACATGATCTACTGAAGATGAAGATGATGATGGTTTCACTTGTCTATTAACCTGCTTTGTGGGACCCACACTCACCTCACTGTTCCTTACTCCAACTTTTGACTGCTGCTTTGCTTTATCTAAACAAGAATTCCCCACCTGCAAAAAAATATACCTACAATTTCAGACACTTTCATATAAAAAACACAAACGCATACAGTATTATACTCACCATTGGTATTAACTGTCTCGACTGTTTTATAGCTAATTCTTCAAGCCTCTGTGTCTTATCAGCTACCTATATTATTCTTACAATTTTACTACCATACATAACTTGTTTAACAAGGAAACTAATTAATTAATTACCTGTGGAGCAGTACGAGCACGTAAAGGTGCTTGTGATAATGCCTCAGCCATATTCAAACCTGAAGTAACTGCAGAAACTGGACTAGTAGATGAGTTTGAGTTTGAATTTGTCTTTGACAACCCATTAATGGTGATTATAGAAGGAACCTCAGGGACCTCAGCTAAAGCTGAGGTCCATTTCTCACCACTAATACCTAAATTAAGTACAGGAGAAGGAACTCTTGATATACTCGAATGCTTCACTTCACTTCCAAGTGAAGGAAAATCCTTATCAAAATCCTTATTTCTTCTTGGATCCTCTGTTTTTCTCGAAATCATTGATTGAGTACGTCTAAGAATGTTTTTATCTGTTGTTCTGCTACTTAAAATACTATCCAATGGATCAGAATTATCATGTTGATGATGAGTATGAGGATGATCCCATAGACCTAGACCAGATCTTTCCTTGTCTTTTTCACGGTTTCTATCACGATGACTTCTAGTGAAACTACTGTAAGGATGTTTTGCAGAGCCATTATTACTATTTAAACTATTATTACGCAGTGCGGGGGGCCCACCACGTAGGCTATCTTTATCACTAGTCCCTCTAAATGATCTACTTCCTGTTAACCAAACATCTAATATCATAATCTGAGTTAATAAGCAGTAATTAAGAAGATTTTATTTAAGTACCTGGAAATATAGAAGATGATACAAAATGGTGAGGTGAAGAAGTAGTATTGTTGCCTCCACTACCATTTCCTGAGCATCTCAACCATTCAGGAACTAATGAAGGTTCACTTCTTTCCATCACTACTGTACATCATCAGATTACACTCATCTCTCTATTATTTTCTATACACAAATCCTATCAAAACTTTCTACAAATATCACAAAATTCTCCTCACACTAGCTCAATTTTGCATTACCCTACACTTCTTCTATATTCAAATCAGAAAATTCCCAATCCTACACGTTTCCTAGCTCAATTTTCACCTTAAACTAAGACTTGTTCTATATCATAATCATACACACAAAACGAAAATGCAAATGTGTAATTCACACAAATATATCTATCATCACCTATCTCTTCATCTTAAGAGAAACAAAAGACGGATTTCTCAAAGTAAAAACAACCAATAATCTGTTCAAAACATTCTCATTGTGCAAAATTAAATCGCCATGACTCAAAAACCCTTGAATAAGAGCACCGCGGTTTAATAACCTCCACTCAATTAATCAAAACAAAAAAAAAAAGAAACCCTAGACCATAAAGGCCCACGAATTAACACCTAGGGTTTCTATTTCTAGCAATAAACTGATCAATTCATAACCCAGAAGAAGAAAACGATCCCAAAATGAAACCCTAACCGCTTAATAACCGCCAAACTTGATATATACTAATGGATTTTTATATGTGTGTGAGTATTATGTGTGTAAATGTGTGAAGAATAAAATAATATCGATTTGATTATAATTTTTAAAACGGCAACGAGAGGGGAAATGCAACGGTGAAGCGATGGCGGCGATAAAAGATGAAAATGGGGGGAATAGATACAGTCCAGTGTGTGTATATCTATGTCTCTCTCTGTGTGTATTTTCCGAGTGTATGTATTTTCTGTGTGAGTTAGGGCAGATATAGAGAGAAGGGTTGGGGTTGAGAGAGTATGAAAACAAAAACACGTTCAAGGAAAGGAAAATGGGCTTTGGTTTTGGTAAAAGATTGGAAATTATTCACAAATGGTCCTTGAACTATTACCCATTACTCATATTTAGTACATGAATTTTAAAAGTCCCTTAAACTATCTATGAATTAATCATTTTTGTTTCTTGTTAGTCCCTGGTACAAATAATTAATTTAAATTTGTTTTTGTCGTAATACAATCGATATTCGTTAAAGAATTATGATAATTGTTGAAGAAAATATAATAACTGTATTATTAAATGTAGATAATTTAGAAAAAACATTAGTTGTTTTATCAGAAAAAACATTAGTTGTTTTATTCGAATTTGTTATAAGAATTTTGTATTATAAGATAATTCGATACGTGTATTAAAACCAAGCACAATATGTGATATTTATTGTAGTTCTAAGAATTATTTAAGTTTTCGATAGATATTTGTAGCTTCTGTTTTATTTGTTACACTTGCAAGAAAATTTACAAAAATGTATTGTACGTATATTCGTTGAAGGCTATAATAGTCATTTAAAGAAATTATAAAAATCAGTTTAAGATTTCTATATATTCGTATACTTAAATTTATTTAATAACAATGATTGTATGAAGATTTCGATATGCATTTCACTTAGAAGAATCAATATCTGAGTAATGATATCATATCAACCCCTTTTTGGTTCATCATTATATCACCTCCTATGTGGAATTTTTAAACACCAATCAGTATGTTTTTCTTTCCTAATTACTTTTTTTCTCTTTCTTTAATTTAATGTCACATAAGGTAACACATAAATGGTGAAATAAAAGGAGTGACAAACCTCATTACTCTTATAAGATATACCGGGACAGGTCTAGTATTTTATTCCGAGAAGATAAAAGTTAAAACAATGAGTAAGGTTTGCCAGTAGTCTTAGTTTTTTATTTTTTGATAAATTCTAGTTCAGGGAGGTTTAATAATCTAAAATTTAGGTTTGGAGGCTAAAATTCGAGTTAAGAGATAATATCGATTTTTACTAAGACTTTTTACCTAAAAAACAAAAAATCATGCAAAATTCTCACTGCACCCTAAGATCGAGAGTTGCGGCCCCTCTCTCATCCGCCGACCCCTAGTTACGCCCATGGTTATATTCTCAATAGATTCAAATACATCTAAAAGTCATATGAATCGAGTAAATTTTTGAATCTTTATCCTATAAACACACAAAGGTTTGTTGTATTTCTAATCAACAAAAACCATAATAGTCATTCTAAGAAAGTTATAAGACGATATCTATATATCCGTATGTTTCAAAAATATGGTATGTAAGTTTTGATATATATTTAATCTTTCTTTAGTAAGAAAATACATATTTCATTAAATTAAATATATTAATATTACAAAGTCAAAAGACAAATACAGAAAAGAAACAACCATTCATTAAAACAAAAATAATCATGATGAATCTGGTCAAAGATTCAACATCCAACAACAAGAGGGTTGGTCCAAAGACCAAGATAAAGAACACACTTGAGAATATTGAAATGTAGCATATACTACATTTATGACATATAGTGATAAAAGCCATCACGAAACCTCCATCATACCTACCAAGAGCAGTAATTTAAACCTCAAAAGGATAAATTGTAAAAAAATGTGAAACCCCCAACTTATATGTATCCTATCACATGCACCTTGGAATGATGAAGAGGGTAAATAGCATGATATTGTTAGTAAATTCTCATTTATTATTTGAACCTTAATTAATCAATTGGGTTTCTAAATATAGAAAGTCTAAATCTTGCTAGAAAAATTATAGACGTGTGAAAATATGTAACTACACAATTTGTTAGTTTTAAATCAATAAATAAAGTGTTGTGATACTCACATAACACAAGTTTGAGGCATATTTTGGATGGGCATAATATTATAAGTACCAGTCAGATATTCTTATAAAGAAGAAAGCATGTCACTATTGTAGTCAAGTCAGAGTTTTAAGTCATATAACTTATATAATAAGAAAAACTTGTATGATCATACGGTAAAATGAATCACCTTCTCGAGACATGAAATAAGAGTAAAAAGGTCATTGTCAAAGCAAAATAAGATACCAAGATCAAGAACAACCATGGATAAGAAGTATGCAAAATCATAAAGTAGTACCTCACCCTTAAGAGGGTGTTGGTCGAGTCTTGGTCCCCATAAGGGGCTCAAATTTTCAAGCCCTTCCCTTTGTGATGCATGTTCCTTGTGTATTTTCTTTTACATAAGTCTATTACATGATTTATTATTTTATTTGTTTTGTGTGATATTTATTGCATGAATGTGTCCCTTAAAATTTATGTCCATATGATTATTCGTTGCTTCTATAGATTTATGCATGATATGGTCGTAATCTTGCCTTAGACTAACACAGAGGGAATATCAACAATTGATATCAAAGTCATTGTTCATAATTTATATAATATTAGAGCCCCTGAACTTTAGGATACCCTATATTTATGTGTGAAACATGTTTTAAGGTTTTTTGAATAATGTGATATATTTCGTAGTTAAAATCATTTTTATGGGTGTGATTTGGTAAGAAAACGTGATTTTATGTGAGTATATAAATCCTTACGTTTTGAAAATCCATTAATGCTTTCTAGCTATTTTTCAGAATTTTTGGCACGGTGGGTGTCTGAAAATATGATTTTTACCCATAAAATAAAAAAATGAGGATTTTTTCTCCCGAAGTATCAGTAAAGACCCATGGCCTTCGACCACGACAAAAGTAAAGAAAGGCAGTGCCTAAGGAGATACTGTGAGAATGAAAAAATGTGAGAAACCCCTCTCGACAATAGTGGGACATGCTGCAAGCCGACCCTAGTTTAGTGACATGTGGCACGATATTTTGTGGCACCTCAATTGTAACAGGTCCCAATTTTAGCGGGGTTTGCTACTAAACTTCCCATATGCACAAAAAATTGGCAAAAAATAGACAACATATGCAATTTTGGGCAAAATATTTATGCCGCGTTGGATTTTTTGTTGAATTTAATATCCAAATTTATATACTTAAATTTGGCTTCTAACCAAATGTTTAAAACCATAATAGGACCTTTGATTAAACAAATCTCCTCATTTATAATATATTGGTTAGAATAGATTAGAATATTTAGATAAAGGATAATATCCTCAAATGTAAAGTAATCAAGTCTTGCAAAGGATCTTATGATATAGTAAGAGTCTTTGTCGAATACTTCACACGTCTCTCATGGATGACCATCCACTCAAGTAGAATATATTGAACACATTCGTAGAAGTTTTCATGAGAGGGTAGGAGGCTTTTGATAATTATATACCCATCTAAAGGCAACAACATTATGAATAATGGATTGTATTGCTGAAAGACATACTTGAATAAAGGTTGTTATGCTTTAAACCTACAAGGATGACTTTAGAACAAATTTATATGGTCTTTAAAACTTTAACTAAAACAATCTTAGTTGAAAATCTCGTCGAAGCAATTCATCAAAGCATACATGTATCATCTGGTTTAAACATTAGGTTTTAACAAATTGAGCGACACAATATATCAAACAAAATAAATACTATATGCAAATACGTATGGATACAATGATACACAACGATTCATAGCGGTCTAAATCCTAAAGTCGTAGTCTATTACCAAAAGTCTTCGACCCTTAGAATCTTCAAGTATTCCACTACAAATCTGTGTCTTTTGAACATGAGGTGAGATCACAAACCTGTTACAATCACTTCTTAAGTTACAAATCCTTCTCTCGTGTTCTCTTTACACGGAAACCATTTATACTCATAATACACAAATACCTCTCTTTCCTATAACAAAAAAACCTATTCAAACTCTAAAGTAATAGGATAACAACTAGGGTTTTGCGATTGTGATAAACTTCTATAACAATACTCAAATAAGTGGATGAAAAATTAAGCTTGAGTTGTATTGTAAATGATGATTAAACTTGAGATTTGATTGCAAGATAAATCTTCTTAATTATTGGTGATCAATGCTTTGAGCATACTTTCCCTAAAAATGTATTGAACTGTATAAATATGTGTGCACCCCAACTGTCATAATCCACATGACAACTAAAGGATTATATTTTTAAGGACGAGTTGTATACCTTCCCTAGACCCATGATACTATGTGTTCAAAATGTATCTCAAATATCTGAGTTAGGCCATAATAGTCTGTCCTTTATGGTGTGGTACTCCGTGCCCTAACATCCCTTATGAGTCCATGTGATCGCACTGCGGTATTTAGCCCCTCGTGGCACGATATTTGTTGGCATGAGGCCATATTTTGATATATGATTTTATTGACAAACATTGATATTAGATTGTGTTGGCATATAGTGCTCTTTCCATGTTGTTTTATGTGACAAATCATTGTGCGATTAATGTTATACATATACTTATGCTATCTTTCATATCTTACATAAAACCTCATCAAAATTCTTTCGAAAACCTTGATTTTATTTTTCATCTTTGATCATCTATTAATTAAATCTTATCTCCTAATTCTAGAAGATATATATTCTTATATTCTTTTAGACTTTGAGATTAACTTCACTCTTAGTCCAAAATACTTTCTAAACATTCATCTGGTTAAAAGAATCTCATTTTGATAATGATAAGATGAACTTGATTGCACATTCTTGAGACTTTTTTAGTACATATGTTTTTAATCATATCTTTATATACATTGATAATTAGACTTCAAGTTTAACTACAAAGTTGTTGAAAATACTATTATCTACAACTTTGAAGATGATAAGATTTCATTTGAGTATTACAACAAAATTCGTGTGAAAATTACAGAAGCGATTTATCATATGCTGACCAGATGAATCCGGAAACTTGCTTTGAGAAAGCGTCATCCCAAATTTGCAAATCGCAAGTCCGATTTGAACAGACGTTAACACGAGTTCTATATTCATTTTATCATTTTAGACTAGGATACCGATATCAAGTGCAAACTGTCATGCCGGTTCACAAAACATCAACCTGCTATTCTATCTTACAATGACGTTTTTATGCCACTTCAAAATGTAATCGTTCGTTCAAATAGTGCCACGTGGAATATAATTGTTGGAGAGTAAATCTTCAACCCTTTTTAACAGTCATCCCAGCCAAGCAAATCATCATCCCATTTATCAATGGGTCATTGAAGCAAAAGGAGGAAGACACTTGAAGCACAAATTGATCAACATTTTGACTAACAAAATCATTTCACATCACAAAATCAAGCTTGTTGAATTAATTCAAGTATTCAAACCGTCATCCATATTTACTTTACAAGAAGATCAACTCAAGCTTCCATTTATTTGACAAAGGAAAGAATGTAAGAGTGTTCTTGTGTTTATAACAAAAAATTTCTATGAATTGAGTGTTGCATTTTGGCCCAAGATGACAAAGAAAAGAGTGTTCACTAATACATGCATAAATCTAGAATTGCATGTACTAGCAAAGGACGACATAATACATGTACCAATACTTTTTTTTAATGAGATGCTTTACTTAACATGATATTGTTAGTCAAAATGCAAGTTTTGAGATATATTACATCAACCAGGTCAATACTTATGTGGATTGATTGATTATGAGAGAGGCAGAGTTGATGATGTATACAGATCTATGAGACGAAATCATTAAAAGTAATTAACTGGTCCGCATAAGAATTATCTTAAACAACCACATAGAAGATGAGTAGATTTTTTCCGATGACCATTACTAAAAAAAAATTGTAAGAATCATTCAAAGTTTCCCCTTGAACATCTATATCTTACCCCCGGTAAAGATGATCATTACAGTAGAGCTTTAAATTTATAGTATGGCAAGAGCAAGACCTTGCTTTATTCAAACGAAACATAAAAACAAAGACATTGCAGATATTAATCAGGGTGTAAGTAAAAGATAACCAAATATGTAAATCATTAGAAAGAAATAAGAAACAGGATTTAGCAATAAATGTTTCACATAATCAATATACATCTAAAGCAGACTTTTCTTCTTCTTCATCACTTTGCACACCTTACATTTACAAAAGCCAATCATATAAATTACTTCACTAGGCTTATTCAGAATGTGATGTCCAATACATTAGCCCACTGCAAATAAAAGATACGGAATTATTTAGGGGGTAATTAAGCATTATGCATTAGTTAAGGGGTGTTTTAGCAATTACCTGATTAATACAAACACGCATTGCAAAACACCAGCAACTCCAGTCCAAGCTGATGGACCAGATTCCACAAGTGAATCTTGTATTAATAATCCAACTGAAGCTGCTAAAGAGACAAATGATACAACATATGCTATAAATAGCCAAAGCTTCAACCTGAAATTTTCACACATTCATACACTTTATTCCTATATAATTGAAGAGATCACAAAACCCAAAGCTATCAGAGCCATAACTGAACCAATTAGTAAAATTAGGACCTAATTGCAATAGTGATCAAACAAATAGGTATAATTAACTTCTCGAAAGCTTCTAATTTATTATATAATCATTTTAACTAAATTAATTTACAATTATCACGATCTTTGCTAATTCACATAATTATACACATATATAAATATAGAGAGAGAATTAAACCTCCATTCGCCATCGTCGTAAGGAGAGTAATCAATATCCTCTTTCCTAACGCAATTAAACATCAAAGCAGCTAAAGAAGCAAAAATACCTACAAAAATATTTAATTTATTTTTAGAAAAAACTGAAAAATCAATAATTTATATATGATTTAGCGGTAGGGTTACCAGGAAGGTAGTGAACGAAAGGGACATTAATTGAACTGCAAACGACGGCATCGACCCAAAACCACCAGCCAGCACCGAAGACTGCGCCGCTGACACCAGGTCCGAAGATGGCCCACAACTCAGCCAAGTCCATTTTCTTATCTTTATATATTTATTTAACTAGTCCCTCGACTATTTTTCTTCTTCGGTTTTGAGTTGTGGAAAGAGAGAAAGGTAGAGAGATATGTGCTTATACTTATTCCCGATGTGTTGTTTCGAATAAAATATAATAATTTTAATTTTAAAAAAATAATTTTTTGTAAAACCTTTTCCCTCAAGACTAGAGACGGTTCCCTAAGCAAGATGGGAATTATAATACGTGTAATTTAATAATGGATATTGTAAATTTTTATTTGTTTGTGAGGGTTTATAGGGTTTTTATGTTGTTGATTTGGAAGATATGATAGAAATGCCTTAGACTTGTTACATTTGGCTAGGAATAAATATTGATGGATTTTTCCGTGATAAAAAAAGTAAAAATTTATTGGATTTCGTAAAATATGTAACGCCTTGTGCAGTTGATCCGGAATATGACATAATTATTTTCGTTACATTATAGACCATGAACAATTATTGGTGAACTTTTATGTAATAAAATAGAATATAACTTTTATTTGGTTTTGTATATTCTTATGCAATTGATTTGAGAAATATGACATAATTAACACCCTTTATATTATGGGTTTAACTTAGTTCATACGTGTCATATTACCATGTTTTATGTTAAAATTTAATTTTCGTATTTTCGTAATTGACATTACATATTGAACATTTCTCGAGATATTCATTCTCCTTGTAATATAGAGCACATCATTCAAGCAAACATCGATTGTACTATACCATATACCTATACTTTTCAACTTCTTATTGCATTTCTCGTAAGACTCAGGCAAATTATGAGTTTGGCAAACAACAACCCAACATTTCCGAGAGTTCGGTGAATGATGTGTTAGCCGACTATTTTTTTTACCTTTATGTGCATTAGCTTGGCAATGAAATCCAAATAACTTATTACTTTAGATACAAGGTATAATTCGATATCCAATTCCTCGAACAAAGTTTTAAAACTGCCACGACTTGTATGATTCTCGTCTCATCTCGATGTTATCTGAATGACCACCAACATCGTAAGTGAGTCTCAAATCGTCATACACATTCATCATTTCATCTTCTACAATTTGGGTAGACATTTCTTACGGAACTTCTAATTTTTCACCGTGTTTTGTCCAAACATCATGCATGGACAAAAACTCATAATTTAGAAGGTGCGCCATAACCGTTTGGATGGGAAATTGACAATTATTCGAACAATGATTACACGGGCAAAACGATAAACCGTTAAAACCATCTTAATTTTCAACAAAATCAATAAATTCTTCCAAACCATTAATATATTTCTCCGTAACATAACGGTCAGATTTGATCCAACTCCTATCAATACTCGAAACCATCGTCTATTCACAATTTGATATAACTAAACAACCACAACAGTATAAAACATAAAAAATAAATGTTCATATGTAAATTTTATACCATACAAATCAAATATACAATCTTAAAACAAGTTTCTATCAACCTAATCATATCATATCCCATATAATACACAATCTTGATGAATTTATTTTTTTTAAATGTGAATTTTAGAAAAATACCTAATCTAAAAAATTTAGGTGGAGAAATTAAAAACTAAGTAAACCCTACGTGGAAGATGGTCACGGAAATAGCGTAAGATCAAGTGGTGGAGAAGCAATTGATGAATATTAGAACAAAAATTAGTTAAGGTTTTGAAAAAATTATTTGGGTTTGATTTTCGTTTTTAAAAATCTACCACACTGCATTAAATACATCCTCGTCATTAGCGGCTACATAAAGTACTCGATAATGATAGGAATGTAATCATTATTACTCATTAACCACGACGACAAAAATAGTCGCCAATAAAACTGGTAAACAGACTACATTTTACGAGAATAAAAAAAATCAATATGTGATTAATAACTATAGCAACTACTTGTATAGTATTTGCGATTACATCACGTAGTCCCTAATAACAAATAAAATGCACGACTACTTTTGTAGTTACGTAGTCTCTAATAACAAATTAAATGCACGACTACTTTTGTAGTTAGCGATAATGTTTAATCGCTAAAGATTAGTTACTAACGACGAGTCAAATGTAGTCGCTAACCAATTGGTCGCTAATGAAACGCGCTATAATGTGTGTTCTAGATAAAAAAAAAAATTATTAAATGAGAATAGATAAATCGGAATAGATAAACTTGAAGAATAATACAGTATAGAGATTCATCAATAGCTTTTAAATTGTGGAGATAAATAAATCACATATCAAAGTACCTAAAACCATTGTGAACTCCACATAAAGGTACTAGTAAAGATCTCCTCATGCGAAAATCAGGTTATATGATCAAACAATATCTCCAATTCATCATTCAGATAAAATTTAATATATATTATACTAATTCAATCTCCTTATATCATGGAGCATAACTCAACAAGTAGAAAGAATATGTGAACTCTGAAAACATTTGTTCAACAAACATAACGATAAGTAATATATTGGCCAGCAGTCTCACTTGGTCGGATAATCTCAACAACATGGCCTGCCTTTAACCCAAAATATCTAGCAACAGGGTCATTTGTTTGCATTCTAGGTAACTGAGTTTCTTTAACAGTGTATCTCTCAAGTAAAGCTTTCTTTTCTTCTTTAGTAATTACTCTATGCTTTGGTACAAGAATGTGTTCCGTTACATTTACTAATAACTCTCCCTCTAAGAATACCTCCATTCTCATTATAGCAGCTGCAGTAGCTATGTAAGCCTTGGAAAAATGAGTCAAAGCTTGTTGGACCACTAAAATTCCTCGGAATACCTTCTCTAATTTCATCTTCTCCATGTACTTTTTCACTACTTGAACACCAAGCTTTTGTTCCGGAGGAAAAAACACAAATATCTACCAAACAATAACCAAAAAGTTACAAAAATATCATTAGTTCAACCTCCAAAATATATTTGTCTATTTTGCATATTAGCCCCTGCAAGTAAATCGAAACCAGTGATAGATCGGGGGCATAGGGGCAATGATGCAATTCTTTTTGTTAATTAAACTATAGGTACCTATAATGTGCAAAAAATTCACTATAGGTCTCTATATTATGCAAAAAATTGCACCTATACAAATTTATATAAATTGAAAAATCAAGGTGATACCCGAACCCTAGGTTAATCTAATTTATCTTTTTTCACTTTTAATTTTTACAAAATTCTGTTATTCACCCAGCTAATAATACTGGTCACATATAGCAAATTAAAACGCATAAGAATAAAGAGTAATTAATTGAAAAAGAAAAAAAAAAACCTTGTCAGAATCATCATTAGGCTTGGAGCTTAAAAGAACAAGGTCATCTCTTTTCATCTCGTTTCCGTACTTGTGAATGAAGTTAGACCTGGAGCTAGCTATCTCGGAATCGTCGACTAAGTAACCTCTGTCTCTTAACATCTGCATAGCTGTTTTTCTTATTCTGTATAACCTCGTTATTTCCTCGTCGGACATCATCTTGGAGAGGGAGAGAAAGATTTTGGAGGGTTTAAGAGCAGAGCCCGTTTTACCGATTCTGCTATTAAAATATTAATTACACAATTTTTACTAGGTCTGAAAGAAAAAAGACAAATAAAAAATAAATAAGTTCATTTTGCATTTAAAATCAAACAAACTTTCTTTTTTTAATTGAACCTGCCTTTTTAAAAAAAAATACATATTACCTAAGGGGAAGGTACATAATTTGAATCCCCTCTCTAATAGGTATAAAAACGAGAGTACAATATTCGAACCTCTCCCTGAACATGGATAACCTAGTTCTAATTTACCTGAGAATATACATGGAGAGACGTGTATATCCCCGTGGGATTAGTCATGGTGTGCGTGAGCTGGCCCAGACCACACAAGTACCAAAAATAAATTACATATTTTAATTTTATAAGATCTTATATTTTTAAAATATGACCAATCCTAACCAGATTGGATTAGCTCACTGGTCAGGTCCTTGGTCATCCAATCTAGTGATGCAGGTTCGAACCGTGTCAATGACTCTGAGTCCAAAGCGGCTCTCCTGTGTAAAAGAAAAATATATGACATTAGATAGTTAAAATGTTTTTTCTCCTACTCTTTCTTCCATTCTCCGTTTTTCCTCTTCCCTTTGTCCCTCCATTTTCATCTCAGAATGGAAACAAAAAATCATCTGAACAAAGATCAAGAAGCTTACAAAGAAATTAAACAAGATAAACTGATTTTAAACTAGTACACAACTCGGTGTACGCAACACTTGAAGAGTCAAAACTCTTAGTAAAAATCATTAGCAACAAAACTATTAGTGTCAACTTCTTACGAAACACCATCAACAAATCTTGGGTTTGAAAGATTCTGTTACCACTGAAAAATATGGCTTTAATTCTTGCTTGATTACTTGTTCTAACAAAGGAGATTACAATTTGATTCTCAAAAAACAACCATAGAACTTAGTTGGTAAACACGTGTTAGTGAAGGAATGGAACCCAACTGATGAGAATAACAAAGTTGAGCAAGTAAATACACTCTTTTGGATACAAACTCATGGAATACTTATGGAATTTCATCTCAGAAGATAATGCCAGAGCCATTGCTAGCAGATATGGTAAAGTCTCTGAATTCAACTTCCCCCTATCGAGTCCTCTAAAGAGATTGACTACATTAGATCCAAGGTTGAGTTGGATATAAATCAACCTCTCATTGTAGTTTATGCATTTAACATCAATCAAACACATAGCCTTACATGTATAAATAAATATGAAAGATTAGGGGAATTCTGATTTGCTTGTGTCTTATTAGATCACACTGAAGATGAATGTAATAACAATATAAAGCTTAAAAGACACCTTGGTAAGTGGGTGTACGGAGTTGAACAAAGTTTGTGAAATCCTTATCGGTACCGGAACCCTTTGATTTCATGGTGATGGAAAAAATGGTCTCAACCAACAAATGATTCGGAACAGAAAAAACGAGTCACGGTTCTTGACTCGGTGAGAGAAAAGAGTACACGACCAGGTATTAATGAGAAGGACAAAAATAGAGAAGAAAACAAAATAGTAATACACAAAAAGGAGGATGACGGTACAATGGTAATGAGAGAGATAATGGATTTTCTATTTGTAATTCTAATTTTATCTTTTAAATATTAAATAAATAATAAATTTTAAAATAAAAAAAGTATACACCCAGACACGTTGGAAAATTTCAGAACAGAAAATCTGTTTGAAAGAAAAAGAAAATTTATTTGAAAGAAAAAAAACAATAAAACATGATAAAACCTAAAACCCATCTCTTCACTGCGCATTGGGAAAAACATTCCTTCATACCAACTGTTCGAAAAAAAACAATGAAACATAATAAAACATAAAACCCATCTTTTCATCCTAGCATTGAAAAAAAGCAAAAAAAAAAAATTCCTTTTCACACACACTGTTTACAAAAAATCAATGAAACATGATATAACTTAAAACCCATATCTTCACTCTTATATATTAAGAAAAAAACAAAAAGAATTTTCTTCATACTCACGCCAATAATTTTATAAATTCCTAATTCCAATCCATTTATAAAAACATGACCATGAACGATTAGATATCAGAATAACTAAAAATAATTTATAATTTTTTTTAACTCAGTCGTTATTTTGGTCGGAATTCATAAAATCTGCTTCTGCCAAAAGATTTGTAGAGAACTTTTTTATTTATACTTAAATCTTAAACTCTTATAAAGTCCAATGACTTGAAAAGTCTAATAACTTTTGAATATCTCAAAATTCTAATGAATCTAAAAAAATTCTGATTGAATACATCTAAATTTTAAAAGAGTTTTTAAAATTTCAATTGAATATCTCAAGATTTTAATGGACTTTTGAAAATCCGAATTGAATACTCTAAACTTTTAGAATCCAAAAAAAATTAATACACTCATAGTTGAATAGTAGATAGTTTTTGTAATGGTTTGTTTCCAAAAAATGAAATTTTTACTAAAAAAAAAGATAAAAAGAAAATTCGAGAACCTTATCGACAATTTTGGCATTTGACCAATAATACAAGGACTACATGAATATTTCACAAAACTTAAAAACTGCAGAGTAACATCGATAAAGTAGAAATTGAAGAAATGGGTTCGATAGAGACGGACAACGGAGCCACCAACGGACTCCACACTTCCAACGGTGAAGCACATCCACACACGGCGGAGAATTACATATCCAAAAGAAGGTTATCCAACATGCTCCCTCTAGAAGTAGGCACTCGTGTGTTGTGCCGTTGGAGAGACGGCAAATTCCACCCCGTCAAGGTCATCGAACGCCGTCGAGTTCCGTACGGTGGTTTCAACGACTATGAATATTACGTTCACTATACCGAATGTAAGATTATTTTTCTCATTTCCGTTTTAGGTACTTAGGGTTACGGTTTAATTATATTTATTTTTTCGATTAATATCATTTATAAATGTTAATTTATAATAATTTACAGTGAAATTAACTTGTCATCACTTAATCAGATACTGAAATTATGTTTAATTTAGTTAATCTATTTGTATTTGAAGTATATTTTCGCTAGGTACCTGTGGTTATATGCAATAGCAATTCTACCCCTTCACAAAGCAATATTTTCTAGGTTTTGGAATAACACAGTTTTGTTTGCTAATTATTTGAATAACATGTGTATATTTGCTATTTAATTTGTTTGATAACTTTTGTTTCGTATTGAACAGTTAATAGAAGACTCGATGAATGGATAAAACTTGAACAACTTGATCTTGATTCAGTAGAAACTGTTGTAGATGAGAAAGTTGAGGATAAGGTAAAAGTTACATTACTTCACTTATCACACTATTTTACAATTTTTACCACATGATAAATTTTCAGGTAACAAGTTTGAAAATGACGCGCCATCAAAAACGCAAGATTGACGAAACACACGTAGAGGTAGAAATTAATTTATATTAATAAAATCTTGGATGGGTTAAATAAATAAATAAAAATGAAATTATAAATTATAGCAGGGTCATGAAGAACTAGATGCTGCTAGTTTAAGAGAACATGAAGAATTCACTAAAGTGAAAAATATCGCAACTATTGAACTCGGAAGATATGAAATCGAGACATGGTATTTTTCACCATTTCCACCTGAGTATAATGAATGTTCAAAGCTTTTCTTCTGTGAGTTTTGTCTTAATTTCATGAAACGTAAAGAACAACTTCAAAGGCATATGGTAAGCTTAATTTTTTATCTTAATCTTAATCTTAATCTTAAAGAATGTTTTGTTAAAGAAAAATTGTTTTAAATGTGTAGAAAAAATGTGATTTGAAACATCCACCTGGTGATGAGATATATAGATGTGGGACCTTATCTATGTTTGAAATTGATGGGAAGAAAAATAAGGTTTATGGACAAAACCTTTGTTATTTGGCAAAACTATTTCTTGATCATAAGACACTTTACTATGATGTTGATTTGTTTTTATTCTATGTATTGTGTGAATGTGATGATCGTGGATGTCACATGGTTGGCTATTTTTCCAAGGTAAATTGTTATTCTATTATTTTTATTTATTTATGAATCATTTCGTTATTTTTTATATAATTAATGTTGTAGGAAAAACAATCTGAAGAGTCGTATAATTTAGCGTGTATTTTGACTCTTCCTCCTTATCAAAGAAAAGGCTATGGCAAATTCTTAATTGCATTTTGTAAGTGTATGAGCTTTTTTAACTTTTTGATTATTTTATAAAAATAATGATTTAAATTTAAATGTAAAATAGCGTATGAGCTTTCAAAGAAAGAAAGTAAAGTTGGGACACCAGAAAGGCCTTTATCTGATTTAGGATTACTAAGCTATCGTGGTTACTGGACAAGGGTATTATTGGATATATTAAAGAAGCATAAGGGGAATATTTCTATCAAGGTATGGTTTGTTATTTAAGGGATGTGATTAGTGGAATTAATAATAATGTTTTATATTTTTTAAAATTAGGAATTAAGTGATATGACAGCTATAAAAGCAGAGGATATATTGACAACATTACAGAGTTTGGAGTTAATACAATATAGAAAAGGGCAACATGTAATTTGTGCAGATCCAAAGGTGTTGGATCGTCATTTAAAAGCAGCTGGACGTGGTGGTCTTGATGTTGATGTTACTAAATTGATTTGGACTCCTTACAAAGACCAAAATTAAACTCCCTAAAATCTTTTATGTTTCTTTTATTTTCGCAACTTACTTATTATGTATATATAATATAAATCACTAGGATGTTTCAACTATTTCTTCTGGGTAAAACAAATATCTGTACCTTGGCACAATTATAAGTGCCACATCAGCACTTTTGTGTGGGCAATTGTACTTTCTTTTAAATATTTTTTGAGTACAGCTTTAATTTTTGCATAGAGAAATTGTTTGAATTCTAATTTATATTGGAATTTTTTATTTTAAATGAACGAGTTCTTGACATTCTTCATTCATTCCTCCAAGGCATTTAAGTTTCTGTAAATAAACCACAATAATAATTGTGGTATGTATAAAGTTGAATAATTTGGCTATTTGCTGTTCATAGTTTTGGGTCACATGCTAAAATCAATAAACAATCCTTACATAATATTAGAGTCAATCCGTTAAACTTGGAACAATATATATAAGATTAGTATAGTCCTGTCCACGGAAGACAAGAAGGATACCATCTATGAATGTCAAAGTGGAATTTGGGGGGTGTGGGGTGTGTGTGGTGTTGAAATAGGTTAGCACAAGGCCGAAGTTGGACATATAGGTTACTCCCTTTTTAAGGGTGGAAGATGTATCAAGGCTCTGTTCAGTTGAGCTAATCCAAATGGTTCGTGTAAGTTACACTTCTTAATTAATTGGTGGTAGTCGGAATGAATTTAGTTAGGGAAATGGTGAAAATGATATGTATGGTTGTTCATACTTTTATGGACAAACGTCTCGAGTTTATCATTGCAACAAATGACCTCGCCAATTAATATCATTAGCGAGTAGCATTTTTTTTTTTGGAAATAAGAAACTAAAAAGTAAAAGCACTCTCGCGTTAATCTCATTTTCTGCGATGTCTTTGATATCCTCACTATTGAGTATTACTCGCGAGGATTATTTTTTCATTGACGAAGACAAATGTCCTCGCCGGTAAATTACGAGTATATAGATGCCAAACGGCAAACCATCATTAATGGTGTATTTTTCCCAAAATTAAAACCCCACTCTTTAAATGCTTTTTTTAAACCGCTACTTGTGCTCTGCTCATTCATTAAAAAAAATTCAACAACATCATACACTCATACACTTTCAATCCAAAAACTACATCAAATTCTTCAAACGGGGTATTTTCAAAAATTCAAACTTCATTTTCTTTTAAACTAAATAGTTGTTTTAGTATGCTTTGATTATATGAATGTAATGTGTATTATTGTGTGTTTTTAAGGGTTATAATGTATAGTTTGGATATAATTGTTGTTTTTAAAATTTGTTTAGTAATTTTTATTTGGTTATAATTAAATGTTTATCTCAATTTAGATGATATATCTAGTTACTGACAATACTTGGATTAAATCAAACAATTTCGTTATGCAGAATTATTTATTGGGTGTGAGGGATTTTATTAATTTTGCGAAAGAACACATGGATATTCGGGTTTCATCTTTTCTCTGTATAATAATTGTTTCAATAGTCAAAATTTTCGCATTAACGATCTTAAAGCGGATTTTTTTATATAAAAGTTTTTGTCAACATATAAGGTTTGGATGAAATACGGTAAAAAAGAAGAAGTATTACTCGTGAGGACATGTTCCTCACGAGTTTGTAATATATTAGCAAGGATATAAATCCTCGCGAATGACTAGAATTCCGTCAATAGTGTCATCAACCTATAAACGTGGACTCCTCAAAAGTCCTCGTGACCTAGGGTCTTTAACGAGGACATACTAGTGAGGAAACAGTGGCGAAAACATATCCTCGCGTGGGTAAGTAAACGTTGTCATCTGCGAGAACAAGTCTCCTCGCAAGTGACCGTTATTGTAGCATATAGATCTTATTGGTTTTATTATGGAAATTTATGATTTAATTAATTCTGATATTCATATATATAAATCATAACTTTGAGCAGTATTTTACTGCTCTCCAATTTAAGTTTTTTTTGCCAAAGAAAGAAACAAAGGAATGAAAGAAAACCAAAATCAGTTAACAAACATTACACCACAAAGAATGATCGATCTTTATAATTACTTGTATATTAACTATATACAGAACGACGAGCCATACGTTAACTTGCAGCTAGGTCAGTCATACCAATAAATCTTTCATGCAGTGCCAGTGGTGGGTGGTGTGGTGGTGGTGGTGGTGATGGTGGTGGTGGCGGAGACGCTGAAGCCTATTCCATGACGGGTGGTTGGAAAACGGGTGAAAAGAAAGCTACCGAGAGCACCAATCCCAACAGGAAGAATTGCAAGAAGCTGTTGAGTGGTCGGAGAAGGATCCGGGAAGATGCATTTGACAACAGTCTGATTGAAAAGCGCAATAGCACCAAACACCAAGCACGACATGATTGCATGCAAAAAGTCAACGGGTTTCAACTTGAATCTTTCTGCCATTTCTGGTGGTATTGACCCTTGTGCTGTTCCATCAATAATCCACAACCCGTTTAATGTTGCGAATCCATGAAAACAAGTACCTGCATGTTGAAACAATTAGAGGAAAAGGAAAATACTGATCTGAATGATTCTTATTAATAGATCGAATCTGGCCATGAAGAAACAATATTAAATAAACATTACCATTTTCGTCTCTCCAACTATCCGTAAAGCTTTGTATAAAACAGGATATTTCACAAAAAATCAAGAGTCCTAAGGTTAAGAATCGACTTATTTCATTACAAGATGATTCACCAGCAGGGATTGTTGAGAATACTGGTAAGAGAAGTTGAAAAAGAATAACCGTACAAGTTGGTAATAATTTGGATAGATTAGTTATACTTTCAAATGTTTGAGTAATTACAAGTTGTAATGTTGATTTCTGAATTTCAGGTACAGATGAATAATTTGCTAGAAGAGGAGCTCCTTCAGCCATTATATGACTTTACAACCTTAATTATGTTTTATTTACCAGGTTTGTATGGTTGAACAAAGATTTGTTTATATATATTAAGCAATTACATTACACGATAGGTATAAGCATGTGGAAATAGTCCCTTAAGTTTTTAAAATATAATAAAACTATTCCCTTAAGTTATGCACTGAATCAAGTGTGTATTTAATTGTGAATTTAGAATGTTTCTATTTTTTTTTTTTTTGGACGATAGAATGTTTCTATTAATCTACTCTAAAATAAATTAAGGTATCTTAATACAATTTTGTCAAAAATATGAGGGTTGACCCACATAATGAGATCTTTGACGTTAAGTGTTTAGAAATAAGTATTTAAGCCCTTAAACGTTCTTGGTAAGTGATTGATTGTTTGACTAAAAAAATGTATTAGAATATATACAATATTTCATAGCAGTTTTTTAACACCAACATTATTAACAACTATATTATGTCATCGTTAGTGATTCCTCTATAGGAGCGACAGAAGTCTGTCGTCCCTATTGGTGGTAAAAAAAAAATTAAAATATAATATTAGCTAAAACTTATTGTTATCATGAATGATATATTACTAATGATGAATTCAGTAGGGTCAAGATATGGACCATGCTAGTGTTACCCCCTCTCGTTGATATTTTATTGGAGTCATGCATCTTTCTTGTTCAGTCAAATTAGCCTTTAGAAGATCAACGTCCCACCTACTTTTTTGAATCTATGTCTGTCACTATTGGGGCATTGTTCGATTTCGTGTTGTTCCGGGATTGTGGTGCTACTTAAGAAGCATCCTTGGCGTGGCTCAGTTTCGGTTGAAGTTGTTTTTTTCTCTTGTAGTATGTAACTTTTCGGACTTGATTCTTCGTATGTTGTTTATACTTGTTGTTCTAAGTAATATAATGGTTACTATGTCGTAAAAAACCTATAAACTAATAAACAACTAAAAAAGAGAAAAGTTTTCAGTAACTTGGTTTGTGAATGGTGCGAAAATAGAGACGAGTTAATTGAACATTTGTTTCTTAAATATCTATTGAGGTGTGGGCTTTATTAGTTAGATCAAGATCGATCGATAGTATAGAAGGTCAATTAAGGAATAAATTCTCAATAAAATTCAAAGTTACAACAACAACAGATTGGATGGGAGAATTATCGACGCTTTCATTTTGTGTATAATCTGGTTCATTTAGAAGGCAAGGATGCAAAATTTTCATGAAAAAAGAAAAGTCTTATGTAAAAAAAATTAATAACAAGAAAAACACGATTATAAAGGACTTGCATAGAGATACCATTGGTGGGCTTTCACAAGATAAGGAGGTGGTCAAGGCTCTTAAGGAAGTGGATCGCAATGAATTTATCTTTATCCAAGATACTTCATAGATTATTTAGCATAATGTTGTTTCTTATACCAAGAAATATGAAGAGTCAGAAATTGCATCCCTGGCTATTATTAAGGAGGAATAAATTACTCATAAAATTATGAAGAGAGGTAGATTCAAATCTTGTAACGAATACAACGTTCGGGCCCTTATATTGATTATGAGATATGTGGCCGGTCTTTGCAATCAGAGTAGTACTCGGACATGTTGAATTTGTTCAAGACATTCAAAAAATACAGGAAATTAATTGAAAACCAGTCAATTGTAGACGAAATTTGAAAACGAAAGAATAAAATTTCAGAACTGATATAGCTCACATCAGAAGGAAATTCAACAGCTTTGTGGATACACTGCCTAAGTGTGTGAGGGAAAATGTCGACATTTCTTGTTGAAAGTTTATATCAATTATGGAAAAATTTACATATCTTTGTAACCTGTGTAGACATAGGGGAATATGTTGATTTTGTATGTTTGTTTTTGGATCACGTTTTTTGTATGATCTCTTGTATTCATTTTAATGAAAAAAAAATCAACCGTCCGAGATAAAAGTCTTAATCAAACCACAATGGACTATCAAGCTAATAATGTTGTCAACTACTTATGATTCCATGCAATTTGGATCAGTATAACAATTGAAATGAGACCGATCTAGGGTCACGACGACCCCTTGAGTTATAATTTGTATTGATTAGATACATGAGGAAAAAAACAATCTGAGGCAAAAAATTTGACAACTTTATAATCTAAGGCCTAACTACAATAACCTACTATATAAGGCCAATTTCTAATTTTCTGGTTGCATTTTTTACTTTTATACCCTTTACTTGGGCTGAAAAAATTATCCTTCCCCTTTTCTCGGTGGGTACAGACACACAAAGAACATTATCACCCATGTTCGAAAAAACACCATGATGGGTACGCACCCGTGTCGTTTTTTACCACTTTTATTAATTCGTTTATTACATTTTATTAAGTCATTATTCGTAATTGTCCATTTAAAAGTCCATATGGGTACAGACCCATCTCGGCCATTAGCTCGATGGGTACTGACCCATCGACCGCCCAATAACATCACCACTCAAAATTGTAATGGGTTGCACCCATTAATGAACAAAAATAAAAAATAAAATATTCACATCCCAAACTGATCAAACAACATCCTTCACACTCACATTATTGGATCATGGGCCTAAAACAAAACTTGACACTTGACTCGACGGATCTGGAAAAAAAATTGTCCAACATAGAAAAGATGGTCCAGATCGGGATTGGTATATAATGGGCTTGAAGGGCAGCGATTTTCTTGTCAAGCAGCGCGGCTTGGTTCGAAGGTGATACGGTGGAGACTGGTCAGATATAGGATAAGTGAGAGATGGTGGATTATGAGGCTGCACCATCGTGCCTTATGGGGTTATACTACTGTCCCAAATGGGGTTGTACCACCGTTGGGTTTTCCTGCAAAGTAATGACCCAAAAAACAATGAAACACTTTATAATGGTGGAGAACGGTTTTATTGTGCACCTGATCAACGAATGGTGAATGAGAGCGGCGAGAGGAAGTTTCCTAGTCAGGCTTTCGTGCGTAGGAGAGCGACGAGATGAATGTGAGGCATGTATATCAGATCCAGTTGTTTTATTTTGGAGAATGGGCCATGATAATGGCGGCGGTGTTGGATGGCGATGGTGATACCCATGAAGATGGTGGTGCTGAAGGTCGCGTCGGTTTTTGTGCAGATGGTGTGAAGGCGACGTCAATCTGGTGTGAAGATGGTGATGGTGAGCAGATGGATCTGGTGAGAAGATGGTGTGAAGGTGGCGTCGGTGCTTGTGCAGAGAAGTGGGGTCGGTTATTGTGCAGATAAGTGTTAATTTTCTTGTTCAGAGAGGGATGGTGATGGTGGGAGGGAAGGTGACACCGGAATGATGGGAGGGAAGGTGAGACATGTGTGAAGGTGACACCGGAGGGGGTGGGAGTCTGGTGCAGGAGAGCGGCGATGGTGGGTTTGTTTTGTTGGTACGGTTATTAGAGAGAAAAGAGGGACGAGAGAGAGAGAGAGAGAGAGACGAAGAGAGTTTGATAGAGAGGGTTGTGTTTTAGGATCCGTAACCCTAATAGGGTGTGTGTTTTAGAATTAGGTTGTTCAGTGTAATAAGATGGGGGAGAAAGGGTTGTTTGGGCTTTTTCCCCTTTTTAGTTGGGTTTTAGTAGCTTAGTTAATAAGAGGCTTTTATTTATAAATGGGAATGGTTAAAGACCTTAAAAACTCATTCCCTCTAAATACATTGACAAGTGACAAAGTTATGGGTTAATCAGAGTCACGACCCCTTGAGTTTTGAAAAAAGAAAAGATAATCCCAAATTTATTTTTCAAACAACTTGATGATTTCTCCAAAAAATTAAAAACGTTTCAAATACTTTTTACTTTTCTTTTTTCAGGTTTTTCAGTTTTTTTTTTGAAAAATCTCGAAATCAACTTGTTTCCATTGTTTAGAGCCTATATTGCAATGATTGTTAAAAATATAGGATTGGTTTTGTATAATATAAAAATCTACAATAATCAAGTTAGTAATATAAATTATTTTACTTAGCATCAAAACTAAAAAAAGGATCGAGCACAGTTACCGGTAAGGTCTTTAAAAATTACCAAAATGATCGCTAGAGAGCTTTTCACGACCACACATTTGCACTGCTGACCACCACTTTTAGAGACCGCCTGGTGGACGTTAAAGACTTATCATTCGACGATTACCTGGTGATCGAAAAAATATTCTTGAAGTAGCGATCAATTGGTGATCTTTACCATTTGATAATCGATAAAAATTTCTTGAATAAGCGACCACTTGTTGAACTTTACCGAATAACAGGTGGTCACTAAAGATGGACCTAAATTAACGACCAGTAGGTGTTCTTTAACTAATAACACGTGATTGCTAAAGATTTTTTTATATAGCAACCACCATTGCTTTTTTTTAGAAAATATTACACAAATAGATCACATACCGAATTAAGTAGTCACAAAGATAGATTACAAACCAAAATTATTCGTCGCATAAATAAATTACATTACAAAAATAGAAGGATTAATAGTCGGATGAAAATATATTACATAACAAAATTAAATAGTCGATTACAAAACAAATAAAATAAAGTCGTGTTGATACAAACTGATCCAGTATTAAATCCTATGGGGAGGGTTCGATCAAAGGAATGGGTCTCATTAGTATCAACCTCATCTCTAAGTGATCGGCTTGTAGACGTCCGTCATGTAAATCAATTGCTCGGCTGACGTGTCGGCTGCGGTGGAGCAGTGAGGAAGATATTTAACGATGACATATGTTACGTCTGGCCTAACTAATTGATATGCTCAACCGTCTGCATAAAACTCGGGATTGAAGAACAATTTAAATGGTGCGTCTATAGTATTTCCAGTGGAATCCTGATTTATTCGTACTGATCGAAAGGAATATTCATACATGTACTCGATTACCTTTGTCTAGTCACTGAGCATCCATCTCGCACAACTTAAGATCCTAAGCCTGGCTCTAACTTGGCGCGTCTAGTCCAACTCCCAGGTTCCAATCCCTTTGTTTGGGGTTCATATGGTCCTTTGCAACCTCGATCACCGCCCGCATCTAATCTTGCCGTGTCAATGATACGGACGTTGTGGCAAGAGACCCTGAATCATCCACTTGAGACTCACCCGAAGAATCGAACCTAGCCCTCAAGTCCACCTGTTACATAAAGTCGATTTGATATAAATTGAAAACAATGTTTATTGAACTATAAGTTAATTCAATCTTACATCACACTCGCGGAAGCGCTCATCCCTTTAATCTTGTGACTTTTTCAACCCGATTTTTGTTATAATATTTCAGTTTCTAGGATTTCTTATTCTTATCCTAGTTGAGGGTGTAGGTGATGGAGAGTCATCTTCCCATGTCATCGAGAAAAATTGGTCGGATCCTCCATAAGTTCCTCTAAAACAACAAACCACAATGTAAAAAGATTAATACTTATTTTGCAAATTTAACAATGAAAAATACGAGAAACATTACCTCCATCATTTGGTGACCGGTGTGCGATACGGTAGCCGAGACATAACAATTTTTGGACCACTCTTATCTCTATTTTTCTTTCTTGCAACCGATCTAGTCTGTTCAAAATAAATTTATTAACATCTACTTAAAGTACCAATAATATATTGAAATCAAAATTTACCTTAAATTGGTCGCTAGCCTACATCTCCAATATTAGATCCCACTCTTCTGGTCGCTAGCTTAGATTGGATATATATAAACCCTAGGGACTTAATTGTACTATATTAAATCCCAGGTACTTAATTGTTAATACATAAAATCATAGGGATAAATTGTGCATATATTAAAACTTATGGAGTAGATTATTTATATTTTAAATCATAGGGACTTAATTGTAAATGTTTTAAACCATATGGACTTAATTGTTATTATTTTGAACCATACAAACTTAATTATTTATATTTTATACCCTAAGGACAAATTTGGTTATATTTTATACCATAAGGACCTAATTTTAAATATTTTAAACCCTAGGGATTAATTTGTTAATATTTTATACCCTAGGGACTCCACTGAACCCTATGGACTAATTTTTAATATTTAAACCCTACAGACTAAAGTGTTATTAGTTTAATCCATAAGGAGTAAACGGTTAATATTTTAAACCTTAGGAAGTAATTTGTTAATATTTATACCTTAGGGTCTTGCTTGTAAAATTTTAAATCCTAGGGACTAATTAGTATATATTTTAAACTCTAAGGACTAAACTGTTAATATTTTATACCTTAGGAATAAATTATAAATATTTTAATGTTTAGGGACTAATTTGTTATTATTATACCATAGCGACTAAATTGTAAATATTTTAAACTTTAAGGACTAACCTGTAATTATTTTAAACCCTAGGGACTAACGTGTTGTTATTTTAAACTCTAAGGGTTTAATTGTATATATCTTAAACCCTAGAGACTAATTTATTAATATTTTATACCACAGGGACTAAATTGTAAATATTTTTGAATTATAAGAATCCTAAAAATTGACTATGAGTGACTCTATCTTGAGAGTGGCAAAATACATCCCTAATCTGCATTAAGAAGAATGGCACTGTATATCCATATAATTTGGAAAATTGTATGTTAAGGCCCTAAATAACTAGACAATGTACAATAAATCCCTACATGTTTACAAAATGGCAGTCTTTGTCCTTATAATTTAAAAAAATTCCTCCGAGACCGTATATTAATCAAAATTGCAAAATTAGTCTTATATAAGAAAAATTTGCACTAAAGGTCACTAAAATGTTTTTAGTTTTAGTCCTTATAATTCGCAAAATTGTTCTTTAAATCCATATAATAAGCTAAATTACACAAAAAGTACATTTTAAATTACAAATTACACTAAATGTCCCGTATAGTTTTATAAATTGCAAAATAAATCACTATATAATAAAAACTACATTTGAAGTCCCTAATAGTTTGGAAAATTCACATAATAATCACTCAAACATACACAAATTGCACTTTAAACTCAGAGCCATTTTGTCTCCATTAAGATTTAAAACTACAGTGTACCCTAACCATTAGGGCAACTACCGATCTTAGTTGAACTACAATTTACAACTTTGTTCCCCATACATTTGATAATTGACTGGTTTTAGAATTGTTTCAGAAATTTTACAATAACCCCATATATATATATATATATATATATATATATATATATATATATATATATATATATATATATATATATATATATACATATATATATATATATATTTGCATTCTATATATATCAACCAATTTTCGAATTAAGTACGTTATAATATTGGGTTAAAAACTTACGTTATAAAATGAAGGAAGGGAACTCGGTGGCTGGAGTTGCGGTGATGTGAACTCGACGGTGGAACGAAGGAAGAGGGGTGGTAGATGATCGAAGGGGGAAGGGGGAGGGAATAATGTAGTTTGAGACTGAAACCCTTTCTAGGTTTTATAATATTTTAGACCTAGTAGTCGTAAGATATTTAGTAATTGATCGGTAAAGCCCGCGTATTAAATGGGTGGACAATGACCGCTAATATTTTAGCTTTATTTATTTTTAAATATAAAACTTTTACCGATCATTTACGTGATCGGTATAAAATTCATTTTTCACTTTTGAAAAAAATTAATTACTGATCACTTAAATAGTCGGTAAAGATTTTATAATTTTTTACCAGATAACCAAACTAATGATTACTAGTGACAGTTTATGTTAACGTTTTAACGACGACTTCACACATTTGCTAAAACTTTGGTCGCTATATGCAAAATATAGTAAATGTTTTGTCCTTCAACCTCATTTGGTTGGAAAAACAAAATCCTAACTCCCCATCTTCAAGGATACAAGAGTTTTACGTTTGCACATCATTAGCTTCTAGCCTATATCTTGACCTATAAAAGAAAAGAACTTCTAGCCTACATATATATACAGCCAATAAAGCTAACTAAATAAACATAATTATAAGTTTTGGACGACAAGACATGTTGCTAAGCAACATATATAGTATTAGAAATTACCTTTGTTTATGTCTTAAACTCGAATTTAGTCATTCTTTTTGTTCTGTATTCAAAATTAGTAACTCAAGTCTCCAGCTATCATTTGCCTAAATTACAAGCAAAATTGTTTAAGGGTATCACTCAATGCGTCCATTAGTTCCTTCACCATCATGATTGCTTTAAATTTTTATAATAAACATATTATAATGTATACTTATTTTGCTAGTATACATTCACATAACATAAAAAGATTTAAAAAAATTATATATATGGACGAAATCAGAAATTTATATTTGGAAGGCAAAAAAAAAGTTTCGGAAAATTTAAAAGGCCAAAACTTATAAATTTTTCTTTTTTTTACAAAAATAAAAATCAAGTTTTTGGAAAATTTGGAGAAGTCTTGCCCCCAAATCCTATAACTTGGACCCGCCCTTTTTATATATACTCATAAAGTTTGAACGAAACCCTTTAAATAAGAAGCCCAAACATACAACACCACCTTAACAAACCTATACTATCTAAGTAGTCCATCAATCAAATAAGAAAAGGACTCTGGCCCAAGATGGAAACCCAAACGTTTAAAATAGCAGCAAAACTGCAAAACCATAGTTTCCATCACAGCAAAATACAGATTTAGATCATCTCCTAACTATCTTAACAACCAATCATAATTAAAATAACTATATTTTATTATATTTATCTATAATTAATTTTCCAAATTAATAATAAACTTCCTCCAAAATGATTCCCTATTAAAATAAATCTTCTATCATAATCTTTTAATTGATTTACCAACCATTTATAAATAAATATGGAGGATTAAAAATAGAAAGAAATAGGAAAAACTAGATTAAAAAACTAATTATAGATAAATATAATAGTTAGGATAGTTAGTATAGAAAGCTAGTTAGGAGAGGATCCAAATTCGCAAGATACAGTACAAGCCAAAAATATTACTATTATTTGTGTCCTACGTATATGTCAAGATACACCTATAATCATGAGTATGACCAAATGAAAAGAGAGACGCTTGTAAGGGGGCAATTATAATGTAAAGCCCCACAACTTAGAAGTTAATATAGTAAGGCCTCTCAAGTAGAAAGACCAAATACCCCTCTTCCTCTTTGTTATCACAGTGAAAAAGAAAAAACCCAAAACAAAATACCTAATAGGGTTACGGGAACCCAAAAACATTTCACATCTCTCTCCATATACCTTCTCTACCACTCTCCTCTCACCCTCTCTCTCTATACCCACTGCAATGAAGCACTACCACCGATGCCCTCCTTCCACGCCGCCGTCGATGCCCTCCTTCCACCACCACCACCAACACAACAGATCTAAGACCACAACCATCGAAGACCACCACCATGAACAGCGACGCCATGACTTTTAATATTTATATTATAATCATAATTAATTTTATAAATTATTTATAATTTCCAGATTATTTTCTAATAAGATTATTTTTTTTGTTATCATAAAGTGTATTAAGAAGAAAAAAGGCTTAACTCATCAAACTATCAAATCGTAAAGCAAAATAAATTTATATATAAAATTTATATTAAATAAGCTTGTTAGTATTCTAAAGGGAATTTAAAAAAAAATGCACATTTGACCGCTTAAATAACTTAAATAAATAAAATATAAGCTGTTAATAAAAAAAAGTTAAAAAAATTTAAAAGAAAAAGATTGATATTAACGCTCTTATGGTCAAGTTATATAAATGTAGCTACAAAATGTAATCGCCAGATATAGCTATGAAATGTTAAAAAGTTGAGATTTTTAATTGAGATCTCTTATTAGGCTGACTCCAACAATCTCTTGAATCTAACTAATTATTAAAATTGGGAGTTGAAAATTACTATTCACCCTTTCAATCGTTTTTTTATAATTGGAATCCCCAATCTTGAAACCTAATAAACTACTTATCGTTACATCTGGCGACAAAAAAAACTAGCTACATTTTGTTTTTTGTTTTTGTTTTTAATTTCAGTTTACACGGTGGTGTAACATTCCTTTTTTTTTAACAAACTTCATACTAGGGCTGTAAATGAACCAAGCCGCTCGCGAGCCGCTCGAGCTCGACTCGAAGAAAAGCTCGTTCGAGATCGGCTCGAATATAAACAAGCTCAAGCTCAAAATTAATTTTAATCTCGATAAGTAAACGAGACTGCTCGAACTCGGCTCGTGAGCTCGTTTAAAATTATGAATTATAAATTAATATGTTATCTACTTATAAATATATTATTCAAAACTCAATATGAAATTGGATATTTTTAATTTTTTAACATTTATTTTTTCATAAATGTTATATTTCATATTTGCATACCACACACTCCATCAAATACCAACCGTTCATGAAAGTCTCATTTCAACTATAATTGTTGATGAGCAACTCGTGCTCGACTCACTACTACAGCGCGGCTCTCTAGCGACTAAATTTCTCGCGACTACGTGATGTAGTCGCTAAAGACAAGCACCATTAGCGATTACATCTCTTTGACGACTATATGGTATGTTTCTCGACTACACAGTAGTCGTTAATAATTTTCGTTTTTAACGACTACATGAATTAGTCGTTAAAACGTAGTACTTAGTCGCTAGTGTTGTTTTTATTTTTTAATTATTTTTCCACCGCCAATGAGTAGTCACTAGTGGTTGGTTTATTTAACTACTACTTCAAGTAGTCGTTAGAAGTTATTACTAACGACTACTTTTTAGTCTTTGGTGACTACTCGTGCAGTCGCGATTAGTGGTAGTGTATTTATTACAGCAAGTTGCGAATTGGGATCCTCAATACACCATTATTTTATAATTTCTCTTTCTTTCTCTCAAAACTCTTCCAAATTTTTTTCCCACAATTCAACATCAAATATTATTTCAAGACTTGGAAAATTTTTCCCGGGTCAATAAAAAACGTGGGACCTTCTCAATTGTCAATTTTTCCTTCTAAATTTGCCCAAAAGTAGGTATATTTTGTTCTATAAAACTCTTTCAAATTTATTTTACTTGCATGCAATTGCGTAGTTAATGGTAAATAATATTACTTATTAGGTATTTCAACACGTTGAAAAGCTTTCCCGGGTCAATCAACAACGTAGGACCTCCTTAATTATCAATTTTTCCTTCTAAATTTGCCCAAAAGTAGGTATCTTTTGTTCCATAAAACTATTTTAAATTTCTTTTTTATTTGATTACAATTATATAGTTAATGCTAAATATGTAGTATCAATATGTATCTCTAATCATCTTATAATTTTATATGACATATAAATATATATATATATATATATATATATATATATATATATATATATATATATATATATATATATATATATATATATATATATATATACACTAGGGAATGCCCCGTACCTGAAGGTACTTGGGCAAAATAAAACTTATTAAATAGTAGAATACAGTATGAAAACGATTTTATTTTATTTTTTTTACGGAAATTGATTTGCTTGAGTTGCCTATCTTAAAGGTTAGATACAAATACATAAATCACTTATATTTTATAAGATATAAAATATAAAAATTCAAACAGATTAATATAAATAAACATAATTTAGTTTTTATTTCAGTGTTTAAAGCTTACGTATTTAATTTTTTTATGGATTTCAAAAAGTGTAACGTAAGGACATATAGTATATTTTTTGTATACTTTAGTTACCTAGAGAATATCTTGTACTTGAAGGTATTTAGACAAAAAATAATTTAAAAAATCATAACTAATTGTATAAAATTTATAATTTAATTTATATCAAAATTTGAATGAAAATTATCAAAATATAAATTTGTATTTTGAGGTTTTCAATTCTAGCTAAAAAAGTAAGTAAGATTCTTTTTACACAAATAGCATCTTAGTATTTTTACAACAATAAAATCGTGAACACTCATGATATTCCTTCTCGCACTGTTCAAGGCCCGAATCCAGATTTGCGAAAGTCATTGCCCCTGCAAATTCATCATTCATTACTTCATAAAACTTTTCAAAAGAAAGTAACAAACAAACCAACAAACCTGTAGAGTACACATGAGCATAAATCAGCATATAATGTTTCAACAATACACAAACATCTTTTATTAATTTGTTTGTTTCAACAATACGCAAACTATTCCTCTCTCTAAAATTTTTGAGCATAGATTGACACAAATGGTTAGTAGGTTAAGATGGATGTTAAATGGAATGCGAAATGACACCCAAAACAACCTCGGATAATCCAAGCCAAAGCATGTCTATGAAAGGAATAAAATCAAAGTAAATAATCTCACTTAAATAAGCTTTCAAAGATATTCCAGGTACAAACTCTACACAATCTGGATTTACCAAATAATGAGTTACTACATGGTAATTTCGAGCAATTTCACCAAAATGGCTCTCTTAGGACGTTATTTCTCAGCAACAGTTCCAAAAAGTTTAAATTTTTAGGAAAGTAAATAAAAAACAAACCTTTATGACATTTTCTATATGAATCAAGAAAACAATTCAGTGAAGTGAAGTTCTAAGCACCTTTCTATCAGCTCCAAATCTACATATTATCAATAAAAACCAAATCAGTGAACAATATTAAACAGATATTGAACTATAGATTTATAAATTATGCAAAAATTGAACTATAGGTCCATAAATTATGCAAAAACTGAATTTACCACGCCACTTCATTACAGCTTGTATGTTTATTTTATTGCACACAAAGCAAAACACGTAAGTTCCTATGATCGAACACCTTATTTACAGTCATATACACAAAGAGAACATCACACAAAAACAGAAACATAGGAAAAATTTCATAGTTATGGGCACCTGACATCACCAGGGTATGAGAAAGGACTAATGGTGCAAAGATAACACACACGCACACACAGAATGAAGAGAGAATACCTGTGTGTTCTTAACTTTTAAATTCGGTTTCCTTGAAAATAAAAGAGCAGAAGAGAGGCAATATGACTTGTGCTGCAATCACTTACGCGGAGGCCGATGCAGGTGGTGGTGGTTATAGATGGAGGGAGGGTTTCCATGGAAACAGAGAGCATCAGGTGGAAACGCGGCGGTGATGGTTTTGGGGTGCCGTCGTAAACGGGAGCGATAATTGCTAACGAATAAAAATTAAAATTGAAATCAAACAAAGCCTCGTACGATCGATCAAATTGAGGCGGAGGTGAGGCTGTGAGATGAGGCTAACCCAAAGAGAATCTAATTAATTACTATAATCTATTGACAATTCCTTTTTCGAAACTCCATTCTTCGAGAACCAGAACCATCGACATACCCGTCCTTCTGGGGACTTTAATCGAACACTTTCAATACGATATGGTTTTGGGGAAATCACGTGTATTTGGGGCCGCTTGATTTGGAAATCACTGGTGAGGGGAGGAAATCACCAGTTGAGAATTGGTGAGGCGGTGAAGAGGTGAAGGATAATGTCACCGGTGAGGTGAGAGTTGGCGTCGCCGATGAGAGTTAGGTGAGATCGTGGGTTTTGTGAGTTTGTGTTTGTAAATTTGACAAAAAAAACGTGTGCGTGTGAAGTGAGTCAGGTGGGTGGAGTGAAGTGAGGTTCGAAATTAGTGGAATGTTTTTTTAGAACTTTCTTTCTTCAGGTATGTTATATATAGTAGGGGCAATTTTGGAAGTCTAAAATTGTTTAAGTAATGGAACGATCTGGAGCGTTGCCCGTGACACATTTTTAGCTAAGACTTTATACCCCCTTAGGGATATATATATAGATATATATATATATATATATATATACATATACATATGATATATTATTGTATGAGACATAAATGCATAAATGAGATATATATTTATTTAGTGATGTTATATTTTGTATGCTTTTCATTTTATATTTATGTATTTATTTGGTGATGTTATATTTTGCATACTTTTAATTTTATATCTATGCATTTATTTGGTGATGTAATATTTTGTGTGCTTTTAATTTTATATTTATTTATTTATTTGGTGATGTAATAATTTTTTTCCATTATATATTCATGTATTTAATTGGTGATGTAATAATCTTTTTATATTTATGTATTTAATTGGTGATGTAATAATCTTCCTTTTCATTTTATTTTTATCTATTTAATTAGTGATGTAATAATTTTTTCCTTATATTTATGAGACATTTCATTTTATTTTTATTTTGGAGTAGTTGATTATGGCTTCGGGTATTAATAAAAGTTGGATTGCTTCCGCTCATAAAGTTTCACGTGAATCTATTAAGGGGATAGAAGCATTTCTCGTTTTTGCTCAAAAAAATAAAGATCCTGAAGAAACAATTATTTGTCCGTGTAATGGTTGTTCGAATTATCGTCGGTTTAAGGTGGTCAAAGTTAGGGCACATCTTTTACAATTTGGGTTTTTGTCCACGTTTGAGATTTGGACAAAGCACGGTGAGAGCGAGGAAATTCTCGAGACTCGATATGAAAGAAATGAAATGTTGGATGTCTACGAAGATTTGATACCTAATTATGAGGGTGGTGGTCATTCCGGTGACACCGAGATGATAGACTCGTACAGTTCAGCACGTGGCAAATTCGAAACGATGTTTTCCGAATTAGAGACCGAGTTATACCCTGGTTATACAGTAATGAGTTCATTAAATTTCATTGTGAAGCTAATGCACGTGAAGGTGAAGAACAAGTGGACTAACACGTCTTTCACCGAGTTGCTTGATCTTCTGTGTCGTGTGTTTCCCAAACCTCATACCTTGCCCGAGTCATACGAGGAGTGCAACAAAAAGTTAAAAAGTTTAGGTATTGGTTACAATACCATCGATGTTTGCGTGAACGATTCTGCTTTAACAAGGAGAATGACTCCCTCAATAAGTGTCCAGTATGTAGTGAATCCAGATGGGACCCGAAGAACGGTCAGAAAGTAGCGCATAAGAAACTCTGATATAAGTCTACTAAGTAGTCGCAGATAATAAGATTAATAGCGACTACAATGTAGTCGCTAATAACACCTACCATCTAACGACTACAATGTAGTCGCTAATCAGACCACAACCTCTAACGACTACTTTTTGATACGTAGTTCTTAGGTTTGACTTCTAACGACTAGTTTCTAGCGACTAAGTTTTAACGACTACTTGTAGTCGTTAGATCCCTGTTCCTGGATCTAGCGACTACTTACCGACATATTAGCGACTACTCGTGTAGTCGCTAGAAGCCTTGTGCGGCGTAGTGACTCTAAAAAAGATTCTTCTATAAGTTAAACAAACAAGTTCTAGCAATTCTAATTTGGATCATTGGAAGCTCGAGCTCGGCTCGTTTAAATTTAAGCTCCGCTCGGCCCGACTCGTTTAAATTTGAGTTCGGCTCGACTCGAGAAATTAAACAAACAAGCATGTACATCTAGTATTCGGCTCGGCTCGACTCGTTTATAGCCCTACTTCATACAATAAAAAGATGTTTAGATTGGATAAATTTTTAAAAATTTAAAATAAATTGATAAATTTAATTATTATTAAATAAAATCGATAATATATCTCTAAAATTTATACATATTTGAGAAAATAATTAAAATTAAAATATTTAAAACAATTTTTAATATCATTTTAAATTATAAAATGCAAAATTTTATTAAAAAAATTAATTAGTTAAAAAGTATAAAAATAAAGCAAAAGCATAGATTTAAACAATTGAGAATCTGAAATTGGGTATCTGCTGGAGCAAAGTTGTTATAGAGAATTCAAATTTAAAAAAAAACAGTGGTTTGATTTTTCGATTATGGCTATCGAATTAGGTAATTGTTGGATTTAGCCTTAGGTAAAAACTTTTGGAGTATAAAAAGTAGGTATTTAACTTCCAATTTTAGTTTTCTGCTAAAATTAGAAGTCTCTTTGACTCAACCTTAGGCCCCTTTAATTTTTGTTTTTCATTGTTGATATGTCTTGGAGTATGGTTGATGAAGTTGACAAAACTCTACTACCAAAAGAGCAATCAATCAAGAAAGAGAAACTACAAGAACTTACATTGTAAATATAACAACTTTTGTAACATAACTCTTTTAGTTTTCACTTGTAATTTGTAGCTTAGTTAGCTAGTTAGCTTAGTGATCAAAGTAATTCGGTTAGATAGTGTATAAAAAATTGTAAGATTGTACATAATACGATCTTCTTTTGAGATCAATTTACAAATAAATAAACTTTTGCTCTCTGGTGGGGGCAAAGGTGTGAAAAAATAATAGATAAATAAAGATAATAATAATGAGCACACACTCTTGAGAACCACAGAACTCACTGCAAGTATCACAGATCGTTTGCAAGTTTTAATGATAAGTCAAGTTCGTTCGCAGGGATTTAATCCGTTAGATCTATTTATATTTAACAAGCATAGATGAATTTATATGTTTAAAATAAAATATAATAAGATAAAATAATATGAATAACTATCTAATATGAAATAAACAAATACGAATGCAGATAAATAAATATGAATGTAAGTCTAATAGATTAGTTCACTAATATGAGTCTATTTACTAAGTTTTTATTCTAACCTGTCACAGATTAAGCATTATATATTAACCAGGATTCTAAATTCTACCTAGCCTCTATTAGGCTTAGGAGCAACCTCTCCACTACCAAGGAATCCTGAGTAATGATTGGTGATTAAATCAAACCTTTATGGCTATCTAGTTAAGCAAGGGATCAAAACTAGACGATTATGTGGTGTTGTCAATAACTAAGATTAATCCTAAGATTGGCCAAATCTAGGGTTGTAACAATAAGACAAAACACATAATAACAATATACGCCAAGCTCAATCAATTAAAATAACAAATAGTATTATGAATTTAAAGACAAAATAATAACCCAACAATTAAAAGTAAAACTTACAAAATAAAAGCTTAGAAAGATGGTTGAGGATAAATCTATAGCTAAATACCCTAAATATAGAGAAGGTGAGATGTAGAAGAGGAGTTTGTCACTCTCCAACTTCTTCTTCTTGTCTTCCTCTATAGGTCAGCTTGCTTCTTAGATGAATAGCTTGATTCTAAGGATGAATATTTAATTAAAGACCTAAGCTATTATTTAAAAGTGAGAAAATACAAGTAAGGACTGAGCCTAAACTTGAAACTGAGCAAGGACATGTTTACAATGGTTTAAGGGTGTATTTATAGGTGTTTAGGAAGACTTAATTCGTTTTCTTGAAGGAGAAGTAAGTGGTGGACTTCAAGCCCAACTCTAATTCGTATGGGAATAAAGATAATTACTGGTGACTTGTTTTAATCACATCTTCTTCGTTATTGGTCGGTTTTTAGCCCATAAGATACCAAAAGAATCCTCACGGAATTATCTACGTCCCAATGAAAGGGATCTTCCAGAATCGGCTCGGTTTTGGAGTTATCACCACTTCTTTAGACGTAGCTGCATAAATTCAGATTTAAGGCAGCTTTTCCTTTTCCATGATTTTAGCTTTTCTTTCCTTATCTCCAATTACCATGCTTATCTATTTCCATATATTGTAGTCTTTGACTTGGACTCTAATTAATCTCCATAATTATCTTTAAAGCTTCACACTAAATAAATAATTAAACCCAATATGCTCTAAAAATAATAATTTACTAAATCAAGACTCAAAATAGGAAAGTGCACTATTTCTCAAGAAAATCAATTTGAAAGACTTCTAAATCACTAAAAATGATGTCTCATCTTAACATAAATATATCACAAATGAGGAGATATCACTCTCATATTTTTTTTTTTCGACAAAACCTCAAAGCTAAAATTCTATTGATTGAATTTTAAACTTCTTGACATAGTATTAGACATTAACAATTATTTTTTTGTTTGAAGTTTTTGATGATTTATTTTCGTTGATAATTAGTGTTCGGTTAATGTTGTTGTTCACTTGATGATTCGTGTGAAACACTAAAAACATCAAAAACACTTACTAAAGAAGAAGAAGTGTGGGTATTGTTTTTTTATTTGGGGGTGTCAAAAAAAATTTAAATGTATAAAAAACTAATTTTGATTTTTTTCATATTTATAACATAAAATAATAATTTTAAAATAATTTAATGAATTAAAAATACTTATAGTTTAACGGATTTTTTATACGAAAACTGTTAAAAGAAAAAAAATAGCAAAAAAGATTGATACATTGAGCAAACCGGCACATTATATAAATTTGGAATAGGAGATCGATAGTTGGCCTAGTGGTTAGGTTACTCCGCAGAGACCAAGAGGTCCTGGGATCGAATTTCATTGGAGTCAACCGAGTCCAAATGGCTCTCTCATGTATTAACAAAAAGGGTTAATACCCATTAAACACCTGCCACCTACACCTTTGACCATAAAAGGCACCTTGCTGCAAAATACAAAAATATCCTTGTCCCTTATTTGCTCTTCTTCAACAGCGCTGCCGGCCGATTCTCCCACTCACCACAAATTTGCTTTTCTTTAACAGCGCTGTGGCCAACGATCTCTTCCACAAGTCTGCTGTTGCTATGTCTACAAATCCTGTACATCACGAGCGCACAAAGCATGTAGACATCGATTGTAAGATTACTCGAGAGAAGATTCAAGCTGGAGTAATAAAACTTTTCCACATTCCTTCAAATCTTCAAATTTTCTATTCAAAGCTAAGCAAGTACATTTTTGTACTTGTGGACTAAATGTTGAGTTCTGGGATAGATTCCCATTACTCAGAACTCGGAAAAGGCTAAGCAAGTCCACTTTTGTACTTGTGGACTAAATGTTGAGTTCTGGGATAGTTTCCCATTACTCAGAACTCGGATTGTACTTGTGCAAGCCCACTTTTGTCCTTGTGCAAGTGCACTTTTGGACTTGTGGCAAATGTTGAGTACTGGGATAAATTCCCAGAACTCAGAAAACGCTAAGCAAGTACACTTTTGTACTTGTGGACTAAATATTGAGTTCTGGGAGAGATTCCCATTACTCATTTGAATTGTTTTTTTCTTCTAGTTTTTCAACGTTAATCAATCAACTTATTCTATACAAACTTTCGCACAATTCAATCATAATTTCTTACTTTCCCAATACTCAAATATCATGTTTCAGTGGAGATGTCAATCTATCTTTGAATACAGCAAATGAATTGGATAAAAAGAAATAATGCAGGGACCAAAATGCAAATTGTTTCTTCTACATAAAAATTAGTTAGATTACAGCTATATCTAGTTAGACATGATTGTATATAAACTAGTTTTGTACATTGTAACTGTAACAAGAAATAAAACATCTCTTCTTCCTCTCTTATTCATTCTTCTTCTTATTCTTCTCTCTGTTTCTTTATTTTTCTTGCTAAATTCGTCATTAATGGGTGCTCTCATAATTCACAGTGTTTGTGTATATGCTGATGATTTAAACGAAAGAGAGAGAGCGGCTATCATAGTTATTTGTTTATGAACTCGTGGAGAGAGAGAGAGAGAGAGCGGCGGCGGTAGAAAGGGGTAGGATAGGCAAAAAATTAAAAGAGGTGCCTTTTATGGGCAAAAGGAGAACGGCAGGGGTGAGGGGATATTAAATTGATTTGAGGTGTTTCTTGGGCATTAATCCTTAAAAAAAAATTGGAATAAATTAACAATCGTATAATTAGTACAGAAAAACGATGTCCAGGAATGTTTTTTCTGTTTAAAAATGCGGGAAGAAATCTTTATTAAAATCGTTTGTTGAGAATTTAAAAAGAAACCATAATGACAACCCAACTACTACTACATAAATTTTGCTATTAAATTTGAAGGCACGAATAAGTGGTTCATAGTGTGATGAAAGTAACATATAAAGTAACAACTAGACACAAGATAGTAAGTAGATGTATGTATATATATATATTCATGTTTGTGGGCGGTCTTGTCCCCTATAATCAAGCCTCATGCTGGCCCTTTTTTAGGGTTCCCCGAACATGTGTCCATATTTCATTAATTAAACTATTCATATACTATGAATTATACTAATGAAAACAGTTGATTTCCATGCAAATCATTATAGCAATTCAACAGTCTAAAATACAATGAATTTCATTTACTTTTTAGAAAAAATTGCAATTTTTTGGGCTCGATTAATTGGCTTTAATTTTCTTCTGGTTATCCGAAGTGTGTTTCGGGATCTTTCTAGCAGGAGCAGAGCAAAACAATTTTGTTGGAAGGAGGACACATGGTTAAGAGGATTTGGGAATTTTTTTTGAGTTAATGCACTAAGGTCTATATATTATGAAAAATTATGATGTAGGTTCTTTATTAAGCAAAAATTGCACCGTAGTCTATAGGTTTCTATCATAGTTTTTAGTGAAAAATATATTTTTATTCTATGTAATATTTATATTTTGATCAATCGCATATTATTTTAGTCTTTTTATGCCCTAAATTTTAAATTTATCTCGTTACCCCTCTAAATAATAATTTCACGAAAAAAATATATGAAAACCCAAAATAATAGGCAACATGATACATATTTAAAGTTCAATATATAAGGAAGTATACGTGTACAAGTGGAACACAAGAAGATGTTATACCCCAAGATTTGGATAGTTCCATTATCTTTTTATGTGATGCATCTTTTATCAAGTATGAAGATCATGTTCAGGAATATTACATGTTCATAAGAACACATGATGTCAAGTGGTAATACAAGATGTAACAAGATGTGATTCAAATTTGAAAAGGGAAGCAATAGCCGTTATGAAGACAACATTCAGATGTCAAGAATTTCAACTGGAGATAAGACTATTCTCACAAATAACCTTGAACTTATACAAGGTATTTGGCAGGAGTCAACGACAAGTTGGATTATACAACCGATCATCAGGCGTATTCACGAGATGGCCGGGGAGTTTGGACCGATTATTTTCTTACATATACCCCGAAAGATGAACACCCAAGCAAACAAACTTACGAAAAAAGCTAGGTACGGAGCTATCCAGGGTCGTCCATCAACGATGACTCTTGTAATTGAAGATTTTAACAGGATTGGTATTGAATGAGATTTTGTTTATTTTTAGTTAGTAAATCCGACTAAAAAGAAATTAAAATATGACTACTTATCTAGAATAAGAGGCAACATTTAAAAATACAAATAGTACAAAATAAAGTATCATTTTTCCTATAAAAAGTTTGGGTTAATTATGATAGTTTGGGGATTTTAGAAATAGTGATAGATATAGCGAGCATTGTTTCTAGATTTATTTTGTGAGAATTTGTTGCGGTGTTTTTGTGTTTATCATTGTAATTTGTTGATTATATTTGTACATTATTCCTAGACAAGGTTTTCATATTATAATTGTAATCTAATTTTTCAGTCTTTTAAAAATAATATTTAAGGGTTTGTTTTGAAGTGTTAAAAAATGTTTTTAAAATAAAATTTAAAATTTAAAAAATTTAAAAAGTTAATTTTAAAATCTAATTTTTTTTTTGCATACATAGGAGACTCGTTAAAGAGTCGTTAAGAATAAAGTGTTACAATTGAGACAAAAGATCTTATTAATCTAGAACAACTCTCGCAGTTGCCCGTTCACTTCTGTCCCTCATAATAAAGTGGTTCAGATATTCTAGAGGATCCGTAAATGTCACGGGTTGGCTAAGCAACCGCGCCCCTTTTTTCGCTAATTTATCCGCACAAAAGTTAGCTTCCCGGTAAATAAACTTTACATCGATCTTTGGAAATTTCCTTAAAAGTGCAAGACATTCCCCTAAAACTGAAACATGGCGACTACCTGAGTTCCCACCGCCCTTCACTAGCGCGTGGAGCTCCCCCGAGTCCCTCTCATAGTGAGTTGAACTCCCACCGCCCTTCACTAGCGCATGGAGTTCCTTCGAATCCGTTTCAATGACCATCTCGACATAACCTTTGCTAGTTGCCCATTTAAGACCAAAGAGTAAAGCAAAAGTTTCCGAAATAATAGGAGAATCCACGATACACGGGCCCGTAAATCCACGATACCACCCCTATAGCATTCCGAGTCTACCCTTACTGAGTTGTCTTTTTGTAGAGAGTTAATGATATTATTTGCTGAAACACCGCTAACGCGCGGTTCAACTATCACCGTGAGCCACACGTTATTATTATTCATCATGTCTCGTAAAACCCGTCTAAACCTTGGTTTGGCCGCACCATAGCAATTCCATATTAGTATATTCAGGGGATATTTAGCCTTCTCCCATGTCATACCTGAAACACCTAAGTAACTCATTAAATATAAAATAATTAAATTTATTACCTCGTGGCGCATTAGGCGCGAGCCACTATTTCCACATCTTCACCATTTGGTCCACCTTGCACCTCATGTTGCTCTAGGCCGAGAGCTTCAGTGGATTCCGGAATTTGGCTGTCAAGCCATGTTGAACAATTTTCTTCTTCATGCGCGTCCATATCCCACAATGGATCAGGTGGTCGCGCTGCTAAGTTGCTATCTTCGGGCCTGTTACAGGGGCTTGGCGGAACATCAGCAGCCACTTCAGCGAGTAGAGAAGCTGAGTGCTGTGGTGTAGCAGGTCCCATATCAAATTTTTTATTTATTTCATTTAAGTCCCTGCAATCCCTTACCTCCTGCCTAATACTAACTTCTACTAGCCCATTTAGCATCTCCTTTGACCGAGGCCCACTAGTGGACCTGTTGTCCACATTTGCACCCATTACATCAGTAGCCTCGCTTGAGGACTTATTAACAATAATGTTCAAATTCTTGTTCCCTTTTCTACCAACTTTTTTCTTTGTCCCACTCACTCCTTTTTGCCCTTCAGTTTCACAAATTTCATGTACCTCCACTACATCTTCAAGCACCATTCTTTGTTCAAAATTAGGCGAAGTAATTATTCCGTGGCCTTTCGCATCCGATCCTTTCTTATTACCCGTGTGGGTTCCCAAAACATTCTTCCCTTTATAACTATTATTTTTTGTTCCCGAACTTTGTCCCCTACTTGGTATACTCTGTATATTATTCCTTGACTCGCTAAGATTTTCCTCCACCCTAAGTGCTTCGAAGCGAGACCCCAAGTTACCTTGATAGTGTGTTTTTGTTATATTATTATTCAAAACTCTTCCCCCACCTCTATTACTCCTCCTCACGGTCATCCATTCACCATATTTCTCCTTTGTAATCGGGACATCTATCGCCTCTTCGACTAAATTCTCCTTTCCTTTATCGGTATCCTTTTCTACCTCCATCCTATCCGGTCTATTAGGTGGACAACTCTCCTTCCTATGCCCAAATCTCCCACACTCAAAGCATATCAAATGTAAGCCCTCGTACTCAACTTTACAAATGTCGGAACCAATTCTTACCTCCGGCTCCAATGATTTTTTCAAGCCGAGTTCAATAGCTAATCTAGCATAATTTCCTCTTAACCGCCCCTTGGTCATTGGGTCAATTCTTACCGTTTTCCCGAGTTTGTCACCAATTTTCCTTAGGATACGCGCAGTATAGTTGTGCATTGCAACGTTCGATATCCTTACCCAAGCCGTTGTTGTTGATATTGAATTAGTAGCCGGGTTAAATTTAGGCGTCCACTCTCTAACAATTAGGTAATGATCAAGCACCATCCAAGGACACCCGGATAATGCAAAATCAAAATCCTCCCGCAACTCAAACTTCACCATATAGTAGCCATACCCTACGTCAACGATCTCAATGTGTCCTTTTGGTGTCCAAATTTGTCTAAGCTTGGACGATAAATAGCTAAATCCTACCTCCCTGCCTAAGAGTCTAATAACTACCGTGTTCCGCCATAGCCTAACTCCCTCTTGAATTTCATCACGAGTTCTAACGACAGTGGGGATTGAATCGTTAATTTCCACCTCATCATCGTCCTCAATTAAACTCTCCAATTCGTACAAATCATCCTCACCCATTATAGGATTAGTTTTAGATTCTTCACTATCCTCAATTACGGGTATAATTACGTTATTGCCTGTTACTGTACCTCTCCAATCTCCCAATTTTGGTTTAAACAATAATCCAGTACCATTACCTGTGATTGCAGTCTGGTTTGTTCTAGCTTTTGGCAATTCCTCCCGCGCTGTTGTGTTATCCATTGATTTGTTACTAGTCTCGAGCGGCGCTGCACTTGTTTCCAACCCTTCAGCGTTAGCACGCTGGCGTTTTCCTGCTCTTCCAGTCAAGACAGCAGTAGCCAAATCAGGGAATTCTGTCATTTGTTGATCGATGGCCTGCAGCGCGTTAACAGCATCTTGCACCATTTCAGTGGGAGGAATAGCCTCAGTCATCATTAGCGCCTCTATCTCCGGTGGATGGTCAACCAGCGACACCACGCCAGCCAATATCGGCGGCGGAGAAGACATGTTCAGAGTTTTGTTTGTTAAGGTTTAGCGTTTTTTGTGGAGCGTAAAAGAGCCGTTATAAATGGTCGTTTATAAAATCTAATTTTTTATTAAAGTAGTTTTTCCAAGAAACACCGATTTAGTATTTCTTATAAAAGTATTTTCCAAAATCAAAAAAATATTTAAAATACTAAAAACATCTTTAATTTTTAAGTGTTTTTTTAAAAAAAAACTTCCAAACCGCACTAAATGTTAAAAGAAATTGTTATATCTACCCGTCAAGTAATGATCAAAAATCACTTTTTGTTTTTAATAACATCTACGCTTGACCAAATATGCCTTCATATTCAATTGATGAATCATTTATGAAAAGGATAGCTCATGCAAATGAGAATTCACTCGACCATACGCAAAACAAAGGTAGCGTAGCCATTGAGCTATATATATATATATTTTTTTGGTCGAAAGTAAGCCATTGAGCTATATATAAATAACATTAATTCTCTAGAATTTATTTTGTGTATTAAGTTTTTTCTTACAACAATTTTATTAAAAATATAATTATATATGGTAAACAAAACAATCCTTATTTCGGCTTGAAAAATTAAAATAGTCTACAGGCTTATATAATAGGCTAATATAAGATTCAGTATATTACAATTAATTGAATAACAAAAATAACCTACACAATTTAATCTTCTTAATACCCACCTTTTTAGAGAGATTTCACCTCTTATAATTATTCTTTACTTGCCAAATGTGCAAATGTGATAAAATGGTAACAGTTAAAGCAATCTTTATACTTTTTTTCTAATTTTTTCTGGTTGTAAATTGTTTTAGCCTTTTTAATGCATTTAAGATCATATTCATTTCCTTCCAAATGGTCAACCATTTCTTTATCTCTATTTAAATATCTCTAAAAAAACTCACAATCAAAGAAAAGATATATTATTTAAGTTGAATATATACAACTCAAAAAAGTGGATCCAACTCCATATAAACCAATCTATAAAAATCTCTCTTTTATAGTCATTTAAACAATATTAGCATATGTTTAGAAGTAACACTTGAATCCCACACAATATCGTTCAAATTTTTAAAGAAAAATTGACGGCGAAAAATATCATAAAATTATTATACAAGGCATAGTATTTTTCATTTAAAAAATCATTGACGATGGAAAGTCGTTGACAATTGAAAAATCGTTGTCGAAAACGAACCATGCATCCATTCAATATTTTCTCCCCTCCTACATGCAAGTGAAATCTCATTGATTTATTTCCCATGAATCACCCCTTTATCAAATAACTACTATGATCTCTAAATCTACATTTGTTTCCGATTCTCAACTAATTAGGATCCAAAAGTCCCTGGCCTGAAATCTATATTGTAGAAAATCATCACTAAGGTGTTCATGCCTTATACAAATACAAAATATATGTCGCATCAAGTATTAAAATAACTAAAAAATATTTTTATAATATGGTTTAATTTTAACACATCTTAACCAAATGATTTTCTATTTTATATAAGTGCGAACAAATATACTACTAGTACACATAATTAAAAATAACAAAAGAGGTTGTGGATGTGGAGGATTGAAACCCTACAAGGACAACAACTACGTTAAAGGTTGTCTCATTTTTTTTATTAATGAAAATTAGGATCCATGGCTTAGCTAGAGAAGGGTATTGATGACTATGATGGGTGGATGATGAGTATGAATAGGCTCTTTCTAAAAGGTGGCCTGCTGAGTGAGAATGATAGTTAATGTTAACCAGCTATATGTCTTATATTTGAATGATGAAAAAGAACATGCAAAATAGCATAAATATATATAATGCAGTGAAATGTCTTTCTCAAAGACTAATATCCATATATTGTATATTGGTCCCGAATCGGTATGCATATATATGATATATCAATAAGGAGATCAGGACGGCATGAAATGCCATAAAACTTAAGAGACATCACAGCTAGCTGTTTAATTCAACTTTTCCATCGTTTTGGGTTCTCTTCTATGGTATACTAGCTAGTCTGGGTTCGGTATTTAGCTTTTCTCGATACTTTTTTAAGTAATAATATATACCATCCAAATTCATATCACTCAAATGTCACCCAATGACGTGGCATAAATTAGTTGGTTGCAAATCGTTAATATATTTATTTTCTTGATTTGATTAAAGATTTGAAACCAACCAATTCACACCACGTCACGTGACATTTGGATGGTATGAATTTGATAGTTACTCATACTTTTTTCAAAAAAAAAAAAACTAGTAAAAATAGAAGTTTATTGTCCAAAAAAAAAAGAAAAAGTAAAAATAGAAGTTTCATCCTCTATCGTTTTTTTTTTTTTTTTTTGTCAAATCCTCTATCTTTTAAATATTCGCTCTTCCTATCTCATGCATATTGTTTGTGTTAACTTTTAAACTCCTTTGACGTCAAGTCCAGAATATTCTTTGTGTTAACTTTTAACCTCCTTGATAAAGATAGGTTAATCTCAAATTCTATTTTGTAGGTTAATTTAATTGATCTTATAAACTTTAGCAGAACGTAATTTATTAAGAAAACCAGGTTTTTGATTAGTACTTAAAGACAATATAAAATAATAGGTATAATTAAATGTTTTGTCATTTTCAATACAATAACTTGTAACACAATTAATTATAGAAAAAAATTCAAAATTTTTGTATAAAATTATTTGAAGATACTCAAGATTGTATTTATCTCACTTTTAATATCCAATTAGCTTCTTATATTCTTTCAAATTCATTTAAAAAAACTCACATTCAAAAAATGTGTGTTTATTTGATTCTAAATTTTCATCTACACAAAATGAGTAAATTTCGTATAAATCATCTTATTTTTAATTAGTGCAAATAAATTACTTGGTTAACCCATTACATAATTAATTGCTTGGTTTAAAGTAACATGTATATTGTATTAGATAATAGAGATGATTGTTAATTAAGTCCAAAACTTAACAAATAATGTTTTAAAAATTTCAGTCTAAAATTTGAATAAACAAAGTCCAAAATATTATTTTTAGACTTACCCCATATAAACGTTGAAAAAAAAAGTAACGGTTGAAAAACAATGAAATATAAAAAACCAAAAACTCATCTCTTCACACTTGCATTCGAACAAATAACAAAAACAAAATCTCTTTACATTCACCTTCCCACCAAGCCGCTATCCTGAACAAGAAAACCGCCGCCACTCGGGGATCGGACCATTCTCCACCATGCATAATCAACTCGGCTTGGCGAAGAATCCAAATTAAGGTAAAAACGAAAATTTACCAATGAAATTTAAAGAAATTAATTTAATTATTAACCTAATATCATGACTTTTACAATTTTTCTGAATGATATGATTTAAATATAATTATAATCGTGTTGTTTATTATCTTTTAATCATACAATGACCATTTTATGACAGTTGGAAGCCTTTTACCGTATGAGAAGTGAATAACATATATACGGAGGAGATGTCGTGTGAGTTTTGTGGGTCCCATGATTTGCCGTGAGAATTTGGTCTTCTATTGCATTTTTGTAATTGTTTTGCATTAAATATTGATTTGACGTAACTGATGGTTACACAATCCATTGAATTATATGGTACAACCATGAGGCGTTTTTCAATTGGACTGATGGCGAAGTTGGATAATTTGTTAATTGGGACTTGGGTAATCTGTTCACGGGGAATTGTCAGTTGTACCTCAGCAAAATGTGTTGTGATCCATTGTACTTCAGTGAAATGTGTTGCAATTCATGGATGGATATTATGAATCTTGATTATTAGTGAAGTAGGTTGGATTTATGAAAAAAATTAGGTAGTGATTTGTATGCTGTAATGGATTTAGGCAGGAATGTAATGAGTTCAGTAATGTAATGAGATTAGGAATGTAATGAACTTTGTAATCAGTATACAGTGCTTGGTATGCTATATGAATGAGGATGTAATGGTCTGGTTGATTTCAACTTTGTGCTAATAACTAGTTTAATTATATAATATTGTAAATAAATTATTTAAGGTAATCACTTTATTATTATAAAATATAAATAATTATAATAAAATAGAATATGAAAAATAAATTATTTTAATACTTGTAAATAATTTGTATATATAGCTCGATAAATCTTATATTTATACATTTCAATTTTAACTTTTATTGAGAATGTATGATAATAGTATGATTGATGTGATGTAGAATTCAATTGGTTAGATAACTTGTTTAATTGTTATAGAGAAGTAAAATTTTAATAATTTACTTAAAAATTTAATTTCATGTAAATATAATATAATTTTTTTTTTGAGTTTTATAAAATAATAATATGAATTTTTACATATTTAATTTAATGAAAAAAAGATATGATAAGAAATGTGTAAAATATTAAGTTTAATAAAATTATTTTAGTTTGTTAAAAGAAAATTTCCATTACGATTACGATTGTAATGGGTCATTCATGGGTAGTAGCTATGTAATGAAAAACTCTCATTTTCATTGTAATGTGATTACTTAAGGAATGATATTACGGAGTTGATTACGACGTACCAATCACAGTAATCATGTCTGACATTACTGATCTCATTACAGCATACCAATCACACCCTTAGTCTTTTTAAGTTAAACATCCTAGATAATAAAATAAAGTAGTTTTAATTATATTGCAAATATGATGGTTGGACCTTAGAGGTCTTTATCTATAAGATACATATGCATGTGCAAATATTTGATATAATTGTCAATTTCTAATGATTCGTGTACTATTTACAAGCCACTAGCTACTGTATCTATATTCATCATTGTTGAATTCATTAACGAGTCGAGAGATCGATCCAACTAGAGGCGAACTTGGAACCAAAAAAAAAAAAAGAACTAGAGGCGAACCCGCATTATATCTTACATTTATTATAATAAAGTTCAGATTGCCCAACACAATTACTAATACCAACCTATACCAATTCAAACAAATATATCTTAAGAACACTAAAAAAAATTCCAAAGAAACGATTTTCAGTACTCCAAATTCATTATTTCATTCTTTAAATAATAAAAATTCAAAGATGTCAAGTATTGGTTATAATTCTTGGCAGTTTATTAAGATTTGTTTCATGTATGTATATCACTTTACATCCTTCAACAACTGTGAGAACTTCACTTTTGAGCGTAGCCCTAAACCATAAAGACTTAGATTATCCGAGCACTAATATTACCTTCTTGATCTTAATAAATTATCGTATAGATAGATTGAAATCTATTGGACTTAACACCGGAGAGTAGTTGACTCATGTCGAGGCACGCTAGGATCTAAAGAGAAAAATTTGTTTAATTATGAATCTCCTAGTCACTGGATCGACCTAACCTTTGTCCCATTAATATTATCAAAAATGCAAGTCATGTTGGCTACTAGAACATATATTTCTTTTTGATTGATTATTCAAGTGGCAAGGCTAGAAAGCGACATGACAAAAAGCTAGCTTCTAAGCAATTGCTGATTCAGCATGTTGAATTTTTTTTCTTGTTTGAAAGACAAAACAGAAAAACTTTGCATGGAATTTGAAGGTAGGGTTTCTATTAGAAAGGCAACGTACACTTCCTCTTAAAGACATATTTTCCACCATGATGCCAAATAATGCATACACTTGTTCCTTGTAATATAACTAAACAGGGTTAAGTTTGGCTTTTATATATGGACAATGTGTAATCAATATCATACGATATAAGTGTCGACACTATTGCATTGCTAGCTATGAATATATGCCTATTGTATTAGAAAAAGAATGTTCCAATATTCGGCTATTGAGATTTCATGATTCGACACTTGATGTATCCACTTTCAACCTCAATGTAATTTTATTTTAACCATCCAAATGTGGCACGTAGTTTGAACGTGATGGTTAACTTATAAGTAACTCCCCAAGTCACTACATACAACTGGAGTGTTTATATGATGTCGAAAAATAGAAGATACTAGAATTGTCCCCTCAAGCGCACAATTAGGTAAATCAGAAGTTTGAAATCCAACAAAGCATCCACCAAGTTCCTCATGCCACTTGATCTGCCAACTTGGCTAATGATTATAGCCAATCAATTCTGTTCAGTCTTGCCTAAAGCAGTATTTAGGTTGGGTGGTCTAACTGGCTAATTTAGTGATAAAATATGAGTTGCATATGGCCGATATTTTTGTAAAGCATTCAAGGTTGGGTCGAACCCACGTACGCGTGTTTGTTAATTAGTAATTAAGATGACGTGGAACTATTTCCCTTCGCCTCAATGAGTAATGGTGATAATTTTGAAATTTAGTTAACTTTAATCGAAAACAAAGTCCATGCTCAGTTGAGGTACAACACTCCATCAAATATTAGCCGAAAAATTAAAAGTTAGAATATAACCAAAATTAAAATGGTTATTCAATGTATTAAAAAGAATTTTCATAACAAGAAATTGAGATGGTCGTCCCTTGGTAGTCCATGGAGACAAAGACGACATTTAGTTTTGGGAAATGTTGCTATCTAAAACACAAAATATATTTGAAGATACCATGCCACGCATAGATTACAAAAACAAGAACATGCAAAAATCTGGACAGCAACGAGCACTCTTCGTGGTTGATACAAAATTCTAAAGTGATTAATGGCATACAACTAATCGGGAGGGATTATTATAGATATCTCTTTCTCAATAAACTTTAAATATCATAAGATTCATTCAAGTTTGTGGACTTTGTTTTCTTGAATAGGAAGTATAAGAATAATCTATAAATTGATAATTTTAATATTTTTATATATAATTTCTTTTTAAAGAAACTAATATACTATGAAATCAATTAATTTTTTGTAGATGGACAATCATAATATAACATATTTGTAAATTGGTTGAAAAAAAAGCAAGTAGGTAATATATAATAGGGGTGAGCAAATGAGAACCAGACAACCAAAGTGAATAAAAAAACCAGGAAAAACCGAACCAAAAAGGCCAAAAACCGAATAACCAAATGGTTTGGTTTTTAATTTTTCAAAAATCGGGTTTTTTTGGTTCGGTTCGGTTTATTACGCAAAAATCGAACCAAAAAAACCGAGCAAAAGCCGAACTAACGAAGAAAAAAATAGGGAATGTGTGAACTTTTTTTATACGAATTATGTGGGAGAAACTTTTGTTGAGAATTTATCATCTACGTGAAATTTTAGTTATACTATTCGATGGTGCTATTGGTGAATTTTTTTATATCACTTATAATTATAAGTATTCATTACTTGATTGATTTTATAAATCATGATTGTATGAAGTACAAAGTAATAGATTCAAATTTATTGTAGTATTGTAAATTAAGATAAGTATTGTTAGATTATAAGTTTATATCTAATTGATATATTAATATCCCACATAAACAAGTAATAGTAGCATAATTATACTGGAATTTAGACTCTATTGCCCCGTATTTCAAGAAATGGGGTGGAAATATTATTGACTATGCATTTGAATTCGAGGCGGACCATAACCGAACCGAAACGAACCAATTCGGAACCAAAAACCGAATGTGAAACGAAATGCGAACCACCCGGTTTGGTTATTGAATTATAAAAAAAAGAAATATTCAGTTCCAGTTTTGGCCAAAAACCGAGACGAACCAAACTATGATCACTCCTAATATAAGAATTTGATAATCTATATAATAAAAAACTTTTCTTGACAGTTTGAATAATATATTTAAAAGACGATTAAATCGTTTAAAAACCTTTAATTTATCATTTTACGTTAATTATTTAAAGAATTAATGCCCAAGAACCCCTTCAAGTTAGAATTAAATTCCCCACACCTCAGCCATCATTTTTTGCCCATAAACTCCCAGAACTCAAATTTTGAACTGTGGAAAAAATTTCTGAACTCAAATGTTGAGTTATGGAGAACTTCTCAGAACTCATTTTTAAGTTATGGAAAAATTACCAGAACTCATATTGTAAGTTTTGGGAACGAAATTAAGATATCTTAGAAGGGTATAAAAAACAGGGGTTTACGGAATAGTGGATAAGACTGCAGGGAGTTATTGAGCATCACCCCTTTATTTAAAAGTCACTTGTTCGATCTACATTGACCGTCTAAAGCACCTTAAATCATTCTACTATAATTTTAGATGTCCCGTGTTAGGTCCACACACCCAGAAAACATATTTATTCTTTTGAAATATCAAACATTTTTTTTCCTAACATCATCCTTAATTAATTAGTAAAAATTAAATAGTAAGATAAACAATCATAGAATATAATAAATATGTGTTTTATTTTTAATAAAAATATATATATTCTTGTATTGGATCCAATAGAACAAATAAAAGTAAATAAAAAAATATTACTTAGTCATTTATCGATTCTAGGTATTTTTTTTAATTTGTTAAATTATTTTTGATTAAATTGTTACTCCCTCCGTTCCACTGAAATTGTCTACTTACTAAAAATAATGTTCCAAATATATTGTCCACTTAGGAGTTCAAGACACTTTTTTTCCTACTTTTTCCACTATTACCTTTATTAAAATATTGAAATTTATATTTTCAATACACATTTAAGATATCAAGATATTTTATTAGGGGTATTTTTGTAATGGTGAATGTATTTACTATTATGTTTTTTAAAAAATATGTGAAAAGCTAAGTGGACAAATTAAGTGGAACGGAGGGAGTACATACTTGTATATAGATTAAATAAAAATATTTGTGTAATAAATGTTTTAAAAAATGTATAAAAAAGTTGAACCAATCAAATTGAATGGAGTATCACTTAATTTGACTTTATTAAAAAATGAAAAAAGTATGCGAGTTCCAATGACAACAATTAGAGAATGTTTATCTTAAAAACAGGATAAAGTTGGATTATTAAATTACTTGGGAAAAGGATAAAATGAAATGAAAATTTAATGATTATGAATTATTAACCGTTTGCAATTCAATTCTATTGGGATGCTCAATAGTGTAATCGAGTAAGTGTACGCCATTTGACGCCTAGGTTCACTAAACAACAATTACAGTATCTATTTTGAGAAAGTAACCAAATATTTTGAGGTTTTTTTTAAGGTTAATAATTTTTTTATAAATAATTGACAACTTAGCATAAAAATGAAAGTAATTTTAGATTTGGTTGAATGACCGTCTTTACAATTTTACGGTGGTTGAATAACTGTCTTTACAATTTTGCCTAAGGACGGTGTTCGGGATACCGTCCTTATGCCAAATCTGAAATTTTCTTTTTATGTCAAATTATCAATTATTTATTAAAAATATGTTAAGATTAAAAAAACTCAAATATTTTTGCATGTTATTGTAACAATGCGTAAATAAAAATGAATATGAAAATATATATAGATATATAAATTGATGGTAATTTTAGTATTATTGACTTGTTTAAAAGATTTTAGGAAAAACTTCCCGGTAAATATTTATTGTTTTCTAATTTGGACAAATAAGTATCAAATTTTACAAAAGTGTACAAATAGTTACGAATGTTTAGTTTTTAGGCTCACGTCGATACTTGTTGTGAAGTTTAGCGTTAAATGTCACGTGTCAATAAATAACACCATGATCCTATTTGCAAATAAAGAACGTTAGGTATCTCTGTCCATTTTTGTAATTTTGAAGAAAAAAGGTAATCAATGTCATTAACATGTGGCATTTAACAGTGAATTTACTATAGTTACTAATAGTAGTCTTAAAACAAAACATTGTGTACAAGTATTAATAGTAGCCTAAAACAAAACATTAGGTACACATCTGTCTACTTTTGTAAATTTAAATAATTATTTGTTAAAAGTTTTAAAATAATAGATATTTATGAAAAAAATCTTAAGATTCTAATATGAGTAGATAACATAGTTTGTAACATTATCATTGGTATAAATAAGTAAATCGGGCTAGAGACTATGATGAAAATATAGGGAAAAAGGGTAAAGAGTGACAAAGACACATGCTTAGGATCTGAGATACCCAGACACCAAAAGATCCTCTCCTCCTCCTATGTAAAAAAAAGTGGAGACACATTGAAGGTGACCACTTTGACTCCTACAGTTATTATACATGCACACAAATCCCAATACGACTAAATTACTTTTTTACCCTCCTCAACTTCTCCATAATGAAAAGAATACCCTTTGAACTAGTAGTTAAAGAATACCCCACGGATTTATATATTCACATTACTAGGGTGAGTTGAGACAGGATGAAAATAAAGAGGGGATGGTCTTTAATTTGGGCCATTTTGCTTTTTAACAAATAAAAAACAATAAAAGAAGGAATTATAAAATAAAAATAAATACTAATGCAACAGTGAAAAGCAAAAGTAGACAACTTTCTCTGCTTTTTATGTGCTTCAAAACTCTTCCTTCCTAAGTCATATCACTTTTTCTATAAGCTGTACAATTAATTTTATTGCAATATCCCCCCTACTAGTTTAAATCTTCACCCTATTTACCACAAAATTTGTCACCGGTCTTCTACAAATGTTTTTCCTATGAAATCACGAAACCGTTTTGAATAAAGCTTTGGATCAACGGCTGAGATTGAAGTTGGATCTGCTTGTAAAGATTTATACACGTGTTCCAACTTCTTGGTGATGTCATAATCTTGTAAAATATCGATAATTCCGAAGTATAAAACAACTTCATAAGTTTCACTGTTTCGAGACTTGTTGAATTTATTAAACCCTCCGAAACTATATTGATCAAAGTCACTTCTTCGACCCACTTTCTCTGCTCGAGCTGGCATATTTGAACCCAATCTAATTAATGGTTTCCTGTAATATAAATAAATTAATTAATTAATTAATATTAATAATAATTATAATACAAATACCTAAAATCTACCCCACATAACAAATGGTTGACTAACTAACCACCTCAACACTATTTCTACATCCACATAATATTCCAACCAAGCCATGTTCCAAATATAATCATTGGGGACCCAAACTTAGGGACTAATTAGATAAAGAAAGGAAAGGACTAAATGTGTAATTTACCGGCCAGCTAAAATCCTATCCATCTCTTGCAACTCAGCTTCGAGAAATCGACGTCCACGATTAAACTTTTCAGTCTGATATGATTCGTGACTTTCTGAAAAAATATATATAAATTTATCTTTGGTGACAGTTTTTTAAATTTTAAATCTAAAGTGAATTTACCTGTACGCAATAGATACGGTGACAAACCCATTCTGTCGCCGTTATTATCATCGCGAAAGTGTACACCAACTAATAAACTGTAATCCATTATGTTTTCACCTTCCAAGAATTCACAATCTCGATCAACTTGACTGAAAAAACACATGTTCAAACTCTATTAAGTAGATGAAAAAAATAAAAAATAGAATTAAAAAGTAGTACTAACTCTATAAGGTCTTGGTATGATTGTTTTTGTAGACGAAAAGCGTAATTAAGGTCTAAGTCCTTAAGTGTCGTGGTTTCATCAATTTCTCCTTTGGTTTTATTAGTTTTGCGACCATGAGATGAACCTTTTAAATCAAATCTTCTATTGATTCGATATTCCGAGCAAAATAGATTTCCCATTACGATGAAACGTGTTTTAACTCCATTAACTGGTTTAACACAATGAACACCGTAAAATTTCGTAACCAGGGAATTTTCGTATCGGCAAACGTGTTTGTAGTAACTCGAGAGCATTTTAATAAGGACCTGAATGCAATTAATCAATTAGTTAAATACAATAGTAACAATACGGACCCAAAACGTGACTAACCTTGGCTTCGGATTTTTTAACGGTTTTGATCATAAAACGATCGTCTTGAGTTAAGTAAAAGAAGCTTCCGCTTTTACCGGGAGATGAAAGTTCTCGTAAAGCATCGTTACCGCAAATAGCCATCATGTAATCAGCGGGGTCCACTTGAAATAGCTCTCTTAAACGTCTGAGATGAGATATAAATTACAAGGATTAAACATTGTTTTGATAATATGATTATATGACAACCTAGTAGTACCTGAACACCATAGGACAATAATCCTTCCATCGAAACTCTGTGGATTGATGAGGTGGCGTTATTTTAGAACCTTCAGATGGAAATCTTGTCCAGAATTTCTCTTTTGGGTCAAAATCATTTGCCTTAAGTTCACATGATATAGAAGCATGTTTTCCAATTGAGTATCTACAAAAAACATAATTACCGATTTAGAACAGAACACATAATGCTAAAAACTAAAAAACAGGAGTATATATATTACCTAATACCCAACTGAAGATTGAGCATTAAATCGTAATTTTTGTGGCCTTTAGAGATCATTTGCCCAGGTTTTTTAACTTCACCACTAAAACACCATGAATTTCTTCGAAAGTGTTTTACCTCATCATCGTTACTACCTCGGATAACATCGATATTATCAACGATATCACATGTAATATCTCCAGCTTCACCGTCAGATTCCCAAATGCATATCCTCGGATAACTCCCTCTCCCTGAGTCAACGGATGATCTTTTCCTCCCTTCCAAAGTCAACAATGGTGTACCGAGTTTCACATTATCGTCCATGATCAATAATGGAGCTGATAATTTCCCATTATGATGAGCTGGGTAATAAGTACCATTCATAGAGTCTTTGTTCCATGAACCGATATAACAGCTTCCGTCAAGCCAAGTATAGACGCCGTGACTTTTGGGTACACCGTTTTCCCAATATCCATCGTATTTTTTACCGTTATTACCCCAAATTAACAAACCTCTACCGTTTATACCCCCGTTTTTCCACTCGCCTACATACTCATTCCCATTTCTCCATACATATCTCCCTTCACCATCTGGTAAGTTTCTCTTCCAATTACCCTCGTAGTAATCTCCATTACTGTAATGTTTTAAACCATACCCGTGTTTTTTATCACCGACCCATGAACCTCTGTACATATCTCCACTTGAACCGATGAAAGTTCCGTTCCCTTCCATACGACCTAACTTGAACTCGCCTTCAAATGAAGCACCAGATGGCCATGAGAATTTACCTTTACCGTATGCTTTTCCCTTTTTCCATTCACCTTCATACATGCATCCGTCTTTCCATAAATACTTTCCTGATCCATGTGGGGAGTTACCAGAGAATGTTCCGGTGTAGAGATCTCCGTTTGGGAGAGTTAAACTATTGGGTGTAATGGTTGTGGTAGTGGTAGTGGTGTTGGTTGGTGTTACTCTACGTGTTGTAGCTTGTGATTTACTCCGGTAGGCTACTGATGGGATAATGATGACTGACTCCTCCGCCGTCATGGTGGTGGGTTCTATAAGTTTATCTTTATCTTCTTCTCTAGTGGAAATCAAAATGGGTATTAACAGTTGGTCAAGCATATTTTGAAAGAAAAATCACAATAAAAATGAAACCCAGCTGAATTTGAAGCATAATATCTGTGAGTAGAAAGATGGAAATATGTGTGTGTATAAATATATGTAATGGTGAGTGGATATTGTGTGTGCTTTTAGGTGTTTTATGTGTAAAAAAGAATAGTTATAAAAAGGGAAGAAAATGTTGAGCTATAAAGAAAAGGGGAGTGGGGGGTGTTGTGTTGTCTTGTGTTTGTAGTGGGGTTGGGTGGGAGAGAATACTACAAAGCATAAAGAGAGAGAGAGAGAAAGAAAACATTAAAAAAACTCAAGAGAAGTAGAAAAGAGAGGGAAGAGAATAAGAATGTTGAATTTTTTTAGTTTTAGGATTACAAAAGTGAAAAGGAATTTGTTTTTTTTAATCTTTACCTTATGTATCGGATATTGGGTACCGGGTTATATATGAATGTTAATACTTAAGTATATTTTATTTAACGGTGTATAAGTATTTTATTATGAGTAATGCTATATATCATCCCTTCACCTCTTCACCCCTTATGTGGAGTGTATGTGGAGATTTAAAAAACTAATCATGATGTTTCTATTTCTTAAATAACTTTTTTCTCTCTCTTTTATTTAGTGTCACATAGGCTCCACATAAGGGGTGAATAGGTAAAGAGGTGATATATAGCATTACTCTTTTATTATTTAAATCATGATAAATTCAGGTTATATCGCAATGACATAATCTTTCTTCTTTGATATGGGATTTAGCTCTCCGAATGCGACAACAACAATATAAGTACATGGGTGCACACATGAATCATTCAACAATGTTTTTCTACAACTCAGTGATAGAGGATGAGACAGAGATAGTTCAGTTTGCAACAAAATTATACGAACAGTACGCAGTTTACCGAAGACGGTTTTTTCGGATAACATTGAAAGCATTCAAGGTGATAGGCGACCATCAGAGTCTAACCGGTTCATCAGATCTCTACTACGGCGAATTAAGAAATTAGGGGACAGGTTTAGCCCTGTGTCCTTTTACCATATTTCAAGATCTCTCAACAGTAAGACCGACACCATTCACTGAGCCTCCAGTCGTGACACATTGTCAAGGACTCACATATTTAAGTTCGTATACCGTTTTTCAAGATTAGAAGTTAGATGAAAAGATAAGACTCAATATTGAGTCCAAAAACAAAACTATTGAGTCTCTCTTCTAACAACAAGAGTGATATTATAAACGTGCATTTTGATTCGAAATTCTCATCGTACAACTCACAAAGTGGATCCAACTCCATGTATGTCATCCAATCCTTTGTCTTGAGTCTCTTATGTATCGGCATCCATACTATAATGGCACGTTTGAGAATAATATAAGAGACCCGTACAAGATTTGTCCAGGATTTAACAAAAAATCGACGACGAGATACATCATATGAATTTTTATGTAAGGCACACTCACCACTAGAAGCATCATTAATAATTGGAAGATCGTTAGCCAAGGAGAACCACCGAGTCAAAATATTCTTTCTACTTCTTTTTCTACGTGCGTGGTTCAGGCCATTTTGCTTGCACCACGACTAATCTCACTGAAAATATACATATCTCCCCTTATATATATCAAAGTAAATTAAATTAGATTATCCATATTTAAAAAAGAAATTTAAACTTTATACTTTTTATATTTAACATCCTTTAAATATAGAAGAAATCATAAAAATCTGTTAAGTTGAGTTGTCCACAATAAGAATAATATTAATTACTACTCTACTAATCAAATCACTTTCTTTTTTTAGTTACATCGTGTGACGTGAGGATATCCCCTTAGGGAACTTCAAAAGCCTAATTTACCATGTGGCTTCGACTTAATTACAAAAGGTCTCCTAAAACGTTCACCATTCTTCTTTTGCAAGTTTTGTTTTATTCTTTTATTATTGGCTTAACTAAAACAATTTCTTACTCTCGGCCCAAAAAAAGAAAAAATATTACTTTACCTCTAATAACACAAAAATTACTATATTTTTACTTACTTTCAAGTTTTTAAATTGTGAAGGGAGTAGTTTAGTATTTGAATACTGCCGATATATATTTAGTAGTAAAAAACAAAAACAATTTACAAAATAAAAAGTATTACCTAGTTTATATGATCAAATATAAAATTAACATAAAACTTGGATTGATGTGTACGAAGATCCATAATGCAAAGAATGTGAGGGTTGAATATAGCTATTGATCAAGATGAAAATATTGTTCACAAAGTGCAAAAAAATAAATTAAATCAAGTCGGTAGAAAAAATATGAGCGATTTTTTTTTCTTTGAGATCTGATGATGCTGAGCTCTTTTGGTTTAGTAGTTTATTCTATTCGAACAATCTTGAAATTGTTTTAAAAAATAATTATAAAATAAAAATTAATGAAAAATTCGTTCAATCATTAAAGAATTTGAAAATAGTTGAAGAAATTTCTAAAATTGAAAATTAGTCATATTTTAAAAAAAAAAATGTAACAGTGTTGCCAAATACGCACCAAAATTTGTAAGCTTAGGCTACCATGTAGAAGTTTGGCACGTGATTACTTGGTGGTGTAATATACCAATTAAGTTCTTTTATTTCTAAAGAAATAAATAAAATTGTTGATTAGGTTACTGAGTAATGCTTTTAAGGATAATTTATTAGGATTCTACCCCTTCCCATAGATATTGGGTAATTTTCTATTTCGTTTTATGTAAAACTCTTGATGCATAACTTATTTAAGTTTGATATTAATTTGTTGAGACATGTGATCGAGTTTTGAAAAACTTCTAACAAGATTTCCATAAACATTTTTGTCTAAACTAAAAAAAAAAATTTGTCCAAAAAAAAAAAAAAAAAACTAAAAAAAAAAATGAAAATGAAAATGAATATGAAAGTGATATTATGAGTCATAAAAAAAAGACATGGACCATATTGAACCTTATTAAGAGGGGTGGGTAGCGTCCCCACTTGTATATATGTATGTAATATGGAATTTTGGATATACAACTTAGAAGGCTACTATGTTATTGTTGAGATAATTTGTTTTTTCTTTTCTTTTTCTCAAATTATCCTTAAATTTTGGAAGTTACCCAAATGGTCCTTTATCTTTGTTTTTAATCCTCATGATTCCTACTTTATTTTTTCGTTAACTCAAGTCCGTCAATGCTGACGTGGCAATTTTGTTTTTGTAATTATACGAAATGCGAAGTGTATTTACGCCGTTGAGCTGGCATGTGTTACTGTTACCTTCCTTCATTATTCTATATACATGCATTACATACACATATATATGTATATATATACTTAATCCTAACTCTAACTTTACTTTGACCCTAACCTAACATTAATCTTAACCATAACTATAACCCTTAATCACAATCCTATTATTAACTTTTTTTTTTTTTGATCTGCAAATCAAACTTTTTATTAAAATGAAGACCATAACTGTCAAAACCTTACAACTTTGACCCCTAACATATGGGCATTAACCTATTAACTTTACTTAGCTATTACATGCATTTAAAATAGAATAGACATTACAAACTAATATCAAATTAAATACTAAATGCTTATCTATTACATATCTTTTCAACTACACTTTTGATCTTGGAATTATTGAACTTCTTTTCCTTAAGCTTGATAGCTACATAAGCAAGGATATTGTTATAAATCCTTTCCTCATTAGCTGCATGTTCTCCATGTTCTCTTCTATTTCTTTCTGTCCAAATAAAGTATATGTAAGTTGTAATACAAACTCCCATCACTTTTAAAGCTTCTGGACTTGCGTCATTCTTCAAATTTACTACTAGGTCCTCCACTTTTTTGATCTTCTTATTGCATTCACAAATTGTCAATAAGCGAGCAAGGATAGCACCTGAGAACTCACAAGTAACAAATAAATGATCATTATCTTCATCTTTTTTATTACATAGTAGGCACACTGGATTGACACTCAATCCCCAACTTATCATCCTATCTTTAGTAGGAAGTCTATTCATTGCAACTTGCCAAGAAACAAATGAACATCTAGGAATACACATTTTTGCCCACACTATATCAAACCAATCAACCTTAGCTTCATGACTAGAGATTTTGATCAGTGTTTTCTTAAAGGAAAACTTATTTTTTATACTCTCAGTCCATGTAATTTTATCATTGGCATCACTGAGTATTATATTTTGAATTTTAGGGACTATTTGCGCAATTTTAGGAGGGATCCTCCACCTTCCTCTACTATAACAATCCTTGACTGTTTTATTACAATTAATATCATGTTCCTCCATCTTTATATTCAATATTTCCTGTATACTCATCTTATCAAGCCATTTATCCCACATTATGTAAGTTTTATCTCCATTTCCTACCTCATGGTATATAAGATTAAAGGCCTCATCTCTAATCTTTAGAATTTGCTTCCACATCCAGGAATGGTATTGTTTATGACTAATACTCCACACACATTTATTTTTCAGAATGTTCACTTTAACCCATTTACTCCACAGATTTTGATCAAGGCAATAAAATCTCCAAAAGTTGTAAAGCAAACAAACCTTATTTAAATTCTCAATGTTTGGAATATTTAGCCCACCTTCTTCTTTAGGGCAACATATTTTGACCCAAGATACTCGCGCACCATGAGCATTATCATTATAACCCCAAAGAAACATTGATAATTTCTGATTTAATTTGTAAATAACTTGCTTAGGTAATAAGAAAACCCTGCACCAGAACATAATCTTACTGATAAGAACCACTCTTATCAGTTCAACCCTGCCTGCGTATGATAACATCTTAGAGCTCCATTGGATAATACTTTGCCAAATCCTCTCTATTAGTTTATTTCCATCATTTACACTCATTTTTTTTGAGTTTAGAGGGATTCCCAAATATCTAACAGGCATAAAGCCTATGTTAATATTAAGTATCTGAGATATATTATTTTTATCTCTATCCTTGACCCCTTCACTGAAATATAGCTCACTTTTAGTAAAATTTATGTTCAGCCCCGAGCATCTAGAGAACAGATTAAGGGCTTCTTTAACTACCTCAGCAGATCTTGTATTGCTTCCCATAAATATTAATATATCATCAGCAAATACTAAGTGATTCATATTAACCTCTTTACACTTAGGGTGATAGATAAACTCTTTTTTTTGAGCTACACTATATAATAGCATGGAAAAAACTTCCATACAAATAGCAAACAAGTAAGGTGAGAGAGGGTCACCTTGCCTTAACCCTCTCTTACCCTTAAAGTAGCCACAGGCTTCCCCATTTATGCATATAGAGTAGTAAGGAGTACTTACACACATGTGGATCCCTTTAATAAACATAGCAGGAAATTTTAGCGCATAGAGAGTATTTATTAAGAATTGCCAATTGACACTGTCATAGGCTTTTTGTAAGTCCAAGTTAATGGTACAAGACTGTTTCATAGACTTCTTTTCATACCCATTAACTACCTCTTGCGCAACTAGTATGTTATCAGTGATATTTCTCCCACTAACATAGGCTCCCTGATTTAATGAAATTATATACTTCATTACTTTTTTAAGCCTATTCATAATGACTCTAGATATGGTTTTGTATAAAATATTAGTACATGATATAGGCCTAAACTTCTTAACACATGACGGATTTTTCTCCTTAGGTATTAAGACAATATTAGTAGCATTAATCTGAGTAAGAATTTTACCAGACTGAAATGTTTCTTTAATAGCTGAGCATATGCTCTCACCAATAATTTCCCAAGATTGTTTGAAGAAGCACACAGTGTATCCATCAGGCCCCGGGCTTTTCGCATCTCCCATAGCAAATAAGGCAGTTTTAATCTCCTTATCAGTTATAGGGGCAATCAAGCCTTCTAGTAATTTTTCAGGGACACTTTTATTTAGAATAGCTGCAATAGTACTTATAGAACAGATTTCTTGATTAGATTCCTCAGTACCTAGCAGTTTCTTATAATATTCCACAAATTCATTCTTAATCTCATCTTGCTCAGTAATTATTCTCCCATCATCACAAGTTAGAGTAGATACAAAATTTTTAGCAACTCTTCCTTTGATCATTCTATAATAATAAGCTGAGCTAATATCATAATCATTAATAAATAAGGCTCTAGATTTTTGCTTTAGTACCTCATGGTGAGTAATTATAGATTCTTCTAATTGAAGAATAAGAATTTTCTCCTCAGATATATCAGCATCATTACAGTCTCCTATCATAATTCTTTTTTGAACATTCTCAAGTTGAGCTTTTAAATTATCAATATCTTCAGAGTTCCTTCTGAAGTATTTATTGTTAAACTTTTTTAGCTCACCTTTAACTAGTTTCAGTTTCATGCAATCTTGAAACATTTTATTGCCACTGATCTTATTATCCCACATTCTTTTTATAATATCTTTAAACCCCTCATGTTTAGTCCATATATTGAAGAATTTAAAAGAACAAGGCCCAGATTTTTCTTTTTGATCTATCAGCACTTTAATTGCACAGTGATCTGAGGTAGAGGGAGGCACAAGAATAGCATTAGATTGATATGCATTCATCCATTTTGAGTTGATGAACACTCTATCAATCTTACTTGCGCGTAACTTCCCACTATCATTTTTATTAGTCCAAGTAAAGTATTGACCTGCATACTGATGCTCAAAAATATTAGCATCCTCAATACAATTAGAGAACAAAATAGAGCTATTAGGAATAGAATCACAATTAAGCCTATCTTCAATTTTAAGTATCTCATTAAAGTCTCCAGTATAACATAAGCACTGATCCTCATAATCATTACTTAATTTCACCATATCACTCCATAAAGTTTTCCTTTCATCCTCATCATTACTGGCATACACATAACCCACACAGAAAGTTATGTTTAATTGTAATATTTTAACTTTAATAAAAATCAGTTGAGCTGTTTCAAATAACTTTACAACCTCAACATAATTCTTGTCCCACATTATCCAAATTCTCCCACTATCACATTTATTATAGTTGTGAATCATTTCCAAGTGAGGGAAATGATCACTCATTATTTTCAAGCTATTTTGCACCCTTACCTTGGTTTCCAGGAGCCCAATAAGCTTGACTTTATTACTAACTATAAAATCTTTAACATCTAATTGTCTAAGAAGGCTATTAAACCCTCTTACATTCCATGACACCAAACTCATATATTAGGTGGTCTAGTAATCTCACCTTCTCCCCCATTGTTAATGAATTTCAGTACATCCCTATCTATATCAGTAATCACCTCTTTCTCTATATTATCAAATATATTAGAACAGGATACCTCATTAGATGACTGATTATACTCCTTTTTATTGTGATTTTTGCTTCCCACAACTGTCCATTCCTTCTCACTTATTTTTTCCTTCTCTTTATCCCTCCCAGCCTTGTTATCAGCTTTTGGAACCCACACTTTAGTAATGTTATTACACTTATTTTCTAAGTGCCCAATTTTATTGCACTTAGTACAAATTTTCGGTTTCCACTCATATTCTACTTTAACAACCTGTAACTCATCTAATCCAATATCAACATATAATTCATTAGGTAATTCTTCCTTAGTTTCAATTTCCACACAAACTCTAGCATAACCCAGTCTAGTCATGGACTGAGTCATACTATCCATCTGTAATGGTACACCAATGCCACTAGCCATATACCCTAAACCTTTTTTAGTCCACATGACCATAGGAATGTTACTCAGTTTAGCCCATATTGGGATCTTAGTAACATCAAGCTTTTCAAACTGCATACCAATTTTCCACGGCCGTAACAATAGAGGTGACCCATTAATATGCCACATCTGTTCTAAAACATTATCACACATCTGCTTATTCTCAAGTTTAAAGATAAACGTACCATTACTACCAGATTTCACATCAATCTTACCATATTTTGACCATTGAAACTTAACAAAGTTTACAATATAATAGAACAAAGGAGGTGAATCAAGGAATTGCCCGATTAGACAATTCTCCCATTGTGCATAGCCCTCATCTAATACCTCTTTATCAGGAACAATAATACGCTTACCTTATTTACACATCGGCTTATGATACTCCAGATTCATAGCTAGGTTATCATTTTTTCCAAACATTTTAGACCATTCTTTGGGTTTCGGCGCTACCTCAGTTTGATTTACATCAATCTGGGCAACCACTACCGAATCCATACTTTGGGCAACCGACTTTTGTGAGTCTACCTCCTCGCTATTTGGATCCTTGATACAAGGACTCATCGGAGGAGTGACAACACTGGTATCACTTTGAGGCGAGAAAATCATCTTAGTAATATCGGTGAACTTAGCTTTTGCTTTTTTAGATCCAGTACCACTAAGACGATTCGAGTTAATCATTTTCGTCATTCTACCGATCGGAGAAGCAACTTGAAAAGAGAAAATCAAAAGGAAAATGGACAAGAGATGAGATGAGCGGTTTAGAAAAGGGTGGGTTAGGGTTAATCTAAGAGGAGAGAGAGAAGACCGATGAATATTAGATCCCAGATTTGGGAAATAACATTCAATCGGTTAACCTAAAAAGCAAAAAAGAGAAATAAAAGAGGTTTTTTGGTTTGTTTTGATTTTGTAAGAGATGGAATAATTTTAGTGGTTATGAATGAGTTGAGAGAGAATTTTTTGCATTGACTCTCATTTGACCGATTTTTTCTAATTTAATCTCTCAGTTCTATTAACTTTTATTGTTTCAAGGGTGAATTGAGTTTTTATGCAATAGTCGAAATTCATCACTCTCCTTAAATTTCTCTTGGGTAGACAGGAGTTTGTTCTATAACACTAATGTTATCTCTCGAGTGACCCTGAAATGCTTTCAAACTCAATAGACACTAAACTTATTGACTATCCAATTGGTCAAGACCTTCTGATTCACTAACACAAACCAGACGTATATATATATATATTATTTTCTGTAACTTAAACCCCCTTTCGGGCAAAAGTCCCAATTACTAAGATCAACCCTCTACTTGGCCAAGGCAGACGTTGAATTCAAGAATCAAATATATACCCAAAACCTAAATAAACAATTCATTTCAACAATGAAATCCTAAAACACGGATAAATGTCGTAAACAAAAACTAGGTTCCATACATATTGTGATTCTCAAGCTATATATGAAAGTAGCTCATACTCAAATAGTGAAACACAATGATAAAAAGTAAAAACTACTATAATCATGTTTAGAATAGAAAAATATAAAGAATTATACTAATAATTGGTGGAATATATAGGTGGAAGGAGGTGCAGTGGCATGCTTTCTTCTTTCTTCTTCTTGTCGGAGGAATGTGAATGGCTCCCAAAGTATGTAACTCTTTATTTGATTCACAAAAATCTATATATTAAAGTCCCAAAATGTTTTGAGAAGTGTGGGACCTAGTTTAGTGGTCAAGGTCAACACATGAACGTTTTTAATCATACTAGACTGGTTCGAGCCACCTGGAAGCAGTATAATAACTTTGTCATCTTAACACCAAATTGCGAATCGTCACCTTTAACGCATTTGTGACTTCAAGTAATATCTTGAAACCATAGGGTTTCCTCAGAATCCTAGCCGAATGAGCATGGTTACTCTTTTAAGTCAACTTCAAAGTTCTGTCGGTAAAAGCACTATATCTTCCAAAGTGACTTCTTGGTGTTTTTACGCCATGACTTGGGAATTTCCTTGAACTTTTGACTTCTCCGCGTCATCTAGCGCTCTCTTATCACCTGTGTACCTAAAAGATCCACACTTAACACACAATTAACTCACAAAATCTCTAAAAGTAACAAAATATCTTAAACTAAAAAAGAAATCAAAGTGTGTCAAATAATAGGGAATAATCCATCAAATAAGTATAATAAACCCTTAACGATGTTTCATGATACTATAAATCTATCACAAAATACGAGACATGTGTTTAGTGAACCGGTTGGCAAATAGTCGTTTAAGCCACGCCACCGATTATCCGACTAGGATACACAGATGATCATAAAAATTCAAAATACGGCCAACTAGAGAGTGATACGTGGTCAAAGACATTAGAGAAATTCTGCCTATAAATATAGGCACTTTGTGACTCCATTAAGTGTCTCTCTATTTCTACACAGTTAAAACTTTTTCAAAGCTACGCTTAGGAGAGTTCTAAAACAATATTCCTCACATATTCTTTGCATATCATTAGTCAATAATTACTTTTGTAATAGACTCATATAGAAGTTTAGTGGATATGCTAGGTAAATTATGGATTAATCGTAAAACCTAGGGTGTGTTCTTGGTTTAGTGAAAAGAGTATTCTTCATAAACAAGACAAATCGAGGAAGAGTTAAAATAGGATACACACTTAGCTTGAAGCCTTTACAGAATTGAAGTGGTAGATTGATGTACAAATAGTCTATTAGTACTTGTATTGTGATATATAAGAGAAAGATTCATGGGTTCGTAAAGTATTGCATCAAGAGTAAAAATTGTTTGTTTATTTTCCTAGTGTTAGAGATATCACTAGTTTTTCTTCAAAGTATTATTTCAAAAAAAGTGTAGAGTAAACTGGCCTCATCTTTAAAAGATATAAAGAGTTTTAGTGGAGGAATTTAAATTCTAAAAATAGTGGATAAAGAGAAGAAAATTATTTTAAAATTTTGATATTTTAGAAAATAATATTTATTAATTATAAACAAAGTAAACCCATATTATAGGAAGTGAATAAGAGCCCGTTTGGGATGGATTATTTTGGAGGTAAAAGCGCTTTTTGAATAAAATTTAAATATTTGTAAAAAATATTAAAAAATATTTTGACATCTAAAATCTTTAAGTGATTATTTTAATAACCACTAATCTAATGCTTTTCCTAAAAGTGATTTTTAGAGTCTAAAATATTACTATGAATCTAAAATCACTTTAAGTGATTATTTTAAAAATCAATCCCAAACAGCACTAACTTTTTCTTCCTAAGTTTAAAGAAGGCGAAATAAGAGGTTGTTATCGAAGTTGGTTCCAAACCAAAAAAAAATCCAAGTTGGTTAGTTTAAGATTGATTGAGATTGTAACAACGAAAAATGAAAGAAAACACGCAATCATGTATTTCACGTTGACATGATCAGATACTCATTTAGCCATAAAGAAGTATCATGAAATACTTAATTGAATGGGTAGTTGAAACTAATTACACATAAATAAATTTATTTCTTGTGTATTTTAGTATAGTATAAGAGCTGACAATATTAAATATGGGGTCAGATGGGGCAACCAAGGCCCATTTAATATTTATGATCCACACATTGTATACTGGAATGGACAACTCTATGCAACTTAGTGATCATGGGATTGTCGACCCATAATAATACTTCATATGTGATATTTTTCTCCTAAGTTCGCATAGCCACCATGTATTAAACACAAGGTACAGAATTTTTGTAACCAATTTTTTTTTTTTTTGTCTAATTTCTAACCAAATATAAATGATGATTTGTGGCTTACAGGTTTTTATACTTTTCTTATCGATTAAAAGTATTTCATATTAAAGATAAGATCTTTAAAAAAATATAGTATTATCCAATCTTTATTAGACTTGAAGCTACGTAAAGCAGTTCAATTGGCCAGAGTTTTCCTATTTCTTAGATAGAAACATGTATATCCATCATAATATTTGTCGTGGTGCGCGAAGTTGACCTAAACATCCATAATATAAAAAAAAAAAAAAGACACAATGCAAAAAAAGTCAACCAAATCTCCGAAACAAACATTCGTATTGTATTTTTAGATAGAAAATTAGCAATTCCATTATTATAGAAAAAAGAGTAATGATATATACCACCCAAATGTCATCCATGATCTTACATGGCAAGTACACGTCATTAATCTATCTTTTAATTTTTTTTAATAAATTTTATCTACTTCATTTTTATTATCTTATTAAAATAAATTTACCTAATATATATTTTAATGTTAAATTACTTTTCCCATTGACCATGTGCTGCAATTTTTTTTGACCTCTGCAAATAAATCTGTATTGAAAATTATTTTTGATACATTCATTTTTTAGATTTCTGGAAAGTTTAATAATCACTAAGATAATATGGGTTACATTGTGTAGTTCCTGGATTATGTATTTGCAAGATTGAGAAAAGAATATTATCAAAAAAGAAAAGAAAAAAATAACCAGTAACACAAAAAATAAACTGAACGGTCACAACTTTTTTTTTTCAGGTAATCCATAAATTTACACACACACACACACTTCACACACAGACGCGCCTAACAACTAAGACCAAATCTTCGAAGCAAAAATGTATAAAAGAGCAAAAAAGTTTCGAAGTAGAGAAGCATAAAAGAGCAGCAAAGTTTCGAAGCAGAGAAGTAGAGTGAAACGTCAAAGAGGAGCAAAAAGTAGCATGATTACAAAAACAAAACGAGGAATTACAAGCACATTTAAATATTATTCTGGAAGAACCATACAACATTGTGGAACCATACAACATTCTAATTATCTGGTTTATCGAGATCCTAACTCGATGATCCTATGATTAAAAGTTCAAATGAAATAATATGGGTTAAATTCTCATAATTATAAATCCTTATGATATATAATCTGTAAATCAATAAAGGATCCGCATGTATACTATGTATATAAACTACCATAATTATAAATATTTGCCACGTATTCAAAAAAATCAATCCTCTAATCAGTATTGTAGGGATAATTATTATCATCCACTATAAACACTTGTATTTCCATTCATTACACGACGATTCGACTAGGACATAATACCAACACCAACTCATGATGTTTCTAATGAGAGACATTTACACGTGACCATATGAGAATAACTGATAGATAACCAGCCTCGAATGTTGTATAAACTGTCGTGGTTATGTTCAACTACTAACATTTATAACATAACCTTGATATGGGTAAAATAACTTAGTCATTATTAGACATTATATTATTTTTTATCACAATAATTTTGTTTTCTTTAAGATATCCTCACCATATTATATACATGACACTCTATCATAATCTCAATTGATTTGTGCATTAGAGTGTTATTGGAAATCTTACCCTCAAGTATATTGAAATACGTGTTAGCGACACAGTTCGTAGTAGATCGAAACAGTTTCATCCAAATCCATCCTAAATCTGCATCACCAGAGTCATTGTTGTTACTTTATAAATAGTGTCGAGGACTTATATGATCACAGAGTTTCATAATGTTATACAAGTTCAACATATTTGTTATTCGGTAAAAAAAAGTCAAACTTAGATTTTAGACATAAAATTGTTATCATTGACATATTCTACTCTATTAAAGGAATTTTCAAGCATAAAAAAGAGATTATTTATTTTGTATGTTTATAAGTTACGATAATATAATGCTGTCAATTTTCATTAAATGTTGATATGGCCGAGTTGGTCTAAGGCGCTAGATTAAGGTTTTGGTCCGAAAGGGCGTGGGTTCAAATCCCACTGTCAACATACTTTTTTTTTCCAATCCCTTTACGAGGATAATGAGGAGTCTCAAAATTACTACATGAATTTGTGCAGAGTTTTATTATGAAGACGAAACTATTTTCTCTAATAACCTTGAGATTATTCAAGTTATTAGGCAAACAAGCAATTTTTTTCCAATCCCTTTACGAGGATAATGAGGAGTCTCAAGATTACTATGGGAATTTGTGCAGAGTTTTATTATGAAGACAAAACTATTTTTTCTGATAACCTTGAGATTATTCAAGTTATTAGGCAAACAAGCAAGCTGGCCAAATTGCGAAGGATGCTAGACATGGAGCCGAAGGGATAGAAGTAAATAATATGGGTACAAATCTTCAGGATGTTTTCAATAAATTAGGAATATACTAATTTTCTTTCTATTTGTTTTCTTCTCTTACCCGTCCCAAAAAAATTCCTTTACGAGGATAATGAGGAGTCTCAAGATTACTACAGGAATTTGTGCAGAGTTTTATTATGAAGACGAAACTATTTTCTCTAATAACCTTGAGATTATTCAAGTTATTAGGCAAACAAGCAATTTTTTTCCAATCCCTTTACGAGGATAATGAGGAGTCTCAAGATTACTACGGGATTTTGTGCAGAGTTTTATTATGAAGACAAAACTATTTTTTCTGATAACCTTGAGATTATTCAAGTTATTAGGCAAACAAGCAAGCTGGCCAAATTGCGAAGGATGCTAGACATGGAGCCGAAGGGATAGAAGTAATTAATATGGGTACAAATCTTCAGGATGTTTTCAATAAATTAGGAATATACTAATTTTCTTTCTATTTGTTTTCTTCTCTTACCCGTCCCAAAAAAATTCCTTTATGAGAGTAGGTTATTTAGGGATTCCTTAACATTAATAGAGAATTGTAAATGAGGAGTCTAACTCAATAATTAATACATTTTAATTTAAGGTCATAATCGGTCAATAAATCTTATATTCACTTAGCTAATAATAATAAAAAATTCAAATAACACCAATCTTTTTTAATCAACAAGGCTTGTATAAAAGCAATCAACCAAGAGGGAAAAATTCCACTCCAGTTGTAACAAGAAAACCGAAATCATTGCAATCAAGCAAATGAAAATAAAAGATAAGGGACGAATAACAAACAACAATCAATGATAGTAATAAAATAGAAAAAGCTTTCGCAATCCAAACAGTCGACTTATTAATTGTTTATCTAATCCCATAAAGATTGAATTGTGTGTGGGATCTAACCATACTTCTTAAATCTTCAAGGATAGACATATTATTCGAAGAGTAGGACGTGCTTGGAGACGGTATAGGCTGAAGACCCGTCTGCGACATCAGATTCAATACTAATGCATTGTGAATCAGATTCTAAAATGAAACATAGATCACCACAAATCGCCTTAATTTCTGCTTCTAAACTAGAGGAGATGAGGCTATGATGAGCAAGACCAGAAATAACTTCACCCTTCCAATTTCTAACAATTACGACTACTACTGCTATTTCTAAATAAAAGGTTACGAGAACATTGGTTGAAGTGTAACTCTGGCGGGGAGACCATGGGGGAAGGAGATGAAATTAGAGGTAGTATCCTTAACAAGGAAATATAATGAATCATCTGGGATATCCTCAAGAAGACCAACCAATTTCCAAACCAGCGAAGTAGTCTCCATGCGCTGCCCTAAAAAACACAGCCAAAGCCCAAGAGACCAAGTTTCCTAGAACCAAAGAACAATTCAACCTTGTTAACCTGTTGGCCCCAAACGACCCAAAAAGGGGAATGGGCTACTCTGCTAAAGAGGTTGGGCTTCTCATCTTTTCCAAAACGCCAAGCAGATGGACATAGTGGCCACGGTAGGGTAAATGGGCGGAAGTGGTGACTGCTATCACATTCGCACGAAACCTCATCCCCATTAATGAAGGATAAAATTTGGAGCATAGTGATAGGGAGAAAACAATTGCTTTGCGGATTTGAAGGACCATATCGACAAAACGCAGAAATGGATGAGACGTTTTCAGGAACTAGCAACTGTGAAAAAAGAGGGAAGACCACCAATGAAGGATGAGCGTAGATCTAAAGTCGATTTGAGAAAAATGCATACCCAATTCTTCAAACAAGAGCCTGTAGATCTGGGAAGGCTGAGGAAAGACTAGGGAAGGATATTTAGGATAATATATAAGAAAAACACAAGAAGAAAGAAAAGGGATAAAGAAAAGAAAGGTTGGGGGGCCGCCATCACCGATGAGAAAATCAGGTTTGGCACCTATGAAAAGTAAAGAGATGAGGGTTTGAAAATTTGACAAAGAAGAAAGGGAGAACGCTATTTTTCCACGCTCACTGGGTCAATGATGTCCAATAAAAATCAATTTTAAGTTACAATTCTAACAAACCATAATAAGCTAACTAGCTAATCATATACCCGTGGATACAAGAATACACTAATTTTTGTAAGAAATGGGTAAACTCAATATTCAATGTTATTATTTTCTTTTAATTTATTAATTATAAAATTATGCTTGCTAATTATGAATTGTTGGGTTTTTTTTATCATTTTATTGACTAACAATATAATTATATATACTACCAATATAATTATGTATAAATATTTATTTACATTTTTTGAAGGCTTAGGAAAGCCTTGTGGTTAATTTATCTTCTCAAAATCCAGATGAACAAATATTACCTAAAGTAATATCTACAAGATTCATAGTTTCTGCAAATATACTATAGATATAAGCATTGAATTACCTCATTTTTTTATCTAGTTTTGTTTATTTTACCTCCTCGAGATTTACAAATGAATGCATATAACCTCTCACGTTCCAAAAGTGTACCGGACCTCCTTATGGTATTAAAAACTGGACATAGCCCCTATGTTGTTTCCAAAGTACGTCTACCCCCTTTGGTGTTGTAATTAGGGCAGCACACGGGTCGGTTAACCGACCCGTAGGGGTAAACCCAATACCCAACCCAACATCTCAGTTTTGTATTTGTTTAAACCATTAACCATTTTTTTTATTAACTACGCGGGTTGGGTCATGGCGGGTGGGGTCGGTTTAGGGTCGGGTTCGGTTAAGTGTTATACTTGTAAATTAATAAATTGACAAATTAAGAAAACATACTTTCATTAAAAACTTTCCAAAAATAGAAAGTTACCTAATTTAGAAACTTCCTAAATATAGTAACCTGCTCAAAATAGTGGGGTTCTTACATAGTTCTTAGTTTCCCATCTGCCTTAATAACTTACAAATTACAATTACATGACATTGAATTGAATCAAACACTACAAATTAGTAAATTACAATACATCATTACAATTTACATCACATTCCAAACTTGAGAACTTGTAAGTTGTAACCTAACTTGTGCAAAATAAACAAATTGTACAACTTTGGGTGCAACAGTTGTAGTAAATCCAATCAAGTTTCCAAAAACAGTCCAAAAATCACCTTCCAAGTTCCTTATAACCTGCAAATTTGCGAAAGTAGGATAAAAGAATGAAATCAGTTTGTTTATGCCTCGGAAAATTCTCATCATTGGCTACAAATATATGGCCTCAGATTTTTTAATCTTCATTGGCTTTTAAACCGTAGGGACCTTTTTAGGGACAAAGGACTAATATTATAACTCACAAGAAACACCAATCAACCCATCTTTTATGCCAACTCTACCAATATTCCAAAGTAAATAATTCATACTCATAATTCAAAACTTAATCATTGATGAAAGTTTATACTAATTGGGAGATGCATTATAAAAGTGGGTTGAATATCAATGTTTACAAGTAAGTTATTAAATTTCAGGTATATACCTTAGGTTATTGGTTTCTATCTTGTTAAAGATGAGTCTTGCGAGGACTCACTTAACTCATCTAAGCCAAAATAACCTGCCAAATGTCACAAAACAACAAAAGATCAATTAGTATGTAAAATTAACTAGTCAACAAAAGTCAAAAACCAAGTATTCATAAAGTATTTACCTAATTCAGCCTCCAAATCTTCCACTAACATCTTAGATGATGTAAGATTAATAGGAAGAGATGTTCTCAACCAATTTTGAGTGCAAATAAGCGCCTCAACAGTTTTTGGTGAAAGGGAGCTTCTAAACTGATCAAGCACCCTTCCACTTGTACTAAAGGCAGATTCAGAGGCTACTGTGGACACAGGTATGGCTAAAATATGTTTAGCCATTTCAGATAAGTATTTAAATCTAGAGGCATTATTTTTCCACCAAAGTAGAATGTCAAAATCAGAATTCATTTCCTCAACTTCTTCATTTAAATACCTTTGAAGTTCATTACCTTTAGCTACTTGTTTTTCTTTCATAAATGATTGAAATCTGCCACCCAAAACAGTTGATTGAGAACTAGCAGCCACTCCACTACTAGAAGTAGGAGTAGCTGCTTTTGAATATTGAGCAAACAATCTGTCCATTACATCTTTCACTCTTACAAGCAAATCAGTTGATTCACTTGGGGTATACATAAAATTAAAGTAACAAGTGAGATACTGCATTTTTTTCTAGGATCCAAAGCTACGACGTTAAACAAAAGCCATTTCTTGTATATTAGTTTAAGTATTTCAATTTCCTAGTTTAGTTTAGTTTGATTTTCGTTAATTTAATGTTTATTATTAAGAAATGAGGAAGGGTAGTTGTTTTTGATGATTTCAGGGGTATAATGGTCATGAGTTTGGGGTCAAAACGATGAGAAAACGGAAAATTATGGAGTCAACAGCACGTTTGACCGGCTAGCCGGCGGATACGCCGGCATACCGGCCAAAAACGCTGAAGACCCCCAAACTCTCTGACCACTGCGTCAGCGATGACGCAGCATTGCTGTTTCACCATTCGCGCCAGCGAGAAATCCACCGGCATGCCGGCGAATCCGCCGGCTAGCCGGCCAACTGGAGGAAGAGTTTCTGGTCCTTGCGTCAGCGACGACGCAAGGTTGCTGCGTCTTGAAATGCGCCATCGACATTTCGCCGGCATGCCGGCGTATCCGCCGGCTAGCCGGCCGAAGAAGCTGGACTTTCTGATCACTGCGTCAGCGACGACGCAAGAAGGCTGCGTCAGAGGTAAAAAAAAAAAAAAAAAAAAGATTTTTAGCTTCTTTCACCAAGCCTACCTTTTATGACGAATCCTAGCCTCCAACTACTCCTAAAATCATCATCAAAACAACATCATACCACCAATCCTTCCCTCTAAACATCATCCAAGATCACAATTAAACCATTAAACTTCCAAAATACCAAAGCTTCACACTTTAATCCGAAGTTTTCTTTCACCAAAGCTAAAATTTATCCATTAAACCTTTCCCAAACCTTGAAATATCCATGACCCAGCTCTAAATAATCCACAATTCAAACCCAAACCTTCAAGAACACTAAAATCACAATTTTATCCAAGGGTCTTGAAGCTTTGAGTTTGGGGTCATCGGAGATGACCATGAAGGTTAGGAAAGGTACGAAGAACATGGTGAAGAAAGAGAATTGGGTATGAGAGGAAGATCTTAATAGAGGAGATGATGCTTAGAGGGCAAGTAATAAATGAAAACGTGGAAAATTTGAAGAAGTTCGAGGTAATGAAAAACAATTTTAACGCAACCATTGATGAAGAAGAATTCAAAACCTCAACTTGGACGCAACACCGACACCAGCCTCGCGCTGGTTCAGATACGTTTTCTTTCCCTTCTCATTTGGTGTAAATTATTTTATTGCTTTGAGTCTTTTCGAGTCGTGGGGACACGACTCATTTTTGAGTTTGGGGTGGGGTTCGTTGCCTCATCCCAGTTTTTATGTGTTATGTGTTTTATTTGCTTTCAATAAAATAATTTTCGGAGTTGCGTTTGACTATAGAAGATTTTAAATGTTCCTTTAAGCATACTTTTGATGAATTAATGATAATAAATAGTGAACTTTAGGGATTGATATAGAACGCACTTACAATTGCATGCGAACATAGGTAATTAATAGGAAAAATTAATGAACAATGCAAATGAAGTAAGCTTGTACTTAAGGAATATGTTTGGTGTGTAGAACGTGAAATCCTAATTAGTAGAGAACCCACCTAGATATGAACTAAAGACAAGCTATGTACTTAGGAAAATGATAGGGGCAGTTCTTTGTTAGCCATTTGAATCCTTTTAGCTTGCTATCCCTAATATTATAATTTTATCCATCTTAGCCCAATTTTGAGCCTTAAGCCTTTTCTTTTGTAGCCACGATATAAGCCCATTATCCTTTAGATTATTAGGCATGACCAAATGACCCGCACTTGAATCACAACCCTGAGACTTGTCTCGAGCTTGAGTTTGGGGTGGTGGGACCACATTTGGGAAGATACATTGGGAAGGGATTATATGTGTTTATATTGAGGCACAAAAATGTAGATGATATTATTATTTGTAACCCTTTGCCGGGATTTGAAAAAAAAAAACAAAAAAAAAAAAAAAAAGAGAAAAAGAAAAAGAAAATTATAAGAGACATGACTTTTCACATCAAAATGATAGTCATGGGTATCTTGTACAAAAAAAAAAGAAAATAAAAAGAAAGAAAGAATAAAATAAACCGGCAAAGTGGAATATTTTTGGAAATCATCTTAGTTTTATTTGGGTTGACATGGGGACGCAACATTGGCGCGTCAAATGGGTGAGTGAGAACATTTTTTGAGCGTAAACTCAAGCTCGAGGACATTGTTGATGGTAAGTGAGGAGAGAGCCAAAAGCTCACTTCAAATTTACCAAATATATATCCATACCGTCCTTAAGCCATCATTAAAACCATAAAGACCTCGTGATTCCTAAGTGTATAGTGAATTTATGATTCTGTTGATAGGGAATACACTAGGTGGAGCGTTCAAAGCGAGTTAGGATTAATGACCACCCTATAGCCATCATACAGAGATGAGTACAAGTGTAACCTTCAAGCATTGCAACTTTAATTTTATGATTGAGATTATTTATGTTTGATTTTGCATGATTAGTGTATGTATATGTTAGTTCTTAAAGTTTTGCTATATGAGATTTATCTTAAGAATTGCTTTAGGTTTATTTGCTAAGCTTCTATTTGCTCTGGCGTTTACTTCTACCCCTTGTTTTGTTTTATTTTGCTTTGTCGGGACGACAAAGGTTTGAGTTGGGGGTCTTGATGTCTCCTTAAATGTTCTTATTTTCGACCCTTAGGAGACATCATTTTTGGTGTTTATTTAATCAATTCGATAGACTTTTGGACTAAATATGCAATAATATGATTTTCCTCTTTTAATTCTAGCACTTTTGATTTATTAAGCTTTTGCGCGTAATATTGGTATTTTTAGTGAGTATTTTACAGGTTTTAGATGTTAGCTAGAAGAGGAATCCGAGAAGAAAGTCAAAGATCAAAAGATAGAGTCAAGACTTGAAAAGAAATCCCGAAGATATTATTTTTAGAGCTGAAAATCCATTTTCCAGGCCATAGATTGCTGATTTCGAGGTGCTTAAGCGATGATCTAGCCGCTGACCTTTGAAGAGAAATCATTCCTTATCGAGTTACGGAACTTTAGCAACTGGAATGAGGTCAATCGGAGTTGTAACGCATCGAGAAAAGCTGTTTTAGTGAAGATGTATCAGCAGTTACGGGATTTTGGGCTTAGAAAGTGGGCTTGGACATTTAATTAATATTCTATTTTCTGGTCCAAGCCCTAGAACGAATTTGCACTTATAAAAGGAGGTCTGGACTTCTATTTTACACACAATTCACATTCTGCAAGATTAAACACCAGAGAGAAGTCAACGGAAGGAAGAAAGAAGACGCTACAAGAGCTGGAGAGGGTCTATATCTCCGTTCGTAGTCATTCCTATTCCGGAAATTAGGTTTTTCTTATCTTTAATTTTGTAATCAAATATGAATTCCTTTATTTTTAATTTAGTATTTTGTTTTAATATGAGCTAAACAATTCATAGTGCTTGAGAACAACAATGGGTGAATCCCAATCTTATTAATTAACGAATGTTGAATTTGGGTTTTTATTGAATTAAACTAAATTAGGGCTTTTACTCTTTTCAATAAATTGAGATTATTTTACTGTTTTTGGAGTAGCTAACTAAGAACAGGTGTTAGTATCTAGGCTATTCCAATTAGTGGCGATTGGATCATCCTGACGGAGGGTTTAGGTACGGAAATATTTATTGAATCTAGGATAGAAGTTAATGATTCTGACGAGCTTAGCTAATCCTAGGGCCAATGAGGTAATAACACTTAAACATCCAACGGTGGATCATATTTACCCTGACGGGACTAGTGACACTTTAGGATCGCCTTATAGTCCACCCTGACGGGGTATAAGGAATTTAGAATCCCGACCATTGTAATTGACTAATTTAGCCCTTAAACAACATAAGTTAGGAAATAGGATTGGGAGGATCCTTGCGTTCTCAAGTACTACATCTCATATTGCGTTTTCACTCATTTTACTTGCGTCTTAGCTATTACTTGCATTTAATAATTGTCTTTCATTTATTTAGTTTTAATAAACAAAACCAAACAAACATTTTACTATCTTTTACTTTCATAAGTGCATCAATCACTAATTGCTAGACATTGTGATCAACCATTCCGTCCTTGGAACGAATCTGATTTATCAGTTATACTACTTGGGACAACCGTACACTTGCGGTTGTGGTTCGATTATTATTTGCATTTATTTAGAACACACAAAGGACCACCAAGTACTATGTATTTTTGAATCAGCAACATAACTTGTGGGACAGTATTTGCATTTGCCTCGTCTTTTATTTGACTCATCGAAAATGGGTTCAAAAACTGTCCAACAATTGTCTATTATTTTCTTAGGCTTCTTCGCATCAGGGGGTTTGTTACTAGAGGGGGGAGGATGGTTTTGGGTAAGAGAAATACCCTCAGGGGTTGGTGTTGATGTTAAAATATCAATAACCTCATTTTCATTCTCCATTTTTCTGCAAAAAACATAAAATTCAAGTGTTAGTTATTACTTATTAGTTATTAGTACTCGCAATAAGAAAATAACCTAAACTAAAGAATTAATACATGAGTTGTTTAAGTGTTAATCAAAAACATCTTGAGTGAAATCACCACTGATTTCATACAAGATGTATTTGATTATCATTTACACAACTCATGTATTACTTCATGAACACTAAAACATTTATAAATTATAAGTGAAAGGAAAAATAAGTTATAGAAATATGAATTAATACCTGTAAATTGTAAATGGAGAAACAAATCAAGCTTTGAACAATCAAATCCAGAAAAGGTCCATTAATGTTAACAACAATTGCGAATCATGCATTAAAATCAAGGGAACAATCTATTAGCCAATATTCAATACACAACATTAAAATGTAACCAAGAAAGATTAGAAATTACCTTTAATTTCATTAACAAAGCAAGAACACGACAAACACCAACACCAATTGAAGTATTGAACAATAGCGAGACCATGAAAAACACAAAATAAACAATCTATTAGCCAATATCAATTATCGAATGAAAATCCTTCAATAAAACAATTATTTGTTTCTAAATCATAAGATTTACACAAACAATCAACTAAAATTCAATCGGAATTACAGAAAAGCAAAATACACACCTTAGGGTTTCGAAAGGGTATTTTAATGGACAATAAACCCCCGCCGTTCCCTATATAGCCGTCGTCTTCCTCCAACCCACGGTCTAGATCTCTAACCATGGTTAGATGATTAAACCCAGAACCCAAAGGACGAGCTTTATCAGAGCAATAAATGCAACCCATAAAAATAGGTGAGAAGGTATTAATGCGGTGTATAATATCGCTCAAAACGCCGGCGAGATTAGACGGGGAAGGAGTAACGCAGGGCTAGGGGGTAGGTTTTCGAGCGAAAGCAAGAGAGAGGATGATGTGAGATGGGTGAGAGAAGAAAGAGATCAACTATTCGCGTAACGAAAGGGAAAAACTAAAGGTCGGACTCAAAAACGCGTAAAGTATACGCCTCCCACTTCTGCTTTTGTTTTATTTAATATGTATATTATATATAAATATAAAAAAAAAGGAACACGGGTCGGGTTCGGTTAACCGCGGGTTTGGCAAAGCCAAACCCACCAACCGACCCAATACCCAAATAATTAATTTTTTTGGCCCAATGGGTTCGGGTGGGGCTCGGTTTGGGTTTTTTCGGACCGATTTTGGGTCGGTTTTTTCGGTTGGGCGGGTTTGGGTCATGCCTGTGCAGTCCTAGTTGAAATAGTGTGCCAAAGTAAAAAATTAATATAGGGACCTTTAGTATAATTTTTGCATATCACAGGAATCTATGGTGCAATTGAAATAAGGACCTATAGTATAATTAACTAAAAAAGATTATAGTCATCAATGGTGCAATTAACTAAAAACCAAAAAATAATATTAGGACCTATAAGTAATTACCTCAAAAAAATTTATAGGAAAATTTTGAGTTATTTGTGTATAATAGATTTAATTTGTGTCAAAATGATAAAACCTTGTAGATTTAAATTCAGGTCTATCATTGCTATACTATGGATAGAAAAGAAATTTACTATGGAAAAAATATGCTATCTCCTTTGGCATATCTGGAAAGCAAGAAATGATAATAAATATAAATTTACTAAGATTGACCCTATGATTACTCTCGAAAATGCGAATAGGGATTGGAATGCTTATCAAAAGATTAATACACCTCATGATGTTATTACAAAACTGGAGGGTAAAAAAGAAACTGAAAATGAAGTTAATATACAAACAAATACTTTGGATCAGGGTAAGAACAATATAGCTGTTAATAAAAAGAATCCAACTAACACTTGGATTCCCCCTCCTAAAGATTTTATTAAAATAAATGTTGATGCAGCTTTTGCTAATAACAAAGCTGCAATTGCATGTGTTAACAGGGACTACAATGGCAAGATTTTGGATTGCAAAGCTTGGAATGTGAACGCGGAGTCTCCAATAGAAGCAGAAGCCCTTGGCATACTTAAAGCTTGTGTGATTGCTCGTGATTTGAAGGAATCAAAAGCAATTATAGAGAGTGACTGCCAAAGGATTATGCTTCCTCTAGAGATGAACACTTTTATTCATATTCCTAAGATTTGTAATATCATTAATAGTATTTATTTTATTTCGGAACTTTGTAAACTTATCTTTAGTTGGACTAATAGGGATTGTTTTAGTTGATGTATTAGTCAAACGAAAGCTTCTTAGCAACTCCTCTGGACCACATCCCTTTGTGAATCCTAGTAGGCTAGACAATTCTAAAAACTCTGAAGCCTCTCCTTCTGGAATTGGCTAGTTTTGTAATCGGTTTTATTTAGTTTTAATATATTATGTTTGGAACAAAAAAAAATACAGAAAAGTGGTGTGTATATGACCTTTAGTACATTTAACACGATAAGGGACTTATGGTGTAATTAAATCAAACAAGTTTAATATAGGGACTTATTTTAATTTTTTTCATAATATAGGAACCTATAGTACAATTAGATCATACAAGTTTAATGCAAGGATGTATATGCAATATTTGCATAATATAAGGATGTATAGTGCAGTTAGCATTATAGAAGACTTAAAACTTTGGTAGGCCCAATGCAGTTCCCATTCGAGCCCAGCCTGAGCAAAATTTCATATAAAAGAAACCCAAAACTTAAATTTAACCCCCATTCCCGTCTATCTCAGTTTTTCCAGTTACATAGCTTAACCTGTTCTCTAGCTTAATTAACATCGGCTAAGTCTTGAAACCTTCGCGCTGGCCGTTGGATTTCTCCGGATCAAAAGCGCTTCTCTCCCGCTCAGTCCTGAATTCAACCTCACCTTATACAAGGTACTATCAGATACAGTTTCCATTAATAATGAAGACTAATTTATTAAATTAAAGTTGTAGTTAGAGAATAGAATATTATGCAAAGTTACGTTTTTAGCTATAATATAATACTTAAACATTATTAAAAGCTGGATAATTGTGTCGAAAGATTCGGATGAGATTGAACTTTCTATAATATATTTGCAGTGAAACGTGTTAGAATGGAAAAGGATAAACGATATGGATTGCAGCTTAGAGTTCCACAGAAAAAACCAGCAGCAAGGCCTCTCCTCGCCTTCTGCGATGACGATGATGACAACATTGAAAACGATATTTTTCGTCAGGCCTATAAGAAGAGAAATCTCAAAGACGTAAGTATATATATATATATAACAATTTTACATCTTTTTTCTTCTTGTGTTATTATGTGTGTATATTATATATTCATCGTGGAAATTTTGATAAAATTAGGTTGAGGAGCAGCATAAGAAGGCACTAGAAGAGGATCCTTGTGTGTTTGATTATGATGGAGTGTATGATAAGATGAAAGAAAAATCAATTCTTCCTCGTGCCCAAGATCTGAAAGAGAGGAAGGTATTCTATTTTCTTATTTCTTTTTTATCTTTATTAAAATAATTCATAATTTGATGATTAGACCACGTACATTAAGGATTTATAGAGATGAATATTTGTCTGCTAGCTAGGGTTTGGGTATATTGATAATTTTTTGTTTTATAATTTGCAGCCAAAATACATTGAGGCGTTGATGGAAAAGGGAAAAAAACGTGAAAGACATCAAGATATAATGTATGAGAGAAAACTTGCAAAAGAAATAAGTGAAGAAGATCACATGTATGAAGAGAAAGATAAGTTTGTTACTGGTGCTTATAAACGAAAACTTGCTGAGCAAGTTAAGTGGTTGGAAGAAGAACGTATCCGTGAACAGAAAGATGACGTAATTTAAATTTCTCATTATTTTTATATTAAATGTTTTATAATAATTTATGTTAAATGTTTTATCTTATCAGGTCACGAAGAAGAGTGATATTAGTGATTTCTACTTCAACCTTTCTAATAATATTGCTTTTGGTGGAGGAGAGTCTTCTAGAGAATCTCCGGTACACTCGCCAGAGAAAAAGTCTAAAGAGGAACCAGAAGTAGCAAATGAGGATCATTATAAAAGAAAGGAAGATGCATTAGCTGCAGCAAAACAACGATTTTTGGCACGGAACAAGGCAATGGAACATTATTCAGTTGTAGTTTAAAGTCGAAGCTTGTATATGTTGGTATTCTGAGTTTGTTGGGTTTCTTAGTACTCCTAATATTACAAGGAATAGGGTTGTAAATGAATCAACACTCTCGAGCACCTCCAGCTCGGCTTCATATCATTCATTTAATTAAATGAGCCGAGCTCGAGCCTAAAAATGAGCTCGAGTTTTTTATAAAAACTCCTCAAAAAAATAATCAAATTTATAAATATTTATTGATTTTTTTTAAATATTTGATAATTTAAAATTAATTGCTATATTTAAAAACCTATTTTATCCCTATATTTACCTCTCACTCTTCTTCTTTATCTACCAAGTTATACAAGATCATTCAAAATTTAACAATTCAAAAATATTTAACAATTCAAAAATAAAGTATGTGATTGTATTTAATAATAGTTTATAATAGTCAATTATGTTTAATTAAAAATTTGTTAATTAAAATGTTTGCAACAATCTATTTTATACTTATTCCAAGTGAACGCAAAATAAATAAAAAATGCTCATGGGCATGTACATGCCAGCCGAGGAAGATGGATGACGTTTGCCGAATACATAAAATGCCAAGCACTTGCGTATTCATAAGATGAGCCTTCTATCCTCGAGGGGAAATGTAAGAAACTGAACGCTCAAGAAGAATACATATTATTATTAGAATTATCCTTTGTTGTTCTGATGAAACAAGAATAATTCTAGCAAGTTGAAAATAAACTCTCAACCTGAAAAAGTTGATATATTATAAAACTTTTCTCAACTCCTAAAGATAATTGCATATGAGCCGTTTAAAGAAATTCCCAACCTAAAAATATCGATTGATTATGAAACTTTACCCAACTTCATAAAATCATCGACCAAAGTGTTAGCCAAAGGAATTTCCGACTGAAAAAGTCTATAAACTTTTCTTGGTTCCCGAAGATCATCAAATATGGGGTCGGCCAAAAGCACCGACCTGAAAAAGTCTGATATATTATACAACATTTCTTGGCTCACTAATATTATCAACTACAAGGCCGACTATAGAAATTCTAGACTTAAAAGTCGATATATTATAAAACTTTTCTATAGACTTTCTCATTTTAAAAGTAAGACCAATGTCATATTGGTCTCAAATCAAAAGACCGACATATATGGCACCTAAAAGACCAGCTCCTTAAGCAGAAAGACAAGCTCATTTGGTACACCGACTCCCACACCTTGATCAATCTACGAGCCGATCAATAACTTGTGGATCAAGGTAGTAATTGGTGATCTAATAGATAGAATAAAACTTGTTAATCATATTTTAGGTTCTTAAGGCAACCTTTAGCATTCTGGAGGGAATGTATGATGCAAAGAAGAAGGTTGAACATATGTAAGGTGTCATTATGCAAGCGTGAATGTAAATTGTAAGGTAAGATCTGATTTACAGTTCTTATGAGATTAGTCCTATTTTTTTTTTATAAATAACCATTTTTTTTGTTTGAACTATAAGAATACGCAAATGATGGACTAGAGAATAAATTACAAGATTTGATAGAAGAATCTATCCAGTATTATAAAACACACGTATATGTATTATTTCCGGTACAAACCAAAATTAGAATTTGCGGTATATGGTCATTGATGGTATATGATAAGTCATAGGATGGATTCCTTCACTATAACCCGACCATTATATTATTTTTCATTACAATAATTTTGTTTTCTTTATAGTTTGTGCATTAGAGTGTAATTGGAAACCTTACCATCGAATATATTTAACACGTGTTACCAATACAGTTCCTAATAGATCAAAAAGTTTCATCCAAATACAACCTACAATGCTATCACCAAAGATTTTGTTGTTACTTTATAAATCGTGTCAACGACATATATGATTACGGAGTTTTATAATGTTATACAAGTTCAACATATTTGTTAATCAGTAACAAAAAGTCAAACTTAGATTTTAGGAATATATTTGAATTTTTTTTGTTATCGTTTCCATAATTTACACTATTAAAGTAAGTTTCAAGCATAAAAAGAGATCATTTATTCTTTGTGTTTATAGGTTATAATAATTAAACACCATAAACTATCATTAAATGTTGATATGGCCGAGTTGGTCTAAGGCGCCAGATTAAGGTTCTGGTCCGAAAGGGCGTGGGTTCAAATCCCACTGTCAACATATTCTTTTATTTTTTCTAGGTCGTATTTCAAACTACGCGAGTTACGACAAATGATATCATACACGCATTCTTAAAACTTCATTGGCCTATTCTCTGAGTTAAGGGTTTTTTGTGATATCAATGCCAACCCCAAACTCACTTTAAGCTCTATTCTTCACATGTTTGCTATGGAGGTGACACCTTGTTGGACTTGTTATCCAAGAAACTATGTTACTTCCCTATTCTATCAAGATTACAACGACTATACATTTCGAAGCACTATACCGGTAAGTCTACAAACGATAATATGTTACGTCATCCGGTTAATGGTATTAGTTGAAAAATATTTGACGAACGTTTGGGTATGGTCATCAATGATTTTTGTCCTTTTTCCATACAAAACAAGTAGCATTACTTTTCAAGACTTCTTAAGATTAAATATACAATTGTAAATGAGGAGTTTAACTCAATAATTAAAGTAATTAAGGTTGTAAACTATCTGTTAATAAATTTTATACAATCACAAATTAAAAAACCAATCACATATTACAATACAAAAAATGATGAAAAAATCATCATACACTTTACACTTAAGATAATAATAACAATTGTCAAATAAAAACCAATTCAAGTCACAATTCTAACAAACCATAATAAGCTATAACTAGCTAATCACAAACACACACCCGTGGATACAAAAACACACACTACTAACTCACATATCCGGATCCGGGTCTTTTCCGGACTTAGCTAATTCTTCTTGTAGCAAAACGCAAATATCCGACATTTTTAAAAGCAATTTACATTGCTCATCTTTTGATCTACTTTTACCATCTTTAATAATCCCTTCAAGTTGAGAACAAAGATTCAACCCTTTCTCATTATCTCCATAAGATTTACCAATAACTTGAATCAATCCTAACCCTTGATTATTAACTACTACAGGTGGAACAAGAAAAGGATGTTGAAGTAATTGAGGAATTCTCCATCTTTTATTACGATCCCACGAAAGACATTTCTTCATAATATCAAGTAACCAAGGATTAAACAAATTATCATAAGTAATTTGATGATTAGGATCAGTAATAACTTTAAATTTAGCCCAAAAAGTTTTATATTCAGCAAAAGGAGTTTTACCATAAACCATTTGATATAAAATACAACCAAGTGACCAAATATCACTTGCTCTTCCACATTTTATCATTTTTCCTTCTTCATCTGTTTCATTACACATAAATGCTTCTGGTGACATATAACTTAATGTACCTACCTGAAAAAATAAACAATATTTTCCACATTAGTCCCTCTTTTTTTTTCTTTTTCTTTTTTTTAAATATATAAATTACATACCTGTGAATCCCTTTGAATATTAGTTGTATCACTCATTATAGCTTTCGCAATACCAAAATCAATAAGTTTTAAAGAACCTCTCACTAATAAAAAATTAGCTGGCTTTAAATCTGAATGTACAATACGCTCTTCATGTATTGTATTAACAGCTAATAATATTTGCTACAAAATAAAAACAAAATTTTAAAATTTATTATCAAGAAATGATTATAATATAATAAATACAAACCTGGAAATAAAAACGCAACCAATTTTCACCAATAATTGTATCATTATCAAGTTCTTTCCATTTTTGAGAAAGCATATGAGCTAAATCAATTTCACCATATTCAAGAACCATATATATATATCCATCTTCTTTTACTCTTCCATCTTTATTACTACTACTCATTAACCCATCAGTAACTTCACGAAGAAACGTTTTATCAGTTACTTCATAATCAATAAGTTGAATAATATTGTTTTTTCCTTTTAATCTGTTTAAATATTCGATTTCTTGATAAAATCCATAAGCAGTTGCGTAATCACGACCTTTTAATTTGATTTTTTTTAACGCGTAGATTTTACAATCTGAAGATATGACTTTATGTACTTCACTTGAGCCTCCACTTCCGATTTTACCCAGTCTTTGGTAAAGTTTTCCGTTGACTTTAAAGAATAAGTCTGGATCGTAACCTTTTTTACGTGAAGTTGAAGCTGTTTTACTTTTTTCTTGCTTTTCTATATTTGATGTGTTGGATTTTACATCTGTGGAGGGTTTTGTGATGTTTTTACTTGTATCATAGTCCAATGAAACACTGCCATGTGGAATATTCTCTGTTTTTGAAGGTTGGATTGGTATATTAAGCTGGACCTCACTTTTTATAGTGGGTAAAGTTCCGATAAGGGAAGTACTAGTTAATTGAGGGTGTGAAGAAGAATAAGTAGTTGAACTATGCATTGGGGCAGAAGTGGAGTTAATTAAAGTTGAGGTGGGGTAAGATGAAGAGTGAGTCATGGGTTGGTTTGAGTCATTTTGTAAGAAGTTTGTGAATTGATGCATTTGATTTGAAAATCCGATGGTTTTTGCAATTGTAGAAGATGAAATATCTGTAGTTTGGACTTGATTAATTGCGTTTATACCCCCTCCTTGATTGTTGTTTATATCCCATTCTGTATTATCTGTTAATGAAAGTGAATCCAAATAAGACAATAAATTGTCTGTTCCAATTTCCCCTGCATATATAATTTGTAAAAGCCTAATATTATCAAATTGAACACATAATAAACATTACCTTGAGATCTAACAGTGTTTCCTATTTGAAAATTGACTTTCTTCTGTACAGGTGGAACAAGTATAGATGATGATGATGATCTGAGCTGATGATCATTATGAGGATTAAATGGTTTAAAAATCCCATCTTGGGAATTCATAGTTGAACCCCATTCAGAAGGTGGAGTAATTGAAGCATCCTCTTGTGTTTCTTTTAACCTTTCATTATTAGCCTTCTTTGTGTCAGTTTGAGGATCCATAGAAAGCATTGATCCTTGTGAAATTTCTCGTCTGGGCATTAATGTTCTCCTTGGCTTAATATTATTTGACTGCATCATACCTATATATAAACTTACACAAATTCAGAACAATCATGTATTCAGAAAAACACAATTACAATTGGTACAAGCTTTAAAGCACACAGTACATACAACTAACTGATACAAAATTAAAATTAGTAAATTACTTTAATCAAGGTACAAAATTAGTGTAGATTAGAAACGAAGTAAAACCCTAAAAACAATTTGAAATAAAAAGTACCAAGAGGGCGGTGGCGTTTGAAGGCGGCTTGAACATGGCGGAGGAAGTCCGGTGGGGAGGTAGAGCCAGAGGTCGACGTGGTTGAGGATCGGAGATCTGAGGAATCTCTGGTAAATGGACGGTCCAGATTGGAGTTGGAGGTTTGTGGGACTGGTGGAAAGTTATTGACCTCCTCTTCCATAGATTATAAATGTATTTGCTCGCATTTCTAATTCAAAATGGATATACATAAATATGTATGTATAGAAATGGAAGAGACAGAGAGAGTGAACTGAGAGATAGAGAGAGAGAGAGCTATGTATGTATGTGACTGTGTGAATTTTAAATTGGGTGTTTTGCCGCCTACGCTTAATTAGTAGTGCTTATGACTTATAAGTTTCTTTTTAAGATAATGAAAAAGTTTAATAGGAAATAACTCTTTAATTTTAATTATCTCAACTTTTAAGCATTATTCTTTAACCTAACAATTACACATCCAAGTGTTGATGACTTTATACGGTTTTTAGCTATTGGTTGAAGAAATGTGAAATAATTGATTATATGTTGAAGTGAATTTTGTAGAACATATTCACGTTGTTTGTAGTAACGAGGTGAACCACTACCTTAAAAACGACATACTGTACAACTGGGGTGCTAAACTCTGATCATCTTTCGTTTCCCGATATATGACTACTACTCCTTTGTCTAGAGTGCACTCTTTCTAAATAAGGATTGGAATACTACTCAAACGACCCAAAAAAGATTCTTTAGAAAATGGTTAGAAAAACCAGAGAATTTTTAGGAGAAGAAAGAGTTATTAGAATGGTTTTTGTGTGTTTGCAATGGAATAGAAGTATAGGGGTTTATATAGCTACGAAATGACAAGCCTTTGAATGTTGCATTTACACTCAATATTTTAAGAGAAAATGCCACTAAGGGTCTTGAACACACCCCCCCCCCCCCCCTCTTCGAGATAGCACCCCCACGAGGGGTCTCTTCTTACTAAAGACCTCAAAAAGTTTTTAACACATGAAACCCAAAACCCCAATTACTTTACTACCCTCTTTTGTTTTTTTATACCTATATATACTAAATTAGAAACCCTACCATTATATTTTCAGTCCACTTTTCTCTCACTTCCCTGTCCTCCCCACCCCCCTCTTCCGACGTGAACTCCCAAACCGCCACCACCACCATAACACCACCACCACCACCGCAATGGCTACACAACCAACACCATTCGTCGATGCTCTCGCGCATGAGAGCGAACCACCCATTCTTCCATGCTCTCGCGAAGGAGAGCGAACCACCGGAGCTCGCTTCAAGACTCACCGGAGAAGAAGAGGACCACCACCATCATAACACCTTTGACGTGAGTAGCTCCGATCTGCTCCCCCCTGTTCCGATCTGCTGGTTTCCTGCTTCTTCTTCTTTGATCCAAGTGAAGATCTCGAAGCTTCGTCAATGGTGTTCGCTAGCTGCAGCAGTTCGAAGCTTCGTCAACAGAGGACTGTCTTCCATGGTTTCTCACGGAGTGGACCTGCGTTTCTAGCTGCAGCAGTTCGAAGCTTTTTGCCGATTTGTTGGAAGAGCTCCGTGCGTGGAAGAGCTCCATTCTCGTTGCTGCTGTTCTTCGCCGAGTGGACCTGCGTTTCTAGCTGCAGCAGTTCGAAGCTTTTCGCCGATTTGCTGGAAGAGCTCCGTGCATGGAAGAGCTCCGTTCTTGTTGCTGCTATACTTCGCCGAGCTCCGATGGTGGTGTTATTCGTCGAGCTCCAATGGTGGTTAGGTGGTGGTGTTATTCGAAGAGCTCCAATGGTGTTGTTGCTGCTGTTTTAGATCGATGGTGGTTAGGGGTTGGACGGAGACAGTTTCCATGGTGGTGGTGGTGCTCGACGAGAAGGCTGTTTCATGGTGGTGGTGGTGCTCGTCGACGAGAAGAAGTATTTATTTTTTTTCATTTCAGATCTAGATCTGGTTTGACCAGATCTGGTCAAACAAAATAATAATTAATTTATCATTTTTTAATTGTATATTCATTTGTAATTGTTTAAAAATGTGTAATAAAGGTGATTAAAAGTTTTTTTGACTACTTATGCTTTGTTTTTTAATAATACTCATCAATTTGACTGAGTACTCATCAAATTTACGGAGTACTCATCAAATTATCCGGAGTACTCATTAAAATTATCAGGACCACTCACCAAAATATATAGAGTACTCATTAAAATATATAGAGTATTCAGCAAATTTATAGAGTACTCTCAGTTTTTCCGATACTCATCAATTTTATCCGATACTCTATGTTTTTTCCGGTGACCGATGACTGGTGGTCGGTGGTCGGTGATCGGTGGTATGTGGTGGGAGGTTGGAGGTAGGTGGGTAGTGGTAGGTAGAGGAGAGAGAAATAGTGACATCACACTTTTTTGTCTTTTAGTGGTAGTAAGGGTAGAAAAAACTATTGTAAAAAATGAGGTCCCTAAGAAGAACAGCTTTTTAGACAATACTCTATAGAGAAGAAAGATGGTCTCCAAAACCCTATATATAATTCACCCATATTTTAAAGGTTATCTTTCCATCAGACCACCACAAAGACGTGGGGACGAAAACATAACTACTGTAACAGGCATATCAGCAATCATGGCGAAGGGAATCATCAGTTGTTATTAGAAACGTCCATCATTAACATTAGAAACATTTTGAACTTTGAATCCACTCTTAGCTGATATTATAAATATCTCCCATCAATTTAGTAAGCAAAATTCCACACTATACGACTAACGTCACACCACACCACGCCACACCTTTGTTGTTGATACCGGTGCCGGGATTCGGTGGGTGGTGGTGTGGTGGCATGCGTGTGGGAATAATCACGTAGCCTCTTAACTAAGCACTTTTCATTAAAAGTAAAAACTTCTAGTATCAAAAATTGAATTTTTATTTCTCATCCTCATATGTGGAACAAAAGTAGAATACTAAAAGATACAAAATATAACTTACACTTTTGCCAAGAAAGCCACGAAAAAAATGATTTTATTTAAAAATCATTATAAATACAACAATCCCCCGCACAGGGATATCAGAACGTAAGTAAAAGTTATAGAAAAAGGAATTACTAGGCATGTCATAGGTTAAATTATACTCAAGCACCAATGCACAGTCATTAAAGACTTGGATTGATACGTAGTGAAGTGAGACAACAACAAGATCCAATCACCAAAGACTTTATCCAGCTGAGACCTCCATAACACATACTTAAAGCAGGTTTCAAGCAGTGACTACGCGATATATTCTGTCCACGTGTTTAGGAAAACCATGTGTATACATTGGTTTCAGTGAGTATTTAAAAAAAACTAGCCCATGTTTCTTATAGAAGGTGCCCCCATCACACTCATATGTGTGATTTTTCCAAACACGCCTTCTCACAGTAGACACTATTTCTTGGAATTTTGAAACCATTAAGAGCTATATAGCTCACCCTCAACATGTGTTAGTGAGTTTATCAAGTCTTTCTCAATATGACCACCTCAACGAGACTATGAACTCATTAAGATTAAGACTCAACCTTAGTTTATAAGTCTGTGAATTTCATCAATTTCGTCTCAGTATAGGACCTCCAACTTAAGTTATAAATTCATCAAGAGTAACACTCAACCTTTCGATTAACAGTCGGTGAATTCATCAAGCCCGTCTCACTACGACCACCCAGTTAGGCAATGAATTCATTAAGAGTCTCTATTTGCACTAGGGTTTTCCATATGGATGGGAAAAAACTGAACTGAACTATCTTATTTAGTCTAAGGGTTTTAACCCTATCCCCCTAGACGTCTCCATGACTACTCTCCTAGTCAAGCCTATCATAAATGGATTAGTAAGATTATTTTCCAATCTTACAAAATCTAAGGCTATCACACCATTACTTAGTATTTGTCGTACCGAGGCATGCATGTTGTGAATATGTCTCCATTTACCATTATAGATGTTATTATGAGCGCCACTGATCGCTCCTTGCGTATCACAATGAAGGATAACATGAACAACGTTTCATTCCCATAATGGCACATCAACAAGGAGTCTCATCAACCACTCGACTTCTTTCCCAACCAACTCTAGTGTTATAAACTCAAGTTCCACACTGGAGCGTGCTATACAAGTATGTTTGGAAGAATTTAAAGATAAAACTCCTCCATCTAAGAAAAACACATATCCACTAGTGGAGCTCATTTCATAATTATATGATATCCAGATTGTATAACATTATCCCTCTATAAAAGTAGAGAAATTGTTAAAATGCAGACCCAGATCCATAGTTACTCTCATATTCACGAGGTTGTTAAAAGGCTGAGTTGTTCTTGCCAACCAATTAGCGATGTTGTTATTCTTTCTCGTGACAAGAAAGAAAGATAAATTTCACAATTTTTCAAATAATTTATCTCAACTAAACATTTACATATCGATTTTTGAATTTGGATAGTTGGATATTTGCCTTATTCTTAACGGTGATGTATGCTCTCGAAAAATGTTCTACCAATTTAAAAAAAAACTACTCCAAGGATCTTCACTTCAACCAAAAGTCGTACTTTTAAACTCTACCATCAAAGATTGAGGAAGCACATCTATATAATATATAAAAGGAAGAACAATGTTGATTTCTGCCATGTGTAATTGACTTCTGCCATTTGTCAATCAACTTTGGCATGTGTTATTTGTCATATAAATACACACTCACATATATTTTATTGACTTAGAGTTGATACAACATTAAGCACGCTGTGTTTTTTTTTATAAAAAATAAATAAATGGTAATCGAAGAGACCCAAGACATTTAGGGGTATTCGTCTTCTCTTGGGAAAGCAAATCTGTACCCACGCCTATTCTTTTCTTCAACATTATTACTCAGCCGTATTCTTCTGCTCTTGGGAAAGAAAACTTTCACCACGCTTATTTTCTTCTTCAGTATAAATAATAAATAATGTTAACTCTATATGTTCTCAAAACATCATCTTCTTCACTTCAGTTTTTCTCCAGAAATTCAATCCTTTCACTTACAAGGTTTGTTATTTCACGTTATACTTATATCTATACTAATATTTATTATATTTGTATTATAACTTTTTATTACTTGGTTTGTAATTGTATAACAGGTATTTGATCTATAGTAAGTTTTTCCGATTTAAATTTGTAAGGTACGTTTAATGTTTCATATTTATAATGTATTGTTTCTTGATATTCTATATGCGTCCTAGAAGGGGGGGTTGAATAGGACTACGGAAATTAATCGGCTAATTAAATTCTAAATAAATAAAATTAAAAGCTAATTTAAATCCTATTCTCTTTCTAAACTAAATGGACAAGAGTTTGATAAATGAGTAATAGATAGTAATCACCTAGAAATTCATACAAGCATATTATCAAACAAATAGAGTGCGGAAGTAAATAGTTTAGGGAAAGAAAATACTCAAGCATGTATAGTGGTTCGGTTTCCCTACTCCACTACCTAAGGTAGCCACCTTAGGATTTTCAAGCTTCTTTACTAAGCTCTGTGTCTCTCTTAACCGGGGCGAGAACACAATACCCGTTTACAACCTCTTCGATAACACGAAGGACAACCTCTTGTGTAATCCCAACACAAGGACAACCTCTTGTGTAATCACACCACAAGGACACCAAGTATAATCCCTATACTCACACACTCTCTTAATCTAACTATTACAAAGACTAGACTAAGAGGAAGAATCAAGTGTTTGAATGGTTTTACAATAGTGATGAACTCCTAAAGAGTGGATATGACTTTATAGCATAAAGAGAATGATTTTGACTATGATTAGCTTCTTGACACCTTCATGAATGATCACAATTAAGCCCCTAAATGTTGGTGGATGAATGGTGTGTGTTGTATCTTCAAAGAGATTTAATTTATAGCTGAAATAAGCTTCCAACGGTCAAAAGGCTTCTATCTAACGGATAGATTTTAACTCCAGCGGATATAAGCTTTGTCTTGTTCTAATAGTGCAGAAAACCCTTTCTCGCGGTGTACCGCGGATATGGTGCGGTGTACCGCACTTCTCAACGTATTGATTTCAAAGCTGACTGACGGGCTACCCCATACACCGTGTACCTGGTCCGCAACCTTGATCCGGTGTACCGCGCCTCTAGTCCGGTGTATCGTACATTTACTTTGTTTTCTGACGGGCTAGTTTATGCACCGTGCCTTTGGTCCGTGATACTGCGGTATACCGTAGGTATGGTCCGGTGTACCGCACCACTGAACTAATGAAGCTCAAGTTCATGAATAAAAGGTATTTAGTAAGTACAAATGTAATGCACTATTTGGGAATAGTTTAAAAACACGATTTGGCAAATATTAAAACAAGATTAAAAGGACGTTAGGCCAACAATCTCCCCCTTTTTGATGTTTGACAAATCGAAAACTTTTGAAGTGAATAGTACTACATTTTTAATCAAAAACTCCCCCTCAACCTAAGCATGAGATTTTTAAGGATAAGTTAATTTAAAAAGCTCCCCCTTACGAAATGCATAGAGTTTTGTATTCAACGAAAAAGTTTAACTAAAATTTCTCCCCCTTTGTCAACAAAAAAAAAAAACGATTACTAAGTAATAGGAACCAAAAGTAATTTTGTAAAAAACTATAGGGACCTAAAAGCAATTTGTTTAAAAATTTAAAAAACTAAATTTTGCAAGAGGGTTCCTAGATAATAAGGACATCTAAATTTTTTTTTTAAATTTTACGAATATTAGCACCAATGCAAGTAATATCACTATATTCCATTTGCATCTTGATGCTTGATTCCTACAACAAAAAAAATTAGGCTTTAGGTACCCAACTTGGTTTGGGTCCATGAGTGTCAGGGAATTTTCTTTTTATGATCCATAAAGGTTTTTTCCAAGATGGTACAAGAGATCCTAAATCCAACAATTTACAGTAATAACAATGAGATGCATTATGACCAAGTTTTTCACAATAAGTGCAAGTGATAAAAGATTTTGAAGAAGATGAAGTATGATTTGAAATCGTTGATTTAACAAAGACATTTTTTAAGAATTTTTGTTTGGTTGATGGATCATATCCAACACCACTTTTTTCAAAAACCAATTTTTGAGAATCTAAAATCAAATCCAAGTTTTCTTGCCCATTTGTAAATTTTAAAATAATAGCATTTTGATCCTCAATCTTTTTCTCTAACAATGCTTTTTCTTCCAAAAGACTTTTCTCAACAAGATGAAGTTTCTCATTTTCATCTATACATTCATCACTAAGATTTTGACAATCTTCCAAAGCTTTTAAAAACTCTTTATTTCTCTTTCTTTCAACTTCTAAATCTTTTGTTAAAACTTTGTTTGTTTCAATAGAGTTTAAAAAATCATTGTAAAGAGAATCAAATGCCTCATGAATATCTTGCTCACTAGCATCATCATTAGATAAAGAAGAGCTAAATTTAGAAGTTACCTCATTGTTTTTATCATCCCAAATAGCATGTTCATCTTCTTTGTAATTCACCATGAATGCAACTAGATTCACATACTCGTTATCACTTTCTTCTTGATCGGAATTTAGAGCATCCCAAGTGATGTTGGTGAGCAAGGCTTTCTTAGATTTTCCTTTGTGAAGGTTTGGACAAAAGGTTTTGATATGCCCTATTTTCTTGCAATGGTAGCAAGTAGGTTCTTCTTGCCTAATGACCCTTACATTTCTTGAAGAGCTTCCTTTTTTGGCAAAACGTTTGTATTTCATAATTTTCTTAAGCAAAGCCATTTCTTCATCTTCACTTGTTTCTTCATCAAAGGAATCTTCTTCCTCTTCACTTTCCTTCCTTTCTTTTCGTTCTTTTATCTTGCTACTCAAGGCATGGAAGGCAATGGATTTCTTAATCTTCTTATCCTCATCATCTCTTATCTTTTCTTCTTCAAGCACAAGCTCTTCCGTCATGAGGTTACAAATGTATTTCTTTGAAAGAGCAAATAAGATTTTTCGGCATTGTTCTTTGTTGGTGTACTCTTGACCACGAGTCTTCAAGGTGTTGACAATGTTGGAAAATATTTGAAGCATAGCATTTAAGGCGTCATCGGGCTCCATTCGGAATAGCTCATACTTGGTGATAAAAAGACCAATCTTAGTTTCCTTGACATCTTCCGTTCCTTGATATGATAGATCCAAGAGTTGCCACATTTCATGAGCCGAATTGCATTCACTAACTCTAGCATATTCCGTGACACTTAAACCATTTATGAGTATGTTCATAGCTTTGTTGTTTTTGGTGAGTTTGGCTATGTCTTGAGCATTGTAATCATCTTCATCTTTATCAACCGTTTGACTACCATCAACATAAGGAATGTAGGGACCCTTCTTGATAGCAAGCCACAAAAAGTAATCAATTCTTTTGACATGAATTTCCATTTTCTTTTTCCATCCAAAGTAATCTTTTCCTACAAAAAGCGGAGGTCTAGTAGAACATGAACCTTCCGGTTGATTAGAGTCCATATCGTATTAACTCTAGAAACGATTAAGTACAATAGAGCTAGGCTCTGATACCAATTGATATTCTATATGCGTCTTAGAAGGGGGGGTTGAATAGGACTACGGAAATTAATCGGCTAATTAAAATTCTAAGTAAATAAAATTAAAATCTAATTTAAATCCTATTCTCTTTCTAAACTAAATGGACAAGAGTTTGATAAATGAGCAATAGATAGTAATCACCTAGAAATTCATACAAGCATATTATCAAACAATTAGAGTGCGGAAGTAAATAGTTTAGGGAAAGAAAATACTCAAGTATGTATAGTGGTTTGGTTTCCCTACTAAACTACCTAAGGTAGCCACCTTAGGATTTTCAAGCTTCTTTACTAAGCTCCGTGTCTCTCTTAACCGGGGCGAGAACACAATACCCGTTTACAACCTCTTCGATAACACGAAGGACAACCTCTTGTGTAATCCCAACACAAGGAAAACCTCTTGTGTAATCACACCACAAGGACACCAAGTATAATCCCTATACTCACACACTCTCTTAATCTAACTATTACAAAGACTAGACTAAGAGGAAGAATCAAGTGTTTGAATGGTTTTACAATAGTGATGAACTCCTAAAGAGTGGATATGACTTTATAGCATAAAGAGAATGATTTTGACTATGATTAGCTTCTTGACACCTTCATGAATGATCACAATTAAGCCCCTAAATGTTGGTGGATGAATGGTGTGTGTTGTATCTTCAAAGAGCTTTAATTTATAGCTGAAATAAGCTTCCAACGGTCAAAAGGCTTTTATGTAACGGATAGATTTTAACTCCAACGGATATAAGCTTTGTCTTGTTCTAATAGTGCAGAAAACCCTTTCTCGCGGTGTACCGCGGATATGGTGCGGTGTACCGCACTTCTCAACGTATTGATTTCAAAGCTGACTGACGGGCTACCCCATACACCGTGTACCTGGTCCGCAACCTTGATCCGGTGTACCGCGCCTCTAGTCCGGTGTACCGCACATTTACTTTGTTTTCTGACGGGCTAGCTTATGCACCGCGCCTTTGGTCCGTGATACTGCGGTATACCGCAGGTATGGTCCGGTGTACCGCACCACTGAACTAATGAAGCTCAAGTTCATGAATAAAAGGTATTTAGTAAGTACAAATGTAATGCACTATTTGGGAATAGTTTAAAAACACGATTTGGCAAATATTAAAACAAGATTAAAAGGACGTTAGGCCAACATTTCTTTCTTTCAACAATTGTTAAAAGATTGAAGTGTTAAAAAATTCCAACAATCAGATTTTATATGACATTTTTGTAAAAACTTATTTTTTATTTCAACGATCTTTAATAATTTTTTAGAGTTATCATTATATGGTCAAGAAATTTATAATTTTTATCTTTGAGCAAACTAAACTAAGATTTTAAAAAGACTCTCTGATATATAATAATTGAAGGTACATTACTTTTCTTTTGCTTTCAATTATTATTTAAGAAATTTAAGGGTTCAACAATGCATATAGTCCAATAATCTGATTTGTGTACAAAAATGTTGAAAATACTTATTTTTGTAGTCCAACGATCTTTAAAAATGGTATGAATTTTTAGAGCTATAATTATATATTACATATAGGTATCAAATATATAAGTTTAAGGCTCGAGAAAAAAAATCAGAGTAAAAAAAAAAGAGACCCAAGACATTTTTTATTCCAACGATCTTTAATAATTTTTTAAAGTTATCATTGTATATAGTCAAGAAATTTATAAATTCTATCTTTGAGCAAATTAAACTAAGACTCTAAAAAGACTCTCTGATATATTATAATTGAAGGTACGTGACTTTTCTTTTGCTTTCAACTATTATTTAAGAAATTTAAGGGTTCAACGATGCATATAGTCCAATAATCTGATTTATGTACGGAAATGTTGGAAATACTTATTTTTGTAGTCTTTGTCCAACGATCTTTAAAAATGGTATAAATTTTTGGTGCTATAATTGTATATTATATATAAGTATCATAATTTTAAGGTTCGAGAAAAAAAATCAGAGTAAAAAAATGACTCTCCGATGTATTAAAAGTTCTTACCCTAACCAGTTTAGTACATACGGTAGTAGTTTATAGATTCATATAGTTTTCTTGAAAGAAAAATTAAAAATTTTTAGTTCAATTATTTACTCTATTCAAGGTTGTTAATGTTCATACTTATATATATTCGTTTGAACTTATATTTACATAGTGTGTATCTTAAATGGGCGATGAATTTAACTTCATTGGAGATATACGTGCTGAGCAAAGGATGTGGAAGATCAAAGTGATGATTGTGCATATGTGGAAACAACCGGATTTCGTAAATTTGACAAAATCACCCAATAATGGCGAAACCTTAGAAATGGTGGTCGTAGATGAAAAGGTATTACTTTTATTAATTTCTTTTATTGTTTATGTGTTTTCTTAATTGAAGTAATAGATATTAAAAATTTATATTTTACTAGGGCGGGAGAATTCAAGTTACTGTTAAAAATATGCATCTTTACAAATTTGAATCAAAGTTGAAGGAAAAGAGGGTTTATAGTATTTCAGACTTTAATGTCGGCCTAAATCGACAAAGATATAAGCCATGCATCCACGAATATCGGTTGTATTTTCAATTTAAGACGATTGTAAGAGAGATGGATGCACCATCAATTCCTATGAATGAATTTGTTTTCGCTCCTTATACCAGCATTCAGAGTGTTAATAATGATTATGAGTATTTGATTGGTAACTTATTATTTGAATCTACAATTTTTAAAATTTTAACTATAATTGGATGTAAATGCTATGTTAGATGTTATTGGGTGTATGACCTCTATTGGTGGTCTGAAAGAATTTCATAGAGATGGTGTTGATAGTAAAAATGTTGCCATTGAACTTGACGATTTAAGGTAAATACACAAAATAAACACATGCTTTTGTTTTTGTTGATCATATTATTACGTATGATTGCTTGTGTGTTAATATTTATCATGTATGTTGAAAATTAATTTTCTAGGGGTTCAAAAATCAAGTGCATCTTGTGGGTTGGTTTTGCTGATCAAATTCTTAAATATGATGAATAGAACAATTATGGATCATACATTGTCATTTTACAATCTGCAAAAATGAAACGTCAATTTGGTTTGTTCATTAAATTTTATGTTTATTTTTTCTAATTGATAAGTTAGATTGTATTATATTGATTTTGTTATTGTTATGATAATTAGGTGAGGTCGAAGTATCCAATACAAAATATGCTTCTAAGTTGCTAATAAATGCCAACATCTCTGAAGTAATTGATTTCAAATCAAGGTTAGAATACAATATAAAATTAAAGTTGATTCATACAATTCATACAAGGTATTGCGACTGACAAAAAATATGAGACTTCAGTCATGTTCTTCTTCCTTGAATGCAGAACAAACAGAAGAATTTTCACGTTGGATTTTAAGAATTGGAAATGGTGAAACTGGAGAACCAAATGATGGTGAAACTTCTGTTGAAATTCCTGATGATATGCTGATTCGTAATTATGAAGATTCATTTGGAGAGCTTTTGCAATTTGTTTACCCGGATGTAGTAACAAATATTACAAATCCAGATTTCTTTCAAGAGAGGGCAATTCTTACACCAACTAATGACAGTGTTGATTATGTGAATGAATATATTATGTCATTAATTCCAGGAGAGGAGAAGGTATATTTGAGCTCAGATAGTATATGCAAAGAAGATATAAATTCCGAAGTAAATGCTGAAATTTATTCCACAGAATTTCTCAACACCATAACATGTTCTGGGCTTCCAAATCACAAGTTAAAATTAAAGGTTGGTGTTCCAGTTATGCTTATAAGGAATATTGATCAGAGTAGAGGGTTATGCAATGGGACAAGGCTGCAGGTTACAAGGATGGGAAATCATGTTCTTAATTGCTTTCAAAGGAGACAATTTCTTTTAATGATTTCCTTTGCCATGACAATAAACAAAAGTCAAGGTCAAACCCTTTCGCGTGTTGGACTTTACCTATCCAAACCTGTTTTTAGCCATGGTCAACTGTATGTCGCTCTATCTAGGGTTAGAAGTAAGAATGGTATAAAGATTTTGATAAAATCAAACTCAGTTGAACTATCAAATGTTACCAGCAATGTTGTGTACAAGGAAGTTTTTCAGAAAATATGATTGGTATGTTTTATAATGGAATATTATAATTATTTTTATTATACATTTGTTGAATTTGAATTGAATAATTTTGTTTGTTTACTATAGGGGCGGATTGTTGAGATTATTCATTAAGATCGATGGCCTTACTAGAGAGAAAAAGATAATCTTTAAGGTGAACATTAATGAAAAAAATGTTGATTACTCTAAAAAATTTCTTATTTAGTACTTATTAATATTAAATATTGTCTTAAATATTTTAACTATTATTTGTTTTAATTGGAAGAGTAGATTTGCAAAGCAATGTATAAACGATGGTATATTTGCTATATTTTTAAATTTAGTGATTATATTTAACTACTATGCGTAACACATGTACAGTGGGTCTATTAATCCCCTATTTTAAATAATTTATTGGATGTTAAACTCTTATTATTATTTTAGTTAAATATAGTTCTGCTCATTGTTACTCTGAATACACGTACCTCTACCTCTATTACACTCATACATTTTGTTTCCCGTTCAATCTTCCTACCTAGACCATCCTAATACTTTTTACTTTTTTCTAACTAAAATATATGTTATACTCTTCCGAGTCATATCTCGATGATGATACTATTAATTATTAAGTATATGTTGTCAAATTCATTTTTATTTGCCTACATTTTACAGTAGCTAATTTAATGATCTAATACAGCTTTTTGCAGTAGATTTGAGTTCGAGATGCATATTTCCAGTGTAGTTGAGTGAAGTGGAGTTTGTGTTTCATCACCAGATACTTTATCCGTAAAGAATAACGATGTTGTCGGTATGCCTCTACAAAAGCAGAATCCCGCCATGGTACTAGAATGCTCGCGCTGAATTAAATTGTTGTTCATTGTAGCCCGGAATTGTGAAGGGTTGTCCCAAGTGTAATTTTTATGTGTATTTTTTATAAGTAAATTATTACAGACTTTGTTATATTTTGGTTTTGGGTATATATTTTTCTTTTTGGTGTTTTAAGGTTCCAAATGTTTTTTTGTTAGTCATTAGCTCCAAGATTTGGAGAAAACTATTTGGGTTAAGTTTACATATACAAGGTTCTTCTCCACGATCTTGAGAATGATATACGTGAGACAAAAAGGAATTACTCTGAGTTAAATGCTAAAATTCTCATGCTACTTCATCAGATGAAAGATGATCTTGTCATAACTAATGACATATTGAACACTATTCATGCAGAAGTGTACACAATGGTGAACTAATTGTGATCGAATTGCATCTTGCCATTGTGGGGAGCGTTGACTTTGTTTTTGTGTTAATTGTTTTACATGTCCCTATTATGCAATATAGTCTACAATTTTTGAAAAAATTGCTCTGCATGTTTCTATGTTATGCAAAATAACCTATATTTTTAAAGTAATTGTGTTATAGGTCCTTATATTGTGCTAAATAGCCTATATTTTTTGAAATAATTGCACTACAAGACCATATATTATGCAAAATAACGTATATTTTTTTAAGTAATTGCGTTACAGGAACATATATTGTGCGAAACAACCTATATATTTTTGAAATAATTGCTTTACATGTACCTATTATGCTAAATAACGTATATTTTTCAGTAATTGCGCTATAGGTCTTATATATTATGCTTAATAGTATATTTTTTAAGTATTTCTGCTACAGGTCCATGTACTATGCAATACAACCTATATTTTTCTCAGTAAGCGCTATATGTCCTTATTATGCTAAATAGCTTATATATTTTACAGTAAGTGTGCTATATGTCCCTATAATATGCAATATAACCTATATTTTTAAAGTAGTCACTCTACAGGTCCCTATATTATACAATATAACCTATATTTTTGAAGTAATTTCGTGACATGTCCCTATATTAGCTAAATATCATATATTTTTTAAGTAATTGCGCTATAGGTCCATATATTAAAATAAATAACCTATATTTTTTGAAGTAAATGTGCTACAGGTCCCTATATTATGCCATATAGCATATATTTTTCAGTATTTGTACTACAAGTCCCTATATTATGCTAATTAGCTTATATTTTTTTTAAAGTAATTGCACTATAGGTCCCTATATTATGCAATATAATCTATATTTTTAAGTAATTGCGCTACGGGACCCTATATTACGCTAAATAGCCTATTTTGTTGAAGTACTTCCGCTACAAGTCTCTATATTATGTAATATAACATATAGTTCTTAAGGTGCTATAATTCCATATATTATGTTAAATAACCTATATTTTTTGAAGTAATTGCGATATAGGTCCCTATATTATGCAATATAACCTATATTCTTTTAAGTAATTGCGCTACTGGTACCTATATTATGCAAAGTAACCTATATCTTTTTTGAAATAATTGCTTTACATGGCCTTATTATGCAAAATAATGTATATTTTTGGAAGTAATTTCACCTCCTTATATTATGCAAAATAATTTATATTTTTTTAAGTAATTTTGCTACGGGTACATATATTATGCAAAATAACCTATATCTTTTTGAAATAATTGCTTTACATGCCCCTATTATGCAAAATAATGTAAATTATTTGAAGTAATTGCACTACACGTCCCTATATAATGCAAAATAACCTATATTTTTCAGTAATTATGTTATAAGTATTATATTATGCTAAATAACTTATATTCATTGATGTAATTGCGCTACAGTTCCCTATATTATGCAATATAACCTAGAGTTTTGAAGTAATTATGCGACATGTCCCTATATTATGCACAATAATCTAATATTTTCAGGTATTGAACTACAGGTCCTATATTATGCTAAATAGCATATATATTTTTGAAGTAATTGCACAACGTGTCCCTATATTATAAAAAAATAACTTATATCGTTTTGAAATAATTACGATACAGGTCTCTATATTATGCAATATAACCTATATTTTTGTAAGTAATTGTGTTGCAGGTTCCTATATTATTTATTTTTATGTTTAATATTATATATGTGTGAATGATGATAATTAAAATTTACTTTTCACTACTATACTAAGTTTATTGAAATCAAAAAATATATAAATTTTATCCAAAGTATGATTTGGAAGTAAAAGTTTAGTAATAAACTTCTTGGAGAGTTGAAATATGATAGATTTAGTGAAATAATCATGATTTTGGTGTTTTATTTTAACATTTTTCTAAAAAATTATAATTTGTTGTAATACTTTATTTTTACAAACTTTGTTAGAGATTCACCCTTATTTAGTAAAATAATTTTAAAATAGTTTTTATTATTTTCCAGAAAAATCAACTCTTAATTTATTATTTTGTTTTTAAATAATACTATACCATTAAAATATTTTTATGATCTTTTTTATAAATTATTGAATAATTATAATAGGGTAAGACTTCCATCCAATATTGGATGGTCCAATATTCATATCATGACCATTAATAATTATAACAAAACACATGTCATTAGATTAATAAGTTAGTTACTCTTGTAAGTTTAAAACATGAGCTATGTGTATTAATATTATTGGTGTAGGATCATCCAATATTGAATGGAAGAATTTTCCTTATAATTATGTATATTTTTTTATTTGAAATATGGTCCTGTGCATCGCACGGGCTCAGAAAAACTAGTATGGGTAGAAGTGAATAAGTTGATGAAATAGTTTTAGTAAGACTTGAAAAATCAAACCCATTTAAGTTTTGATATATTTGTCAAGCTCTTAGCCCGTTGTTGTTAGCAATGTTCTGGGCTGGGTTTATTTTCTGGGCTGGGTTTAGTTTTAGTAAGACTTGAATAATCAAACCCATTTATGTTCTTAGACACAGGCCCACCTGGCCTACCTTGGGTATATTTTCTTACCTCTCTTTCTGTTCTCATCAAAGTCTCGATAGTGATACATACATTTTATATATATATATATTCATCAGTGTCGCACAGCGGTGAAGAAGAATGGCGAGTGGCGGTGGTGCAGGTGGCGGAAAAGTGTCGTTTAAGGTTATTCTCACTTCCGATCCAAAACTTCCGTTCAAAGTGTATGTAATCTCATTTCCTTAATTTTTATCCATCCATCGAATTCAGTGTTAATTCAATCAAATTTATATTTTTGTAACATATGTATCAGATTTAGCGTTCCGGAGGCAGCTCCGTTTACCGCCGTCCTCAAATTCGCGGCGGAGGAATTCAAAGTCCCTCCTCAAACAAGCGCTATCATCACCAATGGTACTCTTTACATAAACATTTGATTGAATTGAAGTTTTAAGTAAAATTATGGCGTGAATTGGTTTGTTGAATATTGAATAAAATGATTTGATATTATGTACAGATGGTGTTGGAATCAATCCTCAGCAAAGTGCAGGTAAACCTTCAAAATTTAGCTTTTGATCCCTGAGTTTTGTGAAATTGAAGTAGATGGAGATTGAATGTTAATTGCAGGTAATGTATTCCTTAAACATGGTTCAGAATTGCGGTTGATTCCTCGAGATAGAGTTGGTGCTTGAAGAGATATACAAGACTGGTGGTTCTTGTAAGATAATATGTAATGGTATTTACTATGCATACATAGACTTGCTTTTGATGAAACACAATAGATTTTTCAGAATTATGAAGACATACATAGTTTGCAGTATTATTATTGAATGTCTCTCTCCTGCACCTTTTTTTTTTTTTTTTTTTTTTATCATCACTCTCTCCCTGCCCCCTTATATAGTTGGTTGTAACATATTGCTCCACTATGAAAAAGATGTCAGATCTTTCACAAGAATGGTGAAAAAGATGTAGATGTTTATAACTTTGAAATCACCGAATCATCGAGGAGCAAAATACTTGCTCCATTCACAAACAAAGTGTCTAATAATGTTTGTTTGGTGACCCAATCGGTTATCAGCTAAAACTAGCATAAATAGAGTAAATATTTTACAACACCCAAATTAACAATATGAGTTTGAATTTGAAATGGCACCATTATATTCTCGCAATCATTTTCTTTTTTTGAGTACATGAGAGAGCCACTTTGGACTCGGAGTCATTTTGACTCCAATGAGATTCGATCCCAGGACCTCTTGGTCTCTGCGGAGTAGCCTAACCACTAGGCCAACTATCAATCTCACCTCGCAATCATTTTCCACCACTACAATAATGATATAGGAGAATGGTTGACTGATAAAGAAGATATTTCTCAAGAAATCAAAAAATATTACAATAATGTATTCAAAACAGAAGGTGTAAGAAATTATGCACTTATTATGAGTAAGATTGACTGTGCGGTTACTCAGGAGATGAATGACACTCTTATATGTCATGTCTCTTGTGAGGAAATTAAAAGTGTAGTTTGGTCAATGAGAAGTGATAGGGCTGCAAATGAACCAATCCGCTCGCAAGCCGCTCGAGCTCGGCTCGGAGAAAAGCTCGTTCGAGATCGACTCGAATATAAACAAGCTCAATCTCAACTTCATTTTAAGCTCGATAAATAAACGAGCCTGCTCGAGCTCGGCTCGTGAGCTCGTTTAAAATTATGAATTATAAATTATAAATTAATATATTATTTACTTATAAATATATTATTAAATATTCAATATCAAATTAGATATTTTTCATTTCTTTAGACATTTATTTTTTCATTAAGGTTATGTTTCATATTTTCATACCACACACTCCATCAGATACCAACCGTTCATGAAAGTCTCATTTCAATCATAATTGTTCATGAGCAACTCGTGCTCGACTCTAAAAATGATTGTTTAATAAGTTAAACAAACAAGTTCTGACATTTTTTATTTGAATCATTGGAAGCTCGGGCTCGGCTCGTTTAAATTTGAGCTCGGCTCGGCCCGGCTCGTTGAAATTTGAGTTCGGCTCGGCTCGGCTCGGCTCGAGTAATTAAACAAACAAGCCTGTACATCTAGTATTCGGCTCGGCTCGGCTCGTTTGCAGCCCTAAGAAGTGATAAATCACCTGGTCCAGATGGATATGGGTTTTTTTTTTCAAAACTTTTTGGAAAGAAATTAAAATTGATTTGGTAAAACTAGTGTCAGATTTTATTAAAAATAATTCAACATTAGAAGCCATTAATGCAACTATTATAGCTTTTATTCTTAAGTGCTCAAATCCGGATTTTGTCTCTTCTTTTAGACTAATAAGTTGTGCAAACTTTATGTATAAGATAATCTTAAAAATATTAGCTAATAAGCTACAACAGTGGATGGGAGATTTAATTTCTAAAACTCAAACAACATTTATTTTCCTGGGAGATCTATATTTGAGAATATTTTAATTGCGCAAGAAGCAAGACATTACTTAAAAAATAAAAGAACAACAATGAAATATAGTATGACAATTAAAACTGACATGAGTAAAGCTTATGAAAATATTGAGTGCAATTTTATGCTAGATTTGCTTAAAAAATTGGATTTTCATGGAAAATGGGTTGATTGGATAGGTAATTGTATATCTACTGTTACATATAAAGTTCAAATTAATGGACAATTATATGATATTGATAAGCCTAAAAAAGGATTGAGACAGGGTGATCCCTTGTCTCCATATCTTTTCTGCTTAGTTACACAAGCTCTCACAAGCCTGATTGAGTATTATGTAAAAATGGGACTCTTGAAAGGTATTAAAATTGCAAGAGCTGCTCCAATGATCACACATATTCTTTTTGCAGATGATAGTTTGTTTTTTCTGGAAGCTGAGGAATATAATGTTGATATATTTATAACAATTATAAATTGGTATAGCTATGCAACTAGACAAAAACTTAATCTCAATAAAAGTAGAATTCTTTTTAGTAAAAATACACCACTGCATATAAAAAATCAAATATCATCTTAGTTAAGGATGAGAAAACTGGAGGATTTAGGTAAATATCTTGGTATTCCATCAGGATGGGGAAAATCAAAGGTCGGATCTCTTGAATGGTTGATAGAAATGATTTTTAAAAAAAGTAGAAAACTGGGAAACTAGAATGCTTACTAAAAGTGGTAAACAAGTGCTAGTTAATGCAATTATAAGAGCAATTCCTACCTTTATTATGTCAGTGTTCTTGGTTCCAAAGAAACTCACATCTCATCTCACTTCTATTGTTACAAATTTATATTGGAACAACAAGGGAGAAAAAAGATGTCATTGGATTAAGTGGCAGACATTAATGAGTGCTAAAGAAGATGGAGATCTTGGATTTAAAGACTTTCATACTCAGAACCTGGCCCTTTTAGCATCAAATGCATGAAAATTTTAAAATAATAAAAATCCTCTTCTTTTTAGAGTATTTAAAGGTAAATACTTCCCTAAATCAAAATTTCTTGAGGCCTCTTTGAGGAGTAATTACTCATGGGGGTGGAAGAGTTTGATTGAAGGTAGAATTTTTTTTAAAACATATATTGTTTGGTTAGTTGGAAATGGTGAGAATATAAACTTATGGGAAGATGTATGGATTCCTGATCATGGAAAAATAAATAAACTTGAAGGATGTTAATTATTTAAGGTTTCTGAAATTATTGTCAAAGATCAAAACTGTTGGAATATAGATTTGATTAGAGAAATATTCACATTTGACTTAGCTGCAACCATTTGTGATATTTATATACCATCTTCATACTGTATTGATTCTCCATACTGTATTCACTCTATAAAACACTTTGGAAGGCACAAAGTCAGAGTGAAGAACTTAAGAATAAAAAAGTGGGAACTACATCCTTTAGGATGGATCCTGTAGATTAGAAGTTTGTTTGGCAGAGCAAAGTACTACCAAAAGTTAAAAACTTCATTTGGAAATGCTGTGAGAATGGATTAGCTACTAATGAAAATAAAAAGAAAAGAAAATTTATTGATCAAGCAATATGTGATATTTGTGGGGAATTTGATGAGAGTATAGAACACTTGTTGTTTCATTGCTCCTGGGCAAGAGCTGTATGGATTGCAATCCCATTGTGCTTTAACTCTTTAACAAATTTTTCTTTTAATGTCAAAAAATGGATCAACTTTATTCGAAAACTATCAGAGGAGAAGGAATTCCAGGATAACAGACTTGGTGAATTTTCCTTTTTCATTGCATGGTATATTTGGAAAGGAAGAAATGAATTTATTTTTAGAGGGATTAAACCTGAATCTTTGTATATTTTACAAAAATCTATAAATGCCTATGATGAATATAGTCTTGCAATAAGACAACACTCTGTGCTAAAAAATTTACAACAATTGCCTCTGAAACTTACTCTACTTATTTGTTTTTTGGAGATGTTGATAACACTGTGAACCATGTTACTAATACTCCATCTGGAAGTATGATTTCAAATTGGAAACCACCATTTGCAGGGAACTATAAGATTAACTGTGATGCATCAGTTAATTCAAAAACTAACCAAGCTGTTGTTGCTTGTATTATTAGGGACTCAACATGTACATTGCGAGGAGGCGTTGCTGAGAAGATTCAAGTCAATTCTATTCAAGAAGCAGAAGCAAGAGGGGTTTTGGAATCTTGCTCTTTGGCATCTAACTTTCCTTTTGGAAGTGTGGAGATAGAGAATGATTGTTTGAATGTTATTAAAAAAAACTAAGCTTCGTAGCAATTTTTTTTGTAATACTAAGGTCCTGCTTAAGAATATTGTTTTGTGTTGAACAAAAATAAAAAAAGAATATTGTTTTGTCTAAGATTAAGTACAAACTCAAGATCTCTTTTATTAAGAGATCCATTAACATGACAGCTGATTGGGTGGCTAAACAAGATCTTAAAGATTCTTTGTTTAGCCTTTGGAATTGCTTTCCTCCTTCCCAATTAGCTAACTTGCTAGCGTGTGATTTTCATCCCTTAGGGATTGGTTAATTTGTAATGAACTTATGTTTATTTTAATGTATTATGCATTCGACCAAAAAAAATCATTTTCCACCACTACTATATTACTAGGATAATCTTGTGCCACTTGACAACCCCACAAAACAATTTGAGGTCCAGAAAATGAGAAAATGAGAAAACAAATTTGATGTCTGGTCTACACTTGTAACACTACAAAGTACCAAAAAAAGCCCCAACAAACAAGTAGGAGAAATATAAGAAAAACAACGATGAATAGTTTGGTAAAGGAAAAACCACTAGAAATAGAAAAGTAAAATAATTATATGAGATGACATGAGAGTCACACTCACAAGATTTCACCAGCAATCTTCTCAAAACTACGTCGATCATTGTTTAGACTTTCATCTAAAGCCACTAATTTCTTCTTCACCAAATCAATCTCACCATCTTTTCTCTCATTTAGTGTCTCAATCGCCATAATCTTCTCTTCTATCTTCTTCCTCTGTTTCTTCAACTCACTGATTTCTCCCATTATCTTCTCCTTCTCCGTTTCATACCTCATTATTTCACTCTTGCTATCCATAATATCATCTTTGTATTTCTCTTCAGTCATATCTCGCATAGAAACCAACTTACCTACAGTATCTCTTAAAACCTGTAAATCAAATCCTTGAGGTTCCAACTCCTTGATAGACTCCAAAATCTCTTGAAGCTTTTCCCTTGGGTCATCAAACCTTGACTTGGAAATCTCCACTGCAACATTAGCAAAGGTCACCATATACCTAATAGCTAACCCTTCTCGCTCGATTTCTTTGCGATTTAACAAAGGCTTGAAATGAGGATTTTGTGGCATCTTTTTGAACACGTCCATGTCTTCCAAGGTTGACCACAACGCCATGTTCTTCACAAATGGCCCTTTTCCAGATTCTGTGTTTTTTAAATATTTCCTTGCTGGGGAGAAAAATAATAAAATGTATTATTAACCAAAAGAAAGAAAAAATTGAAACTCATAGTTTGCTTGCTTACTTGTACTAGTAGTACCCTCGTCCTTCTTCTTTTCAAACCATTTTGAAAGTGGTTTGTTATCCATTAGTTCACCAACTCTAACTTCTGTAAAAAAATATCCATACTTAAACCTACTCTATAAACCCACCACAAAAAATGTTGACTAGAAAAAGAGTTTATAGTTTTACCTATCAACGAATTTTCCATACTCTTCACTTTATCCTTCGTTGGCCTTCCTCTTTTTCTTTTCTGACTGCTCTCTCCAGCTCCTAACTGGAAACCAAATCAATAATAAACATCAAATTACAATCATGAGCTCCATTGCAACTATTTTTATTACTCACTATATATTTATTTATTTTTTGGTTAAAAAATATTATTTCCTATTGCAATCCTATATCTATTTCTGAAAATTGTAAAAAATATTTTTATATATAAAAATATTAAAAAATATGTAGCATATATAAATATTTGTAACCGTCTAAATCTATTTAGAAATAAGATATAAATAAAAATAGGATTTAAGTGAATTTTATGGACATGAGATGATTTTGATAGTTTTATTTTCAATCTACATTATATTTGTAATTATATAAATATAATTGTTAAGTTTGAAATAGTATTTTAAGAGCAAAATTTAAACGTTTTGAAAAAATTGTGAAAATGAATAAATTTTAAAAATCCAAAATTCCATAATTTTTCGAGTATTCTAAATTTGGTTTTGAATTATGAATTCCATCTTTTTTTTGTAATCAAAGTAATTTTTTACGTTAAAAAAGAAAAATTGAAATTTTCTGAAAACACATTTCAGATCCAATCTGCGCGATCTACCTCTATATGTTTATTGCAAACGAACAATACGTGAGATATCTAAATTCAACTTGAAATAACTAGTTAGGAATTATATTCGTGTGATATATAACTTTTGCTGTATAATTTAAAAAACCAACTAAAATATAAGATTACCTTGATAAGTGGTGTTACATTTTCAGTCGACATTTGGACGATTGGATTGATTTCCTGCAACTTTGTAAGATTTGCTACTAAAAAATTATAATATATTATCAAGATCTAGAGAGATTGGGGAGGAGGATACGTAACAAAGTAGCTATGTATGGAGATATTTATATTTATGTAATTGTTGGAAAAGTAATATCTCTGGAATTGCAAATTTTAATGTAATTATTGTGTTGGTCAAGTAAAGAAGTATTTTTCAATTATTGTGACCGTTGGAATTGAAGCCCATGTTTACTTTAAATTTAGAAAGCTTTGGGCCGGTCCAGTCACTTATCTGACGGGCTCATGAGTCAACGACACATTGAGTTTGGTGTCTTTTTTAAACATATGAATTTCAACCCTTGATTTGATCTTGATCCTACACCTATGGTTAAATCTCTATTTGGATATTATATAAGGAAAAAGACGCGACCTCTCATCCATTATCTTCTTCTCAGTTCTCTATTTATTATTTCTTATCTCTCTATTGTTAAGGTTTTATTAGTCAAATATAGTATTGTGCATATATTCATATAAATAGTGTATTCTTTAATGTGTAATCGTTTTTATTTTAGCTGGTAATTTGGGTCAAACTCTTATTTATTAGCATAGTGAATCGATTGTAAAGATACACGTTAGAATTTGTATAACTCTTAGCTTGATTATAAAGTGGGGTGTGAAATACGTGAAGATTGTATATTTATGCAGCATATAATGTATGTTATACTCTAGTCGAAACTCAACGAGGATGTAAAAAACCGTATTCTTTTCTTTATGCATTTTTTTCTTGGTTTATATTTAAATATTTACGAAAAACTCTTTAATATAGAAAATATATAAGAGGTAAATATGTATGATTGAGAAAAGAGGTAGATGGAGACAAATCAAACATTTGGTGACTAAACGTCTTTTTTTGTTATAAAATAGAGATAAAGTATTATTTATTAATGATGTGCTATTTATGAATTTTAAAATTTGGTATTTGGCTTTAACGTTTATTAAACCAAAGGATATAACTTGGTAGCGACATAGACCTCGTTCGGTGATGAATGGTGTTCTCTCTTCATACTTATGAGCCATCTTGATTTGATTATACCCCTTATCACATTTTTCTTGTGTGGGCATATTTTTCTCTATAGGTAATCGATCGTACCATAAACTTGACGTTAAGGTTGTGTATATTGATACTAGTGTGTATGTTACCATGTCCTCGTCTCCCAAGCGAATAAGTCTCTACATTCGTCTAACTTTTCCCGAAGGATATCCTCATTTGGATATCAAGATATTCTCCTATCTTGACTCCGGTCCTCCAATTCCCGATGTATACTCCAAACATATTTTTAGCGTTGACTATATTAACGGGGGAAACACACTTATGGTATGTCGATGGCACATACTTGTTTGATGTGTTTGTCTTCCTCAAACACTTATTACATTGTTCAGTGTAAGGAATTTGAATGTTTCCTCAAACAATTGTTACAATGTCCATTGTAAGGAATTTCAGTGTTAAATGATATATATAAACCACTAATCTTAGTTGGTTTAGGGTTCCACGTCCGAGGATGGTGACGTACATGTCGTCCCCTTGCGCTACAAGTAATATGCATTTTATGTCCCTCGAAGTTTTTTTTCAAACCCAGTTCTCATTGGTAATTCTATAAACCTCATATGAGATTCTCATATTGTGATACCCTTGATCAATCATGTGTAAGGTTCCAATTCTAGATGGAGTAAATATTTAATCATTCGAGAGCATGAGTTTATTATACATCGACCAAACTACTAATGATAACCAAGTGCATGCATGCACACTGAATTAATTATTTTGAAGAACCAAAGTGACAAAGGGATCATTGGTGTCAGTTAGGGCGTGATAAAATAAAGATGCAACTAACACCCTAACCATAACACGTTACTCACTGCAAGTATCACAAATCGTATGCAAGTTTTAATGATAAGTAGAACTCGTCCTCAGAGACTACAAAAGTTAGGAAACTCATACAAATATAAAGTGCAAATAAAAGAAGCTAGAAGAATAATACGCTGAAAAGGAAAGACTCTGGAATATTTGGTTGGTTTTTATGACTCTAAGCAGACTTAAATTAAAGACAATAAAATAAAATAGGATAGATAGAAGCTTATGATAGTTTAGCTTGAGAACTAGCAAGTAATCCCGACTAGCCTTGTTCTATGTTTATTACATAAGGGAGAATAGTGTGATATACAATAGCCGGGATTCTAAATTCCTCCTAACCCCCTTCCGGGTGGACTTAGGAGGCTCAAAACTAGGTGGTTAAATTAATCTTTAATGACTATCCAGTTAGGCAAGCCCTTATGGATCACTACCACACACTAGACGACTATGTGGTGTTTTCTATAATTGAATCCCCCATCTAGATGTTAAATCAATTACTATGGTAATCCTATACGTGCGCATCGCAAGAACTACAGACATTAATTCAGAACACATAATACAGAGCTATCACTACTAAATTCAATTAAATGTAAAAGGACATCCAAAATTAAATAACACATAAAACAAGTCCAGGGTTCATACATATATGCTAATCTCAAGCTAAATAAATTAGTTCGTAAGAAAGAAACAAGAATATATAATTACAAACGAGAAGGGTTGTAATGGCGTGAACAGCTTCCAAACTCGTTCTTCTCTTCTTCTCTCTTGATCTAGGCTTCCTCTTGGTCTTTAGATAATTAGGGATTGACCAAGGATGATTTCTCTAAGGTAAAAGTGGATATATATATATATATATATAGGCTCTTGGTTGAAATTAGAAGCAATACCTAAGCTAAGGAGTCCTAATCTTACCAAAAATCGTATTCCTAACTTGTAGGAAGAGATAAACTTTAACAGATATGGATTTGGTCATATCTCCTTCGTTACTTATCGGATTTTGACGTTCTTTATATGGAAACGACCGCGTTTGAATTATATATTTCTGCCCATATAAAAATATCTTCCTAATTCCAGACCGAATTTTTGAAGTAAACTAATTATTGGACATATGTGCAGTTTTGACAGCTTTTTTACATTTCAAATATATCCAAACTCTTCCTTTTTTACTAATACTATAGATTTCCTTTACTTTTCCACTTCAAATTAGTTTCCATAGGTATAATAGCTTCCATATATCTAATTGTTACACAACTAACACACAAATTACACACAAAAGCTCACAAAATAGCAAAACACCTAAAACTAGACAAGAATGTGTAAAGTATAAAATAAATGGGGAAAATCCCAAAATTAATAACTAAATAATCCTAAAATGATGTCTCAGGTATAGATGTAATATATCACAAATAGAGAGACATCAATCATAATGAAAAAAAATTAATTCCTAGAGTTTCATCGTCGAAATTAATGTTACCAATATTCCAAAAATAGTATTCAGGGAGTATTTTGGTTTTCTCAACATGCTCTCTCTCTCTCTCTCACTCTCAAAGTATGACGTGCAACAATGGTGTCTTACCCTAGTTTCTAATCATTATCCCTCCATTCCCTTACTTTCCTTGCCCTTTCCCTAGTTAGTCTTGAGCCTTGCTAACCTACTCTCCCAAGTTATTTCCTCCCTGCTTTCCTTCTCCTTGGTCTCCTCATTTCTCACATAACTTTTCCTACAACCAAATAACACCCAACTTATAAATTTCATTTCAGTTGATGCTTTTTACCATAAAGAATCTAATAATTCAGTTGTGGCTTGTATTTTTAGTAATTCACAGGGCAAACTTTTGAAAGGAAAAACTTGACAAATGTGCACAAAATCTCTTGAGGAAGCATAAACAATAGGTATAAAAGAAGCAATCAAGGAAGCAATCTCACAACCTTCTACTCATTTTGTCTTAAAGAATAACTGCCAATAACTAATGAAGCCACTTATGGAATGCAAAACGTTTGGAAATTGTCATCTACTCCACATTCATGAAGATCCAAACATTAGCTAGCATCTTAAGCTTAAATTTCCTCTTTGTTCCAAAAAAATTCAATCAAGCCGTCGACTGGATTGCAAAGAGGGCCAATTCCAGCAACCTTCCGTGCAGTTAGGTGTCTTCACCCCCTTTTACTTTAGCTAAACTTATTGTTAGTGACTTTTTTCATTTGGTATTGATTAGATACATTCTCTAGACTTATTGTAATTTATTCGCACTTGTATTTCTATATATCCTTAAAAACATGCTTCCAACCAAGATCTTGACAATTCAGGAACTCACTTTATTCATATTCACGGCGGAAACAAATTGATTACTCATTTATTCGAAGTAGAAATTTTTTTTGCACAATTGACGTGTGTTTAGTATTGGAGGATGAGAAGTGTAGAATTCTATTGATGTGGTGTTGTGATAGTGAGATAGAGTGTTAAGCCGATCAATGAGAATCATGAATAAATTACTGAGTATTGATCAAAATCAATATATGTAGTCTTACTTACATCATCAGATTGATACATAATGAGTAGACCACTAGAAGATAAAAGAAAATTGATTAACGAAAATAGAGATAAAAACAAACAGGTGTCATCTGAATGGCGTAAAAAAGGTTGCTAGATTACATCTGAGAGAAAACACCCCAAGTTTTAAAAAATAGTATTTGGGGGTTTCAGACAAAAATGGCCAACAAAAACCAAGGACCATTTTCATCTATAAATCTCTATTAATTTCCAAGATTAAAAATATTAAAAAAAAAAAAAAGAAGTAGAAAATATAGACACTACTCCTAGGTATATGAGCTAATATACAAGCGTGTTGATATATCAAGTGGTCCATCTTCTCCACCAATTGCGTGAAGAGCTACTGGTATTTGTGATAGCAAACTTATTGTTAATGGAAAACTTGCCGCTTCAATTACTTCTTCTTTTTTTTCTTCTTCTTCTTCTTCTTCTTGTGGAGTAATAATAAGTGCCACGTCATCAAGTGTCCTATTATTATTATTATTATTATTACTTGTCGTCATCATAAAACGCTGCTGCTTCTTTATAAAACAATGACTCATTATTATTGTGGATGTATTCTCCAACCATTCCACTTTTAACCCCACTACTTCATCGTAATATATCCTCCTTTCAATCTATTATTATTATTATTATTATATATAAGAATTAAACATATTTCAAAGAATAAATTCAAAAATAAATACTTACCCCTAGCTTATGAACATATATCGACATAAACTTGGGTCCCAAACCCAATACCCTTGCTTCCGAAAACATTATCTGCAAACAAATAACACTCTTTCTTAATACAAATAATAATAATAATAATAATAATAATCTTAAATCTTATATTTACCTTTTTATTTTTTACTAATACCCATGTGTATAGTTTATGAGTAGCATCCTTAACATGCCAGCTGGCTTTCTTCCTTTGATTACAATGATCAGCTATACTTGTAAGCGTTTCACATGAGGGTACACCGTACTTATAAGCGGACCCACTTAATACTTCTTCTTCACTTGTTGTATTATTTACACAACCTTCTTCAAGACTAGTGAAACACTTTTTCGATAATAAGTATTCAGCTTCTAAAGTAGCAGATAATATCCGGTGTACAATAATATCAATGTACCTTCGAAGAGGAGAAGTAAAATGAGTATATAAAGGTATCGCAAGTGCATAATGACCCCACATCTTATCATTATTATCATTAGCATCACTTCCAGTACAAAAATAGGTAGCAGATTGCATAGGTTTTGAAGCGTAACACATTAATATATCAAACAAACCATAATCATCCTTCAATTCCTTTTTAATTTTATCCAAAGACTCATGAAACTCTTTAGAAGAACAAGTATTAAGTTCCAAACCATGTTTTTTACAAAACGTTTCAAAAGTTTTAAGCTTACGTAAACTCGGTTCAGGGTGTTTACGTAATAAAGCATTAGTTGGGTAAGCACGTGTAATTATTTGAGCAGCTGTTTTATTAGCTAAAACCATTAACTCCTCAACTAAAAAATCCGAATCCTTTGGTCCTTTAACTACACAATCATACGGTACACCTTTATCATCAAATAAAAACACTGTTTCAGGACTTTCAAGTGATAAAGCTCCATCTTTAAATCTATTATCCTTTAATACTTTTGAAATTTCGTTAAGATATTTCACAGAATTAATCACATCACACCATTTAAACCCATTATGTAACTTTACCAAATCAGATTCAAACACATCATCATCAACTATAAACTGAGCTTGATTATAAGAAAGCTGAACACAAGAATGAATAATAGAACGACCGATCCAACGGTCTATAATCAACCCACAAGAATCAATCTCCCAAACCATTGAAAAAGCAAGTCTATCCACACCAGGAATAAGTGAACCTAACTTCTCAGATAGTAAAGAGGGTAACATTGGTAATTTACTTTGTTCCATATAAACACTATTACACCGAAATCTCGCTTCCATATCTAAGGCACTGTTTGGTAACACATAATATGACACATCAGCTATATGAACACCTACTCTATAATTACCATTTAACATCTTCTCAATCGATAAAGCATCGTCTAAATCAGAAGCAGTTTCAGGGTCAATAGTGAAAATACACCATTTTCTGAAATCTTTTCTACGTTTATATTCTTCTAATGGGATCTCTAATGGAAGATTTTTAACACAAGATAATGTTTCGTTAGTAAAATCCGAAATATCGATTGAGTTTTCGAATAAAATCGCATCAATATGAGCTTCAATATCTCCAACTTTTTTGAACACACGAGTAATAGAACCTTCCGGAAGGTAATTATCTTCCGTCCAATTTAAAATCCGTACGCCTACTAAATCCGTACCACTTTTTACATCTTTACCCTCGAATCTTCTCTTAATACATTCCGGAAGGTTTTTTATAGTAATAACTAGTTTCGGAAAACGTGTATCGGTAGGTGTTAATAGCATATACTCGTTATCTGAAGGGGTTTTATAGTCTTTTCGCTTATTATAAAGGAACTGCTTGAGGTTAAAAATGGAAACTATAGTTTCTCTACGAGGAGATAATTCGATAATACCTACTACTCGACCCGTGGGTCGTTTTAACGGATATTCATTTACAACACCACATAAATTCTCAACTGCACTAATAAAACAATTATCTGATGCTTCTTCTACTAATTCTTCACCTAATTTGCTACTTTCAGGGTTTAAATCTGTACTAAGGCCTTTCATTTTAGCCCATATAGATGGACGATCAACTTCTATAGCTACTATATCACCTTCGATCTACATAAATTATTAACAAAAATATCAAAAACGGAACAAAAAATCAATTAAAATTCGATACTTACAGCTCTGTTCTGAGCTACTAGCCCATTAATGAGAATATCAGTTTCGACTCCCTCGATTTTGCAATAAGCCTGAGATTTAAGATTAAAATTCGATTAAAAATCTTCAAATAAGCGAAAAAAAGAAAAGGAAAACATACCTCAAATCTGTTGTGAGCATTTACACGGAGTAAAGCCTTAAAGACAGTACCTTTCTGCAAAATTAACATATTTTTTAATAAGGGTATAGAAAAATACAGAGAATAGACAATACTAACCTCTATTTCGGTACTGATTTCATCTGCTGATAAATGAGGAGTGAAATATTTTCTTCGTGAATGCGAATTATTTGAATGATGTAACTGAGACAAGTCATTACTTACAGAAGATGAACCAACCAAACTGTTTTTTTCAACTATATGATTGGGAGATGAATTGAAATCTAGTTTTTTACACGTATCACTTGGTAGTATTTGTTGATTTTGTATACTCTCATTTTCCTCATTTATTGCTCCAGAATGATCAGATTCATTTACAAAATTGCTTGCTGGTTCAATATATTCAAGAAATTATCATCAGAAAGGAAATTTAAACAACTAGACTCCCTGTGATGAAATTCAAAAGAAGAGATATTTGGGGTTTAAGTGAAGACAAAAAAAGATAGGTTTCTTAGGGTTTCTTGGGACAAGGAGGCTTCAGGCTCATTCCAATTTGAGCTCGGCTATTTCAAATTTTAAGTTAAATAAACAAGATCGTCTAGTATTACTTTAAAGCAGTAGCTAACACGAGTTAATATCACTTAAATTCAAGACAATTAACTTATAAATCACACTTTAAAATGTAAATAAAAGAATTAAAGAAAGCGAGAAACAATGTGATAAAGACTTACTTAAAGACGGCGAAGAATTTTGCTTCGAATGTCTGGATCGACGATTCTTCTTCTTCTTCTTATCACTATTATTGTTATTGACATTACTAATAATATAATTACCATTGTTATTAGAGTAATTCTCAGCAGTGAATTGTTGATTCTGGGTCTCAGCTGATTGAACAGCGAACCCACTTCTCATATCGCCCATTTCAATTTAAAAAAATTGCCCAAACCTAGATATGGAAAAATCGGTATAAATCTTCCAAAATATGGGGGAACGAAAGAAGCAACCGTTGGGAGAAATAGAGATTAGGGAATCGGAGAAATGGGAGATTATTTGTGTGTTTATATAAAATTGATAGTGTATGTATATGTAAGTATAGGTTGCTTTAGATGGAGGGAAAGGGAAAGGAGGGTTTAATATTGGAAAGAAAAGGACGTCTGTGATTGGTCGGCAGAAAATTGTGCGCCGACTCTTTATTTCCTCTCTCTAGCTTTAGCTTATAGTAGTACTATCATGAGTATTACTACTACTTTTCTTTTAGATTTTCTTAAATTTTTTAAAAATATCTTTTGCTATTTTTTGTTGAAATAAATAGATAATGCTCAATAATTTTCTAGTTTTTTTTTAACATTTTTTTTACATATGAAGCCGGAAACGACCAGGAAGTAAAGATTGCCTATCTATGTACGCATGAAGCACGACTCACCTATACTCTAGCATCCTTTGTAGACCTACGACGGGTCTCTATATGGAATAGGTCCCTCTATACTAGTCGCACCAAACTTAGAAAACCAATCCGCGCATTATTTGCCTTCCGAAAATTCCAAACTAAGTTATAATATTACTTTTGCGCCAAAATGTCCCGACACGCTCTTATTATATCAGTCGAAAAGCCCCTTGAGTTGACACTGCCTTTCACTAGCGCATACAACTCACTCGAATCAATTTCGATGATAAGTGAAGTGTAATTTCGACTCAGTGTCATGTTCAAACCAAATTGTAAAGCGAGTAATTCCGCTTCGAACAGTGTTCGCGCAACGCATCCCCGCGAACCCTCCCAAATAATCCCAATTATTATTTCAAAATAGTCCCCCCAACTCCCGCAAATGATCTTTCTTTTCTTTAATAAAAAAATCATCTATATTTAACTTTATCCCATTTCCCAAGAACAGATTTGCCAATGAAATTAAACCTCCGTCTCTTTCAATCCCCTATGCTCGCAGATAATCACTCGCCACATTTCGGGTAATAGCTAATAAATCGTTATTTGTCTTTTTCAGGGCAGATGGATAAAAAATTAGTGTGTTCCTATCCACCCAAATTTTCCGTATACTTGCTGCAATAAGGTACCTTTACTCGATCCCATACACCATCTCCTTACTGGACAACATCCTAGCCCACCATCCATTCGCATCATAAGACTGCTGCTGCAATGGATGAATAATTACAGCAGCCATTTCATTCCGCATTCCCTACTACCGTGTCACTTATCTTCCTAGCGGAAACTCTTGCTGTCGCAAAATATTGCAACGTTGGTTCCCATCTTTGTCTAGTTTCATTCTGATATACTATATGCGTCCTAGAAGGGGGTTGAATTGGACAATGGAAATTAATCGGCTAATTTTATTTCAAGTAAATAAAATTAAAAGCTAATTTGAATCCTATTGTTTTAGCAAACTAAATAGTTAAAAACTAGATAATCCTAAAATACAATATTATCAAACTATTCATGTAAGCATTTTATCAAGCATATAGAGTGCGGAAATGTAAAGAGTGAAGGGATAGAAAACGATACACAACGATGTATAGTGGTTCGGTTTCCCTACATCCACTACCTAAGGAAGCCTCCTTAGGATTTGCAAGATTCTCAACTAATCTTCGTAACTCTTAAACCGGGTGAGATTACAAACCCTTTACAACCACTTCAAAACCTTGAAGGAAATACACTTGTGTTATCACCAACGCAAGGAACCAAGCATAGAACCTATGCTCACACTACTCTCTTAATCTATTACAAGAACTAAGAGGAAAGGAAAAGTGTTTAGGGGTGCTTATAAAAGCTTTGTAACTAAACTCCTAAATGAGTGGATATAAACTATGTAGCTTGAGAATGAATATGACTTGAATGCTCCTTTGAAACCTTCTTGAATGATAATATTAATTGCTCTTAAGATTGGTAGATGGAAGGCTTGAGTTGTGTCTTGAATGAGCTTCAATATATAGCTGAAAATATCTTCCAATGGTCAAAAGGCTTCTATCTAACGGATCTATTTTTACTCCAACGGATATAAGCTTTGTCCTCTAGTAATAGTGCAGAAACCCTCTCTTGCGGTGTACCGCGGGTATGGTCCGGTGCACCGCAAATCTCCTCGTCTTAATTTCATTGCTGACTTACGGGCTATACTATGCACCGTATCCCTGGTCCGTGCCTCAGTCCGGTGTACCGCGCCTTTATCCGGTGTACCGCGCGTTTTCTTAGCTTACTGGTCGGACTAGCCTGTCCACCGCACATTTTATTTCACCTTTATATTGTCCAATATGTGTCACCTTATGTGTCATTAAATCAAAGAAAGACAAAGACAAAAATAATTAGGATAAAGAAATACTCTAATTGGTGTTTAAAACTTTCACGTATGAGGTGATATAAGGGTGAGCCAAAAAAGGGTGATAAATATAATTACTCATAATTTAATTATGTAAAAAAACACCCCCTACTTAACAACTATTCTTTGGTATTGATCAATTTGGTCTGTAATTTTTTTTGCCTTAGTTTTCATTAAAATCCAAACTATTACAGAATAGGTAAGAAAAAACAAACACATTACTATAAATATGTACGTATGTAGAAAAACTAGTTTATCCCTAGACGTGAGAAATCAACTAGACATTTTAAAATCCATGTTGCTGCCTTCTCAGCCCGCGTCTAGTGTTTTTGACAAAATTATCACACAGTGTCTGAAAATCGTGGAATATGGCTGAAAAACTCTTGGATAACACCAAATTTATCATAGTATATTACTTACCTCGCTATAAACTTCACAAGCTAACTGGGTCACTACAAACCAATCAAAATTTATTCATCTTTCGATGTTATACAATAAACTTCAAAACTATGGTTATGTCTTTGACATGAAATGTTATCATGTTTAATAATTCAGAGACCCGTAATTTGTCCCTTTCCAACATAAAATGAGTCCTAAAAATAAGAGATATCCTTTTTTTGGTATTGACTTACTCATTTTGTGTTGTATATATTGATTCTTCTTACGGTAATCCTTCATCATTCCAATTTAATCCAAACAATTTGTTAATCTAATGTTCCCTCTTGTGAATAATCTAATTGATATTACAATTTTTGCTTCTATGAGTTCTTGCCATCATTGTTTTTCAGATATTTCGAAATGTGAACAAGATATAATAGGTTATCACTCTCATATCACATTTTTTTTCGTATTTTTGACAACTTTTAAAATCCAATCTCTTAATTTCATGTCTGTAAACTTATAATATTTTGAGAAAAAAATTGTAATATGATGTGATAAGCCGTCTTTGAGTATACTTTTCAGATCATTAGATTATTCTTGGGTAAATCCAGAGTTACCCCGTATATGTATAACCCAAGGGTATGGTAAATTTTTAACCTATCCTTATCGTCGACAACATTTAAACCCTACTAGCTACTTTATAGTTTATCCTACCTTTACTTAAGATCCAACCCAAGATAAATCTACCTCGTACCACCAATTTTTTCAAAAATTAAACAAAAGAATAGTCAATAAGAAAAATATCTCCTAAATATAGAATCTACTGCTGCATAAATTATTTTATATTTTTTCTTATAATTTTGTAAAAGATCGACCAATACATTTCAGTCACATATGAATACATTTAACGAAAGAATACTATATATAAAACAGAATGCTGTAATTCTTATAGCAAAATATATTTTTCCTTACCGATAGTAAAAGAGTCAAAGCATAACATAATTAATTATATAATTTTGTTTCTTTTTCTGGAAGAAGAAAGGGCATTATATATCAAGACACTAGGAGTATACATCCTTCAAATGTTTTGAAGCCTTTCTTTGAGTATAAAAATTCCCTTCCGATTGATTTGTTGGCATCGTAACACTTATCACGTGTTTAGAAGTTTAGTTAAATGTAATAAATCGATTATGGAGTCAATTTTAACTAAAAGAGTTGAAATCGTAGCAAAAGAGACGAAGGATTTGAACCAACTACCAACACCGTTTATACGACCGCTACATGAGAGGCCGGAGAATAGCAAGGCAATCGAAGGTGCAAAATTACCAATTATTTCATTATCAAAACCAAATAATATTATTGATGAATTATCTAAAGCTTGTAGTGAATGGGGATTTTTCATCCTCACCGATCATGGTATCCCTTTATCATTGATCCAACGGCTACAGGAAGTTGGCCATGAATTTTTTAATCTACCACAAGAAGAGAAAGAAAAGTATGCAAATGATCCTTCAATTGGAAAAATGGAAGGTTATGGTACTAGGATGACTAAAAATGTTGATCAAAAGGTTGAATGGCTTGATTATCTTTTTCATATTATGCATCCTCATTCTAAGATTTGTTATAACAATTGGCCTACCAAACCTCCTTCATATAGGTATAATTCTTTAATTTATTGTTCTTTCAATAGATGAAACCTTAGGCGCTCAATAGATGCCAATAGTTCAGGAGGCCCGTTTTTCTTTAGTTAGTTCTACAAGTTCCTATATTATGCAAAAAATACACTTTAAATCTTTATATTATATTATATAAAATAAAATAAACTATATTTTTGAGTTAATTAAATTATAAGTTTCTATATTATATAAAATAATATTGTTTATTGACATAGTTTAAGATATTCTTAATTAAAGGAATAGTAGAAAGATAAATAACTTTCAGATATTTTTTAAAATTTTTGATAGAATAAAGTGAAAATTCTAAAACCCATAGATAAAAAAATAAGTCTGAACCAGGATCTCCCATGATTATTTAGTGCATTTGTAATAAACCTTGAAAAAATTATAATAAGAGAGGAAAAAAAAGCTAGAAATTGTTCTAGAGTCAAATTATATTGAAGAATATACTAAACTTATCGCTTTTTTTTTTTTTCTTATACTCTATATATTGTAGTGACTTCAGGCACACAAGTTTTACCTTGTATTTAATTTAATGTTATCAAATATTGTAAAGACAAGTCCCATATTAAACATGAGAAGCATGAATCCTTACCTAAAGAGCTGATTGTCTCTTATGCTGATAAATAATGTTGCCTGATAATATATAGTAAGTATAGATCTCGATTATACTCTTAGACTATTAGTTAATCTAATCCAGGGATGTGACCGAAGAATACAAGAAAGAGATACTTGAGTTAACAAAGAAGCTACTAAATCTTCTGTCAGAAGGATTGGGCCTAGAAAAGAATGTACTAAAATCAAGCTTAGATGGGTCTGAAGAAATGGTATTGGAAATGAAGATCAACATGTATCCACCATGTCCACAACCTGAATTAGCCCTTGGAGTTGAGCCTCATACTGATATGTCAGGCTTGACTATATTAGTCTCAAATCATGTTCCAGGACTCCAAGTGTGGAACCACGGTTCATGGTTCGCTGTGGATCCCATACCCGGTGCTCTTTTAGTTAATATAGGGGATCAGATTGAGATTCTAAGTAATGGAGGGTACAAAAGTGTTTTACATAGAAGCATTGTGGATAAAGAAAGATTACGTATGTCTTGGGCTGTGTTTTGTGCGCCTTCGCATAAAGCAATTATTGGTCCTCTTCCTCAGCTTGTCGATGACGAAAATATGCCTAAGTTCTCCACCAAATCCTTCAGTGAGTATCGCTACAGGAAATTCAACAAGCTTCCACAATAAGAAATCTTATTAATACACTTCTGAATTATTCTCTGTCAAGAAACATGCATGAGATGGTTTTGCTAGAAATAGACAGTTTGGAATTTTGTTCTCACATTTCTAATTTAATCAACAATAACAATTTAATTTATAGGTACATTACAATATCTGAAACTATAAAATATCAACATCATTACACATATCATCTTTCAGTTTTTGTAAACTTTTTGCAATTACTTGTTCTAAATCATCTGTGACAAATTAATTAACAATCCTAAGTACTTTTCTCGTGTATTCTTGAAAGAACAAGCATTCTTGATAAACGAGTGTTTATAGACTGATAAGCAAATCATTAGGCAATCGATCTCATCTTGGACCCGAGACTTGTTGAGATTCAATGTATGAGAAATGATTGTTGGAGGGACTATTCGAGCTTGGGTATGAAGAATTCTCTTGTGGATATAATCTCAAACCGGTCTCTAAACTTGCATCGTCTCGAGGCGAAACCTCGGTGTATCGTCGCCCATAAAACCGAAGAAAGTTCAACGATTCCATTCTCGGTTCGCTTAAAGAGATTTCTCCCTCCAACATACTAACAACACTAACCATGTTGGGCCGAAGAGTCGGCTCTTCATGGACACAACATAGCGCGATTCGGACTAGCTTTTGCACATCTTCACTAGTCACTCGACCCTCTAGTCTTTGATCGGCTAGCTCTATATACCTTCCCTGCTCGTGCATCTCCAACGCATATAGCGGAAAGTATTCATATCCGTGGGCTGAGGAAGTCAAGGAATTAGCACCTGAACTATTGTCATCGCCGAGACTATGGGTTTGTGATCGTGTCACGCAATTTTTTCTTCCGCTTACTAGTTCAAGTAGCACCATTCCATAGCTATATACGTCGGTTTTATCAGTAACGGCAGAGCTTGTAAGCCATTCTGGCGCGAGATAACCACGTGTCCCACGCATAGTCGTGAACAAAGCCGATTGCTCGGGGTTTAAAAGCTTCGATAACCCGAAATCGGAGATTTTTGCTTGGAAATTATCTTGCAAGAGTATGTTCTCGGGTTTAATATCGCAATGGATAATCTTCTTCTCGCAGCCGCTATGCAAGTACGCAAGTCCACGTGCGGCCCCGAGTGCGATTTCAATTCTCTCTTGCCATTCTATAACCGGTCCGCTCCCGAAAAGGGTTCGGTCAAGGCTTCCTCGGTTCATATACTCATAAACCAACAACCATTGTCTCCCTTGAGCACAAAAGCCTTTCAATTTCACCAAGTTTACGTGGTGAATGTTTCCAATAATCGCAAGCTCGGTGCAGAAATCCTTTTTCCCGCGAACATCGACGTTTGTTATCTTCTTAACTGCAACAAACGTTCGATCACCAAGCATCCCCTTATACACCGTCCCAAACCCTCCGGTTCCAATCAAAACTTTGAATTTCTCGGTGGCTCGCTCAAGCTCTTCGTAATCAAATCTAACTGGTAAACCGGGAATTGAGAACGCGTCCAAGTCCCTGGATGACGAGTATTTTTCGTCGCTTATTTTCTTCGCGTCTATCTTGGACTGCTTTATGCCTCTCCCCACCACAACCCCCAATACGATTAAAATAGCGATTCCGGACATTGGTATGAGTATTAACGCGATAATGGGAAAATCAAGCGAAGTGTGTTCAGTTCCATCACCACCGTCGATAGGTGGATCCGTGAGAACTTTGATGAATCCCAAACGATCATTTCCTTCAACGGTCTTCAACATAATCGACCCTATTTCGTTATTAAGCACATAACAAGAACCAGACGAGTTATCATAGAAAACCCCAAGACACGAACAATCTCCCGAGCAAAGATCTTCACACCCCGATATACTCACGCCATATTTGACCGGTGTGGTGAAATCGTTAGCGAAATAGTCCATTCCATGGGCGAGCCTCGTATAAGAAACCAATGAACTTGTCGAGTTTGATTTACATGGAGAAGGTAAATAGTGAGAAGTGTCGGTAAGAACACAACTCGGCGGATTTTGAGTATCCTCTTTGAAACTAGACGGACAAGAACATACGGGAGTGTTGGATGAAGTTATTGCTGTACATACTCCGAGCCTCCCACAAATGTAAGGTATACGACACTCGTCCACGGGTCCCACGAAATCTTGATCCTCATCACCACCCGAGGAGTAGCTCGTGACTATGAACCGACCAAAATGGTCGAGCTTTGCAGTTCGGAAACTTGACTGAGACAATAAGCTCACCATTATCACAACTTCCGAACCGTTACGACCAAACAAATAAAGACCTGTTTGGTTTAGCGCCATGTACTCAACCGGAAAATTCGAGTTTCTATAAGCCACAGTCTCCATGGATAGTTTCCAAAACGTTGAATCCTTCCATTGCAAAGTAGCATCAGAGGAAGATAACGAAAGGGTATAACCACCTGTAGAAAAATCATCGTCTGATACCGCACTAGAAAGGAGTATTCCGGTGGGAAATCGTTGTCCGGTCACCAAAGTATCTGTCGGATAATGAAAACTCTCCCATAAACTTTTGTTAAACCGATCAAGCAACACGAGATTTCCAGTTTCCGTTAACTGAAGAGAAGAAGCTGGAGAGTTGACTACTGGGGTTGACCATTTATGAGTACCATCGGTGTCGGTTATATTAATGCCATATGTGGTGAACTTCATGGTTCCTGAACCCGAAACAGGACCATCCCGATTCGCTGACCAGATGATCGTGTGAGATTCGTCATGTATGACACATAAGTAAAATCTTTTTTGCTGCCCATTGGGGTTAAACATAGCGGCTTTAAACGTTCCATTACGTGAATATAGAAACGCTCCGTTATTATCTACGAATCGTAGATTCGTAGCTGTGAAATTCGTGTATACAAATTCAGTAAAAGTAACACCAGAGACAAAAACTATACAGATGAAGAATTTGACAAGGCAAAACAAGAAAGTCAAGTACCCCATGGGAGGGACTGAAACTGAAAATGAGAGAGAAAATAAGGATTTCAAATGAAAATCATGAAAGTTGGAAATGTTTTTTTAAACAGTTTCATTATTGCTTTACTTTTCTCCTCCGTGTTTCTTCCATTGACTTTTTCTCGAAAATTATTGATGATGGATGACCACATTTAGTTGAATAATATTATACTACTAGTTAAAGATACTAAATTGATTGTTTAGGTTTATTAAATGAATTCTGTTTGAGCTGCCATCCATCTTCATTGAACAGATTAATTGTTTATGAAATTATTATATGCATAATGAGCAAAAATAACTATTATATTATCTCAATCATTTTCAAGACGGTTTCACTTTGAATAAGTAATTAGTTTAGTATATACTACTATATATACAGGTCACAGAAGTTGAATTTTTAATTTAACCTTTCAAGTTGAGAAAATTTTGAACAATTATTTCCTGAATGTTGAAAAAAGTGTAGACATCTTGAAGTATATTTGGATTTGGTTTTGGCTCAAAGCCTCAAATTCTGATTCTAAGTCTACACATTATGAACGTATGAAACAATTTCATTTGACTTATAGTGTATGTTACACGAGTCAAGCATTTTGGGACCAAGGAAACAGCCAACTAACTAACAAGATTAATAGCAGGGGCGGAGCCAGGATTTTTTGTTAGGGGGGGCTAAGGGGGTTCGGGGGCAACGCCCCCGAAAAAAATTATTTTACCGTATTTGCACGATAAGTCTACATATTGTGCAAAAATTGCTAGATAGATCCTTATATAATGCTAAAATGCACTATAAATCCCTATATTGTGTAAAGATTGCAATATAAGTCTGGATATTATTTTTTAAAATTAATCATCTGATAAATTTCCTTTTTTTATACAAAATAACATACATTTTGTTATTAAAAAACAAAAAATTCTATAAATAAAATAATTTAAAGTCTAATAAAATAAATTTCGAAATTTAGGGGGCCAAATGAATTTTTTTTAAACATTTAAGAGTTAATTACAAAAAAATAATGAAAAAAAAACTTTAAAAAAACCAAGAAATTGAATATTTAATGGTATTTACGTTCTAATTTCGTCATTAAATTTTACTATTTGATAGAATTAATTTCTAAACTTTAAGTTAGGGAGGGCTAATTTTATACTATAATATTTTTTAGTTATATTTTTATCTATTTTTTAGAAAAAAACAGGTTAAATTATAGTGGGCTGGATAAGTTGGGGTGGGCTGCAGCCCACCTCAGCCCACCCCTACATCCGCCCCTGATTAATAGGCATAAATTACAACGTTTATGTTTTTCATACCTTAATCACGTCCTTGTTACATGTCCAAAAAAAAAAAAAACCACGTCCTAACATACACAAAAAGTACATGTCACTAATTCACAATAATAATTCCAAATATCATGGGCAATACTAACTTGGATAGTAGTGCAAGAAAAATGGTGCAACACGTGATCATTCACAGCCTTAACTTTGGTCTATTAGGCACATATTTTATAACAGTTAAAAAAAAATATTATCCACTTTTAATTAATTTACCTTATAACATATGATGTTACTTAACTAAAAGTTTGAACCGATAGAAGAAGACGGAGAATATGTTATAAGATTTATACTTCAACACGTCGTGCAGAGGAGATGGTGTTGGAATTATGCCCTAGCCCCGATCGTCTTGTAATGAATTGAACACAAGTGTTTACTGTACACGATAATAGTTATCACTACAGTATTGATTAAAGAAATTGTTTCCTTGAATCTATGGCAAACTTTTATGATTATGGTATTCGTTTACATAATATAAAGGCAAATCCTTGATTAAGTTACGAACTAGATATCATAAGGTGTTATGATAATGAGAATCTAGCTCATAGGACTTAATCTAAACTTGTTCTTAATCGTAGGATCATCGAGTTAGGACCTCGATGATCCGGTTAGATTAATATGTAGCTAACAAGTATTTATTGGATAAATATCGGTAGTTCTCGTTTACCGAGTTAGGTGCATAAATAATGCACATAGACATGTGATTATCGAACCGACTAAAGCTAGAGATTTCTAATGGTTAATTACCTTGAACTGTCAAGTGGGTTAATCTCTATAAGGACTTAAATGCTTGTAATCCTTTGACTTGAGATCATCACTATAGTTGTATATGTGCTTGATGTGTTTTGATACTGGACTACTAGTATGTCATAATGCTAGTCGAAAGGATATTGGACGCAACTAAGAATATATCCTCCTAGGGATGAGTCAAGATGGAATCTATCAACTTTAGGTAAAGAGTTTGAGCTCTACGATGTCATAAGATTATAACGATTGTATCAAATCCTTGGCCAAGGTGATGGAATGAATGAAGAAAGGAGTTTCTTAGGTCATTCGTCAATCGTTGATAATCGACATGTAACGTAGTTGATTTTCTAATGGGATTTGACAGATTTACCATATCCCAGGATGATCCGGGGCTGTAAAGATAGAGCGATTACGTGTATAATCCTTTACCGGGTTCTTTGTACAGAGTTACTTCACGTTATCCGGTCGTTGGGGAGTGTTGTTAGACGCCAACCGCGATTAGTAGATAACTAAGTTAACTACTACCGGTATAACGATGAACCCACGTAGTCGCACACTAACGAGTGCATTGATTTTGCTTCATGTTATTAATTGATTTTTATTATCGGATAATAGATATTAATTAATTATATACTTTGAATATTAGTATATTAATTTGCTAGCACGCTAGCAAATTAATATTCTAATACGAGACCAAATTGAGAGGCAAAAAAAAAGGAGAGAAAAGGGAAAAAAGTGATAGGTTCGTGGATCGAACCACATACCTCTAGTAGTGTGAAATGTGTTACTAACCACTGGGCTAGTCAAGTCATTTGTATAATGTAAGAGGTCGAAGTGGACCAGATTATTAAGATAATCAATTCTCATTATACGTTTATGACTTTTCATCTCTTGCCTTTTCATTTTTTCTCTAAAAGTTATTATATGATAATAAGTTATCATTAGATAATAATAATTTTTTTCACCATCAGTTTTTCTCTCAAGAATAAACATAGAAAACAAAAAGGTCTCTTTGGTCTCCAAGTCAGAATTTTGATTCTGAAAGCAAGGCTCAACCTCGGTGTGCAAAGCGTGGAGGCTTCAAGGTTTTGAAGCTCGATTAGTCAATTCGATCTTCATATAAATCCAAAAGGTATGCAATCGAAACCCTTTTCTTTAAATTCTTAAATCGCAACTAGATTGGTTTAGAATTGCAATAGCTATTTTTCCGCTGCGTATATTTGATATAATAGGTATTGTGATTCCTTCAGATGGATTGATCAAAGCCATGTACGTGGAGATATCGAGGTGGGTGGCGGTGGTGAGACTCTGATATTATGTTAATTTGCCAACTCAACTAAAAGTTTAAACTGATAGAAAAAATGAAAAATAGGTTATAGGAGATTTATACTCCACCACTGACCACCCACGTACCAAAAAAATCGAGTGTACAATAATTATAACATGGTTAAAGGTTAGTAATCCTAAATAACATTAGTAGTTTGAATTTATGATATAATAAAACATTGCCATTAGACCTTATTTTATATAGTGACTGACTCATGAGGTATTGAAAACCCCTTCAATCACACATAAAGGGGGAAGGGGGATTTTTTTTTTCTTAGAGACCAAAGACTAATCGAAAGACTAATCGAACCATCCGGAAGTTGGTTCCCTCCGAAGTTTCCCTCAGGATAGCTGGAGCTCGCGTGTGAGTTCTATCAGGTAAAGCCAATGATTAGAGGCATCGGGGGCGCAACGCCCTCGACCTATTCTCAAACTCTAAATAGGTAGGAGGGCATGGCTGCTTAATTGAGTCGCGCCACATAATCAAGAGCTCCAATTGAGCTATTTTTTGTAAGCAAAAGAGACTTTGTCCTTGGTTGATGTGGAAAATATTTTAGGCAATACAAGATTTTATAAGATATATGAGGAACCACCCAACTTTGACAAGATGGCATATGATGTATATATTTTTACACCTAACCAAACTTGTGCATCGCTCGTGTGTTTTGGAACATATAAAAGCCCGATTTCTTACTCGTCCATCATTATGTCCCCCCTCTTCTGAATATTCCTCCCCCAAAACAAAAAATACCTAAACCTAATTTATTCGAAAACCTATCAACTCCGGCTTGAATTACATTAATCCAAACCTCAACACACAACATAACATATCCTTTCAATAACTCATTTGAACCATCACAAAAATTTAAAACAACCACCAACAAAAAACACACCCGGAACCAATCTAAAGATGAGATGAGGAATCAATGGGCATCAATGAATTGTTCAATGATAGTGAAACCCAATATCCGACTGACGAGTACTAGGTTTAGATATTAGGATTAGAAACGATTCTAAAATGGGTAGTGATGGTTGGGCCAAACAAAAGACCACCACAAAATGGTTGGGAGAATTAAATTGTTATGGGTGCTCCAAAGGAAGAATTCAAAAATGGTGACCCCGACATCAGTAAGTCAACAAGAAATCAATTCACAACTTAATAAGGAGAAAACGGTTTGCGCGAATTTCAAGAAGCAGTCTAAGGAGAAGAAATGATACATATTGTGTGGAACTGTCAGGGAATTGGCAATCCCCTGACGTTCCAAACCCTCAAATAACTCTGTGCCAAACATCGTCGACATGTATTGTTCCTTTTCTAAACTATGAACTCTTATAATTTGCTTAGGACCATTGGTGGATCTAAGTTTGCAATGGGTGGGCTCAAGCCCACCCTCAAATTTAAAAAAGAAATATTTTTTTTATTAATTTAAAGTTGTTATATTGTTATAAAAATTTAACAATCAATTACTAATTTTTTAATTATTTTAAATTCTTACCTAATTTTTTAATCTAATTGTTAATATTAATAATTATTTATAGCAAAAAATGTTAAAATTAATGATAATTTAATAATTTTTTCATTCATAGAAATAATATTTTTTATATTTAATTTTTTTTGTTTGATAATATATATATGTATATATATATATATATATATATTGATTTTTTTATTAGAAGTTAGTTTTTTAATATATGGAATAAAATTATACAGATAGACAATTTTATTCTTTTGTTAACTTTATTTTTATTTTTATATAACTATTCTTTGTTATTTAATGAATCAAAATATATATGATAAAAAAAATTAAAGTTATTATTCTTAAATTTTCTTTGTATTTGAAGCCTAGTCTCATTTTTATTACTGGATTCGTCACTGCTTAGGACTATTGCTAATAGTATTAAGATGAAATTAGCGCATAATGTAGAACCATAGGTAGTAAAGTTGGACTTGCTTTATTCAGTAATGATAATTGTAAACTAAAAATTAGTGATAATTGCAAGGACTTCATCCATTGTAGTATAACCGATGAATTTGGTAATAAAACATGGAACACTTTTGTTTATGTAACCCCTATGACAATCTAAAAGCTAATTTACATATGAAAATTAATGCGCTTAAGCCTGTAAATGAACCGTGGAATGTTATGTGTTTTTTTCAACCGTATAAGATATCTAAGTGAGAAATTGGGTGGTAATTTACAACACAAAAATCTATTTAATATTTTATAAAGTTATAAACCTCAACAAGTTTGAGGAAACAACCTCGTACGATGTAAGTTTTCGTGGACTAATAAAAAGATAGGACAAAATTTAATAAAATCAAATCTAGATAAGGCTCTACACAATCTGAGTTGGGTCACTATATATCTAGAGGCATGGGTTGATGTGGTCCCCGCAATTGGATCGGATCACAACCCATTAGTCCTCCACTTTGATAAAAATATTAATAAAAATAAGAGACGATTTTACTTCGAGGCCTTCTGGACATTAGAAGAATATTGTTTGAACATTATTGAAAATGTATGGGCCCAACATAAAAGGTTAAGGGGTAACCTAACCATGTTATAAACTATAAAAAATTAATATATTGTAATAGAAACAAATTTAGAAATAATAAAATATAAATAAAAAGAATAATGAACAAATTGGAAAAAGTTTCAAATACTAAATATGAAAATCATATTTGGGAGGAGTATAATAAATTGATTAAAACCCTTGAAGCAACCTAGATTAGGGAAGAAAGACTTTGGAAAGAAAGGTCAAGTAATCTCTAGCTTAATAAGAGAGATAAGAATACAAAATACTATCATTTTTGTACTAAATATAGTTGAATTAAAATCAAATTCTAAGAATAACAAATGATATGAGAGATTGGATTAAGGAGAAAAATGAAATTGATAAAAAAAAAATTGATAATGTGTCTTTACTTCTGTAGGAAAGAGAGAATGTGTTAATACTCTCAATTTAATAAAACCTTGATTACTAAGTAAATAAGTAATAACCTTAATAAGCCAATATATAAAACAAAGGTTAAAAAAATAGTTTGGGAACTAAAACCCAATAAGGTCCCACGACCCGATGGCTTTAATGGTATATATTATAAAATATATTAAAATACAATAACCTAGATGTTATGAGAGTAATAAATAATTATTGGAATAACAAAGAAAGTTTAAAGGAAACAAAACAAACACTTACCACAATCATCCCTAAAATTGATAAGCCTAGTAATATAACTCATTTCAGGCCTATGAGTTGTTCTAACTTTATATATAATTTTTTTGCAATAGTGTTAGTAAATAGGTTGAAACCCCTTATGAATAACATCATCAGTGAAAATTAAAGTGAATTATCTCTAATAGATGTATCCAAGAAAACACAATGATAGCACATGAATTAATAACCCGTATTAAAAGGAAAAAAACTACCAACAAATATCTAGTAACAGTCAAAGCAAACATTAAAAAAGTCCGAATAAAAAAGGATTTAGAGATCTTCATCTCATGAACCTAGCTTTATTGGGTAAACAAACATGAAATTTAGCAAATTAACAAGACTCTTTACTATATAAAACACTAAAAGACAAATATTTTAACAATACAAATTTTCTAAATGTTAAACAAGAAAACTGAACCACATGGGGATAAAAAAGTTTAATAAAGGAAAAAGACACATTTATTAAAAATATACAATGAAAGTTAGGAAAAGAAGAAAATATACAAATAAATGAACATGAGTAGTTTACTAATAACGGTGAGAGCTTTATAACTACTAATAACATATATAAGTATGTAACTGAGCTCAATAATAAACAAGAGAAAAATTGGAAAATAAGCATATTAGAAGAAATATTCCCAATTCTAATTGCAAAGAGTATAAAGGAAATGACCACACCTTCTTTTGAATGCGAAGATAAAATGTCTTGTGACTTTAGTAAAAATAATTCTTATACAATAAAGGAATCTTGCCACAAATTAAAACAAGAAGAAATTCAATTACAAATAGAAAAAAGGTAGTAATATCCCAACTCATTCACAAAATAATATTGAATTTTTTTAGAACAGGATATAGAATGTGAAAACACCTTCTAAAATAAGAAATTTTATGTGGAGGACAATCAAAAACCTATTACTAACTGAATTTCTTTTTTTAAAAGAAAAGATGGTATAGAAAAAACATGTAAAATATGTGGTAACAATGATGAAACGGTAGAAACATGTTTTTGTTGAATACACAAGAGAGACACTTTGGACTCAGAGTCATTGGCTCGATTCGGAGAACACATGTTATTTACATGCCTTTGGTCTAAAAAGATTTGGTACACAAGGCGCCTAAATTTAAAATTGAAGATGAAACTACAAATAGATTAAACACTTGGCTAGATTTAATTATAAAAGAAGTAGTAAGTAAATTTGACAAGAAAGATATAATACTGGAACCAATATGCATAATTGCATGGCATATATGAAAAACTAAGAATAGTTTTGTTATAATAACATCAATGTGGCCCACTGGTTACAATCACACAAGCTATCAAAATATGGAAAGAATATTATAAATTTTTTAACACAAATAGTAATAACTTTATGGAAATACCAGGGTAAATACAAATGCTAATCCAAGTATTAATCGGCCTAATATAAGAAGGAATGAAAGAGATGTAGCTAAAAATGAAAAAAAAATTGAAAATAACTTAATAATAATAAATGAGAAAAAGCCCACATAACTTTACGAAATTAACTGTGATGCAGAGTACTTTGATAAGGAAGTTGCAGTTACATGCATAGTTAGAAACTCTAATGGAATTTTTTTAACAAGGTAAAAGTTGAAAAGTTATCACAGTGTCCGCGTTTGAGGCAGAGGCGTCATGAAAGTCGCAAACTAGCTAGAGACTAACACAATTGGAAGTGTATCATCGAGAATGACGCGAGAAGAATCATGCAATCTCTAGCTAGTAATCAAGATATATTGTGTAATAGTATTCAGAACTTAGTATGTTATATATATAAATTTAACGAACAAACTAATTATATCTTCTCTCTGGTTTCTAGGGGAAGAAACATGGTTGTTGAGTGAGTTGGCAAATAAGTATTGTTTTATACATTGTTTGGTGACTGGAATGTTTGTAATCTTGTCCAGATAGTAAGTATCCGCCCTCCGAAGTCAGCTAAGATGTATTTGTTTATCCTACCTTAGTATATGGGAAATTCTTACGTGGTGCAAGACCACAAATAGATGGGTAGTTTAATAGTATAATAATGCTATCTTTAATTAAGAAAAGAGCTAGGTGACGAATTGTTTTTTTTTTTTTTGGCAAAAGACGTGTTTTTTTGTACATATAAAATTACATGCTAACCTTTTTTTTAAATGTTATTATTTATTATTTTAGTGTAAATTGTAAAAAATAAAATAAAGAAATAATTATTATCACCAATTTTGTTATTAAAATATCATCAAAATATACATTATATTTTATACCTACAAATACATATTACAATATCACACAAATATAGGTTATATTTTGTAAAAACCTAAAGACAGGATGAAACTTCAATTCTGAAGAATAGTAAAAAATTTGCTCGAAATTTTTCTTTAGAGGTAAAAGTCTTAATAAAAATACAGTTTAATTCTATATCTGTTAATTTTTGCCACTATAACCTATTACTACTCCTCTACTCTAATTATTAGATTTTTAGCTCTCCCTGAGCTAGAATATACTCAAATATATAGGGTGTGCCGTTCTAAAACTCGGTTTTGTCATTTTTAAGTCCCAAACATGAATTTTTAGATCTATCAACCTGGGGTATGGGGTGATATACCCAAAAGTATTTTTAGGATATTTTCTAGTTTAGGGAAGTCTACAAATCTAATATTCCAAGTAAGGAGATTAATAATTAGGAAAGATGTTTAATTAGGGTAGGATGGCTAAAATTCGGTAGGAAGGAATTTAAAATTATTCTAATCAAGTGTTTTTTATCTAAACAAAAAAGTTTGAGCAAATTTTTCACTACATTCCCGTACTAGGACTCCACACGATTTTGGGTTTATACAAAATATAATTTGTATTTTAATAATATTTAATATTATTGTATTAATAAATATTTATCGAGAATAGAAATATTTAGTGATAATAATTATGTCTTATATTATTTTTTATCATTTATTATATAATGATAAATTAAAATCAAATGACTAAAAAAAAGTAAAAGAAAGTTTGCAGGTTTGCAGTCACATAAATAATTTTCTTTATCTTTCTTCATCCCTTATTTCTTTATTAAAGATAGTAAGATTATTTTATTATTAAACTACCTAGGGATGGCAATGGTTACGGTTAAAAACCGAAACCGATGATAACCGAACCGATTAAAAACCGAATTATATAACCGTGGTTAAAACCATTAGGTTATGGTTTTGCAAAGTGTAACCGATGGTTAAAACCGTTAGGTTATGGTTTTTGATAAAAATAAAACCGAAAACCGAAAACCGTTTAGTATCATATATAGTTTCATACTTTATAATAATTTAGATTAAAATAGATATATTGAAATTCTAAAAGCAAAAGCAAAATACTAGATTTAACCAATTAAATAATAAATATGCAATCTTATCAAATACCAATATAATTTTTTATAAACCTTGAAGATTTCTTTTATATCTGTAGTTTTATTTTATAAAATTTAATATATTTATTAAATTATAATTTGAATATGGTTAAAAACCGCAAAATCGTTTAAAAAACCGAAACCGAATAATACGGTTATGGTTTTGAAAAGTGTAACCGATGGTTAAAACCGTTAGGATATGGTTTTTAATTATAAAAACGGATATGGTTATGGTTTTTGGAAATTTTGCAAAAAACCGATCCGTTGCCATCCCTAAAACTACCTATCTATCTGTAGTCTTGGACTACATAAGAATTTCCCCTTAGTATATAAGTGTCACGACTTGGAAAATCTGAGGGCATTTGTCTTTCTTAAAATCATAAGGGGGTGTTTGATCTTTTGTCAAACCACGGGTGATATTTGGTATTTTACTCAAGTAAGAAACTAACCTTGACCAAATCGAAAGGTGAACCACATACATGTAGATAGATCTTCTCCGTCGTCATCGCAGTCGTGATGTCTGACCTCCGCCGTCATTTTCTTCTCGCCTCCACTCTCCTCCTCCTATCACTACTATTCTACGTGCAAGCTAAACAAAACAACATAGATATCCCCGAACCCATCGCACGTTTCCAGCAATACCTACGAATCAATACCGCTCACCCAAACCCACACTACTTCTCCGCCGTGAGTTTCCTCACCAACTTCACCACCACCACCATCCCCAACCTGAAATCCAAAACACTTTACTTCACATCCACTAAAACCAAACCTCTCCTCCTCCTCACATGGCTTGGCTCTGACCCTTCTCTCCCTTCAATCCTCCTCAACTCCCATATCGATTCCGTTCCCGCCGAACCTTCCAAATGGCTCCACCCACCTTTCTCCGCCCACCTCACCCCGGAAGGTAAAATCTACGCCCGAGGTTCACAAGACGATAAATGTATAGGAATTCAATATCTAGAAGCCATAAAGAACATTCAAGACTCTTCTTTTAAAACTCCACTCCGGACAATTCATATCTCTTTCGTCCCAGATGAAGAGATTGGTGGATTCGATGGGTGGGGTAAGTTTATACATTCGAAAGAGTTTAAGGAATTAAATGTTGGATTTGTTTTAGAAGAAGGTCAAGCATCACCTGGAGATGAGTATAGAGTGTTTTATGCTGATAGACAACCTTGGCATGTAGTAATTAAGGCAGTTGGAATTCCAGGTCATGGTTCGAGAATGTACGATAATAATGCAATGGAGAATTTAATGAAGAGTATCGAGGTTATTACAAAGTTTAGAGATTCTGAATTTGATGTTGTTAAAGCTGGTTTAGCTGCTAATTCGGAGGTTATTTCGGTTAATCCTGTTTTTCTCAAAGCTGGAACTCCTTCACCAACGGTACGGTATACTTTGCTGATTTTAATTTAACTCATTAATATTAATAATAAAATAATTGTGTAGGGATTTGTGATGAATATGCAACCATCAGAAGCAGAAGCTGGGTTTGATATTAGAATGCCACCAACAGTTGATCCGGAGCTTATTAGGAAAAGGATTTCTGATGAATGGGCACCTTCTTGGAGGAACATGTCTTTTCAGGTTTAGTTCTTCTATAATGAGAGTTAAGAGTTATTTAAATGTTAATTTGGGGAGTTTTTTGATAGATAACCGAAAAGGGACCTCTAAGAGATATTACGGGACAACCATTATTAACACGGGCGGATGATTCGAATCCGTGGTGGTCTATTCTTAAGAATGCCATTGAAGTAACCGGGGGTAAACTTGGAAAGCCGGAGATTTTAGCTTCAACAACGGATGCTAGATTTCCAAGGGAGATGGGAATCCCTACCTTTGGTTTCTCTCCTATGAAGAATACTCCTATCTTACTTCATGATCATAATGAATATCTCAAGGATACTGTTTATTTGGAGGGAATTAAAGTTTATGAATCAATAATCAAATCTTTAAGTTCTATGGAATAATCTAGTTTATCTTGGATTGAAATTACGACTTTAGAGGTCAGAATAAGTTCCCATATTGGCTCAGAGTAGTAATGCTCATGAATGGGTCTCAAGGTCCAGCCCAATTTAGTAGTATTGCTATATTTCATTTTTATTGGGGTTTTAGTAATATACTTTGTAATGTGATATGATTACTTCTTAAGAATGTAAGTACTGTAGCATCTTGGGCCAATAGGCCCAATACTCTATGTGCTATTCAAATCATCCCAATTACACATTAAAGTTATCTCCTAAACCCACCTAACCCAATAACCTTTAAACGAACATAACATTATTTATTAGAATAAGAAATCATCTCCCCAGAAGGATAATGTTGGAATACAAAATAGATCGTAAATCAAAAAAGAAAAAGAAAAAGAAACACAATATACTGATAACTAGACGTAGCAATTCTTTTAACAACCCTATCAATAACGCGGTCGTTGTTGTTCTCCTGACCCATCTGAAAGAAAACTTAAAAGTTTCGTTGACCAATAATCGGATATCTATCAAGATCGGTAGAGATGTCTAGTCTGTTGTTCTAGTGATAGACTTCTTAGCTTGAATCACAGCTAAAACATCAATTTCGATGGTGATATAAGCTAACATATATTGTCTGGCAAACAAAATAGAACTCTTGATGGCCAAGCATTCGGCTGTAAAAACTGAATAACAGGTTACACGACTAGTGTCCTCACATATTATAACCCCCTCACAGTTCCCACGAATAAAATCAATAACAACTCCACGAGTTTTTACGGGTGTACCGATGTTGAGTTTGATAGTTACCTGCAAAGGTGGTACCCAAATAGAGTTGTCAGTTATAACCAAAGTATCGCGGATAATATAGTATAAAGAAGGGGGCGTGCAAAACATGAGTTAAAAAATCACTTATGTTATCATTCAATCGTATAATATTAATATGCATAAAATATATTTTAGTTTCATTACAATTTTTTGTGCCAACAAAATAAACCAACATGTGAAAGCTATCCTTGAGATTATTCATTTCGTTGAATTGAGTTTCGTGAACCTCCGGTCAAACCAAGATTCCTCTGGAAAAGATATCGTGGAAGGTAAAGGGTCTTTAGTCAAAAGTTCTCTTGTTCAAGTGTATTGAAAGGGTAAGTGCTCAAATTTCTCGTTAGCGGGGTTGCAAATGTTGCAAGTAGGGTGGTAAACGAATCAAATCGTTCTCGAGCTACTCAAGTTCGGCTTGAAAAAAAGTTCGTTCGAACTCGTTCATTTATACAAACGAACAAAAAAGTTTGTTAGAACTCGTTCATTAAAAAAACGAGTTTGTTCGAACTTGTTCGTTAACTGCTACTCAAATTTATAATATGTAAATTAATGTTTTAGTTATCAATTAATATATTATTAACCTAATACATTAACTTGATTTTTTTATTTGCTTAGAATTTTTTTCATCAATATCACACTTTATACTTCATACCTGACACTCTATATAATATACCAATCACTCTAGATATCTCTTCTTCAACCACAAAACAACAAATTGTTTGTTAATAACTCGAACCTAACTCGAAAAAAAACTCGTTTGGTAAGTTAAGAAACAAGCTGACTCGTTAAAATTTAAGATTGGCCCGTCTCCACTCATAAATTTTAACAGACAAGCTTGTATATCTAGTACTCGACTTGGTTCTTTTACCACCTTAGCTGCAAATAAAAGAATTCGTATATTTCTTACATAATCTATTATGTTGTGTGAAAAAAATACTGAGACTTGCTTTCTAGAAGAACATTTTGATTTTATAAAGATAATGACCCTTTCATATTTCCTACCGAATTTCTGTATGGGAAATTAAGGAATCTCTTATCTAATCTTTTAGATGTCTATTAGATGATTTCAGAAATTTTAGAACTTAATTGTACATTGCTAACTTAATCTCTTTTGTCTATTAGATGATGTCTATATACTGTACTATTATCTAGAGGTCCAAATAAAAAATGTAACTAATATTTATGTTTTTTGGACAACTTTTTTTTTGGACGGATTTTTTTGATGATTAAAACGAACAGATTCTTCAAAATCAAGAAATTACTACATATCTTTACAATTGTCCTACCTCTGAGTTTCGAACAAAAAAAAAGTGTCCTGTCTCTAAGAGCAGCCTGGCACAGCTCACACTACATTACATTAAATACCGTACACTATCCACCCCCCAAAATAGGTCCGCATATTAATGTCGATGCGATACAAATGCCCTTGGTACGAAAGGTCCTTGCCGTAGTACGGACTCACGACATATATTGAAGAATTGTCACTTTCTCATTAATTTTTCGAAGAAGATTGTGTCCAACCTGTATGAATTTATATATTGAAGACGCGTGATTTTTTTTTTTAAAAGTAAATAATCTTTACATGACCCTTTTTTATACTAAAACAAATATAACTCCTGCATAATTATAGTGAGTTTTTTTTTGGTTTTAGCTTTATTTTTAAAAGATATTGGCATTTTGGCATACTTAGACAAAAGAATTATAGAGTTAGCATCTGGGCGGTATCCCGCTTTCCGCCCTTCTTATAAGGGCGGTCGGCTAGGTGCCGCCCCTAGTTAATACACGTGTAAAAAAAATTAGTCTTAAGTAAGGGCGGTCTTTAGCCGACCGCCCTTAGTTCATTTTTTTAGCGCTAGGAGGGCGGTATCTTACCCACCGTCCCTAATTCAATTTGTAAGGAAAAAGAGGGGCGGTCACCGGAAGACCGTCCTTAACCCTTTATAGTTTCTTCCCCAAATCATAAACCCCATTTCTGAAAAATTAAAAAACCAACACATAACCGCCGCTCCTCCGCCCCTTGCCGCCGTTCAAGCCGCCGCCGCCAACCCTGTGCCATTGCCGCCCTTGTGCTCCCTCCCTTCCTTTGATTCTACATCTTTTAACCCAAAAAAATTAGGTTAGAGTTCTTATAATTTTTTTTTATTTCGATTATTTTGATTTATCCATCCATGCATGTAATTTTTATGTTAGATTGTATTAGTTAATTGATAAATTTAGGTAATTGTACAATGTCCTTTTTTAATTTATTAATTGCAATAGTGGTCCTTGTTATTTTATTTAATTGCATTATAGCCCTTAAATTGTATATGACTAGAATTTAAGTTAAATGATGATTTTAGTTAATTGCACAAATGGTCCTTTTTTATTGTGATAATTACATAATTGGTCCTTTAAGTTTTATATAATTGCATATAAGCCCCTACATTTAACATAACTATTATTTTGAGTTAATTGCACAATTGGTCTTTTATAATTTTGATATTTGCACTATTGGTCCTTTAAGTTTTATACAATTTCATTTAAACCCCTACATTGAATATATCTATTTGATCCTTATTTCTTGATAGGTATAATGGCTTCGAGTAGCAATTTGAACACGTTTTTGTGGAGACAAACCAAACACGATCACTTAAGTGAAAGGGTTTGGAATAATGTAAGTTTTTTAGTATATTTATATATTTTAATTTATTTGTTTTGTTAATGCTTATTTTTTTTGGTTATAGGGGCGAGAAGTCGGTACCATGATAAAACCATTAACCACTACTCCGTGGAAATTGGCCCCACGGGTGGTGCCGCTTGTCGAACAATCCGGGATCACGCTCTACTATCCGCGATGGTCGAAAGGTGGAGACGGGAGACTCACCTTTCATATGCCCGTCGGTGAGATGACTGTCACGTTACGAGACGTATCGATGATCTTGGGGCTACCTATTTGAGGACGTGCGGTGACCGATTTTATTCCGACTCACTTTGACTTTGAAGAAACGTGTCATCATTTATTTGGTGTGGTTCCGGTACCCGATAGCCATAGGCGTAAAGTGATAGGGGTTTCGTGGTTAAATACCACATTTGGTGATAGAAACCCTGAGATGATGCTATACCCGAGGAATTACGTCACTTCGCAGCGGCCTACATTTTGTATGTAATTGGTACTTTTCTTTTCCCAACAGGGAAACAAAACCCCGTGCCGCAAATCTATCTTCAACTGTTACGTGATTTGAGGGAAATTAGTCGTTATAGTTGGGGTTCGGCCACGCTATCATACTTATATAGTGGTTTTTGTCAAACTTGTGAGGGAAAAATTTCAACCTTGAAAGGATGTGGGCTACTCTTACAAGTATTTTTTTTTTGAAGTTTTAATTCCCGTAATGTTTTATTTTACTAGTTGTCTTTTCGTTCATTAAATAGTTATGGTGTTGGGATTATCTACATTCTAGACCCCGAGTTTTAGTGAACCCCGTACTAGAAGGATACGGTCCCGCTTCTCTATAGTAAGTTAATTGTTTTTTGTTACATGCATCAAATAATGTGTTTTTAATGGTTACGTGTTTATTAATTATTAGTTGGAATGGATCGAAGACATGGGTGAATAGTTGCGGTCGGACTTTGAGAATATATCACGATGATTTAGACTTGCAAGAACCAAATCAGGTTGGTTTTTTTGGATTAATTAGAAATCTAAACACGTGTTGATTATTTTATTTTTCTCGATTAGGTTAATTGGACACCGTACGAGAATGCTAGAATTAATTATGTTTCCAAAACCTGTTTGCAATGGCGCGAGGAGTATTTATGTGACGTTCCACTTATCCACTTCAATAACGTTGAGTGGTACCGTCCCGATCGCGGGTTGAGGCAATTCAGGTTCGTTCAAGATATTCCCGAACCCATCGATCAAGAGCAAGATCGATATCATACAACAGTTGATCGAGTTGGGAAATCGGGAGAGAATTGGAGACTAAAGTACGAGAGCGAAATCCGAAGATGGACTAACGCGCGAGAGTACTTGCTACAAGGTTTAACACAAGGGTACGGGTGTACTCCGGAGTATGAAAGATGGTATCGCGAGAATTCTCGATTATTTATCGCCCCTTAATAAAACACACAACCAAATCAATACTAAATCAAACACAATAAATAAAACTTATTTTTAACTAATCAACACTAAATCAAACACAATATATAAAACCTAGTTTAGACTAATCAGTTTAAACCACAAACTCCTACAACTATTATAAAAAAAAACCATAATTTTCTTACTTAAATATATTAGATATAATACAAAATGGATAGAGTAATTACCTTCAAGGTGAGATATCCAAGGATTTGATGAAATAGTTGTAGATTTTAGGATGAATTTGGGTGTAGAAGAGAGAAATGGGGAGTGTGGGGTAGAATTTTTTGGATTAGGGTTTATGAATTGGGGGGAAAGTTATATTCAGTAAAGGGCGGTCTCCCGGTGACCGCCCTTCTTTTTTTAAAAATTTGAACTAAGGGCGGTATGGAGCATACCGCCATCCTGGCGGCCAATATTTTTTAATTAAGAGTAATTTTTTTAATCCCCGTAATAAGGGCGGTCTCCCGATGACCGCCCTTCCCCTAATTACAAAATTAACTAGGGGCGGCACCCAGCCGACCGCCCTTAAAGAAGGGCGGAAAGCGGGATACCGCCCAGGTGCTAACTTCGCAATTTTTTTACACAAGATGCCAAAATGCCAATATCTTTTAAAAATAAAGCTAAAACCAAAAAAAACTCAATTATACATTTTCAGTAAGGATGGATGTGGGATGTTTGAGGTCAAGTCCGTCACCTAGCCTCGCTACACTGTGAAAAAAGTATTTAAAATATTTTTTTAATGAAAAATTCTTTAAAAATATAAATTCGTTTCCAAGCCTAAAATATGCCCAAGTTTAAAATTCGCCCTCCACCCAATTTTTCCAAACTTCTTTATAAAAAATTTAGGACTACCACCCGCACATCTCTAATTGTTACACTTTTTCGTCCTAAAATCTCATCCTAAATCTGCTTTATTATTTAAATTGTTAATGATTTTATATATTAGTTTGGTTCTATTAACTCTTTTTTTTGTTACACGAGAGGCCCCGAAAGACCAGGAAGCTTAGCTTCCTAAAACATTATTACTAACTCTAAGCACGTGTAACTCTGGGCATCGCCCAGCCATATCGGTCCTTCATAAGTAAACGCCCTAGCCCCGGTGGCGGGTCTCTGTATGGTCTAGAGCTATCTGTACATCTCGACCGAACTTAGCTAACCAATCCGCGAAATTGTTCGCTTCCCGATAGTTCTAAACCAGCTCAAAATTCTTATTAGCTCTTAATATGTCTTGACACGCCGCTATTATGTCATTTGAGAAGCCTCTTGAGTTCACACCGCCCTTCACTAGCGCGTGCAACTCACACGAGGCAGTCTCAATAACAAGATGATCATAGCCCTGGTCTGTAGCCATGTGTAAACCAAAATGTAACGCCAATACCTCCGCTTCAAAAGGTGATATTGCCACACAAGTTCCTGCAAAACCATAGAGATAATCTCCCTTTTCATTTCGGAAAAGTCCTCCTACACCTGCAATAGACCGTTCCATATCGAAGGACCCATCCACATTGAGTTTAATACCACTTGACGGCTTGGTCCACTTGACTAACATATTATCCGACACAACCAAACCACCCTCTTGTTCCTTGCCCCATGCTCTTGCATAGCTCGTAGCTGCATTAGTAATGATAGCTCTTAACTCGCTTCTTGTCTTTTTCCGTGCATTTGGATAAAAAACTCTCGTATTATGGTCAACCCAAACGTGCCAGATGAAGGCAGCGAAAAGGCTTCGTTGATCAATTCCATTAATACAATGTTTATTCGACAACACATTGTTCCACCAGGCTAGCGAAACAGCTCCATCGTTTACCACAACAGAAATCGAAGCTGTATCTTGACCCTTCTGCTGCGAAGAAGGAACCTGCTGCGAAGATGAAGTCTGTTGTTCCTCGCGCTCCATTCTGGATAGCTGTTCCGGCCTTGGCAGCCCCTGCTGTAAAGGAACATGAGCCTCCCTATGTGAACCAGCAGTTGTTCGGTCCCCTGTTCCTCTGCCTCCCTGTGCTCCAGCGAAACCTTCCACACCAGCTGCTATCCGAGGTTGTTGCAGCCCCTGGTCCCCTGTCGATGTACCTGCAAAAAGCTCTCAAAACAAGTCACAATAACTAGCACAATACATGAATAAGTGTGGAGCAGACTTATCATGTTGACCACAAACTTGACACCTCGCCTCCTCTATCACATTACGCAACTTGAGATTACTACCTGTAGGTAGTCTATCCCAAATAGAGCGCCAAATGAGGATCTTGACCTTCTGAGGACATTTAAGGCCCCATATCAAGTCCCATTTAAAGCCCAAATCATTCACCTCATGGGAAACACTTTTAAACGCGGATTTCACAGAAAAGATCCCGGATGGTTCATAAACCCATTTCACCGTCGACTCATTCCCTTCCACCACTTCGCTCAAGCCACCTATTAACACTTCCCTTCCAGCCAATACATTTTTGCACATTCTGGAGTCCGCAGATTTAATTTCTCGCCCCAAAAAACCTTGTCGGAAATATTTTTGTTTCATCACTTTCACCCATAAGGCCGAATCATTATCTTTTAGCACCTTCCACCCTAATTTAGTGAGGAACGCCTTATTAAATTTCCGTGCGCTCCTGAGCCCAAGACCTCCACATTTCTTAGACTTACACAAGATTCCCATGAAAGCCAATGTACTTTACGTCCATCACTTGAGGAGCCCCAAATGAAATCTCTTATGATTCTATCTATCTCATCACATACATACACCAGAAATTTTAAAGTTTGCATCGTATATGACGGTATCGCAGAAAGCACCGATTGGGCCAAAGTTACTCTCCCCGCTTAAGATAAATTTTGACTTTTCCAATTAGGGAGCTTAGCTTGCATTTTAGATGTAACTCGCCGGAAAAAGCCACGGGGCAGCCTTTGTGAGCGAATGGGAGTGCCCAAATATACACCAAGTGAGTCACTTAAGGTGAATCCGCTCCTACTTGCAAGCTCCTCCGCCCTCTCAATCGTAACATTTCTCGAAAAATAAATGAGAGATTTCCCTTCATTTACCGTTTGTCCCGCTTCGGCACTTCCTTGATAAGATCAATCTGTTTCTCTTCCGCTTCCGCAAAAAGGATGAGATCATCTGCAAAGAAAATGTGTGAGATCGGAGGCCCTTGACGGTGAATACGAATGGGTAACCATTCATGTCCATCCCAAAGACCATGTATAAGCATTGATAGACGTTCCATACAAAGCACAAAGATATAAGGGGAAAGAGGGTCTCCCTGTCGGATACCCCGCTGAGGGGTAAAGGCCTCTAACTGTTCCACGTTCCATAACACGTTCATCGAATTAGTTTCCATAGCTGACATAATTAAACGGACCCACGAATTCGGAAAACCAAAAAACGAAATCGTATCTTCGATGAACCTTCAACTCAGCTTATCATAGGCTTTCGCTAAATCGATTTTAATTGCCATATACCCAGTCTTTGACGTGACCTTCTGCATCCTATGATCAACCTCTTGTACTAGGACAATGTTGTCCGTAGTAGATCTTCCCGGGAGGAAACTACTCTGATTCGTTCCTATTTTTTCCGCGGGAAATTGCCGAACTCTGTTAACCATGGCTTTCATAACGAATTTAACCGGTCCATTAATGAGACTAATAGGCCGCAATTCTCCTACCACTTCCGGATCATGAACTTTCGGAATCAAATGAATTAGCGTCCCATTCAAATTAGGCGGAAACCTCCCCAGTAGTAACGATTCCCTAACCATCTTACAAATATCTTTATCCAAAATGTCCCAACACTTTTGATAAAACGACGCAACTATTCCATCATTACCGGGAGCCTTATTCGGGTCTGATTGGAAGACCGCTATCCTAATCTCTTCATCCGTGAAATCCTCGGCCAAGAAACCCCGCTCTATGTTCCCCGCTATTCTGTTAACTCTTTATATTTCACTAAATCATCCAATTTACAATCTTGTTTTTTTTATTAGAAATTGCATTCCACCATGTATATCTTGTTCTTACAAATTATGTTAAAAAATGTGTAATATATTAAGTTTGAAAAAAAATATATTATATTTACTACGTACATACATAAATCGTATATAATTATATAAAGTCTTTATATATCAGTGATATATTTCACCATAATATACTGAATTATAACAATTTTTTAATTATTTCTCACATACCCATAAATCATGAATCAATATATTTATCAAAATATTAACATGAAATTAAATTTTTAATTAAATTATTAAAATTTTACTTCTCTATAACAGTTAAAAAAGTTACCTAACTAATATTTTTTTTAGTCGATAATGAAAATTCATTAATTAAAATATTCTTACATCTTAGCCAATCCCTAATGGACGGAAGTCGCTAGAGAAACGTTTTGCTAATAGGAGAAGAAGAGTACATCTCCAAAGATTAAACAAAGAGGCACATGGCTTTTGTTTAGAAACTCCATTAGCATTCAACATTTTGGATCTCTTACGATGAGAGATTTTCAAGTAAACCAGAGCCTTACACTTTCTAAATAACTTAACCAACACTTTGATAGTACAAAACAAATTACAACTAGCACTAGAAAAGTAACTAAAAATGTTGCAATCTTTATCAATTACTCCACTGCAAATCCGAATGTTTGAAGCCATAGGCGTCTTTGCTTCAATTTCAGAGAAAGCTGTCATAATCCTTGCAAATCCTTCTACCATTCTTCCTTCTGAAAACCTAACAGAACCAGCATCCAAATTTTGAAAGTAAATTTGAGGAGGAAAGACAGTATTAATCAATGCAATAAGCCAACCCGCATAATCTGTAAATTCCATACAGTATTCATACAAGTAATAAAAGCTAAATCCTGATTCAACAATAAAAAAACGCCCTGCACCAACAAAACAAATTAGTGCAACGAATAAGATAGAAGTGAACAAAATCCAATTAAAAAGCTCACAAAATAGCATTTGTATCTTAGAATTAGAATGTTCAACAACCATAAGTGTTTTCAAAATCCAGCAGTAAGGGATTTTAATTTCTATACCTATGTCACTGATAGGGTAAAAGGTCTCAAACCAATACCTTTGTAAATAAACCCAACCATCCAAGTGAAGCAAGTGAACCGATTTTAGCCCAGCAAAACTGAAACTATAAGAAAGATTAACACCTTTATAAATAATACAAAAGATTTCTTCAAAAAAAACTGTTTTTGGATTCTCTCCGTGTGATGTTAGAAACCAAATTATCTAAGTTAATAATTATGTCATTGGACACCTTATTATTAACTTTAAAAAAGATTTTCTTGTGATTAGGAAAGATAGTTGAGTTTTTAAAAACAAAACTCAATTGCTTTTTAACAACCACAATAATTGACAAGAACAAGGTACTGGGATGTACCTCATCATGTATAATTTTTTGATTCAGCAGTCTTAGGATTACCGTGAGTTGATGCAAATAAACATTAATCAACAGTTTACAGTTAGATATCTTATTAATAAAAGATTTATCCTTATTAATGAGATTTAATAAAGAATCTACTAAACTAGCAGATTTTAAAATAGTGAGATACGAGATCTTACCAGAGGCTGAAGAAGCCTCGATTTCGTTAATGGGCTGTTTAAACTGCAAGACCGGAAAACCAGTTCCAGATCCAGATCCAAAGCTTGAAAAGGCAGAAGCAGCTATTGGGCCTGCCTGGGTATGAACAGTCTGCTGCAGCAGGCCTTCCATTAAAGATCTGCTGATATGGTAAAGGACCTGAAAGAAAAAGGACCGGGTCTGGGATGCGCTTGGGTGGAAAGTAGTTATGGATCCAGATCTGTGACATGGGTGTGGGTTGGAGGCCGGATGTGAAGGAGGATGTGATAGAAAAAAGTTGGCTTTGAAGGATGAGGGAGGGGACTGCGGCAGTAGTTGGGGCGGATGGATGAAGGGGAATGAGGAAAGGTGGGAGGTGAGATGAGTTGGTGATGGATATGGGTGTGATAAAGGTGAAAGAAACGGTACTGTGGAAGCTTTGCAATGGAGAGGCTGTGTTGTAGCGGTGGAAGATACATCGGAAGGGAGGGGTTGGGTTTTTGGGGATATGTGCCAGAGAGCACATTTGGTAGGTAATGACCGATTCGCTAGTTGTCTCGGGTAGTAATACCTAACTAATAACTAACACTTTGAATTTTATCGCACTATAAAAGTTAAAACCGAAATATATAAATCTAAGATTTATCGCACTATATATACAAATTATTTGAAATTATTAAAATAATTTTTTTTCATATTCTATTTTATTAAAATTATTTATATTTTATAATAATAAAATGATTATCTTATATCTTAAATAATTTATTTACAATCTTATTTAACTAAACTAGTTATTAGCACAAGGTTGAAACAACCAGGCCATTACATCCCTATTCAGATAGCATACCAAGCATTGTATAATGATTACAAAGTTTATTACATTCCCAATCTCATTACATTACTGAACTCATTACATTACTGACTAAATCCATTACAGCATACAATCACTACCTTATAGATTTATTATGTAATTATTGTGTTAGGCGGAGTATTTATCATTTTTGAATGAGTTAAAGTTAGATTTTGTCATTTTTTAAAGTGTGTGGGGTTACAAGTCTTAATGGTGTTAGTTGTCATTTATGAAATTGTTATCGGGTTACAATACAATTGTAAAATTGTTAGGGGGTTAATTGTCATTTTGAAATTGTTAAAGGGTTAATCTTGCAATTTCAAAATTTGTTAAGGGGATATGTGTCATTTTCAAATATAGCGACTTGTAATGCTATATCTAACTAATATAGGGCATGTAGTGATAGTTTGTAGATTGTAGGGACTTGAATTGCTAATTTAATATATACATATATATAAGATGTGTGCAATTTTAGGAAAATATAGTGCACGTGGCATAAATTTGCGGAATATAGGGCTTGTAGTGCAATATTCTGAACAATACAGGACTTGTATTGCAATTTTTGAATAATACAAGTTCTTTGGTGTAATTTTTGTATAATACATGTTCTTTAGTGTAATTTTTGAATATTGCTAGTTTCAAATAATCAATGGTTTGTACTGTTATATTTTATTAATACAGAGGTCGAACGGTAAGTTTTGCGCCTTTGGACTAGGGGTCGACTGTCCCTACTACAGCCACCCCGATTATTCTAGTTCTTACTCAAAAGAGTTAGTTGACACTGGTTGGACAATTCAACCAGCTTCGGGCACAAAATTATTATCTTTAAGTGGGTCAAGACTCAAAGATGACGAGGATGATGTCGTGACCCAGATAGAACTCCCTTCCCACATCTTTATTATATTTTATTCAGACTTTAGTATATTTTATCCAGACACTAATTACGAACTTTATAATATTTTTTTATTCGATAATTCTGTAATTAAATCTTACCTTATTTTTCCTTATTTTTACATGTCCGCTAAGTCAAGGGATAACTAATTTAATGAAACTTCTTATCAAGGTTATACTCCAAGTCGAGTATTTAACTCAAATGATGTAAATGATAATTTGGTAATTTAATGTGTCTCGGAAGTTGATAATAAATGGTCTCCCCCTTGCAATGGGAAGTTTAAGATTAACTGTGATGCTTCACTTATGCCAAAATCAAACTTAGCTTCTTATGCTTGTGTTTTACGCAATTCTGCAGGTCAATTAGTTGAAGGATTTGCTAACAAACTCAACACAAACTCAGTAGCTGATGCTGAAGGAAGGGCTGTTTTAAAAGCGTGTAAGATGGCAGCACAATACCCTAGTGGAAGTGTTGTTATTGAATCTGATTGCTCTGTTTTTGTAAACCAAGTGAATTGTAATAGAAAGCTAGAGAATATCACTAAAGTACTAGTTTCTAATGTTAGGTATTTTAAGATGTTGTATAATATTCAAATCTCTTTTGTTAAGAGATCAAAAAACAAGGTTGCAGATTGGGTTGCGAAACAAGCTCTTAATGGGAGTTTGTTTCGCCTTTGGAGTTTTAACCCTCCTTCCCAATTAGCTAGACTGCTTAGGTTGGACTTTGAACCTTCGGGTATTGGTTGAGTTTGTATTTTTGTGGTTTTTAATGGAATGTACTTTTCGACTAAAAAAAAAAACTAATTTAATGTAATATACACATTTCCGTTCATTAATTAAAATCCTTGATTAATTAAGCGAACTGATTCCTTCAGCTTTTGTTACATAATTTGTTTACTCAGATATGTCCGGACGAAATAGAGTGGAAGGCAAGAAGACGTGTACCGATTGACCCGACATTGTTCTACCCATGCATGTTCATAGAAGAATGCAGTTTGCGCTTTTGTTTAATATAATTATATAGTTTCATTTTTTATATTTCTAAAATATATAGAATACTTATTTAAATTTGAAGATGGAATAATTAATAAGTTGAATTACAACAGAGTAAAATAAAATAATACATATATATTGAAAATTATGCTGAAAATTGAGGAAAATATCTATATAATAAAATAAACTTTTTTTAACGAATCAAATACTTTACATAAAAGACGACCATGAGAATCCTTGATTTACTTTTTCACATTAATTGTATTAATTATTTTTTACTAATAAAATGAACTTAATTGTCCCTTACCTCACTTCATTAGACATCTGAATATTCCGGGTTCGATCCACGCTGAGTGCAATTCTTCAAATTTTTTTCGTCCCAACGGTTTAGATATCTGACTTTCATCCAAAAGACCTGGGTGCGATCCTCATCAACGGACCAACACTTTTTAAAGTGCTCATCTAGGAACCTAGGTTCGATTCTCGTAAATGGAGCAAACTTTTTAACCATTGAAGTTTGTATATTGGATCTTAAATCTTGAATCTTGAAATATAAACCATAAACCATATATTTTGAATCTTGAATTACTAACCATGAAGTTTGAATATGTTACTCTTAAAAATGAACCAATTTGTGTAAAAAAATGCATGCAAACTAAACACAACAAATGCAAGTTGACCTGAACCATCCACGTACCTAAAAAAATATATTATATGTATAAAAATAAATATGTACAAAAAAAATTAAAGATCATGAACCATAAATTAAAAGGTAAATCTCTCGTATGGATTTCTAACTTTCCCTAAAGTGCACGCACCGCCCCGATCTTACGTTTTACCCTTTTAGGCCCATGATGAACCCTTTTTGTGACACCGTTAGCCTTTTTTTCATTTTTTGTCAGTTGACCATTAGTCAAAGCCACATGGTGTCATGTCACCGCCACCTTAGCGCCACCTCACCTCCAATAGTCTTCGTCATTATCAACCCTAACTAAAAAAAACTTTGAATGTTTGAATGCTTCAAACCTTCAACAATGGAGGATATTGAGTGATGCAAATGAGGATATTGAGGTGAAGTTTCAAATGTTAACGCCTACTACTGTCTTAATCCCTTCAAAACAACAATTCTTACACTTAAAACGTCAAGGATTTTGGTACTCTGTTCTATTTCTTCTTATAGTCTAAAAGAAACGGTGAGGGTCTCTTGGTCTTCAAGGGTCATGTTAGAATCTAGATAGCACAGAAGTTATGTTTGTTTAGAAGTCTGGCAAACTTATTGCTGACTTATTCAAAGACTGGTTCAATTTCTGTCCATATAAATTTCCAAGTTTATGGAGAAAATTCGATGAAAAGGATATCCTTTCAACTTGGTGATAACTATAAGGAAATAGCGACAGAGATTGCTTGTGGGTGGTATTGGAGGTCAATTGTGTCCACTTTCAATATTTGAGTTGAAGGGACTTGCTTTATTTCGTATGGGTTCTCCCTATGATGAACATGGGCCCAAGTATATCCATCAAACTTTATTCAATTAATGTTAGCAAGAGTTGCTAATTGTAGTAGAGGGTATATAGAACACCCCGTTAATAAACCCATTACTTGAAAGCCTTTAGCCACCAACAAATTTAAGGAAAATTAGTGTTATAATTACAGTATAATCTGGAAATATTATTCCAAAAAGGGTAAAGCCCTCGTGTAGCAGAAGATAGTGCACCCGTGATAGGTTTGAACAGTCATAGGGACTATTTGGCAATTCTGGAATATATACAGGGACCGAGTAGTGGTGTATCCAAAGGGACGAGATGCTTTGCCAGAGATTCCTCGAGATGAATCTGAACGGTGCAAAGAAGACCCAACCATGGATGCTCGTCTAAGCCTCGCCGGAATAGATCCATGACGGATTGGCTTCTTCTATGAGTGGTGGCGGTTCTCTTGGTGAGGATTGGAGGTGCGAAGCTGTTTTCAACCAATTAGGGAAAACATGAGTGCTTATCGATGAACTGTTGATGTGCTTCACCATTAAGCTCCATGGTTGCTGAAGAAGTTTGGAATCCTTAATTTTCGAGTTGCTTGAAATAAACCCGCCATGGCCGCTGAAAATGCTTCAAACCAAGATCTGCTCAAACTCTTTTTAGTTGCTCCAACACAACAAAATAAGTTTTCAAATAAAGGGAAACAATTTACTCTTTTTCTAGATTTTTCCTCCATCGTTGAAGGTTTGAAGCATTCAAACATTCAAAGTTTTTTTTAGTTAGGGATGATGATGACGAAGATTGTTGGCGGTGAGGTGGCGGTGACATGGCGTCGTGTGGCGTTGACTAACGGTCAACTGACAGAAAAATGGAAAAAGGACTAACGGTGTCACAAAATGGGTTCATCAGGGGCCTAAAAGAGTAAAACGTAGGATCGGGGGCGGTTCGAGCACTTTGGGAAAAGTTAGAGGGCCATACGAGGGCTTTACCCTAAATTAAAATTTGTTTAGGGATGTGTTAATTTATAAAAAATTAACCTTAACCTTAAGTTTAAACTTAAGTTTAACATTAACCTTAACCCAATCTTTAAGCTTAACCATAAACTTAAAACCTTGACCTTAACCTTGAACCATAAACCTTAGACCTTAAACCTTAACCTTAGCCTTAACACTAAACTGTAAACTTTACCTTAAACATTGAACTTAATACCTCAACTTTAAATTTAACCTTAACCTTAATTTTAATCTTAACCCTAACCCTAAACGTATCCTTAATCTTAAGGTTTAAACCTTTATTCTAACTTTAACCAGATAAGGATTCACCGTGTTGATATTTAACCTCAAATCTTATATATTTTAGCATTAACCTTTATTTTAAACTCAACCCTAACCCTAACCCAAACCGTATCCTTAATCTTAAGATCTAAATCTTAATTCTAACCTTAACTAGATGAAGATTCATTATGCTCATATTTAACCTCAAATCTTAAATCCTTAACCTATATTTTAACCTTAACCATAGCCTTATATTTAATCTTAAGGCTTAAACTTAATTCTAACCTTAACTAGATGAAGATTCATCACGCTGATATATATATATATATATATATATATATATATATATATATATATATATATATATATATATATATATATATATATATATATATATATATATATATATTTGGTGTTTTGTATTCAAACGAATCAATAGCCAAATGGAAATTGCTGGTAAGTAGCTTTTGTATCTTCAAATGATAGGTTAATATGTAATTGATAATATAAATTTATTTGGTATTTTGTATTTAGTGGAAAAATGAGAAAATACGTTGTTGGTAAGTTATACGTTGGTGCAATTTACCTATTAATTATCTTTTTACATTGAGAAATATGTTCAAATTTTGTGATTTGTTAGTAGATTTTAAAACCAAGTGGAAACAGTTCATTACGTAGGAAGTTGATTATTTAAGAGAAAAAATTTGTTTTGAATGACTTTGATAGCTGTAAGGTTATGTTGGCTAAAATCAAGATTTGTAATAAAAAAATTATTTTTGTTGTTCATGTAGAGATTTAGGAAAATTGGTTGTCTAATATTTATTTTGTATTGGTCGGGATTATTTTTCATAAAGATGTGCCACACATCTTCCCCATCTAATGAGTTTTACAATGGGAGTAAAGCGTTTATTTTTTTCTACATATCCATATCCCATATTTTTATTTCTTTTGATTTTTATTTGTTTTTTCTTGGGTTTTTAAGTTACTACTTTAGACTACTTATATATGTTATATTCTCACATTTGTATAGAATACATATGCAAATTATGTAAACAAGACTGAGAGAGGAGATTCTCATTTCAGAACTGTAATATTTAATTAGATAATAATTAAAGAACAAGAGGTTTATCATAGGAATACCTTTTGAAGAGCAGCGGAATTGAATCGATTGAGAATTAGATAATCTTGCGGTCGTGGATCTTCTTACTGGAAGGAAGACCTCTATTTCCACAACCTAAGAGCCTTTGTGAACTTCTGATCAGTGTGTATTAGTTTTTGTGTATTGTAGAGAGAAAACTAAATATTAGAAGAGAAGCGTTCTTCTGAATAAGATTCATTAGTTTTCTCTTCTAATAGAACTCTGTCTCTTAAATAGTGGGTAATTAGGAAGTGTTGTCAGATATACACGTATATGATTTTATAACTTCCACAGTTATTAATTTTGAATTTTAAATTAATAACCTTATATTTAGTAACTTACTTTTGGCCGACTAAAATATAATAAATAAATAACACATAATTATTTATGCATATATTTTTCTTACATTCTCCCACTCGCCGATAGTTAAGTTACATCAATTTTATAGTACCAACATCCCACTATCTTCTCATACACACACTTGCATCAAAGTATCATCATACTTGGCAAATAGGTCGTGCGACCGGCAAGCATACGAGCATACGTTACTAATCACTTGTTAGGGTACATAGTTGCACAAATAATTCTCATTCGTTACGTATCCTGCAGTACCCCAGACTAATAATTTGTTGTATCATATTTCAGTAACTCTGACCCCTTTAAATTTATATCACATCGTTTATGTGATCAAAAGAGTTCACTGACATAGTTTCATGTGTCTCACTATCATGTTATAGTCCAAATTGACTTACATGATCGGTATACCTGCAAACACACACTTTGATACACAATTTTAGTCTTCCCTTTACACTTAGATCCTTTTACGTTGATTAGGTTGCTTTCCCAAACACACCCCATTAGACCGAATCATTCATGATCATTGGTAATATGTTCAAAGTAGCATACACCTAATCAAAATATCAAGATATAGTCAAAAGTAATAAGGGCACAATTAAAGGCATCACACAGTGAAGAGTCAGGGATCGACTCTTCACTTCCTTCTGGTCGAAAGCACACGTGGTATGACACACGTGCTATGGTATTATTCATATAGCTCCAATTGTATGTCACAATTTTATAAATACCATACAGATATATAATTAGACAAGCCTCGTTGCCTAAGATGAGTTCTTCGATCGATCAACCCTTCTATGAAATCAATCAAGCAACTCATATCTGGCTATTATAGACTAAGTAGACATTGGGATTCTACTTCGATCATAATATACGCTTAACATGTATCATTGGTAGGGCCTAGGTTGTGATAAAATAAGATATAAATAAAGTGCAAAAACACCCTAGAACTACACGGTTCTGCAAGTATACAGATCGTATGCAAGTTTTAGATTAAGATTCGTTCCGCAGAGACTATGAAGGTTAGAGGAATCTTATGCAAATATCAAGTGTAAATTAAAGCTAGAACAACTAAACGCAAATAAAGTAAAGACAATTGAAGATGGATTTGATAAAATAATTAACTAAATTAAAACTAAGAATTAAAAGACAGAAATTAAATAGGAAAGAGAGTGATATGAGAATATAGCTCGAGTTGTTAGCATATAATCCCCACTAGTTTTGCCGTTCTAAACATGTAAGGGTGAATTATGTAGTATTTCCCTAATCGGTCCCAATTTGCTATCGGTAGTTTAAAATAGGATTTACCTGTGTCAATAAGGCTTCCTAAGCAAACTTTTCCTGTAATTGGTAAATAGTCACAAGAACTAAACCATAGTGATTATCTAGTTAGGTTGGGTTGTCAGATCAGACCTAATACTAGACATTATGTGCTAAACATGCAATTAAACACCGTTGTCAATGGTGACCTAATTACTAGATGGTAATTCTAATGGCTGCAGTCCACAAGAACACAGAATATAATTCCAAACACATAAACAGAGAATAAAAACTATTATTCGATTTAAAACATTAAATTCCCAAATTAGATAGATGTCAATCAAAACTAGGGTTCATACATATATGCTAAAAACTCAAGCTAAAGAAATTTAGTTCATGAAAGTAAAGAAAGAAATTACAAAATTAAAGGTAGAAGAAGACATAATGATGAACAGCTCCTTCCAGACTTCTTTCTTGTGCTGTCAGCTTCCTCTTGGTTTAAGGTTTCACCAAGGATGATTTAAGAGTGTTAAGAGGCTGTATTTATAGTGTATAGGTTGACCTAAATCGTTTCTTTAGAGATAAGTTAAGTAATAGACTCCTAGCCCAACTCAAATTCGTAAGAAAATAAAGATAAACACTGCTAGACCGTTTTGAGCGTATCTTCTTCGTTATTGGTCGGATTGAGCTCCATAAGATACCAAAAGAATCGTAACAGAATTATCTTTAGCCCTATGAAAGGAATCTTCCAAAATCGGCCTATTTCTTAGGTAAAATAACACTTCTTTAGGCGTATGCTGCAGAAATTCAGATTAGGCAGCTTTTCCTTTTCCATGTTTTTAGCCTTTGTTTCCTTTATCTCCAATTTCCATGTAAATTTCTTTCCATAAGTTGTAGTCTTTGACTTGGACTCTAATTAATCTCCATAATTATCTTTAAAACTTCACACTAAATAAACAATTAAACCCAATATGCTCTAAAAATATTATGTTACTAAATCAAGACTCAAAATAGGAAAGTGTACTAAACTAAGCTAAAATCAACCTATAAACTAATAAATAAGCCTAAAATGATGTCTCAGAAGTATAGTTTATTATCACAAATGAGGAGACATCAAGACCCCCAACTCAAAGTTGTATCGTCCCGATACAATAAAAGTAAAGAACAGTAGGGTAGTCAAATAAACAAGAAGAAGTCGGAGGAGAACAAGAACAGAACATAATGAATGATCCTAGAGTAAAAAATCTAAAAAGTCTCATGTAGTAATGCTCAAGAAATAATGCACAAATATGCTGAATGTACATGTAATCAACAATCTATAAAGTCAAGTTAAGATTAATTTCGCAATGCCATAATGAGAGGATGATAACTTAGTTTAGGTTAATGGCTATAGGTTGTTCATAGGTCCCAAATACAGCATCCAATGGTCCACTTACCTACTACCTAATAGCTCAATTGTTTCTCCATCTAGTAGTTAGAAATCCTAAGGTCTTGGTTATAACTTGGCTTAAGGACGGGTGTGGTATATTTGGATAATGAAAAGTGAGCTTTTGGCTCTCTCCTCACTAGCCATCAACGAATCACCCTAGAGCTTGAGTTGTCACTCGAAGATGTTCTCACTCAACCCAATTTATTGATGCCTTTGATGTGCATCCCCAATAATCCCAATTAAAACCTTTGATGATATAAAATCCACTTTGCCGGTCCGAATATATATTTTCTTTTCAATTCAATTTTTCTTTTGTATAGCTATGATTCTCTTTTTGATGTTGAGATATCACACTGTTTTCTCATATATATATATATATATATATATATATATATATATATATATATATATATATATATATATTCTTTTTATGCCCTTGTTGGCAAATTTAGCTCGTAGCTTCTTTTCCATTCACTATTACCCCGGCAAAGGGTCACAATAAATACAATTCATCATCAATAAAATCACAAAGATAAATCCCAAATCCCCAAAGTTCCCTAATTATGAAACCCACCACCCCAAACTCAAGCTCTAAAACGAGTTGTCTCAGGTTTTGCGATTCGAGTGCGGGTCACATAGATAAGTCCTACAAACTAAGGGTATGGATTATAATGTGTTTCAATAAAGGCTTTAGAAAGGCTCAGAGGGTTAAGCCAGATAAATAACAATAATATCAAACAAAAGGGTGAGAAAGTATAAAGGCTTCAAGTGTTTTATCATGAAAGAACTGCCTTAGTCATTTTTCTAACTACCGAATTTCGTTACGTTTTCATTATTAGTTCATAGACAAGTGGGTTTTCAACTAATTTCAAACCTCACGTTCTACACACCAAATAACTATTCCTAAGTTTCAACGTGAATTCTTAGCATTTCTCATTAACTTTTCTATCCTTTATTTCCTGTTTTCTTACATGCATCTAAACAAGTTTGTTGCATCTTTCAAAAATATACTACTTACTATCATTGACCTAATAAATCATGCTCAAATAGGTACATTCAAGATATTCTATGCCTTAATTCAACCTAAAAAATTTAAATTTTATGCATAAACGAAAAGAAGATGAGAACAACGAATCCCCACCCCCAACTCAAAAGTGAGTCGTGTCCCCACGACTCGAATAAGACTCAAGAATGAAATAAAATTTAAAATAAAACTAACTAAACTACCTAATGCATACAAGCTATTAAGAAAAATTAGAATGACCTACCTGGCTGGCCATAGAGATCCATCATATCATCCTCCTCATCCGAAGCGGAAGGATCGGTATAACTATCAATATCCCTTACCATGGTTAAATCTTCTACTCGTGACTCCAACTGTATGACTTCTATCTAAAGGTCTTTGTTATCTTCGCGTAATCTTTCAATTTCGTTCTGTAACTTGAGAGCCCAAGGAGGAAGATCATAAACAATTTCAGAGGAAGAGGTAGAAGAACCTTGGTCTTGGATTTTTATTTTCTTCAAAGGCCTCCTTGATGGTATGGACATTCTAGCAGTTAATTTCTTCTTTGGTAGTGATTGTGCTGGTGCCTTTTCTTTTGATTCTTCAGAAACCTCATAAGATTGATGGGTTTTTCAATGGTGGCCCCAGGCAATTTCTTATTCTTCCCAAGGATAGAGCACTTTCTCTTGTATTCCATAGCTTCAGATCTGTTAGTCATGCTTGATTTACCCACAACTCAAGTTATACCAAGGATGGATTAAAAGTTTAAGGAAAAGTTGGTGTAGCTTGATGTTGTTGCTTGGAATTGGTGAAAGAGAAATGTTTCTTGATGGATCTTGGAAGAAATCTTTAAAGCTTGTTGAATTTGATGGTGTTTTAATGGTGTAGTGTGATGAATTTGATGAAGAATTTGTGTTTATGGAAGATGTAGGAGAGTAATTGATGAGTTGTTGTGTTAGTTGTGAAGGTTTGTACAAGCTTTAAGATGTATATATAGGGTTTGGGTCTGAAAAATTTGTGTGGGAGAGGCTAGGGTTTATCTTGTAAGGTAAGAAGTTGATTAGGAAACAAATTCCTTCACAAACCGCCTCTCTGCGGTGCACCGGACCAAAACCGCGGTGTACCGGACCTAACAGCTCTTCAATTTTTTGCCTACTGGATAATACCCGAGCTAGCACCCCGTGGCACGTGTTTTGTGCCTGCGGACCAGGGTGCGGTGCATGGGGTAGTCCGCGGGTACTCCGTCAAAAAAACCGTGGTACTCGACCCCGTGGCACGTGTTTTGGGCGTGCGGACCAGGGTGCGGTGTACCGCGCCTTCAGGTCGAATTTTTCTTGCTTTCTGGATGAAACCCGTGGTACCCGACCGTGGTACGGGTTTTCTGGGCACGGTGCATCCCTGCAGACCATGGGGTAGTCTGCGCCAGTCCTTGAATTTCTCTAGTTTTTTCCTTTTGACCCCAAACTCGTTTCCTGCACAATAACACACTACCTTTCTCTTCCTATTAGCTTGTAAACACAATTAAAAATATACACTAACTTAAAATTATACACTACAAAGCAAAACCAACTAATCTAAAAAGCAATTTAAACAAGGGGTGTCTCCCAAGAGCACTTTTGTTTAACGTCTTTGAGTTAGACGTGTACCTCCGGCTAAGCGCATTCAACGAGAGTCTATAACTCTAAGTTTCTTAAAACTACCTGCCATTTTCGAATTTACAACATTATTTCCAGATTCTTGCCCCCCAATCTTCCATCTCTTCTTTTATTAATGTTCTGTTGGAAGTTTGAAGAAGTCTCCATTGCAGGATCAGTAGTGTTACTCTTGCTTGCCACTTGTTTGCCTTTAATTTTCCTCATCTCCTCCTCAAAAGCCATAAGAGTTGCTCGAATATCTCCTTCATTTCCTTCCTCTCCATCATCTGTTATGCCGTGTTCTCTTTTAAATGCCTCAATCTTTTGTGTTGATTCGTGGAGCTCATTTCTTAAGTCGTGTATTTGCTTGTTCCACGCTTCCCATTCTTGATCCTCTTTATCTTTCTCCTCTCTCGCTATCCTGTGGCTTTCCATTTTGCTCGAGCTCCCTTTAGCTATGTATTTGTGGTTGTTTGTATTAATGTTCCCTCCTTCATTGATTTGTATTCCCGTGTTCATAACGACACCTTTATAAGTTTGACCTGCAATCTTGGCCACTTTTTCATTATAATTATATAGAGTATAATCTCCATTAGTGTTTAAATATAAGCCATAGATAGGGTTAAAAAAGGGGGAAATTTAGCAACGTTGTCAATGCTCCAAGACACCTTCCTTCGTTCATCCACATCTTCAACTTCTTTTATCTGCTTGACTGGACAATCCACATACTGGTGCCCAATTTTCCCACACCTGAAACACAAAGACCCTGTGTTCTCGTACTGGAAAATAACCCAATCAATACCCTCTTCTTGGTATAGGTAAGTCCCTGGAGGTAGGGGTATTTAATATTTATTCTTGCACGAAATCTGGGTATCTTTGTATCACAGTTCATGTTGGTGGGGAAATCAACTGCTTCAATTCTGATAAAACACTTCTCAAACGCTTTGACTGTGTTTATGTTATTTTGTTTGAAAGCCAAACCTCTTACTTGTATCCAGATTGATGAATAATCCGTTGATAAATCCTTGAACTCCTTTACGAGTGCCCATAATGTCATGCTTACGTGCATCTTTTGATATAGACTAGGCCTCATCTCCCATACACGTTTAAACTCTCTATCATTGAAGATTTCGAGTCTAAACATGTTTGTTTTGACATCAGAGAGCCTATAATGACCCTGTATACCCCATCTTTCCTCGATGAACTTCCTCATTTGGACAGCATACACAGGAGAGTCACCCACAATTCTGATTAGAATGCCCTTCTCCTTCTTCAAGCCTTCCACGAGCCTGGCTTTTGATCCAATATCAATGACCCCAAGTTTACGCGCCTTGTGGTCTGTAAGTGGAATAATAGGTAATGCGTGAAAGTCTCTCGTAGCCATTGCTAAGCCTGCACACAAGAAGAAATACACAAAGACTCGACAGAAACAAATGTTAGTCGATTGGGTGAGTGTAAAGAGCAGGGGTGTAGGAGAGTATAACTGATGTAAAAGAGAAAGATCGGAGGTGAAATAGATAAAGGAATGAGTTAACCTTCTGAGCACATTCTTTGTGAGTTTATATAGTTGTCTACCAGTAAATTTCCCCTTGTTCTTCTTCATTACACTTTGCTTGTAACGAGGGGGCTTCTGCAGGTCTTGAGTAACGCAAAGCTTTCCAGCGCAGCCTTCAGCTCCTTCCCCTAGGCCGCAGTAATGATTTTCTTTTTTCAATAAAATATAAAAAACCTTTCTAGCATAATTATTGTTCTTGAGAAGCACTTCGCGTGCTTTAATTGCTGCCTCACACATGTCTCTTGGCCTCCCCGATGTTAGAGATTGGGGATTATCAAACCCTTTCTGCAATAACTTAAAATAATTTGATAAATTAGAAAGAAAATCAGAGAGAAATACCTTGGAAGCCTCGCTATCGTTCTTTTTTATCGTATTAGGTTTGGGAAAATCAATTTTTTGCTTCAAATCTTTTAGAGAATCTTCAGCACTAGCATAGAAAATCCCAACCGTGCTCATACTCCTCTTCAGAGGTTCTGAGACCCTTTTATTTGTAATTATTGCGATTTCCCCCAATTTGTTTATCCCTAACCCTAGGCTGAAACCTAGACGACCATCTGTTGCCAATCCCATATCACGAATGGGTAGTTCAACCTTGGTAATCAAGTTAAGCGTGATATCTATCACCACTGAAGGTGATAGATGAGATCAAAGATGCGTTTTTGCAAGAAAACTGAAAAAAGCGTGCCGGAACTAAGAAGCTAGACACAGGGCGTTGGAACTCCGTCAAAACACTCCTAGTGTTTTCGACCTATCCATTTACTTTAGTAGACTAGGAATAGGTTAATATTTATGTTTGTTACTTTGGGGTGTCTTGACACCCCTCATATGTCAAAAAAAAAAACCAAAATTGAACAAACAATTGCTTGCCAAGTCTATATATATGTTGACCAAATATTACAAACTTAATTGATAGTTGGAATATAAAAAGAAAAGAAATCAACACCCACCCGATTCCTTTTTTTTTTTAATGTACCGAACGAAAAAATTGCTGCAACCAAAAAGAAAACCTTTTTTGATTTTTTATATCAAGCAATCACATACTATGCAGCCAAAAGAAAACCTTTTTGATTCCAAAAGAAAACCACATACTGATGTAACCAAAAGAAAAAAAATTGATTCTTTAAATCAAAGCTTTCTCTAATATACAAACCCAAAAGAAATAGATCTCCATTAATGCACAATAAAAATTCATAATGCACAATATAGCCCATGTAGATCTATAATGCACAATATACCCCAGGTTATATGATATTAGAACAAAATTATACCGCACATCTTTTCGTCTATAAGATGCGCATCATTTTTCTTTTTAAACAAAATAAATTACAGCATTCAAATTCCTTTTCTTATCCAAAAAAATAAAAAAATAATCCATGGCAATGCTTAATTACTCGACTCTTGTTTATGAGTAGCAAACCAAAATAAAACTTCAAAAAAAATATCACAGAATTATCCCATAATAAAACACAGCCAGCAAACCAATTCACACATCATTTCACACATGGTTTTAAAAAAAACGGCGAATTACAAAAGTGCAGCCAGCAAATGCTTTTGCAAATCTTGTTTTATCTTTAAAGATATCCCGACCAATTCTTTTTATATTACAAACAAAAAAAATCTAATCTTATATTACATACTCTGATACCAATTGTAATATTTAATTAGATAATAATTAAAGAACAAAAGGTTTATCATAGGAATACCTTTTGAAGAGCAGCGGAATTGAATCGATTGAGAATTAGATAATCTTGCGGCCGTGGATCTTCTTACTGGAAGAAAGACCTCTATTTCCACAACCTAAGAGCCTTTGTGAACTTCTGATCAGTGTGTATTAGTTTTTGTGTATTGTAGAGAGAAAACTAAATATTAGAAAAGAAGCGTTCTTCTGAATTAGATTCATTAGTTTTCTCTTCTAATAAAACTCTGTCTCTAACCAGTTGGGATTAGCTCACTGGCCAGAGCCTTGGTCATCCAATCTAGTGGTGCAGGTTCGAACCGAGTCAATGACTCCGAGTCCAAAGTGACTCTCCTATGTAACAAAAAAACTCTGTCTCTTAAATAGTGGGTAATCAGGAAGTGTTGTCAGATATACACGTATATGATTTTATAACTTCCACAGTTATTAATTTTGAATATTAAATTAATAATCTTATATTTAGTAACGGCGGACTAAAATATAATAAATAAATAACACATAATTATTTATGCATATATTTTTCTTACAAGAACTGAAGAAATTTATCGATTTTAATGGATCACATTTTGTGATGCTATTGAGTTATGAAGGCGGTGTTAATGGTCTCGAAGACACTATTTCTTTTAGCCTGATGGGAAGATCGATGTCACCAGGTACGTCAATTATAAAAATAGGAATCTTCAGGTATTGCAACTGTTTAAAAGATTAAATCCAGTGTTATGGTGGTAGATATTGCTAGTATATTCTCAATTATTTTTTGCATCAAGATACCAAACAGGATGCATTAATCCGTTGGTATGTATGCCTTTGTCTTTTCTTATATTCCTTTCTCTACTTAATAAATGCATTCATTTTGATAGATGTTCTTATTATCGTGGTTGTTTATATCATATCAAATCACTTATTTTATCATTCCTTATTATATATATGTAACATATTTGGAATGCCAGGAATGTGAAGGTGCTTAAGATAACGGTTTATTGAAAAGGACGTGAGGCCCAGGTTGTGGAAGAAAGATAATTTGTTAACTGTAGTACTAATATAATTTTGGTAAAAAAAGTGTTGGATTGATCTAGTATTGTCTAAGTTGTGGAATGGATGTGTGCTACGAGAGTTAATTAGGAATAGTTTTTGAATGTTACTAGAAGTATTAAAGGTTGTACAATTATTAAAACATCTATGAGCATGCAGGATCTTTGATATTGGCTAAAGTGTAATTTATTTTCTTTTTTTTTTGAGTACATGAGAGAGCCACTTTGGGCTCGGAGTCATTTCGACTCCAATGAGATTCGATCCCAGGACCTCTTGGTCTCTGAGTAATTTATTTTCAAAACATAGTAATTATACTAAAAAAATATAGGGTTAAAAAACTTATTTATTAAAATAAGGGGAGCCACTCACTTGACATAATAAATCACTACTTAAGAAAAAAAATTAAAAGGTCAAAATACATCGTTTTCAAAAGTCTAGAAAAATTTAACAAAATACTAAGTAATAATAATAAAAATTATAGGATCAAAAATATTATTTTCAAAATTGGACCAAGCTTATTGAAATACTATATAATAAATAAAATAAAATTATAAGATAAAAACCATTATATTCAAAGTTGAGGGGAGCAATTCAGATATGTTGGACCTGAAGCCTTTGCAAGCCTCATTCAAACGGTAAAGAATAGACATACAACAAGAATGAGATCTCTAGCCATGTGGTAACAGCTACTAATTCTATCTATCAAGATCTATTTGTTCAGGAGGGGCGGCGTGAACTCTAATTCAGTCAGGGTATTCAATCCCGCCTCTGAGATGCTCAGTTGACTCCTTAACCTTGATAGGAAGATGGCATATTCAATAATTCGTGCATAAGGGTAAGGAACTTGTGATGAACTAATGCGAATATGTGTAAGCCTCGTTGTTCGGAAACACCCAGTTTTGACCACACTGAGAGACACGAAGGCGCAGGTAACGCCAGTTGGCGAAGTGGCATAAAAAATTATAGGATAAAAAAGAATATTATTTTCAAAGTCATGGGCAAACTTAATTAAACAATAAATAAATAAATAATATTTACATAGTCAAAATAATTTAACTTCAAAATACGGGACCTTGCACACACAATTTTACAAAATTGTAAGTGTTTATTAACAATTTTTTTATATTGAAATCAACTTTTTTCATAGTTCATTTGGACGTCGTGTCCTCAGTCTGTCGTGTCTTTGGGCATGGACAATGTATTACTATTTATGGAAAGAAATAGGACTACATTGTAACATTTCCTCCGTCATAGTAGTAATTAAATCGAAGCAAGTTTTACTATCTATAGGAAAGTCAAAGCAACGCTTGTGTTAATGATCGGGAAGGACCGAACTAACTTTCAACTGAGAAAGACCGAATGAAAAACACAAACACCAAACACGAGTCATCGGCCACCGGCTCTACTCAATATTAATCTGGTAGAACCTAACGAAACAATAATGGAATTATGCAACTAACTATGAACGTTGTGTGTTTTTTGATAATTATGGTGTTTGTGATACATGTTATTGAATATACGATCTATGTGTATTTTTTTTTTATTACTCAGTTTCACAAAATATCAGCTCTTATGAAAATTGATATTTTTTTCGAAATGACTTAAACATGTGTTCATTGGTACTTTAGTCTTTGAGAAAATTCTATTTTTAGGCCATTACCTATACCCTAAAAACATTTTTAGGCCAAACGTTTCAAAAGTCACATTTTTAGGTTAAACATATTCAAAATGCACATTTTTAAGCCATTTCACTAATTTCGTGGGTATTTCATTGATTTTAAGGATAATTTAGGCATTTCAAATAAATTATATGTTTATTTGGCCGCATCACATACTAGGAACTTTATCTAACGTGTCTAAATTGTCCTTAAAAACTATAAAATATCTCAAGAAATTAGTAAAATGGCCTAAAAATTAACGTTATGAATACAATTAGCCTAAAAATATAACTTTTAAAATGTTTGGCCTAAAAATAATATTTTCTCTTTTAGTCTTTCTATAAAATGCATCAAAATTGAATGATCCACCAATAACAAGAGGGTGCACCAAAACCTAATGTGACATATCACCTATAACGCTAGTAGGAAAGTCCAAATGTATATTGGATTTTGAACTAAAAAATTAAAATACTGCATACGTACGTCTCCATTAGAGAAAAAAGAAAAATAAGCAATAAGAAATTTGTATTACATATGTTTTACTTATAATTTCGTGGACAATTATTTTATCATTTTCTTCATTTGATGTTTATCGAAGACTTCCCCAGGTTACATACAAATTTCACGCTTACTGTCGATCAGGATCAGGATCCAGGCAAGTATGGGTACCTGATTATGCATGTCCCACATGGCAAAGGATACATTCCCCAATGCCTTAATAGCAAGAGGTCAAAATGGTCAAACTTGTAAAAGTGTACTCCATGATCCGAAGTGTGAATTCGTGGCCACACTGGCGGTACCAAATTGGGTCATCTCTTTTTTTTTTTTTTTTTTGTTCGAAATCATAAAATATAGATACATAAAAAACAAACGATTACAGACTAGCCTACACCAACAGGCTCGTTATCAATACGAAGGATAAAGGACAACTGGGGAGGAATTATAGAATCCCAATTACCAAACAAAGTGCTTAAAAGCTCTTGCTTAAAACTAGGGTTACATCGTTTCGCAAAATAGTAAATATTACAAATTAAGTTATGAATAGAATGATAAGAAATAGTTTGTCTAGAAGAAAGGGCTTTCATGACCGTTTCATTGTCATTCTCGATAATAGTGCTGCCTAAAGGATACTTCGATGCCAACTCGGTTGCTTTCAAAACTTCCGTAGCCTCTGCCTCTATCACCGACTCCGCATATGTTTTCCAACTTTGTCCTGTTATGAAATCACCATTAGTGTTTCTTACAATACAAGCAACTGCTGCTCCTTTATCAGAAAATGCAGCATCACAATTTATTTTTATTTTATTAGGGGGTGGTTTTTTCCATTTGTCCTTAAATTTTATTCCATTTGGGTCATCTCGATATGGTCATACGTATGCTTTCTAAATTGTAAAAGGTTTTAGGATTACCGTACATCATATACATTTTTTTTAACTGCTTAATAATATAAATAGTATTACCGTTTTTTTTTGTTCCAAATACTTATAATAGTATTACCGTACACCATATAAGATCGGGAGATTATTTAAAAAAATAATAATGAATAAAAATATAACTATCAAAATAAAATTATTATTATTGTTTAATTATCTAAATCATGGATATATACACATCGTTGAAAAGTAATAAAGTAAATATAAAGGTGTCGTTTCTATAGGGACTAAGTTGTTAATCTAAACCCATATTCTTAAGAAGTATTGATAATATAGTTACTACTATATACATAAATAAAAATAATAGAATATTTGTTGATTTTCGTTTATTATTAAGATGCAGATAATTAAATTAAATTGTAATTAAACTAATAAAGCAAATAAACTACGGAGAATAAGAGATGAGAAATATAGTTCAAGTTGCAAGTAACCTTCTATCGTGACAATGATTATTTCAAGTTATAAGGGTGAAGTTGGACAATTCTTGTTAATCGGGATTCTAACTTTCTTCTAACTCTCTCCAAGGTAGCTTGGGATGCAGCCTAACAATTACTAGAGTCCACATGTGAGATTATGCTACGCAAAATCTTGGCGCTAGAACGTGTTTAAGCTATATGATTATCCGGCTAGTCAAGCCCATCAGGATCACTACCGGACGAATATGAATTCTTTTGTTCCTAAACCCCCCGCTAGGGTGATAGTCCAGGGCTTTAAGGAGATGCATATAATTTATTAGGTTATACACAAGTATTCAACTCAATTCATATACACAGGACTTCCAATTTTATATAATTATTCTTAATTAAAATATGTGTATTGTAATACTATTTAATTAAAAAAAGTATTGAAAAAAATTTGAAAAAAGTATATGATATTGACAAATGAACAAATAAAAACATCTTAAAAGACATTCTTGGAAGGGCAACTTGGAAGAGGCTAAGGGTGCTAAGGTTTCATAGGTAGATGTTTGTAGAAGCAAGTCTCATGGTGGACTAAATATTTCAAATATTGAGACTTTAACTAAAGTGTGCCACCTTAGTGTCTTTTGGAGAATGTATAAGAGAGGAGATAATCTTCTCAGTCTATGGGCTTACAAAAATATATTCAAGGAGGATTGTGTATGGAAGTATTCCATTAAACAAGATTTATCCTAGACCTGGTGCAAGATTCTGAAGCTGAGAGGGATAGCTCACTCCTTCATAACACACAAGATCAATAATTGGGATTTTACTTATATATATATATATATATATATATATATATATATATATATATATATACACACATACTGGGACAATTGGATTAAGGGTGATAATGTGAACTCTTATTTGCATAAAGACACCCATGATTGTCTTTTAAGGCTTAATAAACAATTAGCAACTGTTATATTAGAGGGAGATGGCATTTGTCTCCTTCTCTATGTGGTCTGAATGAGGTGTTACCTTTATTGAATACAACTGATGACAAAATATATGGAGAGCTGGTGTTAAGGATAAAATTTCTTTTAAGAAAACAATGGGTGAAATTTCTGAGCAAGGACAGATCTTGGAGTGGACCAGAATTGTATGGAATACTATGAATATTCCTAAAAAATCCTTTTGCTCATGGTTGTCTAGTTTGAACAGACTACCAACAAAAATGTATATGATACAATGGGGAGTACAAACTAATAGCCATTGTGATTTGTGCCACAACTGTATAGAAGATAGGGATCACCTTTTTGTCCTTTACCCTTTCTCAGGAAAGATATTACAAGAATGCTTTATTAAATGTGGAGTCAAGATACCAATTATGCAGAATTGGAATGCACTTATGGAATTATTTTAGAGTAAATACCACTTTTGTCCCCTGGTTTTTCACGCGTTTGACAGATTGCCGCCCATTGTTTAAAATGCGCCTGGATACCCCCTAATTTTTGTTTTCGTGACCCGTTGCCCCCTACTAACGTTTTCCGTCCAATTCTGCCGTTAAGCGTGACGTGGAACATCCATGTCAGTTTTTTTATTTATTTTTATTCCTAATCTTAATTACTCAATTAATTAAAGAGTATTATTCATAAAAATAATAAACTAAAACACCACCCACCCCCACTGAAACACCCCCTACTCCCCCTCTCTTTCTTCCTCGTCTTCCCATTCTTCTTCTTCCCTGACACCTCTGTTTCTTCTAGGAAAAAAAAGCTGAAGAAAAACCTTCTTCATCGGACGGCCATCGATCCGTAACATGGGCCATCGATCTACCCCAAGCATCCATAATCATCTTCTTCTTCCTTCCGCAGCCATCGATCTACCCCAAGCAGCCATAATATCATTCGACCGCCGCTCAAAAAATTATTATCCTAACAAAGACACTGTTATGCTCTCATTAAAGAATAGATTTTCTTCAAACAACACAAAGTTTTAAGGTAAATTTTTTTTTTTTCAATTAAAACCCTCCATTATACATTTATGTATAAATTACCAAAGTTTGTAAATTTACTTGTTTAAATTTGTTCATCAGATATTATTTCTGGAGTCAATATCGTATATTTGACATTGATGAAGAGAAGTTGATTATAGGAAATAGTAAGAGTATCTCGAATTTTCAAGTTGTTAGGCGGAATGTTACTACTATTGGATCAATGAAGACTGTAAAGAAAGATGATTGGGTTTCAAAGATCCAATTAATTAAAATTCATTGATGTAAGGGCTATCTGGAGTCGTTGAAAAAATACCAATTTCTTATTGGCTTATGGTTCTACAGAACTAAAGGACTAAACACCATTTATTTGAGTACAAACACTTATTTGTACTAATTCCCTAGAATCTACTTTATTGAACATTAGATGCACTAAACAATAGTTTTAGCAGAGTAACTTGAATTTGCAAACGAACAAAGTTATGTTGTCAAATTGTACCTATATTGGAATATCTATTATGTTTCCTATTTGTTCTTTTAACTTTTAAATGGATGAAGATTGATTAACATTGACATTTTCTGCAATTTATAACTGAATTTCAGAATTAGCTTGTCTAAATAGGCTACGTACTAGTGTAACTATTAATCATTGTTCTATCTCTGTGTATAGAAACTGAAGTTTAAACTTAATAATTACTTACCCTTAAATAATCATCCAACTTAAATCCAGCCATCATCCTTACACTTAGCTAGTCTCCCAAAAGCCGCATAAATTTTAATCACATCCCTAAATATGTCACCACATGATAAGCAATCAGAACCTCCATTTCTCATATAACATCATCGCATCTTTATATTTTCCCTCACATTCTGACTATGAATCAATGTAATGTACATCACAACACGCAGGTCAGCACCAGATCTTATAAACCAATCATATAATGCCTCGACCATTTCAAATTTCTAAAGCCTTACACAAACTTTTATTAAAGTTGTGCGGTCTTGCTGTGACAAATTTAAGTCTGATCTTTTGGCAAGTTCTTCTAATAAACCCAACACAAGCATTTCGGTATAGAATAGATTACACCATTATATATATCCATGTGTTGCAAACAACAGAAAATATACTATGTTTAAGGGGTAGGCTTGCAACATAATGCATAACACATTCTACACTTGACATCTTTGGACACCTGGTGTATTTTTCTATCTAAGAATGGACCAACTGTGCAATTAACTTTTTTATTTTTTGAATAACAAGACTAATGACATAGGACAGTAACTCAAACAAGTTTCTTTTGAGCAAGCATATTGATTATGGACCTCAAGCCTAGATGATACAATTTTTTTTTCGCATGTGTTTACACAAAAATTCGAGGGAATTGCAACATCGGTCCCTATGTTTTATAATAGAACTAATAATACCACCTATTTTCTTTAAATCAAATATATCCCTGTGATATACAGTTTGTTATAAATTTATCCCTCAGCAGGGTTCAACCAATGGTGCCAAATTTGTATAGCAAATAGTTATAGTTTCTATTTATTGACAAGAGAGGAGAGCCTAATATACTGGCTTAAAACTTTAATATAAAAAGGCATAAACTCATTCAATAATCTTGTCAGTTAAAACTCGTTATTTCAATTCACTGTGTAAAGTAAACGCCAAGTTTATTCATAACACATAGTTTAGTCACTTTGTAAAGTAAACTTGCTAATTAAAACTCGTAACATATAGTTTATTCACTATGTAAATAAACTCGCTAATTCAATTCAGTTTGCTAATTAAAACTTATTATTTCAGATCGATATTTGAGAAACGTAATCCTCTCTTGTTGATCAACATATAGATGAAGAAAGACCTCATCTTTTCTTCTTTTCCTTCTTCTTCTTCTCATCAACAACTACTCTTCATTCTTTTATTACTATACAAAAAGACATAAAGATACTTCCAGTTCTTCATCAATGACAAAAAAATATTTTCTCCATACCAAATCAGCTACCCTTTTAGCAGGCGCTGAATCGCATGAACTTTCCCTGTTACAACCAAAATCCTCTTGAATTACGATCTCATTACAAATCTCCCATTGTTTCTTATCATGATTCTCCTTACTCTTCCCTGGCAGAGTTATAATCGATTTTGCAAACGGTAATGAACTTTTCTTATCAACTATATTACTCTCATCATTCTCAGTTATAGAACTCTTTCTCATTACTGGTGTCTGATTCAAGCTCTATTTATAACGACACCAGATAGCCATTTCTTCAATGGCTTTTAATTAGTTGGATCTTTGAAAAACCTCTATGGCTGCACTGTATTAAGTATCCAATCATCAGTCTGATCCAATAGTAGTAATATTCTGCCTAGCAACTTGAAAATTCGAGATACTCTTACTATTTTCTATAATCAACTTCTATTCATCAATGTCAAATTTACGATATTGTCCCCATAAATAACATTCGATGAACAAATTTAAACAAGTAAATATACAAACTATTTTGTCGTGTAATTAATACATAAATGTATAATGAAGGGTTTTAATTGAAAAAAAATAATTTTTTTACCTTAAAACTTTGTGGTGTCTGAAGAAAATATATTCTTTGATGATAGCATAGCAGTGTCTTTGTTAGGAAAATAATTTTTTGAGCGGAGGCCGAATGATATGTCTGCAGGTAAAGAAGGTGATTATGGTTGCTTGGGGTAGATCGATGGCTGCGGAAGGAAGAAGAAGATGATTATGGATGCTTGGGGTAGATCGATGGCCCATGTGAAGAAGGTGATTATGGATGTGGATCTATGGTCGTCCGGTGAAGAAGGTTTTTCTTCATTTTTTTTAGGGTATGTTTGGATTAAGGAGGGATAATTTATTAAAGGATAGGAAGGGATAGTATAACAAGGGAATGGAAAGGAGAGTATTTGATCTTGTTTGGATTGAATAAAAAGAGAAGGGGGGATTTTATTAAAGGATAACATTTATCCGGTGTTTGGATTAGAAGAATAATGGGAGGAAGGGATTCTTTTTATAACTAAATGACTCATATACCCCTATTAAAATATTTTATAAAGAAAGAATAAGGGTAATTTAGACATTACAACGTAATAAAAGAATCCTTCCTTCCTAATCCCACCGAATTGGAGGGATTGAATATATGGGTTCGTAAGGGATTGCAAGTATCCTTTAATAAACTATCCCTTCTACTTATTTCCAAAACAAACAACGGATGGGATTGTCATTATCCTTTAATACAATCCCCTCCCTCCCAATCCCTCCATCCAAACATACCCTTAAGGAAACAGAGGTGTCGGGGAAGAAGAAGAAGAATGGAAAGACGAGGAAGAAAGAGAGGGGGTAGAGGTAGGGGTTAGGTGGGTGTTTCACGGGGTGGGGGTGTTTTATTTTATTATTTTTATTAATAATATTAAAAACTTATTTTACCCTTTGATTAATTGAGTAATTAAGATTAGGAATAAAAAAATAAAAAAAAAGATACTTCGATGTTTCATGTCACACTTAAGGGCGGAATTGGACGGAAAATGTTAGTAGGGGCAATGGGTCACGAAAACAAAAATTAGGGGTATCCAGTCGCATTTTAAACAATGAGCGGCAATCTGTCAACCGCGTGAAAAATCAGGGGGCAAAAGTGGTATTTACTCTTTATTTTAACTCAAGCTAGTGATAAATGTTGGAAAAACTTGAAGGTCAAACGTGAAGGTCATAAGAAAAGTGACTTTTGGACTTTTTAGTTTCTCCCACATCGGTAGTGGGAAAGGTTATTTACCTTCTTTTATAAAGTGGAAAATTAACAATGTCCGAATAGCCAACAACCATGCACATAGCAAAGCAATGGGTTAGCCCACACGCGCGCACCACCACCACCACCACCCGCCCGTCCGGCCCGGCACCGGCACCGGCACCGGGGACGGCGTGGGTCGTGGGTCGTGGGTCGTGGGTCGTGGGGAGTTTGGGGAGTTTGGGGAGTCAAAAAATGAAAAATGAATTGGATTTTGTACCAGCTCTTATAGTAGTGGTTGACTACTCCAACTCAAACGTAGAGACAAACTTCCACTAATCTCGCACGCGTTAAAGGGAAAGGATATTCAGCAGCTGTTACTTAGTCAAGTCAAACACGTGGGCAATCAAAAGGTCAACATAGCTGTTACCGAATATTATAAACGTGGGGGTTACAAAGCTGTCAAAACGTCAACCCAATCAAATCATATCCGGGAGAGAATCATGGGATTTAATAGGGGCGTTTCTGAAGGCTTGTGTATTCCACTCCTCACCCCTATATATAGAGCTCTCATTCCACTCTCTACAGCTACGAAAATAACACAACAGAAAAACACTCTGCCTCACCACCTACTCTCTACATTTTACGTTGTAGTTCTGTTAGAGATACCGGTCACACCGGAATATCTTTTTAACAACGGAACGGTGACTTTGTTTTGTTTTTCTATTTCCGTGTAAGTTTGTTATTTCCGTGTAATTTAAATTCGATTTTTTGTAATCGCATTTCTTTCTGTGTAATTGTTATTCGATTGTTGTAATCGTTTTTTCCGGATTATTGTAATAGTTAGTTTGTTTCAAAAACATTTTTCTTTTGATTTGTTTTTTTTCTGGAAACCATTTTTCATTTGTACAACTGGTGGTTATTTCTAATAACAATAAATTCATAGATTTGATATACTCAGGTTTGTTTATATCATTCATTTATTATATTTGGAAGAACAAAAATGCCCACTTACATGGTGGTAGAGTAAGTACTGAAGAAAAAATTAGTCATAAAATTCGATATTGCCTCTATGTAAAGACTGTGAGAAGGAAAAGATTCAAATGTAAAGAGAATCTTTGAAGATAGTAAAGAATTGGAAACTTAAGGACATCTTCAAAGGTTAAATAATATGTAAATGGTAGTTAAAGATGATTTTTTGTCATGTAATAGTTAGTTTTTATATTTCTATTATTGTGAGCTTTTTAAATGTTTTATGATGTATGAACTAATGTTTGAGCTATAAAATTGTTTAGTTGATAAAAGAAAAAGACAAACTATATTACTAACGAAAGAAAAATTACATGGTAAAATTGGAAAATCTCTTTTTACTCAACGTAAATGACTTTGAAGGTCTCTCTACAGTCACTATGGAAACAATAATTGTGGGTTGATTAGTCGACTAGTTTATGTCTCTCATTACATGGTCACCATCCCATTGCCCCCCTCCTACTTCGTTATTTGATTGTTCGCATGGAAAATTATTATTCAAATCGTAACTAATTGTAATTTCTTATCGATTTTGGTAACGTTATGAGAAAATAGAAGTGTATATATTATTTTGGATCATACTCCTGGATTGTTAACTGCAGAAAAAGGTGAGTGTCAAAAGAATAATTTAGAGCAAAAGTCAAGGCATGCAGGCGTCACTACAGGTTTTCCCATGATTTCATGTGATCGATTAATTGAATTAAATAAATAAATGTATGGTATCGATCTCTCCTTTTCATTGATGTCTGTGACTTGTGACTTCCGAAGCCAAGGAAGGAAGGCCCTTTGACGCGTTTTTAGTAACCTGGAGGACAGAAAAGATACAGCTGTTTTTGTTTACAAAGGTTGTGTTAGTAGCAGTAGTAGTACTATGTTTACTGTTTCCTTTGCGCGTACGCACTTAATTATCATCTTTAGTTATTCTTTTCTTTTATCATCCAAAAAAGCAATTTAATTAAAAATATTTTTTCCCTAGTAAAATGACTTTTTTTTCCATACATCTGAGTTGTAAAAATTGTAACTAATAATAAAAAGATTATTGCCTAAAAAATACTCCAAGTTAAAATTAATTTTTTCTTATTTCGATCATCATTTTTTGCCCATAAAAAGTCACATATATTTTGTTTTTTCTTTTGTTTCCCATAAAAAGAGTCGTTTGAGTTATGAGAAGCTTCCCATAACTCAAACTTTGAGTAATGGGAAGCTTCCCATTACTCAAACTTTGAGTAGTTCGTTAAAGAAGACGGTGCCTTTTATGGGTAAGGGTGCAAGGTGGTAGGTGTCTATTGGGCATTAACCCATAATAAAATTAACTACATCCTAAAAAAAGCTAAAACAACTTTAAGAGACGCGTAGCCAATCATACCTCTTGTAATGTTGCTTTATAAGTAATTTGAAGATCTTCATTCTCAGAAGATCCTTTGAACGAATTGGCTTCTTTTTTTGCCAACAAATCTGCACATATACTGGTTTCCTGATAAGTAAAATTAACCTAGAATCCAGGTTGGTTTTTTAAAATCTCAATGCAATCATGTCCGATATGACAAGCCCAATTCTTAAAGTTATCACCGTCCTTCACTAGCGCATGAACTTCCCTCAAACCAGTCTCGATATATAACTCCTAAATACCCTGTTTCACCGCCCATCTCAACCCATAATGTAATGACAGCACATTCTGATGAAAATGGTGACTCCACCATGTAAGTACCCAAGAAACCAGCTAAAAATGCATCTTCCCCTCTCTAAGAATCTCACATATCTTAGCCTTACCTCTAGATAAATCGCAACTACCGTCTACATTTAATTTATTTTTATCTTGGGGTTTAACCCATCGAACCAAAGTACTCTTCGCGGACTTAATTACCCCGCCATCATATTCTTTTCTCCATGTTAACACGAAGTCACTAGCCATCCTAATGATGCCCTTTTTTAACCCATCAATTCAAGGATTTAATGAAGAAACATTGAACAACGAATCATTTTGCATATGCTAAATAATACCAAGTGTTGTGTCGAACACCACGGGCCACTCTAAGCCTTCATATCTAAGTTTTGTTGTGAGGTTCGTTTCCAACCACATCTTCATCCTACAATCAAGACATTCGCTACCTTCCAGCTCCTGCCTATTACTTCCACTTCTTCCCAACAATCCAAGCCATGTCAACTACATTTGATAACCAGAATCAAATAGCTACTCCAGCAAAAAACAAGGAGTAATCGTTCTAAACCTAGATCCTAAGTATGATAAAAAAATATTTAGGAAGAATCTATTATTATTCAAATATAAAAGATGAGATAATTAAGTAAAATACGACAAATACAAGTCTTGACTTCTTTAACTATGTTCTCATGAGAAGGAACCACACCCCTAACAACTAACGCGTTCCTTGCTCTCCAAATAAAATACATTAAGGTCAAACATGTTTCCGTCATTTAAAGTCATATAAAGGAGTTCAAAATTCTGCTCATATCCCTCGTAATGTCTAGCCATCTCTAAACTTCGGTCAAGACCATTCTCACACTAAGAAATAAGTGTCTATTAATCGGAGTCACTAACACACACGTCACAAATTGTGTCCAACTTTATGTAAACCAAACTGTCCGTGGTCCTAAATTTGTCTTATAGGGCAATCCAAACAATAACCGCATGATTTAGGGTCGCACACGTATCCCAAATAATGTTCTAGGCGGGAACCGATGACAAAAAATATCATAAAGCATGTGATATAACAAAAAATATGTCCCATTGTACATTTACTACCACATAAGCAGTCTTCGTTCAACAACTTGACATGCTGAACACGGTTGTTGAAGTTTCTCGATCGACTGGCAAGGCCACGCATTGTCACACGCACCACGTACCTAGTGTGAGATAAAATATATTTAAAGACAAAAGAGTAGGATGATTATCATCCAAAAATGCATTACTCATATATAACGCATTGAGTTATGATATATACCACCAAAAATCACACCCAATTACCACCCATGACGTGGCGTGAATTGGTTGGCAATAAATCGTTAATCAGATCAAGAAAATAAATAGATTAACGATTTATAGCCAACCAATTCATGCCACGTCATGGGTGGTATATATCATTACTTGAACACATTTTCCAATCAAATTGTTTTTCTTTCCTAATTTTTTTTTTTTTTTTTTGGATTTGACCATTTAAGATCTCGATTACGTTGATAATCATAAGGTAAAGCCAGGATCCCTTATGGGCGTGGGCAACACCCCCTAGATTTTTTTACTTAATTGTACAAGATGTCAATATTTCATACAAAAATTGCACAAAAGAACTTGATTTTTTTTTGATTTACTTACATTATAAGTCTCTATATCAAATTAAATAACTTGTGTTTTATTATACAAATATTCTTACAAATAAAATAAACTAAGGTTTAATTAAACAAATTCAAAAAATTGGGGGAGGGGTTTGAAGATTCTGCAAAATTTGAAAAGGGGGCGTAATTTTATATATAATAAAGAGAAAAAAATTAAAAAAAATAAAATAAATAGTGGTTTCTCATTTTAAAATTTATGAGAACCATGAAAACCCCAACCTCTATATCGATATGCCATTAGATATTTAGGTAATGTTTGACATTATACAAGAAATAAATGAATATATATTCAATGTAAATACCATCTACTTACACGATCCATATTTTTTTCTCAACTAAAACTAAAATTTAAAAAATTAAGGTAAATTATTTTAAACATTATGAATTAAATTATATTATTATATAAAGACAATTTTATAGTCTATAGTGAATGCTAATGTGTTTTTACTCGATTTGTCCTAAACAAGAATTCAAATAAATATACATTACACCTCATTCACAACCTCGGGAAAGGGAAATATTACAACCCTCACTATTTACTGGCTCTGTCCTAAGGGCTAGCCCATCTTATAAAATGCCAACAGAACACGTTTGATACAAAACTTATATAACATTTTAAAATTAAATTAAGTTTTTATATACTTTAGATGGGCGTATTTAGGGGGTGAAGGAGACGACAACCTCACTTGTCATTCTGGAAAACAGTGCAAATTTGTTAATTTTTTAAAATAAAATTTCTTATTAAAAATACACAATTTCCCCTCCTGTGAATATTAAACCCCTTATTTTGAAAATTAGTCCCCCAATTTGTACCAGACAAAATATTAGAATTTTAGTCATCCAAAAACAAGAAATTAACTAAAATAAATTCAGGCATAAAACTCTAAACCTTGCAAATTATTGTAATTTGTAGTCTTTAGTCTTTTCTATTGTAAATTCCTTGATCTACTCTTAATATTTTAACCTTCAAATTCCTTTATTTTTAAATGGTTTCATATTTTCTCTTTATTGTTTTGATTATTGTTAATATATATATATTTAATCAAAGATGGTTCGTATCCATTTCATACTAACATATTAAAAATATTTTAGTATCAGTTTCATGACACATTAAAAATATATTGGTACCCATTTTATTGGTATGTACATCAGCCGATATATTGATTTTTTTTTATCTTATTAATTTTGTGTCTCTTTTATTCATTAATCAATAATATTACATAAGAGAAGATAAAAATCTTGGAAAAAAACAAGATATCTCGTTATTCATATCTAATTGGTAGCTCCTTTAAAAATCAAAGTTATTTAAGTCACATACTAGATCCTGGAAGGTGCTTAACGTAAAATTGTATATAAAGTGTGTTTCTCTCTCTTATCATTTTTATGGATCAAACTTAAAATTAGTACCACTTAAGATTTAGTCTAAAGATATGTTGTTAATGAAATACTCCAACTTTCTATCCAATACTATTCTTTTTATTTTTTTTGTTTTGTTCATATAATGCAACAACGTGAGCAATAGGACCCACTACTACATACTCTCCCTTTTACGGGGTCACTAAAAATCAATTCCTCGTGTACTAGCTAGTTTTATAACGTTTTAATAAGATGAAATTTTTCATTTATAATTGTAGTAGATAAAAATAAGGGTGAATTATATATAGAAAAAAATACTTATAAGAGCCTACATTTTGGCCACTTTATAAAGAAAAGCCAAACTAGAAAAAAAACTTTTTAAGGCCAAATTTCAATTGTCTAGTTAGGTTTTTGACATTTTTACCCTTTGCACAGCTGAACAAATATAATTCGTCGGTGGTACAGACCCGTGGCGTTTTTTTCCCCTTCCCCTTAATGATTTTTTTCAAGCTACTGTTTTTTTCATGTTAATATGGTCTGTACCCACGAACCCTTTCTTCACACAGTTGTTCACCGTGGGTACGAAACCATGTGTTATGTTTTTATAACAAGTCAGTAATTTGTTTAGGTGGTGGGCTGTACCCATAAAAAACAAACACGTTCATAAAACAAAAATATTATAGGGCTACACCCATTAACCAACAATCAGAACAAAAAAAATAGTAATATTTCAACATGGAACAAAATAACAGGATATTGGGCTGGCCCCATTAACCATTCTGATATTCTTTACATTATGGGCCAGCCCCATTACCAACAAAAAACTAAATTGGGCTGGCCCCATAACCTAAACTAAATAATAATACAAATGTAAGCCTAAAATAATAATACAACTACTGGGCCGTACCCTTAACGACTGAAAATTAACAAACCCAACTTCTTCGTTCACGTGTGGGCTGTACCCTTCACACGCAAAGAGTAGACCGGCGGTGCAGGGGGCTGTACCCGTCGATGGTGGTGGTGGATCTGAGCGCAGGGGGGCTGTACCTTCGATGGTTGTGGTGGATCTGAACGCATGGGGCTGTACCCTTCGATGGTGGTGGTGGATCAGAACGCAGGGGGGCTGTACCATTCGATGGTGGTTGTGGATCTGAACTCAGTGGGCTGTACCATTCGATGATTGTGGTGGAGCTTCTACCCATCACAAACCAGCAAGAGCTCAGCCATCACGAACCACCATGAGAAACCATCGGATCTGTTAACGTGAGATCTGCTGCACCTTGCTTCGAGCCAATAGAACCACCAAGAGGTCCAGTTCGGCGGTGGTGGTGCTGTTTCTTCTGCAGCAGAGAGGGGTGGATTTGCTGGGCCAGTTCGGCGGTGGTGGTGGTCACGAACGGAGCCTATGAACGGAATCTGATACAGCTCCACGGTGGCGACAGCGGTGTTGCAGCGAGTGGTTTCATGGTGAGGGTGGAGGTGGGGGGTGGTTATGGTGATGAAGATCTGGAGTTCAGTGGGAAGGGGTGGTTATGGTGGTCAGTGGGAAGGGGTTGGTTCGGTGATGAAGATTGATGCAGGGATGGGGTTGCTGTGAGTGGTTTCATGGTGAGGGTGGAGATGGGGGTGCTTCGCCGACAGAGAGAGAGAGAGAGAGAGAGAGAGAGAGAGAGAGAGAGAGAGAGAGAGAGAGAGAGAGAGAGAGAGAGAGAGAGAGAGAGAGAGAGAGAGAGAGAGAAGAGAGAGAGAAGAGAGAGAGAGGTGAGCTGCTGAATGGGTGGGGGGCTCGTGCTTCTTAATGGGAATAGGTTTTGGTTTTTTAGCTTTTCAATGGTTAGCAATGGGTGGGAGGGTAGTTTTGGTAGAATTTGGGCTATTAGTTAGATTGTAATGGACTGGTTAGTCTAGGCTTTTCTTTATAATGTGTATATGGCCTTAGGCCTTAGGAAATAAAATACCCTTATATATAAGGTTTTGGAGACAAATTGTCTTTTCTATAGAGTAGTTTCTTAAATGGCATTCTTCTTAGGGACCTCAATTTTGACAATAGTCTTTCCTACCTTTACTATCACTAAAAGACAAAAAAATGTGATGTCACTGTTTCTCTCTCCTCTACCTACCACTACCCACCTACCTCCAACCTCCGACCATCTACCACCGACCTCCGACCACCGACCACCACCGACCACCACCGACCACCAGTACCGACCACCAGTCACCGGTCACCGCAAAAAAAATATAGAGTACTCCGAGAAATTTGGTGAGTACTCCGACAATTTTGCTGAGTACTCAGGCCTCCAGTCACCGGGAAAAACATAGAGTATCGGAAAAAATTGAGAGTACTCTCTAAATTTGCTGAGTACTCCGACAATTTGTGGAGTACTCCGAGAATTAAAAGAATACTCTATAAAAATGGTCGGAGTACTCTATGAAATAGAGAGAGTACTCTATAAAATATTAAGAGTACTCTTTAAAATTAAATAAATACTCTATATAAAATCATGTGTATCTCTTTTTAATAACATTTCTATTAAAAAATTAAACAATTTACAATAGATAAATTTTAAAAAAAAAACTAAAGTAATTACAATACAAGGTTGACCACTGGTCAAACCAGATCTGAAAACAGAAAAAAAAAAAACTAAACTACGCGAGTAAAAAAAAAAGAAAAAAAAAGGAAAATAGTTGAATAGCTGCTGCTGCTCCTGCTCCGGCGAAGCCTTACCACACCTTCTTCACCACCGAGGTGAACCAGCAGCCATGGAAACCGTTCGCTGCTTCTTCTTCAAGCTTCTCTTCACCATGGAACACCAACATCAACACTATAACCGAAACACCAACACCAACACCATCGACACCACACCACTCTCCTTCTCACGCATGGCCACCACAAACACCGCCGAAATCGCCACCCAACAAACACCACTCTCCTTCTTCTCACGCGTGGCCACCCCAAGCACCGGCGAAATTGCCACCACACCAACACCAGCAAAGCTCGAACAGAGCCATTGAAGAGGCCATCAAGCAGCCATTGAAGAGGCTTCGTCTTCCCTCTATGTTGCTGCGCTATTCGTGACCGCCGGAGCTGCTAGGGTTTCGCGATGGTGGTCCAGATCTGCTCGCTGGTGGTGCTTCTTCGCTATGGTGGTCCAGATCTGCTCGATGGTGATGCTTTAGTTCTTCTTCTCTATGGTGCTTCTGTGAGTCTTCGCGATGGTGGTTCAGGGCTGCGTGATGGTGGTGTTAAGGTGGTGGTTGCCGTGGTTTTGAGGGCTGCGCGATGGTTGTGTTAAGGTGGTGGTGGCGGTGGTTTTGAGAGAGAGAGAGATAAAAAGGAGAGAGTAATATAGAAATGTAAATGAAATTATAATAGATTAATTAGTATATATAGGTGTAAAAAAACAAAAGAGGGGTAGTCTAGTAAATGGGGTTTTGGGGTTCATGTGTTAAAAAGTTGCTGAGGTCTTTAGTAAGAAGAGGCTCTAGGCCGGGTCCCCATCTTGAAGAGGGGGGTGTGGTCAAGACCCTAGGTGTAATTATCTCTAAGAATAACTTATTTTTTTTAATACATAAGAGGCTTAAAGATAAGCCGTTAAGCAGGAATTAATACATTACATAGGGACCAAGGTCCTTATTGAATATCCAATACTACTCTAGGAGATGCTCGTCCACTCCTGTCACTAGTAATCAAGTCCCACAAGTACTCTGGAGGATCCATAAACGTCACCGGTTGTTCGCACATATTTGCCCCTTCTTTTGCTAGTTTATCAGCGCAAAAGTTCGCTTCTCTATAAATGTGTGTTAGTACGAAATTCGGGCTCTTTTCTAGCATTAACTGGCATTCCCGGGCATATGAAACGCATCGGGTACTTGGGCTTCCACCGTCCCTCACTAGCGCGTGAAGCCCCCTCAAGCCCTGATCATCGTGATGACTCGAACTCCCACCGCCCTTCACTAGCGCATGGAGTTCCTCCGAGTCCGTCTCAATGCATAGGTCTTTGTATCCATTATCTATAGCCCATTTCAGGCCAAAGTGAAGCGCAAGCATTTCCGAAACGAGTGGAGAAATTACCAAACAAGGGCCAACAAAGCCCGATACACATGACCCATTTAAATCTCTTATTCTGCCACCTATACCAGCTGTATTTTTTCCGCTATTATAGCTTCCATCTACATTTAATTTCAATCCATTCGTAGGACTTTCCCATTTAATCATCACATTTTTTCCTAGCTTAATCACGCCACCATCGAGACACTTACCCCAAGCTGAGATAAATGTTTGGGCAAGATTGATAATTTCAAATTTTAGTTGTCTTAGATATTAAAGTTGATTAAATCGGAAAATTCCTAATCTCTAAAACAACGAATTCATCTTGAGTTGTATTACGGAAAATTCTTAATCTCCAGAACAACAAATCCATATTTAGCCGCACCACCCTTGAGTTGGTCCTCTATCTAGCATTTCTAGCTATATGATTCATTTGACCGTCAATAACAAATATATTAAATAAATTTGTAAAGAAATCGGCTAAATTGAAAAGCTTTTATTTAATCAAGTTATAGTTATTTTACTTAATACATGAAAAACTTTAATTTATAAAAAATTGTCAAAAGATAAACCTCGCAAAAAATTATGCTGTAAAAACCTCTTTAAAGATCTTAGTTCTGAAAACGTTTTGGTTAAGAAATATAACAAGAAAGTGCAGAAAGATAAAGAACACCAAAGTTTATCGTGGTTCAGCCAAAAATGACCTACATCCACGTTGAGCTCCAATGAGAGTAGCTCAATCACTATAATGCCACAAGGTTACAAGCTTCAGTTCCAATCTCACTGATGTCTCCTCATTTGTGATAGATTTATGTTAGGACGAGACATCATTTTTAGTGTTTTATAAGTCAATAATGTCGATTTTCTTGAGTTTTAGTGCACTTTCCTATTTTGAGTCTTGATTTGTAGAATTATTATTTTTAGAGCATATTGGGTTAAATTGTTTATTTAGTCTGTAGCTTTAAAGATAATTATGGATCTTAATTAGAGTCCAAGTCAAAGACAACAACTTATGGAAAGAGATTTGCATGGTAATTGGAGATAAGGAAACAAAAGCTAAAAAGATGGAAAAAGAAAAGCTGCCTAAATCTGGGATTCTGCATACACGTCCAAAGATATGCGTTTTTACCTAAGAAATAGGCCGAATTTGGAGATTTCCTTCTTTAGGGTCATGATAATTCTGTTGCGATTCTTTTTGTATATTATGGAGCAAAAACCGACCAATAACGAAGAAGATATGCTCAAAACGGTGCAGCAGTGTTTATCTTTATTTCTATACGAATTTGAGTTGGGCTAGAAGTCCAATAACTTACCTCTTCCTCAAGAAAACGAATTAGGTCTTCTAAACACCTATAAATACACCCTTATATCACTTGTAAATCATCCTTGCCTCATAGTAATTAGTTCTTAAGGTTTTATTCTTCCAGTTTATTGTAGAGAGCAAGATGATGTCTTTTGTAATGTCTTTTAGTTTATTTCCTTTAGGTATGAACTAAACCTCCCATAGCTTGGGTTTTGCATCATGTATAAACTATGAATTCTAATTCTTCTATCTAAGTTTCTTTGGGAATTATATGTTTTAATCTGATATTAGCTACTTACTTTATATTTGCTTATGTGTTTTGATTTAATGTCTTTCCTAGAACTGATCACTTTAGGATTGTTTTAAGAGTAGTTAGATGATCTCCTTGACAGGGTGTTTAACTATTGAACCACCACATAATGTCTAGTGTCGATAGTAGTTCTGACAAAACATGCTTCTAACTAGATAGTCATTAGGGTTTGTTTTAACCACCATATCACCAATTGATTGTAGTGTGCTGGATAGGGCCTTAGTGGCGTTTGATAACCCTATTTGAGTCCTCGTCTTGGTTGTGCCGTAGCCCCCTTAGTCGCTCTCAAGGTCTAAGATTGGGGAATTTAGAATCCTGACTAAGTATACCAAGAGCTAATATTCTCCCTTATGAACTAGATTTATAGATAGAATTAGAAGGATTAGTGCATACTAGCAAAACCTAAGCTATACTTCTCATCTCATATTTCTTAATCTTTTATTTTATTGTCTTTAGTTTCCTAGTTTTAATTAGTTTAATTATTATTTTCGAAAATCCATATCTCTTTATTTTCTGTCCTCTAATTATTTACTTTTACTCGTTATTTCTACTCACGCGATTAACACACTTAAGTCCCTGGGAACGAACTCTACTTATCATTAAAACTTGCATACGTCCTGTAATACTTGCAGTACTGTGCCTATCTAGGGTGAGAGTGTGTAGTTTCTTGACTTATTTTAATCTTATTTTTATCACACCCTAGGCAACACCACTCACTATCACACAGATTTAATCGAACGAATTATACCTCAACTCATAAAATCTCTAACCTAACAGATGTACAAGGCTACCTAATGAAGAATCAGTATGATTCTCACTTACTAAATGAGATATAACAAATATACAAGCTAAATCTATCACGATTATACAAGTAATTTCATAAACCAAAGGTTTCTTAAGAACTAAGGTTTCTTGGGGAGGGGAGGAGGTGATGAGCTTCGGTTTTCAGAAAGAAGAGAATGAATTAAGTCTGACTTCGGTCAAAGACTTATCCATTTATATGAAACAACCATTGAGGACAAAACTAGAGCGTCAAAATAGAATGAGATCTAAAGGCTAAACGCGCGCCACGTCACCACGAGGTCCATCAGAAAGCCAAATAACTTAGATAACAAATAAACACTTCACAAACCCAAAATATAATAACAATTATATTTTTCTACAAATTACATATACTAACAAAATAAGATAATTTGGTTTTTAATTGGATGGTTTCTGATCTCTATACATTCGTACTCAATGATAATGTTCAGTTTTAGGTAATTGTATGTAATCATACATGCTAGTGTAATATCTCGAGTCTCATCTTCCATAAACAATGTAACCCAAAAAAATAGACACATCATTTAGCAACTCTCCATATGTTACTTAAAAGGTGGAACCCCACCTTTAAGTATTATCAATATCCATGTACTTTGAAATGTATGAGAGACAAAGCATACGATCTGCCTCAATTAAGGAGGGTCAAAAGTTGCCATCACTATTATTAAAGAACTTGTTTATTGAAAGATTCAAACTCCAACTTGTTAATAAAACAGTCACTATAATTGTACACTTGGTATTTGTCATTATTTTTGTCAATTGTCTTTTCCAATTACAATATGCCTTAAGGGCTCCATATATGTGTTCTTAATTACAATACAAGCCGCTGAACCTTTATTATTAAAAAAATTCAGATATTCAAAAAACATAACAATTACTTTAATATATATTGGGGGGTTGCCACATTTTCGGTCTAGTAGTTGAGCAGTGAGGTTCACGAGGCCTGAGGGGTACATATGACACGACCCTTGGATTTATTGAGTTAATTGCAACATATGTTCTTTTTGAAGTAATTGCACTATGAGGCTCTTGGAACCACTTTGATTCAAAATTATGCTGAACTAGCTAAAATTCAATTATATATCCTCTTTATCATCGTGTGAGTACTCTAACCACTAGAGAGACTACTGATCCTACCTATATTTTTTACTTCAAACAACCGACAAGTTATCGGTAAAAACATATGACTTACCCTAATCACCATGTGGTTGCAAAATATTCCACAAATTTAGAAATCACCCAGTGATTCTTATATGCTTCACATATTTTCCAACCACTTAGGTTGACAATAGTGTTGGAGAACGATAGCGACGGTCGTGGTGGTCGATTAAGTGTCATTTTACCGAGCACCGTAGTATTTTTAAATAACTTGTCCTTTTGGTGGCCACGTTGGTCGCCAATGTGGACCTCTAACTAGGAAATACTAGTGGCTATCAACGGTCGCTAGAGGTGATTTCGATCGATAACGAGCGATGACGAGGCTCTAGCAAAATATGTTGCTTTTAGTCACGAGAACAATAAATAAATGTAAAATAAAATTATAGAAATTTAAACTTCTGTAGCCAAATGTAATTATAAATCTTATTTTTTTGAGATCTTTATTATGGCTTTTGCTAGAAGGCATTGTTTCCTGTTAAAAAAAATTTAGTCAAAATTCTATTTTAACTAAAAAAAATAGAGACTGTCAGACACAAAAAAGACCCCAAAACTACTTTGGAGGGATACTAACGGATATGGAAACGAGGCCTGGTAGAATAGGAACCTCGGAGCCAAAAAGTTTTTTGTTGGGTTGAGATAGGAGATAGTTTTTGAAATTGTTATTAGCGTCATATGGATTGAAAGGAATGATGTTATATTTAATGGATGCTCTTTTCTAGTGGAGAGATAATAATCAAGAAGGTAAAAAATGGGTAACTGAATACATGAGAGATTGACAGCCACATTAGGTAAATCCGAGAAGATAAGAAATCACGTGGGGTGGATTGGATGGTGCAAACCTAATAAGGGATTAACACTTAACACGGATGGCAGCTTCAACGAATGCTCGGGTAAGAGTAAAACCGGAGGTTTGTTAAGAGATGGAGAAAGGAATTGGGTAAAGGGGTTTTACGTGAATTTAGAGTGTTCATTGGTAGTACTAACCGAGTTTATCGCGATATATGAAGGACTTAGATTCACAGTGGGGTTGGGAGTTCAAGAATTAGTTGTGGATGTAGACTCATAGGAGCTAGTGAGCGCCGTTAGACATCTTGATAAGGAAAGTGGCCTGACATCATTTTGGGTTACTGAGATCCGAGGGATTCTTGGCAACGATGGAGGATTCAAGCTTAGACACATATATCGAGAAGTTAACGCGAGTGCAGATTTATTAGCAAGGTTGGAAGCAAAGTAAGAACAACAATACATAACACTCGAAGATCCTCCAGATGTGGCGTGGAAAGTACTTAATAAAGATAGGTTTGGATGGAAGAATCGGAGAAGAATCTATACGAGCGATTTTAATGGATTCATAACCATGTAATGAGTTCTTCTTTTTGGACAAGAGTAAAAACCTATGAATATCGTTTATCCAACTCCCATTTTTGTGAAATTCCGGTTCAGGTCGAAAAACGAATCATTTCCATTGCTGGCTCCGTCTCTAGCGTGTTTTGCTAGATGGTTTGCATGACTATTCATCCTTCGCCATAAGTGGCGAAAGGATATCGATCTTGCTTCTTCCGTTCTCCGCAGAATTTGGCGAATAATCGGTTGGATAGTTCATCTTGCCGCTGACTCCCATAAGTTCTTTTTAAAATGGTCTTACGACCTTTGTTGTATTAAAAAAAAAGTTTAAAGCTGGAAGTATTCATAGTTATTAGTTTAATAGTGAAATTAATTCGATAGAGATGATTAGCTAAATGTATTAAAAGATAGAAAAACTGAATTTATCACTAATTAATATTTAATTTATAAAGATTCAATATGGATAATAAAAAAATTTGAAAAAAAAAAGTTTTGCAACCCAAGAGTTTTTAGTATAATTATTTTACTAGCCATTTCAGGCTTCGGATAAAATGATTGGCGACAATAATTTTCATTAGCAATACATTCATATTTTTAAATTATAATTTCATCCTATAAAAATATAGATTTTTAAGTTAATTTATCGAGCAAATGGATACACAGTTTACAGTTATATGGCAAATAATTACTTGCCTTAGAGGTTGGACGAAATTCATCTTAACTATCATAACTTGTTGTGCAAGTCAAAAGCTCTAGAACTAAAGTAATTAGAGATATAGGGTAGTTTATTTAGTGAAGTTTCCTGGCTCGTTAGTGTTTTGAATGGTGCATGTGATATCCAGACTGCCAATCTTTGGCTTTTTCAACATAACATGCATGCATACTGCTTTAATTTGAATATTTTCACACCTGCGGCTTCTATTTTTTATTTTTTGGTCGAATACACCTGCGGCTCAAAATGCTAATTTACACAATTATAGTGTATAAATATATAGTAATTTCCGTTCAAAATATATATATATATATATATATATATATATATATATATATATATATATTAATTTTATAAGTCGGACAAGTTTAGATCGAAAAATTGATTAACCTTATTTCTGTTCAAAGTAGGACAATATAAATATTCATTCATAATACATATTCGGTGTGGTTCAATTATATTGGTTACTTTCTTAGAAGTTCTAATTATTCTTTCTCTCTAGCTTATATAATGAGATCATCTGGGAACATATCAAAAATGAGTTTTAGATAATCTTTTTTCTGAGTAATAACAAAAGTTACTCATAAATTATTAAACTTATATATGGTCATTTTATATTTTTTGACAACAGGAAAAACTTCATAAAATATCTTCAAAAAGTAATTTGTCCGTTGATCATCTTTTTCAGATTCTAAGCACAATAAATTATAGCATAAAAATTTTCAAAAGTATAAAAATAAAGATACATACTTTCGTATAGGAAATTATACTCGAATGTTCTTGATATCAGGGCGGTCCTGAAGGGAGGTCAAGGAGACTATTGCCTTAGGCCCCGACAATTCTTATCACTTTTAGGGCCTTAATTTTTTTATTTTAAAAAACTCAATTTTAGCCCAACTCAAAACAAAAATATTAGTCCGTTTTTTTATTTTTTTTAATTAAGTTCAATAAAACAATAATCATTTGTAATATACATAAAAAGATTGAGGGGCCCATTTTTTAAGGTTTGTTTTGGGCTTCCAAAATACCATGACCGGCCTTGCTTGACATTACATATGAAATATTTTAATAGTGTCTCTTAACAAGTTTTTTGTTAAACTTTTTAACAAATTCGATACACATTAAAAGTTATGCTTTAAAAATGTTTTGTTTAAACAAATGCGCACAAAACCTGAAACATGTTTAAAATAAATAAGATGTAAATAAAAGTTTAGAAATTGAGGTGACATTTTGATGCTTTAAATCCTAGCTTAAAATATACTAAATGATAATTTAAATAAGTATGTAATTAAATATATCACATGTGAAAGTTGTACCTTAGAAAGTGTTTAACCTATGTGAGACTCCGTGAAACATATCAAATGATTAGGATTCTTTTGTTTTGTCATTTGATGTATTTCTAAATGTGTAATCATGTAACAATGAAGTAGACATATTTAAGAAAGTTTAAATTGAAGATAAAAAATATTACATTTTAACATATGTTTACCATCGTCATATTCGTCACAAGTCGCTAAGAAGAGGGATGACTCCGAGTACATGAAGTTTTTAGAGATTTTAAGCCAATTGATTAATATTTTATTACTCGAAGCCATCAAGGAGGTGCTGAAAAGCCAAAGGATCTTTAAAGAGACATTCTCCAAGAAAAACACGTTTGAAGAATATAAAAATATGACATTAATCAAATAAGTGTCGGCAAAAGTTAAGAGGAAGTTATCACCAAAACTTAAAGATCCTGGAGGTCATAACCTCCCAATCAAAATAGGTGGTAGGTTTGAAGAAAATGCGTTATGTGATTTGGGTACGAGTTTGAATCTTATGCCCAAAAGTGTGTTCGAGAAATTAGGTATTGGAGATGCCAAACCGGCATTCGTTGTTTTGCAAATGGTAGATCGATGTTTAACAAATATGTGAGGAGTGATCGAGGACGTTCTCGTCCAAGTAGATAATCTTGTTATTCCCATTGATTTTATTATACTTGATTATGACGTAGATAAGAACGTATCGTTCATACTAGGGCGTCCACTTTTTACTGCGGGGTGCACCATGATCAACATAAATGTAACGTGACCCTCCGCATTGAAGATACCTTTCGGAGGAGTTACATAATGTCTCGGCAATCCGGATTGTGATCGAAAAATCAAGTGCTAAGAGCCCCCAAGAAACCGTAAGAAAGAAAAAAGAAAATGAATTTAGGGTGAAAAACGAAGTAGCGTGGAAAGCTCTCAAAATCGATAATAAACACAAAAGTATAAAGATGCTTCAACCAATAATTTATATAGTCGTTAAATAAAAATAAGTATTAAATAATTATAGGTAAATATAGAGTAGTTTAACAGTAAATTAATCTCTAGGTGATGTTTAATTAATAATTATTTTATTAAATTTATATTTTTAATAGATATTTAAAATATTAAGTAATTTATAAAAAATAATATAGTAATTGTATGATTAATAATTATATTTTATATTGCGGGTAAAATTTCTATAAATGATCATAATTAGGTATGATAACAGATCAGATTATTGCAAATAAATCCAAAACTATGTCCATAACCATTTAATTTTCAAAAACCAAATCATAACGGATTTAACTATTAGACTTATTTTTCAAAACCATACCCAAATAATTCTGATTCGAGTTGTTAAGCGATTTTTTGAATTTTAACCATAACCAAACTATAACTCTATAAATATATTTAAAAATTTCTTAAAATAATACAAAAAAAAGCACAAGAAAAATCTTTAATATATATAAAATATTATGTTGATCCTTAACTAAATAACATATTTGTTACTTTTTTTGTAAAATTTATTATCTAGATTTTAGTTTTGAGATATAAAAATATTTTTTTATATATATTATTATAAAATATACAAAAATAAATAATAATAAATAGATTTTTGGTTATTCCATTTTATTTTCATCTAAAATCATAACTTTACAGATTTAATCATCGATCACACTTTCAAAACCATAACCTAACGATTTTATCCATGGTTGCTTAATCGATTTTTAATCAGTTTGGATTTTCACCGGTTTGAGTTTTAAACTATAACCATTGCCCTCCCTAATAATTACAATCCTTATTTATCCATAAGAATTAGGAGTATTATTTATAGTAAAGAGAAATTAATTATTCTAATGGTTAGACTTATTCGCAGAGACCAAAATGTCCCAGAATCAAATCTTATTGGAATTAAATAATTCTGAGTCTAAAAAAAAATTAAAGAGAATTTAGTCATTTCCATATAAGAAGAAGAAATATACATCGCATAATTTTTGAATCAATTAAAAACCTGGAAAATATCTGTCTTCCATTTAACGATGTCACACACACGTTATTAATTTCCTTACTGTAGAATCTCCTCTATATATATTCCCATTTCCCCTCTCATCTTTCACAATCACTTTCACAAATTCATCAAACATTCATTAAAACCAAAAGAAGAAAACTTAAAAGTACCTACATACTTAAGGAGAGTGTAAAATTAGTTCAGTCTTTTACTCATCTTTATCGTAAAAGATTCGGTTCAACAATGGTGAAGCCGGAGAATAAGATGCAATCAAGTAATCCATCGAAAGGAATGATGTCATCATCTTCGAGATCATCATCATCTCAATGCAAAAACAAGTATAAAGGAGTAAGAATGAGGAGTTGGGGTTCATATGTATCTGAAATTCGAGCACCAAATCAGAAAACAAGAATATGGTTAGGTTCTTATTCAACTCCAGAAGCAGCTGCAAGAGCTTATGATGCTGCACTTTTATGTCTTAAAGGCTTAACCGCTGCTAAAAACCTTAACTTTCCTTTATCTGCTTCCATGGCCATTAATGGACACATTCTTGAAAACAGTACAGCTATGTCTCCTAAATCAATTCAAAGAGTTGCAGCAGCTGCTGCTGCAAACACTGGAATCGCCATTGATGGAGTTAGCTCGATCTCACCACCTTCTCCTGATCCACCTTCTTCTTCTTCTTCAACTTCACCTTCTAATATTGAAGACGAGTTTTCACTTGCATCGTTTAACGTTGATGATTATTCTTACACGCCGTTTGTTCCGGGAGCTGATCATGAACTGTTTTTTGATTCTCCAAAGTATTTCGATATGATTAGTGGAGGAGGGCCTTTCTTTGATTCATTGATGGTCACTGATGATGGTATGGGTAATATCTATGATCAAGATGGAGATGATGATGGTATTAGATTATGGAGTTTTTGTTAAAAATATTTAATTTATGATTTTTTATTCTTTTGATGATCTTCAGTTTATTTCTTGAAGACATTACTGACCGTAACATAAAATTTAAATTCATATTAGTATACTAGTATTATCTTTATGGTGAAACAGATGAAAATAAATCACAGTCAGGCGGAATAAAGAGTTTCCGGGAAGATGAGACGAGGTGGCATGATGCTCTTGTTCTTGTAATATGACGTACTTTTATATCTTCTATTACGTTTCAAATTTATTTAGAAATGGATTTACAAGGAGAGAACCCCTTTTTGTGGACTCTCCATGTGAGATTTGTATAATTTTATTAAGTTAATTAAAATAATATATATATCTTACGTAATTTATTGTTCTAAAAGATATTAAATACAAGTAAAAAATATGTGAAACGCAGTTGAGTATGCTTGACTTTTGTGCGTATATTTTAATTTTAGATGTTTGTCCGACCATAAAAGAAAAATTGAACTTATTTGAGGTAGATAAACAACTTGTCGTCCTACTTGCAACTTCCTGGTCTGCTGTATATTCTTATACTTCTTTTTTTTTAACAATAAAAGGGTGTATAGCACCCCAAGAGAAAATGTCAATCCCTAATCGATACCTAGTTTACTAAATAAATCAGCTAAATGAAAAGGACAAGAGTCCCTATTCCTATCTTCCGCTGCCTCATGTCTAGCTTCCTTAGCAAGCTTATCCGCCAATTTGTTGAGAGTCCTCTTGATGTGATTAAATTGAGTCATGTTCTCGTTAAAGTTGTGAATAATGTTCCGAAGGATGGGTTGGATGGACCAACGTGCTGCTGACACTTGCTTTATACCTTGAATGACTTCAAGGATATCTGATAACACAACCTTCCTTGTGTTAGGTTTGAGTTTGCCTAACTCGACTGCTTTTAGTACTGCGTACGCTTCCCCCTCCACAGCCGAGTCGCAATCCGTACTGAAGGAGTGGTTACAAGTAAACTTAGTTCGATGATTGACCTCTACTACTGCAAGACCAGTGGGTTCATATTTATTATTGAAAGAGGCGTCGCAGTAGTATAAGATCTCGGCCTCTGTCGTATTTACTGATGATAGTTGGTCTTCCTCCACTTTGGATGTTGGTTTTTTGACTCCTTTAGCATTATTCCAGTCAATCCCGTGTAATTCTGCCATTAGTCTATTCGTATTCTGAATTATGACGGTTCTATTCACTGCACAATCTTCGTGAACCCCTTTCATTTTACCTTTCCAATGTTCCAGAGGTTGATCGTGATCATATCTTTAATAATTTTCTTGTCCCATCCTGCTTCTTTAAAACTTTTGATTATTTTTATATACCAATCCTCAAGTGAATCTTCACATTGTTCTATAATCTAAATTGGATGAAAGTTCCAGCCCAAATGTCCTTGCACATGTCATAGTTTAGTAGAAGGTGTTCTACTGTTTCTCCTTCTTCGTTACACCAAATACAGTTTGTTGACGAGACACATTTTCTCTTATATAGATTCGATCTTGTGGGTATTGCAATTTTAATAGCCCTCCAACAAAAGAGTTTAATTTTTTTCGGAACGTTTGAATTCCATATGAGTTTCCATATTGGTGAGCTATGGTTGTGTATTTTGTTCGAATTTGTCGGATTATTTACTATCCGCTCTTCAGTGAGTTTCTTGTATCCTGTTTTCGTATCATACGTACCATCCTTTGATAAAGGCCAGATAAATTTATCATTCTTGTCTGGATTAAGTATCTTTATTCTCTTTATAAGGGGTATAATAGGCTCGGGGAAAGTAATATCGAGTATTTCAGGATCCCACTTTCTTGTACCATTGATAAATAATTCGTTTACTTTCTTTAATCCTCAATTATTAGGTTTTTCAATTTTCCATGTCGTATCTATCCATTTGTTATTCCAGATATCTGTGTCTTTTCCATCTCCAATAATATATAATCCATGTTTAATTAGAAAATATCTACCTTCAATTAGGCTTGCCCAACTCCATGTTCTGCTTTGTCGTAATTTACAATCAAGAAAACTAGTGCGAGGAAAGTATATACCGTTCAGTAGTTTCGTTGCTAAGTTATCTTTGCTATGAAGTATCCCCCAAACCTGTTTTGCTAGTAGGGTTGTGTTCATTTTTTTGAAATCTTTGAAGCCTAAACCGCTAATTAGTTTCCCTATCACAATCTTTTCCCATTCTAGCCAGTGTATTCTATCTTTTTCCCCTGCATTCCACCAAAAATTAGAGATAGCTGATATAAGTATTTTACAAAACGAAACTGGAAAAGAAAAAATAGACATATAATAGTTAGGTATCACTTGAAGAACCGCTTTAATGAGCACTTCTTTGCCTCCTTCTGAAAGTAGTTTTGCTTTCCAGCCCTCTGTGCTTTTGAACAGTTTCTTTGCGATCCATTCTAAAGACTCAACCTTCGACCTTTTGTGACAAAGAGGAATGCCCAGGTAGAAACCTAAATCTTCTGTTTCTTTGATTTGCATTACATTTGCCGTTTCATTTCTTTTTTCTACTGGTGTTTCCTTGCTAAAGTATATTGCTGACTTATTTAGGTTAATACTTTGTCCTGATCCTAGGCAATAAATATTCAAGCATTGCTTAAAAGTTTCTAAGTTAGTATCATCAATATTGATAAAGAATAGCGAATCGTCCGCAAATAAAAGGTGTGAGATAATAGGGCAATTACGATTAGTTTGTATCCCGCTGATGTTTCCTATGTTAATGTTATGATCGACAATACTTATAAGAGATTCCGTCATGATGGTAAAGAGATACGGGGATAGAGGATCCCCTTGTCTAATACCCCTACCTGCCTGAAATAACTTCAAAATCGACTTCATCAATTAGTTAGAGAGGGAATAAATAACAATAATAATAATCGTCGGTTTATTGCATTTTCTCTCGCGTACATTTGTTATTAAGCATGTAGTTCAGAATTCGTAGCCTAAGAATGACTCACGTGTTATAAGAATTATATTAATATCATTTTCTTTAATGTGCGTGGTTCGGACCAATTTACACGTATCACGACTAATCTCACAAAAATATGCAAGTCTTGTTATGTTGATGTCTCCTCATTTGTGATAATAAAATATACTCATGAGACATCATTTTAGGCTTATTTATTAGTTTATAGGTTGATTTTAGCTTATTTTAGTGCACTTTCCTATTTTGGGTCTTGATTTGTAGAATTATTATTTTTAGAGCATATTGGGTTTAATTGTTTATTTAGTGTGAAGCTTTAAAGATAATTATGGAGATTAATTAGAGTCCAAGTCAAAGACTACAACTTATGGAAAGAGATTAGTATGGAAATTGGAGATAAGGAAACAATTGCTAAAAAGATGGAAAAGGAAAAGCTGCCTAAATCTGGGATTCTGCACACACGTCTAAAGATTGGTGTTTTTACCTAAGAAATAGGCCGAATTTGGTAATTTCCTTTCATAAGGGTCAAGATAATTCTGTTTCGATTCTTTTGGTATCTTATGGAGCAAAATCCGACCAATAACGAAGAAGATACACTCAAAACAACGCAGCAGTGTTTATCCTACGAATTTGAGTTGGGCTAGGAGTCCATTACTTAACTTATCTCTAAAGAAACGAATTAGGTCAACCCATACACTATAAATACAGTCTCTTAACACTCTTAAATCATCCTTGGTGAAACCTTAAACCAAGAGGAAGCTTAGAACACAAGAGAGAAGTTCGGAAGGAGCTGTCATCAACAATGTCTTCTTCTACCTTTAATTTTGTAATTTCTTTCTTTTCTTTCATGAACTAAATTTCTTTAGCTTGAGTTTTAGAATATATGTATGAACCCTAGTTTTGATTGACATCTATCTAATTTGGGAATTTAATGTTTTAAATAGAATTATAGTTTTTATTCTATGTTTATGTGTTTGGATTTATATTCTGTGTTCTTGTGGACGGCCGCCATTAGAATTACCATCTAGTAATTAGGATACCATTGATAACGGTGTTTAATTGCATGTTTAGCACATAACGTTTAGTTTTAGGTTTGATCTGACAACCCAACCTAGCTAGATAATCACTATGAGGATGACATGATGGATCTCTATGGCCAACCAGGTAGGTCATTCTAATTTTTCTCAATAGCTTGTATGCACTAGGTAGTTTAGTTAGTGTTATTTTAGATTTTATTTCATTCTTGAGTCTTTTTCGAGTCGTGGGGACACAGCTCACTTTTGAGTTGGGGGTGGGGATTCGTTGTCCTCATCTTCTTTTCGTTTTTTGCATAAAAAAAAATTTAGGTTGAATTAAGGCATATAATATCTTGAATGTACCTATTTGAGCATGATTTTATTAGATCAATGATAGTAAGTAGTATGTTTTTGAAAGATGCAACAAATTTGTTTAGATGCGTGCATGAAAACAGGAAATAAAGGATAGAAAAGTTAATGAGCAATGCTAAGGAAACACGTTGAAACTTAGGAATAGTTATTTGGTGTGTAGAACGTGAGGTTTAAAATTAGTTGAAAACCCACTTATCTATGAACTATTAGTGAAAACGTAACAAAATCCGGTAGTTAGAAAAATGACTAAGGTAGTTCTTTCATGATTAAAACACTTGAAGCCTTTATACCTTCTCACCCTTTTGTTTGATATTATTGTTATTTATCCGTCTTAGCCCCTCTGAGCCTTTCTAAAGCCTTTTTGAAACACATTATAATCCATACCCTAGTTTGTAGGAGTTATCTATATGACCCGCACTCGAATCGCAAAACCTGAGACACTCGTTTTAGAGCTTGAGTTTGGGGTGGTGGGTTTCATCATTAGGGAACTTAGGGAATTGGGAATTATCTTTGTGATTTTATTGATGATGAATTGTTATTATTGTAACCCTTTGCCGGGGTAATAGTGAATGAAAAAGAAGCTACGAGCTAAATTTGCCAACAAGGGCATAAAAGGAAATAATATATATATATGAAAAAAATAGTGTGATATCTCAACATCAAAAAGAGAATCATAACTATATAAAAGAAAAATTGATGTGAACAGAAAATATATATTCGGACCGGCAAAGTGGATTTTATATCATCAAAAGTTTTTATTAGGATTATTTGGGATGCACATCAAAAGCATCAATAAATTGGGTTGAGTGAGAACATCTTCGAGTGAAACTCAAGCTCTAGGGCGATTCGTTGATGGCTAGTGAGGAGAGAGCCAAAATCTCACTTTTCATTATCCAAATATACCACACCCGTCCTTAAGCCAAGTTATAACCAAGACCTTAGGATTTTTAACTACTAGGTGGAGAAACAATTGAGCTATTAGGTAGTAGGTAAGTGGACCATTGGATGCTGTATTTGGGATCTATGAACAACCTATAGCCATTAACCTGAACTAAGTTATCATCCTCTCCTTCTGGCATTGCGAAATTAATCTTAACTTGAATTTATGGAATGTTGATTACATGTGCATTAGGCATATTTATGCATTATTTCTTGAGCATTACTACATGATATTTTTTGGAATTTATGCTCTAGGATCATTCATTATATTTTGTTCTTGTTCTCCTCCGACTTCTTCTTGTTTATTTTGACTACCCTACTGTTCTTTACTTTTATTGTATCGGGACGATACAACTTTGAGTTGGGGGTCTTGATATCTCCTCATTTTTTATAATAAAATATACTCATGAGACATCATTTTAGGCTTATTTATTAGTTTATAGGTTGATTTTAGCTTATTTTAGTGCACTTTCCTATTTTGGGTCTTGATTTGTAGAATTGTTATTTTTAGAGCATATTGGGTTTAATTGTTTATTTAGTGTGAAACTTTAAAGATAATTATGGAGATTAATTAGAGTCCAAGTCAAAGACTACAACTTATGGAAAGAGATTAGCATGGAAATTGGAGATAAGAAAACAATTGCTAAAAAGATGGAATAGAAAAAGCTGCCTAAATCTGGGATTCTGCACACACGTCTAAAGATTGGTGTTTTTACCTAAGAAATAGGCCGAATTTGGTAATTTCCTTTCATAAGGGTCAAGATAATTCTGTTGCGATTCTTTTGGTATCTTATGGAGCAAAATCCGACCAATAACGAAGAAGATACACTCAAAACAACGCAACAGTGTTTATCCTACGAATTTGAGTTGGGCTAGGAGTCCATTACTTAACTTATCTCTAAAGAAACGAATTAGGTCAACCCATACACTATAAATACAGCCTCTTAACACTCTTAAATCATCCTTGGTGAAACCTTAAACCAAGAGGAAGCTTAGAACACAAGAGAGAAGTTCGGAAGGAGCTGTCATCAACAATGTCTTCTTCTACGTTTAATTTTGTAATTTCTTTCTTTTCTTTCATGAACTAAATTTCTTTAGCTTGAGTTTTAGCATATATGTATGAACCCTAGTTTTGATTGACATCTATCTAATTTGGGAATTTAATGTTTTAAATAGAATTATAGTTTTTATTCTCTGTTTATGTGTTTGGATTTATATTCTGTGTTCTTGTGGACGGCCGCCATTAGAATTACCATCTAGTAATTAGGATACCATTGACAACGGTGTTTAATTGCATGTTTAGCACATAACGTTTAGTTTTAGGTTTGATCTGACAACCCAACCTAGCTAGATAATCACTATGGTTTAGTCTTTTTGACTATTTACCAATTACAGGAAAAGTTTGCTTAGGAAGCCTTATTGACACAGGTAAATCCTATTTGAAACTACCGATGGCATATTGGGACCGATTAGGGAAATACTACATAATTCACCCTTACATGTTTAGAACGGCAAAACTAGTGGGGATTACATGCTAATAACTTAAGCTATATTCTCATATCACTTCTCTTTCATATTTATTTTCTGTCTTTTAATTCTTAGTTTTAGTTCAGTTTAATTAGAAAATCAAACAAAAATCTATTTGTCTTTACTTTATTTGCGTTTAGTTGTTCTACCTTTAATTTATTTGCAATAGATATTTGCATAAGACTCTCCTAACCTCTGTAGTCTCTGCGGAACGAATCTTTATCTAAAACTTGCATACGATCTGTATACTTGCAGAACCGTGTAGTTTAGGGTGTTATTTGCACGTTAATTATATCTTATTTTATCACACCCTAGGCCCCACCATATGTATATATCTCAATTAAATTAGAAGTAGCTTACATGTTTAGAAAAAGATTCTAACCTTACTTTCACTTTGCATGCTAAAAAAATAATAAAACTCTAATCAATAAAGCTAACCCATAAATTTATTTAGTTTTTTTAAGTACTATGGTATTGTTTCTCTATCTTCAAATTATATTCCTTTTACTTTCTTTTTTGGGTACAAAATTCAAAATAATTACCTAGATTTATGATTTTAATTATAAAATGGCATTATCCAAGAGTGTCGTAATACAAGAGCTAGGGAAGAGTAGCATTTAAACAAAACCGAAAAACCGAGTTAATTTTAACTAAACCAACCCAAAATATATGTTAATTTTACCAAGACTAACTTTACCCATCGGGTAACCTTATGATTTTCGAGTCCATGTATTTTACCTATATATTACCCAAGTTATTGCGTTGGGTTTACCCAAACCGAAAAACCGTGTAACATAAAAAAAATACAAAATATGTATATTAAAGAAATGATTTGTTGGATATTCCAAACATGCATAACTTATTTTGAAGTATTTAATTCACGTCTTCTTGGTTTTTAATGTCAAAATTGTAGTTTTGATCTTTAAAGGTATAATAATACCGGTTCTTTCAGATTCTGTATTTTTTAAAACTTTTTTATGCATTAAAAGAATTTGACTAATGTTGACTAACGTGGGTAAACCGAAGGGTAACCCGAATTAACCCGAGGGCAAACTTTTTTTACTCTACCCTTGGGTTACCCAAGCAATTTCTTAAACCGAAATATATTACCTTTGGTTTACCCTAATCTCAAAACCGGTTAAAACTGGCCCGTGGTCACCCTTAATAAGAGCTAGACAATTCCATTGTTGATAGCCAAACGGTTGGTTGTTTCATTTTGGTGTATTAGATCCTGCATGAGTGCTTTGGCTGGGAAAGGCGGGATTAGTTCAGCGATGCCTTGATAGTGGTGTTGAACATTGGTTGTGAGACTTTATTTGACGTATCTAGGTTAAGAGATATGTTTGAACAGTTTAATGTATTCAGTCTCTATGTTGGATTTGTTTCATTGAGTTGTTGATCTCTTTTTAATGGTATTGTACTATTGTCTGATTATTTGGGTGAGAATGTGTTTGAGAGCTGTGACTAACCCTTTGATGGTTATCGTTTTATAAAGAACTTCTCGTCTTATCTCATTTTATGTCTAAATACTTATCAAGGAGTATGCTAAAGCGTTGATGATATTTATCATGATTGGTGTCAAATTTTGTTCGTAGATGGGTTCTTTTGATTGAGGTTGCTTTCTTTTTAGAGTAATGACATATACCTCTCAAATTCGTACTACCCAATATATTACTCATGACGTATTGTGACCAGTGTTCTAAAAATCGGCCTAGGCGCTAGAAGGTAGCTGAACTTCCAGAAATGGCCCAGGCGGCCTCCAGGCGGTCCCAGAAGGTCCTAGGCGGGTTTAGGCGGCGCCTAGGCGGTCAGAAGCTAAAAAAATTAAAAAAAATCTATTTTTTAATACAAAAAAATTAAAAAAATTATTTTTGAACACAAAAAATTATATACATTTATTTTAAAAATTATATAAATTTAAAAAAATATTTAAATAAATATCAAAACCGCCTAGCAAGAAAACGCCTAGGCTCCGCCTAGCGCCTAGCGCCTTTTAGAACACTGATTGTGACTAGAATGGAAATAAATCGTCAATCAACTCAAAAAATGAATAGATTGATGATTTACTTTTATTCATATACTCTTGGTGTACCACCTTTAAGGGCGGTGTACCACCTTTAAGGGCTCAAGAAATAACAAGAATGAGTGGATTTGAACCCTGTACCTCCTAGATGAAAGACAAGGTTTTGGCCATTGAGCTAGCCCCAATAGTTATATATATCATTATTCTTCTTCATATATTTGGTTGATTGTAGGTAGAGGCGAATAAGAAATTTTGTTGAAAGGAATAAATATTCATGTCATTTTTTTTATACACGCTTAATTCAATCAAATTCATATTGTATTCCAAGGAAAGAGTGGTAGCCTTCCCCATACCATCCTCATCCCCACCCCTATCCAAATCCATCCCTAATTGCATGCTTAATCATTCCTTAACCATTCCTTTAGATACAAGTGGAAGATGGGAGTATTTACACTATGGATAATTACTAAAAACGGAAATCAGTCACTTCGGTCTTGTTTGGGTCTATATAAAATGTTTAATTTTTTTTTATGGCTTAGTGTATCATTTTAATTACTCTTTCTAGTTTGGTAGTCTGATCCAAATCACTATACGAAACAATAAACATGTCTAAAAAGGATATTTATCTGTTCGATTTCTGAAAAAAAAAAAGAGGATATATTATCCTTTGTAACACAATGAAGCTAGCGTGAAGAAACGGAAGGCTTTAGACTCACATGCATGTCTGCTTACATTGTATTTGGTTGTGGTTTAGACCAATTCTATATCATGGAAGCATATTATATGCTTCCAAAAATTTTATTTTTATATATGATTGCCTCGTGGGCCAGGCCTGTAACTGGACTTAAAAACCACATGACAAGTCTAGTATGTATTATTGCAACATACCATGTGACCTAAAAATGAGTATCATGGATTTATCAAGAAGTTGACCACGATAATCTTTGTCTTGCACAAACAAATGTAGTGTTCTAGGATTCTGTAAGTAGTACATTTATTGCTTGTTTACTGGGCCGGGAAAGTTTGTTAGGAGTAATATGATAATACTATCTCCTTTAAGTGTTATTTTTATCCAACAACAAAAACAAAAACATCATTTTTAAAGTTTTTTATTTATCATATTATTTTGTATTTCCAAAACTAATATTTGTTTTAATACCATTGTCACGCCCCGAATTTCCACCACTGAAACCCAAGACGCGACATGCCACAGACTTAAGTCAAACCACTTAAGCCTGCAAGGCAACCTAACCAAATTCAATAATTACAACTCATTAAGGTAAATTTTAGACTTTACTAATATACATATATTTTACAGTCTTGAAGTTTATTTAAGAAACAATATCGCGACTCGCTTTTACCTCTGGTCCAATACGCCAACTAATATTATAACGGTGGTTAAGGCACTATCTCTCTTGGGAATTTCCTAGCCCACTTTCCCCTGCACATTAAAGTAACGAATGAGCTACACAAGCTCAGTAAGTCGAAACGTCTCCCAGGGGATTCACATAACAACATTATAACACGAATTATAATCAATGACATATAAATGAAATGCATGTATGACATAATATTGTTCAGTAACCGGCCATCACTAGCTTCGAATATAAATGATCATGCACACACACTACTTAGAGCTGCGATAACTAATATTCGACACTCACTAGTGCCTCGGTACACGGCCCTCAGTACCATGCCTGCTCCTGCCATCTCCGACCCCCTGGGCAACATATAGGCCCACCCTACACACCCGCAGTGGATCTTTCCACCTACGACACAACGCAATCAATACCTGAGTACCTCACTCAGTACCTCGACAATTTCACCTGTCGGATAGGTGTCGCAGCCCTAATGATCACATAACACATATTGGTCTTATACACAACTATATGCATTTCACAAAATATAATCACATGATCTCAATATATACCATTTAAATAAATACCGATAACACAATATCGTAAATCGACATAAGGAAGGGAGTCCGACTTACCTTGGCCGTGCTTTTTAACTAAATTCATCTTCCCCTAAAATAACAGAATTCTAATTAATTCATGACAATTAAAAATATCTAATATAATTTAGTAACAAATAATATTATATAATGTAACACCTAACCAATATATTATATTTAGTGCCTTGAATTACTAAAAGACTTACCCGTCCAAAAAAAAAAAATTACTAAAAGACAATAAATCACCCACTTAAATTATTCAAATACTTAAAATGGTTTTATTTCTTTATTGTTAATATAAACCCATTTATAATATCTCTCTCCTCCTTCTTACTCTTTATTTTCATTCTTCAATCTCAGCTCACAACACTCACGTATAAAATTGCAAACTTCCAATATAACTAATAAATGTCCTATTTATTATTTTAATGATTGTAATTTTTAACCTCAATTTTCCTTTCTTATTCACAACGTATTGTATTGATTCTTTTATTTTAATATCTATTCTCACACCCTCAACACAAGCATATACATAAATAAATATGCAAAAATATATAAACGTTCATTTTCTTCTACAAGCAATTATAATTCTTATTCTTTTACTCACTAAATAACTGACTGTACAAAAAACATATGCTTATTTTGTTTTCATCATTTATTCACTTTTATATATTAACACAAAAGTACAGGTACTCTTTCCCATCTATTTAATATTACATATATAATTCAGAAGTATTCCTTCGCTTTGCTCCAGGTTCTGAAGACACATCCATATATGATAAATAACACATACCCATATAGTAGTTATTATAATCCTATCACCTAATTATCAATTGAATACAAAATCAGGCAAGCGTTCATTCTTTCTTCTTTTCTTTCTATTAAATACACATATGAAAATATATAACCTACTACCTATGCATATTTATACCATATATACATACTCCCTCCGTCCACAAATGTTTGTCATATCTTTTTTTTCACATAAATTAAAAAAAGCAATTAATGTCTTCTACTTTTATTAAATTACCCTCAACTAACTATTTAATGATTAAGAAAAGCAATTAATGCCTTCTACTTTTTGAAAATTAAATAAGGGTAAACTTGGTAGAACATGTAAAAAAGTTTCTTGATATTTTAAAATGACAATCTTTTGTGGACATCCATTTTTAGAAATTGTGACAAACATTTGTGGACGGAGGGAGTATAATTTATTTGAACAATATTTGTATACCTTTCTTCCCAAATAGACAAAGACCAGAGATAATTTAGGTTTTGGGGTTGGGTTTCTCACGGTAATGTTTTTCGTTCTTTTTCTTTTTGTTTTGATCTATTTCCAGCCTTATCTACTACTACTCAGAGACGGTCTATCAGTTCCCTTTTTTTTCTTTTATAATATTCTATTATTAATTTGCAATTTGGTCCCTAACTTTATAAAGTACCTTCCTATGAAACCCTCAACTATTACTACTACCTAATAAATCCCACAAACCTTTAAAAAGTCTTTTATATAAATTCCGGGTATCACATTATCACCACCTTTTAAAAAGTTTCGTCCTCGAAACTTAAAAGAACTCGACCGTCAATCAGTGCGGCGTATCACATTCGGAGCTTCGTTTTCATAGGCGTCCATACACCTCTTACCCTTTACCCTTTTTTTTTGGCAAAACTTCAGTTTTATAATTCTCCTATCTAACTGAGGATTATTCTCCAAATAAGATGAGGAGCTTACGATTGTTATTTACATGATGCCATTATAGCTAACTGCCTTACAGGCCATCTCAGAAAATAACTCAAGAACACTTTCAATTTAACCTTCTTTGCGGAATCCGTTGATCAAAAAAACGATTATATTCTATTGCACACTCGGGTTGAATCTCAATGCTAAAACTCGATCATATTTCTTTTCAGCAAGCTTACATAACAATGATACAACCAGTGTATAGTTCACCTCCTTAATTGAGTACCGTTTCCTTGACGTTTCCTAACAAAAATTTATGAGCACTATTTACACAATTATTCATTCTTGCACATAGCTTTCAAAATAATATTATTACGTATACAGGTACAATTCTAATCCATCCTTTTTCATATTTACTATAAATAGGATTGATCATTGAAAACCTATCTTCCCTCACTAAAGCACCCAACGAATGGTTATATATCTTATCACTCAATTTACATATGAACTCTTGTATTCAAAATCTTTTTGAACTCAATTTACGATGTTCTTGTAATGGGACACGAATTTCTTGAACTGGGGAACGATAGACTCAAACTCGCAACGAGTTCCATCCCTTTCCTTTCCTCACACACAATAGTTGCATCATCATGAAATCTCTTTGTGCCCATACCACAAGTGGATCCCACACAAAAGATGTAAGCAACAACAAGATGGTGTCATTTTTCTTGAATACCCCAAAGACCTCTTCACAATACGCTCTAAATGTACCTTCAATTCCAGTTATACATAAAAATCTTCAACTATTTCTTTGAGGCGAAAGGGTACAATTTCGGGCACTTCTAGTCCTTTTCCTTTATCGAAGCACACGTTGTAATTAATATGCAAGATATCTCCGGTAGATAATTCTATGAGAATATTGTCTAAAAGACAGTTTCCTAAGCCCAAAGCATGGCCCACCATACTCATAACTGCTAAAGTACTACAATACTTTGTCAATCTTCGAGCTGAACACCTTAAATCCTTCACTAGCACCCCAAAGCTCCTGATAAAGAAGTTCCTTAGGAGCCCCTTTATAAGATTTAAAAGCGCTTTTCACTGGACTTCTTGATTCCAATCCATATCACTCTTTGTATACCCTTCTCTTTAAAAGCCGATATGATTTTTCAGTATGATGCGATTATTAGTCAATTTCATCTCGAACTTCAAGTGTGAGTTTCATCTTACTGTACGACACTTCTGATGTGTTACAAGCTGCGCAAGGTTCACTCTTGAGATAGTAATCATTGAATCCAAGTAATTTAGTGTCGTATATTCGTTAATTTAGATGATTAGCTAACAAGTAGTTTTGTGAGTAAAGCGTCTCGGATATACATTGGATCACATCTAAGGTTATGCATTTGTCGATTATTTCAGTACTATCTTGTTACTTTCTGTAGAAGCTAGTTAAAGAGATTTTCCTTGTATAATTGTCTCCCATGATGCCATAAACCATGAAAAATAGAGTTAGCCTCCATGCGAACAGATCATAAATTCCACTCCAACTAAACTTAATGATAAATTGCCTCAAAACTTCACCATTTGGTTAAGAAAGATATGTAAAACTGGTTTAATATCCCAATTCGATTTCTCTGCATTAGATTCACTTCCAGCTTCACCTTTTTTCTTTTCTGAGTTGGGCGATAGTGCTCTGTTGGATTTGTAATTTATTTGTAATTGTACTAGTTACTGTATCCCCTCCGTCAGTTTTTATTTTTGTAATATCTTTTCCACAATTTGCGCTAAAATAGTTATAGTATGAGCATCATCTCCAAGTATCCTCGTAATTTAAACGGAGCCTCGCGAATTGCTCATGAACAGGTGCACAAACAACAAGGTAAATTTGGTTCGTCCACGGTATCTAACCATTTTCTGAAAATCTCACGCATTTAGCTCTGTTATTAGGAAACATTGGACATGCAAGCATGTGAGCGATTCTATACAATAGTGTTCCAAAGGCAATAAGGAATCCCTTCTATGGACTCAAATATTTGATCTGATTGCTCATTTGGCATTTGATGATGAGTTGGTGGACAATCACATGCCCACATTCTCACTGGGTGCATAGCGAAATCCAAAAACAGGGTTGGTTCCACACATTTAAACTCCCTTTTTTTTGTGCAAAGAGATATTGTTCTCCGCCATTCGCAAAGTGACTTCTACAACGTCTGAGTGGCATGAACCTCTCCAACTTATGTGTTTGGTATGAAGCTTCTGTTGCCTTTTGTAGCTTCTTTTTATTTCAAAACGGCCATTTGCTCTCCCCAACTCTGGTTCCATCTGTATATTCTCAGACAAATATTCACTAACATACCCTATCAGACACCAGACTTTATCAGCAGGCTCCTCGGAAACTGCATAAACGGAAAATCGATGTTGTCAATTGACTCAAATACCCTTTATTACATTTAAGATGTTGTTGCTTAGTTCTAATAACTTCTTGAGTTCATTATGAGTTCATTATTTTGTTCTTGATAACAATACGACTAGCCGCCATCTTAGGGATACTTTGTACACAGGATGTAATTTTTTTAACGTAATCAATCATCACTTTTAGTGTTCTCTCCATTCGTTGCCCTTTTGTTTATCAAATTTTCACGTTCTTGAGAAGAAATCCCTTCACCCAATTCTTTTTTCTTTTCGATTCTTCAATATTTGCACACTCCATGACTGTACACGTTATAATTCAATCAGAATACAAATACATTAGACATGGAAGAGGAAAAAAGAAGTTTGTCCCCATATACCCCTGTTTTAATTTCAATATAAAAGAAATAGTCAACCAATTATAAACCAACCACATAGCGCTTTTAACCTTCTCGTCTCCTGTGAAGAGCAGCAGCGCCACCATCGCCACTGTCACCATCACCACTCACTACACTCCGTAAAATAGACGGCGGCGAGGTATGTTTCGTAACCCAACACCTCTCCTCGACAGCGCCGCCAACACGATTGAATTTATGATCTTCTTCAAAATCAATCCAATTGCTCTTTTAATCTAATCCCCCATATACAAAGAATCGTCTCTCTGCCCCTTGCCCGTTTAATCTAATGTTTCAAACCTCAATTTGTCCCTCTGATTTCACACCTTTTGCTGCCGCACAAATTGTTCAAGCTTATAGAATGAACGGTTGCTTCTTAAACCTCAACAGGTCAATTTATATCGGCTTGAATGTGAAGCCAGATATTAATTTCAGGCAGTGGCTGGAATTAAACTTTATGCCATTTCTTATATCGATCATAGGCTACCAGGTAAATATTTTTGTTTATTTGTTTTTAAAATAAAATAAAATTGGAATGTTATGATGATACGTTATGAATTAATGCAGTTCCTATACGAATTGTAGACCCCTCGAAGGATTGAATTCTTATGGACTTGGATCTATTGATTGAAAAGAGAGAGTTGATGGTTGAAAGCTAAAACAAGAGACAAAAATGATGCAAATGATTAATAGATATCCTACAGGCAAAGGTGATTTAGAGGATACTGGGTCTAATGGTGAAGAACTTTAAATGTAATTTACTTGTTTAGTCCTTTTATTTTTATGTATTGTGCTTTATATTGTATTAAGCAGCCTCAAAAGGGTGAGATATATTATTACTCTAAACAATACTTTTGTTTGGATTTATGACAGAAAGTAAAACGAGGCTGTGATGATATCTGTGTTAGCAAATCGAATTGAAGTATGGAGACCTGACTTGTATCTTTGGAGGGTATACCTAATAAGTCTTGCAGCCATGGCATATCAGACTCTTGCTTTTTAAATAAATATGAGCCTCCATCTCTTTTGTTTATGTTCTTGATCCTTTTGTTGGTGTTCAATATGGATGCTTATGTTTTGCTTAAGAGGGTGCAGATGGTATATTTTTTTTGAAACTCAAAGTGAGTGTGTTAGCCTCACCTTGTTTTTATTCCCGTTTTAATATTCGACAAATCATCTTTTACACTAAAATTCACTTTGGTATCACTTAAGATGTTTTCCAAAACCCCTCATTAGATTAGTTGTGTTTACTTCATTGTTTTTAGCTTGAAATTCAAAATAGCAGCTCCGCGGTACACCGGACGAATCACGCGGTACACCGCAGAGTCACGGACCAGAAGCACGGTGCACAGGATAGTCCGACCAGTATGCTCATGAAATTGTACGGTACACCGGACCTAGGCGCGGTACACCGGACCAAGGCACGGACCAGGGTTGCGGTACACTAGATAGTCCGACCAGTAAGCTCAAAATTAAGTCGAACAGCTCCGCGGTGCACCGGACCATATCCGCGGTACACCGCACGAGAGGGTTTCAGCACTATTACTAGAGGACAAAGCTTATATCCGTTGGAGATAAAATAGATCCGTTGGAGAGAAGCCTTATGACCGTTGGACCATATTTTCAGCTATAAAATGGAGTTCATTCAAGACACAACTCAAGCCTTCCATCTACCAATCTTAAGAGCAATTAATTCTATCATTCAAGGAGGTTTCAAAGGAGCATTCAAGTCATATTTATTGTGAAGCTAATTAGTTCTATCTACTCATTTAGGAGTTTAGTTACAAAGCTTTTATAAGCACCCCTAAACACTTTTCCCTTTCCTCTTAAGTTCTTGTAATAGATTAAGAGAGTAGTGTGAGCATAGGTTTATGCTTGGTTCCTTGTGTTGGTGATAACACAAGTGTATTTTCCTTCAAAGGGTTTTTGAAGTGGTTGTAAGGGTTTGTATCTCACCCGGTTAAAGAGTTACGAAGATTAGTTGAGAATCTTGCAAATCCTAAGGAGGCTTCCTTAGGTAGTGGATGTAGGGAAACCGAACCACTATACATCGTTGTGTATCGTATTCTATCTCTACACTCTTTATTTTTCCGCACTCTATATGCTTGATAAAATGCCTACTTGAATAGTTTGATAATATTGTCTATTAGGATTATCTAGTTTTATACTATTTAGTTTGCTAATACAATAGGATTCAAATTAGCTTTTAATTTTATTTACTTGAAATAAAATTAGCCGATTAATTTATATTGTCCTATTCAACCCCCCTTCTAGGACGCATATAGTATATCAATTGGTATCAGAGCCTAGCTCTATTGTACTTAATCGTTTCTAGAGTTAATACGATATGGATTCTAATCAACCGGAAGGTTCATGTTCTACTAGACCTCCGCTTTTTGTAGGAAAAGACTACTTTGGATGGAAGAAGAAAATGGAGATTCATGTGAAAGGAATTGATTACTTCTTATGGCTTGCTATCAAGAAAGGTCCTTACATTCCTTATGTTACGGCTAGTACTACGGAAGTGAAAAATGAAGATGATTACAATGATCAAGACATAGCTAAACTCACCAAAAACAACAAAGCTATGAACATTCTCATTAATGGATTAAGCGTCACGGAATACGCTCGAGTTAGTGAATGCAATTCCGCTCATGAAATGTGGCAACTCTTGGAGCTATCATATCAAGGAACGGAAGATATTAAGGAAACCAAGATTGGTCTCTTTATCACTAAGTATGAGCTTTTTCGTATGGAGCCCGATGAAGCCTTAAATGCTATGCATCAAAGATTTTCTAACATTGTTAACACTTTGAAAACTCTTGGTCAAGAGTACACCAACAAGGAACAATGCCGAAAAATCTTATTTGCTCTTCCAAGGAAATACAAGACAAAAATCAACTCTATAAGGGATACTAAAGATCTTTAAAAAATGACGGTTCATGAACTCATTTGCAACCTCATGACGGAAGAGCTTGTGCTTGAAGAAGAAAAGATAAGAGATGATGAGGAGAAAAAGATTAAGAAATCTATTGCTTTCCATGCCATGAGTACCAAGTTGAAAGAACGAAAAGAAAGGAAGGATAGTGAAGAAGAAAATTCACACGAAGAAGAAACTAGTGAAGATGAAGGAGTAGCTATGTTGGCAAGAGATATGAAAAAATTCATGAGATACAAACGCTTTGCCAAGAAAGGAAGTTCTTCCTCACCTTACAAGAAGAATGATAGAGCTATCAAACAAGATGAACCCACTTGCTATCATTGCAAAAAAGTTGGTCACATCAAAACCTATTGTCCTCTTCTTCAAAAGGAGAAACCTAAGAGAGCAATGCATGCTAATATCACTTGGGACACTCAAAATTCGGAGGAAGAAGAAAGTGACAATGAAAATGTTAATCTTGTTGCCTTTATGGGAAAACTTGAGAATGATGAAGATGCTTCTTCGGATGATGATACCGGTACTACTCACTTTGCCTTTATGGCAAATCATGATGAGGTAACTCCTAATTCCAAACTCTCTTTAACTAATGATGATGCTAGTGAACAAGATATTCATGAGGCATTTGATTCTCTTTATAATGATTTTTTAAATTCTATTGAAACAAACAAAGTTTTAACAAAAGATTTAGAATTTGAGAAAAATAGAACTAAAGAGGTTTTGAAAGCTTTGGAAGATTGTCAAAATCTTTGTGATGAATGTATAGATGAAAATGAAAAACTTCATCTTATTGAGAAAAATCTTTTGGAAGAAAAAGCTTTATTAGAGAAAAAGATTATTGATCAAAATGCTATTATTTTGAAATTTACTAGTGGGCAAGAAAACTTGGATTTGATTTTAGGTTCTCAAAGAATGGCTTGTGAAAAAAGTGGTGTTGGATATGATCCATTCACTCACCAAAAACCTTTGAAAAATGTCTTTGTAAAATCAAAAATTTCAAATGCAATTCCATCCTCTTCAAAATCTTCTATCACTTGCACCTATTGTGAAAAACTTGGTCATGATGCATCTCATTGTTACTATCGTAAATTATTGGATTTGGGATCTCTTGTGCCAATTTGGAAAAGACCTAAATGGGTCTTAAAAAGGAAATCCACTAACCCTCATGGACCCAATCCGAATTGGGTACCTAAAGCTTAAATTACTTTTTGTTTGTAGGGGTTGAGCATCAAGAAACAAAATATATGGCTACTTGATAGTGGATGCTCAAGATACATGACCGGAAATCCATCATTATTTACAAATTTATATAAAACTAAAGGTGATAGAGTTACTTTTGCCGACAACACTAAGAAACGCGTTTTGGGTAAAGGTAACATTGGTAATTTGAACTCTTTACTTATCTCTAATGTGTTACTTGTTGAGGGTCTCTCATTTAACTTGCTTAGTATAAGTCAACTTTGTGATGTTGGTTATAGTGTTAAATTTGAAGCATCTAGATGTGTTGTTTTCAAAATTGATGAGTTAGATACTATGTTTATTGCAAAAAGATCGGATAATGTTTTTGTTGTTGATCTTGAGAGTCTTATGTGTAAACATATTAAATGCTTATCCGTGGTTAATGATAGTTGGCTTTGGCATAGACGTTTAGGACATGCTAGCATGGATTTAATTTCAAAATTATCTAGAAAAAATCTTGTTGTTGGTTTGCCTATTTACAAATTTGATAAAGATAAATTATGTGATGCATGTCAACTTGGTAAACAACATCGTTCATCTTTTAAATCCATTAATAAGGTCATCACCGTTAGGCCACTTCAATTATTGCACATGGACCTTTTTGGTCCCGTTGATGTCACTAGTTTAGGAGGGTCTAGATATGTCTTTGTTGTTGTTGATGATTACACTAGATTCACATGGGTGATGTTCCTTGCTTTGAAAAGTGATGCCTTCAATGAATTTGCAAAACTTTGTAGAAAGGTGCAAAATGAGAAAGGCTACTCTATTACATGCATTCGTAGTGATAATGGTAGTGAATATGTGAATTCTCCTTTTGTGCATTTTTGTGATGAATTTGGGATTGAGCATAATTTTTCGGCCCCTAGAACTCCCCAACAAAATGGGGTAGTGGAAAGGAAAAACCGAACTCTACAAGAAATGGCTAGAACAATGCTAAAAGAACATAGCTTGCCTACATACTTTTGGGGTGAAGCCGTTCATACGGCTTGTTATGTGTTAAATAGAGTTCTAATTAGACCCCTTATTAAGAAAACCCCTTATGAGCTTTGGAATGGTAGACCACCAACCATTGCTTATTTTCGTGTTTTTGGGTGCAAATGTTTTATCTTAAACACTAGGGACTATTTGGGAAAATTTGATGCTAAATCGGATGAAGGTATTTTTCTTGGTTATTCCACTAAGGGAAAAGCCTATCGCATTTTCAACAAACGTACTCGCACTATTGAGGAATCTATGCATGTTGACTTTGATGAGACTAATCCTTTTAATACCAAGAAAGTAGTAGATGTTGAATTACATGAAGATGCTCCACAAGATAAATCCTTAGAATCTCCTACTCAAGAAATAAAGTCTCATGATGAATCTCCCAAGGAAAATGATCAAATACAAAATGAAGCTAGTACGGATTTACCAAAGTGTTGGAAACATATCAAAGATCACCCAAGTGAATTAATTCTAGGTGATCCAAAAGAAGGTGTTACCACTCGCTCTCGTATTATTGCTCTATGTGCTCATCAAGCGTTCTTATCTCAAATTGAGCCCAAGAATATTAAAGAAGCATTGTTAGATGATCATTGGATTAACGCTATGCATGAAGAATTAAATCAATTTGAGCGTAGTAAAGTTTGGACATTAATGGAGAAACCAATTGGCCCTACTATCATTGGCACTAAGTGGATATTTCGCAACAAGCTAGATGACACCGGTATAATCACTAGAAATAAAGCAAGGTTAGTTGCTCAAGGGTACAATCAAGAAGAAGGTATTGATTTCGATGAAACTTTTTCTCCCGTAGCTAGACTTGAATCTATTCGTATGCTACTTGCTTTTGCTTGCTATATGAATTTTAAACTTTACCAAATGGATGTCAAAAGTGCTTTTTTAAATGGTTTTATAGACGAGGAAGTTTTTGTTAAACAACCTCCGGGTTTTGAGGATCCAAAATTTCCAAATCATGTTTTTAAACTTTCAAAGGCTTTATATGGTTTAAAACAAGCACCTCGTGCTTGGTATGAACGATTAAGCAAATTTTTATTAGATGATGGTTTTAAAAGAGGAAAAATTGACTCCACTTTATTTATAAAAAGGTCTTCAAAAGATATCCTTCTTGTTCAAATTTATGTGGATGATATTATATTTGGTGCTACTAATGAAAATCTTTGTGAGAATTTTTCTAAAAGCATGCATAAGGAATTTGAGATGAGCATGATGGGAGAATTAAATTACTTTCTTGGACTTCAAATCAAGCAAATGAAAGATGGTATCTTTGTCAATCAAGCCAAATACACAAAAGAATTGATCAAAAAGTTTGGACTTGAAGATGCAAAAGAAATTGGAACTCCAATGAGCACATCCACAAAATTAGACAAAGATGAATATGGTAAGGATGTTGATAAGAAACTATATCGAGGTATGATTGGTAGCTTACTTTATCTAACCGCTTCTAGACCCGATATTATGTTCCCCGTGTGTCTTTGTGCTAGATTTCAATCTTCTCCCAAAGAAACCCATCTTAGTGCCGTTAAGCGTATTTTTAGGTATTTGAAAGGAACCCTTAGTCTAGGACTTTGGTACCCTAGATTTACCTCTTTTGAGCTAATAGGTTATTCGGATGCCGATTATGCCGGTTGTAGACTTGATAGGAAGAGTACTAGTGGTAGTTGCCAATTCTTAGGTCAATCCCTTGTCTCATGGTCTAGTAGAAAACAAAATAGTGTTGCTTTATCCACGGCCGAAGCCGAATATGTTGCGGCCGGAAATTGTGTGACTCAAATTCTTTGGATGAAACAAACCTTACTAGATTTTGGCCTAGAGTATGATCGTGTTCCCATTCGTTGTGATAACACTAGCGCTATCAATCTTACCAAAAATCCCATTCAACACTCTAGAACGAAACACATAGAAATCCGTCATCATTTTATCCGTGATCACACTCAAAAAGGGGATATTGTACTTGAATTTGTCACCTCCGAAAATCAACTAGCCGATATCTTTACTAAACCTCTACCCCAAGATCTTTTTGAGAAAATTCGTTGTGAGATTGGCATGCAAATTCTCTAACCCTTCTTTCATGCCATTAGTGTTTAGTACTTTTTGTGTATATAACATTGTTGCTAATATTTTCTTGTTGTTTTAGGGTCCTTGAAGCTTCTAATTGTTATCCATTTATTTCTTTTGGTCCTTGTTTTTACTCAAAATGTGCTTTGACCCCTTAAATTTTTCAAAATCGTATCATTTGTTCTTTTTGTTGTTGACAAAGGGGGAGAAATTTTAGTTAAACTTTTTCAAATGCATTTTGTGAGGGGGAGTTTTTATAAAAACTCTAGTGATTAGGTTGAGGGGGAGTTTTTGATCAAAACTTAATCTTAGGCATCTTCAAAAGTTTATGATTTGTCAAACATCAAAAAGGGGGAGATTGTTAGCCTCACCTTGTTTTTATTCCCGTTTTAATATTCGACAAATCATCTTTTACACTAAAATTCACTTTGGTATCACTTAAGATGTTTTCCAAAACCCCTCATTAGATTAGTTGTGTTTACTTCATTGTTTTTAGCTTGAAATTCAAAATAGCAGCTCCGCGGTACACCGGACGAATCACGCGGTACACCGCAGAGTCACGGACCAGAAGCACGGTGCACAGGATAGTCCGACCAGTATGCTCATGAAATTGTACGGTACACCGGACCTAGGCGCGGTACACCGGACCAAGGCACGGACCAGGGTTGCGGTACACTAGATAGTCCGACCAGTAAGCTCAAAATTAAGTCGAACAGCTCCGCGGTGCACCGGACCATATCCGCGGTACACCGCACGAGAGGGTTTCAGCACTATTACTAGAGGACAAAGCTTATATCCGTTGGAGATAAAATAGATCCGTTGGAGAGAAGCCTTATGACCGTTGGACCATATTTTCAGCTATAAAATGGAGTTCATTCAAGACACAACTCAAGCCTTCCATCTACCAATCTTAAGAGCAATTAATTCTATCATTCAAGGAGGTTTCAAATGAGCATTCAAGTCATATTTATTGTGAAGCTAATTAGTTCTATCTACTCATTTAGGAGTTTAGTTACAAAGCTTTTATAAGCACCCCTAAACACTTTTCCCTTTCCTCTTAAGTTCTTGTAATAGATTAAGAGAGTAGTGTGAGCATAGGTTTATGCTTGGTTCCTTGTGTTGGTGATAACACAAGTGTATTTTCCTTCAAAGGGTTTTTGAAGTGGTTGTAAGGGTTTGTATCTCACCCGGTTAAAGAGTTACGAAGATTAGTTGAGAATCTTGCAAATCCTAAGGAGGCTTCCTTAGGTAGTGGATGTAGGGAAACCGAACCACTATACATCGTTGTGTATCGTATTCTATCTCTACACTCTTTATTTTTCCGCACTCTATATGCTTGATAAAATGCCTACTTGAATAGTTTGATAATATTGTCTATTAGGATTATCTAGTTTTATACTATTTAGTTTGCTAATACAATAGGATTCAAATTAGCTTTTAATTTTATTTACTTGAAATAAAATTAGCCGATTAATTTCTATTGTTCTATTCAACCCCCCTTCTAGGACGCATATAGTATATCAGAGTGTAAATTAAACTGTACATTTGGGAAACCAGGTACAAAATTGCCATGTAAAAACACATGGACTTGCTCAGTTATCCAGTCTTGCGTATCTTAAAGTTTCAGATGTTGTGCAGTCTTGCATATCCTAAAATGCCACCTGGACTTGCTCTGTCTTTGACCAACTGTCTTTCATCTTTACAGTAAAATGATGGATTAACTATTTGTTACAAAATTTGAAAAATGTTATCTTTTTCAAGATAAGACTAACGATCACTAACTTGGTTACTAAATTGCAATATTCGTCCTTCATTGCTGCACTAAAAAAAATAGATGATCAATTTGTTACAAAATTGAAAAAAAAAAGATTAAAAGGTTACTTTTGCAATATAAGGGACTAAAGCAAAATAAAGGACCAAAAGAGATAATTTTGGTGGGATTTTTACCCTTACTATAATTTGGTGGGATTTTTCCCACCAAATAGCAACATAAATATTATATTGGGGAGCAAATTGTTATGAAAAAGCAACGACTCCTGGTGCTGAGTTTACGTTATGTTATTTACGATATAGCCATGTCGTATATTTACGATTGAACCCTTTTCTTTTTTACAGACTAAATTTGACGTGGACTTCCACCAGGTGATGGGGTTTTATACTACCATGGACAGGTTTTCTCGTCTTCCCTACAACCTTTCCATTTCTATAAGAAGTTATTGTTGTAAAAACTCTTAGCAAAACGTAATAAATCTTTGGCGAGAAATAGATCAAATAGATCTATGGTTGAAAAACAAATCAAACCCAGAAAAAGATAAATGCAGAAATTAAAGAACACAAGGATATATCGTGGTTCAGCAATATGCCTACATCCACGTTGAAGCCACCCTCAGATGATGCTTCGCTTACTATAAGAACACGGTTACAACTTCAGATTACAGGATTTACAAGAATAGAACACCAGAAGAGTTTCAGCGTGAAACCCTAAGATCAATCGAGAACAGCTACTCAATCTACAAGTATTACACTTGATTACAACTATTCTAATTATCAATCTTATATGATAGATTGATAATGTTTACAAAACCCTAACAATATCTGAAGAACAAGAGAGAGAAGAGAGCGAAGAGTCAAAGACGAGAGAGTGAGATTATAACCAAGTCTGAAAACTTGTGTCTTTTATATGACCCATTGAGGGTTTTAATCTGAGCCGTCCAAAGTGGAGTGAGATCAACGAATGAGATTCATTCTTACTTAATAAGTCGGTGAATGATATAACCCGAGAGAAGCCCATTTACATTGCTGAAGTGTATTGCCACATAAGATGCCAACTCAACCATTTGACCACCAATTTGACTTTACCAAATATCAACAATCTCCACCTTAAAGTCAAACTTCACATCTCTTCTTATTCCTCTTTCATCACTAGTTGTCCTCCACGTGTTCAAGTAAGCTTAGCACCATCTGGTTGCTCCAAAATAATTAAATCTGCAATAATTATTAAAACCACAAGTTAATAATTTATAATTATCAAAATCAGAAAATAAAGAGTTAGAGAATGTTCAGCAGATTCAAGCAATGCTTAAATTTGCTAACTGTAACAATTTTAGTTCCCATATCTGCTGGGTTATCTTCAGTCTTTATTTTCAACAATTTAATTCCTTCAGTTACAAGCCAAGTTCTGATAAAATGGAACTTCACATCTACATGCTTAGTTCTCTCATGGTACACAGGGTTCTTGCTTAATTGTATAGCACTTTGACTATCACTAAATATAGTTGCAGTTGACTTAGTCAACTGTAATTCCTTAGTCAAACCTTGTAACCAAATAGCTTCTTTGAAACAATCACAAATAGCAACATATTCAGATTCAGTGGTTGATAAGGCCACAAGGGGTTGTAACTGGGATTTCCAAGTAACACAATTATTTCCAAGTACAAAACAATAAGCTGTAGTAGATTTTCTACTATCTCTATCACCAGCATAATCAGCATCCACAAATCCACATAATTCAAAAGGTACTTCATACTTACTATACTGTAATCCAACATTTTATGTACTGCTAATGTAAGAAACTACCCATTTTAAAGCTGTCCAATGTTCAGGACCAGGATTTGACATAAATCTGCTGAGTAGAGATATTGAATATGATAGATCAGGCCTTGTACTTATCATTGCATACATAATAGAACCAATAACATTTGAGTAAGGTTTATAACTCATTTTTACTTTCTCAGTAGCATTTTGAGGACATTGAGTCTTACTTAGGATAAAATGCCCAGCTAAAGGCATTTCTACCCTTTTACAATTCAGATTACCAAATTTCTCAACCAACTTTATAAGGTAAGGCTTTTGGTGTAACTTGAGACTGTTTTTATTTCTGTCTCTTTCTATAATCATCCCCAAGATTTTCTTAGCCTTACCTAAATCCTTCATTTCAAATTCAGAATTTAGATTTGCTTTTAAATCATTTATACTCTGCAAAGAATTGCTAATTAGTAGCATATCATCAACATATAATAGCAAAAATATCACATTCTTTGAATCAGTGTTAAAGTACAAACAATTGTCATAAGCACTTCTTTTAAATCCAAGGCTCAAAACACAATTATCAAACTTTTTATACCATTGCCGAGGGGATTGTTTAAGACCATATAAAGATTTTTGAAGCAAACATACATAATCAGGATGTTTTATATCAAGAAAACCCTCAGGTTGTTTCATATAAATTTTCTCCTCAAGTTCACCATGTAAAAAGGCAGTTTTAACATCCAGTTGTTCTAATTCCAAATTATAACAAGCTACATATGAAAGCATGATTCTTATAGTTTTAAATTTCACAACAGGAGCAAATATTTCATGAAAATCAACACCTTCCCTTTGTGTATAACCCTTTGCTACAAGTCTAGCCTTAAATCTAGGGGGATCAGTTTCATTAACACCCTCTTTTAATTTAAACAACCATCTACAATCAACAAGTTTTTGTCCAGGTGGGTTTTTAACAAGAATCCAAGTTTTGTTAACATGTAAAGATTGCATCTCTTCTTTCATAGCATTTAACCATTCATGTTTATCACTAGACTTAAGCACCTCACTATAAGTTTCAGGTTCAGAATGTATTACCTCAGAAGCTGCAATTAAGGCAGTATAGACTAACTCAGCATAAGAATACCTTGTAGAGGGCTTAGGATCCCTCTTTTCTCTATCTCTAGTCAGCTGATAGTTTGAGAGACTTTGTTGACGTGATTCTTGAAGATCCTCAATTTCTGAGTGTGGCTCAGTGTTACCTGGCTGCTCAGATGGCTGAGGTTCTGAATCTTCTTCTTCTGTAGCTGGATCAGGATTGCTCTCATCATTTCCAGCTTGTAAAGGCTCCACCTCAAACTCTGTTCTATCAGTAGTGACTTTTTCAGGTGTAGTATCTGCCTTATTTGAGTCAATACCTGAAATCACAGAATCATTCTTGCAAGGAAAGTTAGATTCATCAAATATTACATCCCTACTAATAATGACTTTAATGCCCTTAGCACTTTTATCCCACAATCTATAACCTTTAGTACCATGCATAGTTTGATAACCCAAGAAAACACATTTAAGAGATCTAGGATCTAATTTTCCTTCCCTATTATGAGCATATGCAGCACAACCAAATATGCGCAAATTAGACAAATCAGGTTTTTTATTGTTCCACAATTCCATGGGACATTTCATACTAAGAGATCTATTGGGACTTCTATTTATCAAATAGGTAGCAGTATATAATGCTTCACCCCAAAAAGATTTAGCCATACCAGATTGAATAAGAGGCATCTAACTTTTTCTAATAAAGTTCTATTCATTCTTTCAGCTACACCATTTTGTTGTGGTGTTTTTCTAACAGTTCTATGTCTTAATATGCCTCGCAATTTACAAAAATTATCAAACTCTTCATTACAAAATTCAAGGCCATTATCAGTTCTAAATGTTTTAACATGCTTTCCAGTTTGGTTTTCATGCAAGATAAGCCAATCTTTTATTGTTTCAAAAGTATCACTTTTATTTTTCAACAAAAAAGTCCAAACACGCCTAGAATAATCATCTACAAGGGATAAGAAATATTTTCTACCCCCATGTGTTTCATACTTATCAGGACCCCACAAATCAGCATGTATATATTCAAGTATAGATTTAGACATATGAACACCCACATTAAATTTCATTCTGTGTTGCTAAGCTAACACACAAGGCTCGCAAAAAGAAAGATTAGAGATAGTATCCTTACCAAACATTCCTTCTTTGCTTAGCACATTCAAGTCTAACTGGCTCATATGGCCAAGTCTCAAATGCCATTTTACAGTTGCTGCATTCTCAACATTAGTATTAACTGAATTCAAATCATTTTTAATACAAATACCATCAAGAATGTACAGGCCAGATATTTTCTTTCCACATAAAACAAGTTTATCATTTTTAAACACATTTATAACATCATTTGAAACTTTATAAACACAACCCAAATCATCTAAAACACATAAAGAGATAAGGTTTCTTTTTAGATCAGGAATCCATCTAACATCAGTAAGGGTCACATTTTTACCATTATTAAGTCTCAAATTTATTTTACCAATACCAGCTACCTGACATGTATTATTATTACTAGGGATGTCAATGGGGCGCGGGTTTGCGGGTACCCGCCCCACCTCACGTTAAACGGGACGGGTTTTAAGGTACTAAATGGGGCTTGGGGCAGGTTGTGGGGATGGATCTTCAAAACCCGCACGAGGCAGGGCGGGTCGTGGGGATAAGTATTCCCCACCCCGCAAACCCTCCCCGCATGTATATAATATATAATTAATATATTTCATTTATAATATATATTTTAATTTCAATAATTATTCAAATCAAAGTTTGTGTGCGTCTATTATAACACACAAAGTTTAAATTATTTAAATGAAAGTGCAACTCCAAGGGCAGAATTTGTTTAAAAATCAAAATACAAATGCAAATTCAGAAGAATGGAATATTTGAGAGTTCAAAAAATAGTAAAATTTGTAGTAATAATAAAAAATTGAACGATCAAATTGAAACCCGCGGGTAGAACCCACTCCCCGCGGGGAATAGATGAGCGGGGCGGGGCAGGGTGTGGGAAAGAACAACGCGGGAGCGGGGCGGGGCGTGGGGCTTCTATTTTTTTGTGGGGCGGGGTGCGGGGATAGGTAAACCCGCCCCAAACCCGCCCCATTGACATCCCTAATTATTACCCATATACACAGTTTCAACATTAGTTTCAATCAAAATCACAAACCAGTCTTTATTAGGGCTCATGTGAAATGTACAACCAGATTCTAAAATCCAATTAGACTTACAAGCAATGTCTGAAACATTAAGGACCTCACAAGTATCATCAATCTTATGGGGCATACATGCAATATTGGTTTCAATATTATTATTGTTATTTTTGTTCTTAAGCGCATAACAATTCTTCTTAATATGGCCTGTTTTACCACAATGATAACATTTACGAGTTTCCTTATTCTTATTTCCCTTATACTTTTTCTTATTCTTATTGTTCTTAACATGCTCATGATTATCCGTTTTATGATTCACAAACAAATTATTTCTAACACGTTTAATATTCTTTAATTCAAGTTCCCTAGTTTTCAGAGAGGCAACAATTTGATCAAATGTAGGAATAACAGTAGAATATTGAAACGCATCTTTAACAACTTGATAAGAGTCAGGAATAGCATTCAAAAGGATCATGCATTTAGAGGTCTCGTCTAAATCCATATCAGAACCTTTAAGGACAAGATTAAGTTTTAAAAACTCATCAACATTTTCATCAATTGTTTTAGAAGAATCCATTTTATACGAAAACAAATTTCCTTTCAAGAAAGCAAGATTAGGAGCAGATTGAGAAGAGTAAAGAGATTCAAGCTTACCCCATAAGTCAAGTGCAGTATCTGCTCCATCTACTTTTCGTATAACATTATCAGATAGGTTTAAGAACAGGAGATTATAAGCTTCTTCTCTTATTTCGTTTGTTCTTTTCAAAGATTCTTCGAACCATTTTCAAGATCAGGCTCGAGAGCATTTATGACCTTGTTATGTGAAAGTAATACTCGCATTTTCTTCTTCCATACACTGAAATCGCCTTTTCCATCAAGTACAGATATTTCGAGCCGTGTTGTTGCCATTCCTTAACTTCTGTATATAAGAAACAAAGAGAAACAACACATGCAACACACTATTAGGGTTAATTAAATCGAAAAACCCTAGAAAAAATTATTCAAGGATTTTAAGTTTTCGGAAAACCCTAAAGATTTTAGATCTATGAGTTACAATACAAGATTAAGAAATTGTATTGTTGAGAAAAGATTTTCAGAAAGTTTTAACACGCCAAAACACAGATCTGTAAAGATTAGTAACAAATCTTTTCTTAAAACGTTTTTAAAGATCAACCGAACAAAGCTCTGATACCACTGTTGTAAAAACTCTTAGCAAAACGTAATAAATCTTTGGCGAGAAATAGATCAAATAGATCTATGGTTGAAAAACAAATCAAACCCAGAAAAAGATAAATGCAGAAATTAAAGAACACAAGGATATATCGTGGTTCAGCAATATGCCTACATCCACGTTGAAGCCACCCTCAGATGATGCTTCGCTTACTATAAGAACACGGTTACAACTTCAGATTACAGGATTTACAAGAATAGAACACCACAAGAGTTTCAGCGTGAAACCCTAAGATCAATCGAGAACAGCTACTCAATCTACAAGTATTACACTTGATTACAACTATTCTAATTATCAATCTTATATGATAGATTGATAATGTTTACAAAACCCTAACAATATCTGAAGAACAAGAGAGAGAAGAGAGCGAAGAGTCAAAGACGAGAGAGTGAGATTATAACCAAGTCTGAAGACTTGGGTCTTTTATATGACCCATTGAGGGTTTTAATCTGAGCCGTCCAAAGTGGAGTGAGATCAACGAATGAGATTCATTCTTACTTAATAAGTCGGTGAATGATATAACCCGAGAGAAGCCCATTTACATTGCTGAAGTGTATTGCCACATAAGATGCCAACTCAACCATTTGACCACCAATTTGACTTTACCAAATATCAACAGTTACTGTTATTGAATACTTACTAATTAACCATGTTGTCTTCTTGTTCAGGCAAATACCATGGAGTTATTATATTACCAGAAGGGCTAATTGAAAGCATTACTGAAGTATATGATTTACTACAGGAAATTCATAGTCTGATCAAAGAAGGTGTTTCAGTTGATAAAATCTCTGCTCACTACTTTATCTGATGGATTTGGTGGGATTTTTCCCACCAAATAATAACTTACTTTGGTGGGATTTTTCCCACTAAATATTCACCTTTTTATTCCAAATGCATTCGTAAGTAGCTTTCTGTTAAATTTCTGTTTCAGTAAGTATTTTACATTATTGCAGGGAAAGAGTAATATAATAATTTTAAAGTGTTGTGTTGTGTATTTAGTTATTTATAGTTGATGGGGAGTTGATTGAATTACGAAAAGGTGCAAAGGAAATGATAGCAGCTACAGCAGCTGTTGTTAAAGTTGCTGCAGCAGCTAATGCTGCTCATTCTTCATCAGTGCTGCAACATTCGGTTTTGAAATAGGCTCCGAACTATTATTTTCGGAACAAAATTCGCCAAGTAAAATCTCTTGTCCAGAAACTCTTTCGGTGTAAACGTTGTGTTTTCTCGGACCTTCGTTTTGTTGATTTGCTGCAATTATAGCTTTCAAGAAAAGAACATCATCCTTAATAGAATTAATTTCAGCAGCTATAGGCTTGTCAAGGATCAAAAAAGGAGTTGTAAAGTTCAAATTTTCTTTCAAATCTGTAGTGTTTGAAAGAAAAAGTACAAGAGAAGGTATGCTTTTAATATATATTTCAAACTTTGTAATTTTAATTTTTTACAATGAGTTGAATCGCTTCTAATACTCTTTTACTTTCAGATTGATTTCATAGTTGGTCGTGAGATTATAGTTGGAGAAATTTACAATGGAACATTTAATTATGTTAAAGAATATTGTGCTTTTGTTGAGTTTAATGGTGGACAACAAGGTTTATTACACATCTCTGAATTGTCACATGAACCAGTATGTGCTTATATACTTTATATTTATTAACTTTTGTCATTAATGTGAAATTAAATAAAAAATTGTGTCTGTATCTCATCAGGTGTCAAAAATTTCAGATGTGATAACTATAGGTCAGCAATTAGCCTTAATGTGTATAGGACAGGATGTTCGTGGTAACATTGAGTTATCTCTAAAAGCTACTTTACCTAAACCTGATACAAAACAAACACATAATGAAAGTGAAAAACAAGATATTATTACAGTGGATGATGAGGTGGCAAAACAGAAAAACACTGGGATAATTACTTCATCTTCATCATCTACCCCGTCTGTTCTTATACGAAGTGCTTCAGAATGTGACGAGGAGGAAAAATTAGTTGGTGTGAATGTGAGTTCTAAATCCAAAACCGAGGATTTAAATGACAAAGATTTAGTTAAGGCGGCCAATATGAGCCCAAAGAAGCTGAAACTTGGAATGAAAGTAATAGCTAAAGTTAATTCAAGTTTATTAATTTCTTTGCATGTTTTACAATTTAAAAATGATCATGCACATCCACTCATTTCAATCTACACAATTCGCCTTACCTTCCTCATTCATTTCTCTCAAAACAACATAATATCCAAACATAAACTCAAAAAAATTGGCTGAAAAAATTTGGTGGGAATAAAATTGGCAAGGAAAACTTTGGTGGGCAAAAAAAAATTGGCCGGAAAAATTTGGTGGGAAAAAAAATTGGCCGGAAAACTTTGGTGGGAAAAAAATTTGGCCGGAAAAGTTGGTCGGAAAATTTTTGGCGGGAAAAATTAGTTGATGGGAAAAATTAATTTGGTGGGAATATTTAGTGAAGGGTATTATTGTCTAATAATGTATTTAATAGTAGACATGACTTTTATGGTCAATATCACCTTCTTCTAGGGTGGTATTGGTAATTGCCTCTTTAAACTTATTGTTCAACCTTGATCATATTATTATTTACAATAATAGTTATACAACTTTCAACTTAAAATGGACAACTTTTTATCATATTTTTTTGGTAAATATAATCACCATAAAATTATGGTATAAAAGAAAATAAAATTCCTAAAAATAGATATAATAAATTATAAAACAAGTATCAATGAGTTCTAATCTCTTAATGTCATTCTTTGAAGAGTCTATCTTATTTCTTCGATTTTAAATAATTTTAAAAATCATTTTGATCAGTTAATTTTTATATCTTATTCTTGATTGAATACAAATATATTGATAGCTAATTATCAGAGTCTAAAAATACTTAAATATAACAAAAAAAAGTCATAATACTTATTCATAATTATAACAACATGAGTCTTTCTTTTTCTCTAACATCCTCTTCTCTTCCCGTAACACCATAACGTAACCACTACCACCATACACGATATCCCATCTCCAAACCACCACACACTGTTCCTACAATTAATCACACCACCACACACTGTTCCTGCAATTAATGACACTATTACCACTTTCATTAACACCACACCCATTAATACCATCACCACAACTGTAACATCCCCTTATATTAACGCCACCACCACTACCGCTATATCAAAAAAAATTGAACCACCAAGTTTTGAAGGGTATTAGGCATTAAATCCATAACCACCACCATTCAGTTCAAGACCATTAAAGTTATCCTTTACAAACTAAAATTTATCATTATTGAAGAAAATCAAGGTTAGTTTACACAATTTATAATGATGAAACACACAACCAAATATTTTTCACTAGCAAGTAGCAACGCATTAAAACGTGCAAACAACCTAAACTTTTTCAATGGCAGTTTATTCATACGTACACACAACACAATTATTTTTCACCGGAAACCCATTAAATCGTGCACACACCCCAAAAATTTTCAAAGGAAACCAATGCAAAAGTGTTCACGATCTAGTCATTTTCTAGTGGTACCCTACCTTAAAACTACACACAACTCATTCATTTTCACAAATTACTCCACTGTGAAACACTGAATATTCATCAAACAACCCATAATTAACATTCACCCAACCTATAATTAGTGCCTTACTTTTAATTTATATATTACATCTCCACAAATGATGGTAACTTAATAAAGAATGAGAAAAAAAGATAGGCACAGCGAAAACATCAAATCAATTATTTAGTTTTTATCAAACCAAAATGTAGAGGAATTTTGTTTTTTTACGGAAACAGAAACAATACTTCCTGCCTATCCTATTTAATATATATTAACCGATATCTGGTTTGTTGAAACAATTTCGAACGCTATTCACGTCTCTCATAGCTGTTGTTGTCTGTGTCTTGCCTATTTTCCTAGCTTATTCGTCCGGTTTTTGAGATGTCGAGAAATGTTCTTAAAATTTACAACTCTTGTCTATTTTGCCATTTGTTTGTTTTTCCTCAACATCATTATAATCTTTCAACTAATTGCTAACACTTACTTAATACTTGCATAAGTTCAAAATTACCAAAAAATATTGTTTTCTATATATAGAGAAAATAGTTATTTAGACTTTATGTTCTATTATTTGGTTATTTGTGTAGTTATGTAGTTTCTCTTTTCTTTATACTTATTTTGTGAACTTTTAGTTTAATCTTTCATATATTTTAGTTGAAAAAATAATAAAAATTCAGTTTATGATAAAAAAAAATCTTATTCTATTTAATCAGGCGCGTGAAGAAGCTCATAGTTGAAACAACTCACCTCTCAACGTGGCATAATATCATGAACAACCATTGGGTAATGACCAAAGAAAGTACGTGGCGGCAACACGATTCAATTTCTATACCCACTCTCACATCACACACGCGTCGACACCTAAACCCAAACCAATCGTACTAGAATACTCCCAACCTCAACCCCCAAGTAAACAACTCTAATCTCGTCAAACCAAACTCAGTAAAAAGTCAAACATTAATACCCACCAAGATCCAACCTTTCCCCAGAAAACCATTAAAGTTATGAGGTTTTTGATTGGTGGGTGTGTGGTGTTGATGTTGTTAAGCACGGCGGTGCTGCCTAGTGTGACGGCGATATTAATGGAAATACCGAGTTCGGGAACTAAGTGTGTATCGGAAGATATACATAGCAATATCGTGGTTTTGGCTGACTATGGAGTCATAGGCGATGAGGAGCATCATCTCCACGTCATCCCGACTATCTCAGCTAAAGTAAGTTGTTAATGTTTATACTTTATAATTTTGAAGCGGATCTAAATTACAAAAGTTAGTAGAACAGGGAGAATACTAATTATGGTAATTATAGAAGTTCATTAAAAACTAATTAATTGATAACTGTAGTCTATATATATATAGTTGACCCAACCAGATGTAGCTCAAATGGTAATCGAGTTTTACTTGGAAGGTCTGGATCCTCTGAATAACCCAAATAAAAATTAGTTCGAATCAGAGTCCCAATTAGACTCAAAAACTTAGATACATTTTATTATTATTAATTATTATTATAAAAACAGGTAACATCACCATATGGAAATAACCTCCATCACAACGAGAATGTAACACACGGTCAATTTTCATTTACAACTACTGAGGCTGGGAATTACCTGGCATGCTTTTGGGTTGGTACAGAAAATAAAACTGATAAACCTCTTACTATTAGTCTTGATTGGAGGACTGGGATTAATGCTAAGGATTGGGCTTCTGTTGCAAAGAAAGAACATATCGAAGTATGTTCGTTCGTCTCTCTACTGATAATTGTTATTATTATTATGTAATTTAATCCTTTCATAATTTGTTTCTAGGGTCTTGAACTCGAGCTTACCAAACTTGAAGGACTTGTTGAAGCAATTCACCAAAGTTTAACTTATCTTAAAGAAAGGTAATCAATCTCTCCCTGCATTGTCAAATTAATATAAACACATTTGATTTGACTAATTAGTGACTTGTTTGATCATTAGGGAAATAGAACTCAGGGAAGTTAGTGAGAAAACCAACTCTAGAGTAGCTTGGTTTAGTATAATGGCTCTTGGAGTCTGTGTTGTAGTTTCGGGTTTGCAAATATGGTATCTCAAGACCTACTTTCGCAAGAAAAAGCTCATTTAATTTTAAATTAAATCATCCATTTTTCTACAATGTGTACCATAGACATTTAATTTCATCCTCATTTTTTTTTTCTGGTTACCACGATGTAACATTATTTACATGAAAGTTTTTACAAGAATTAATATTATGGTTGCATATACACTTTGATCATATAGTACCTCATATTCTTGCTATTGACTTACTTTATAACAGGGAGATTAAACAACTTTCCTTCAATTAACGTTCCTTGTTTTGTTGTTGATCTAACAAATATTTTCTAGTTACTCGTTATTCTAGCTAATATGATATTTTTATTTTTATATAATTATTTGTAATATCTTACCTATTTTTTTAATTATATTCGAACCTCAATTTGTTAACCCTTCAATATTGTTTCAGAAGATTGTTGTAATATTACTTTTTAAATTTTTACAACAATATTTAAGTGTTAACATATAAATCCTTACTATTATTTATCACTAGTGATTTTAAGAGCTATCGAAATATGGTCCTTATCTTAGTTAAGGACCATACGGTTCATGGAGCAGGAGATGAGGCAAACACTTAATACATCTTAAGATTCTAATTAATTATAAGAAAAGTCCAATTGAATATTATTTTAAGATATATGTAGATATATTTTTTTCTTTTTTCACTCTATTTAGCATACAAAAGTTGATTACTTTTACCCTATAGCAAATATCTTATTTTATCAAAGATCAACATAATTATGTATTAGATTAAGTGCTGATCTAGTTTTCTCATGTATTTCATGACCCTGTTGGGTCTCCTTGTAATGAAAAAAAAACATAATTATGTATTGATTTTGAATTTTTTTTCTATATATATAGTCTTATATTAATTTTTTTTAATATATTTATAAAGTTATTGTTTAGTTATAGTTAAAAAACGTAAAATCATTAAAAAAAATAAAATAAAATGATTGAAAATCCAAAACCGTCGAACCACTGTTGTCCGGGCTAAATTTTGTCCGGAGGCATTAAGCTGTTCGACAGCTTAAACTTTCGATTTTATCCTTCCTTTATTTTTCGCAAGATTTTATCCTTACTTTTGTTTCTTGCAAAGATATCTTGCCTTTTCAACATAATTGGAGTAAACGTTGAGAATTACTTTGGTGGTTAATCAAGAAGTTAATTATGAAATTGAAACTTTACCAAAAATACATAATAGTCCAAAAAATTAAAAGAGAGATACATATATAAGTCAATGTGACACGGATAGCACTTGTTTTTGGTGTATTATTATTTTGGGAAATTGACACACGTAGCACTTATGATTAGGCATATATTATTGGACCCTAAATGTGTAACTTTTTATTTTATTTTAATAATATCAGCGGATAAAAAACACTTATCTTAACGTCTTTATTTCTACAGAAAGATTTAAGAAATTTGAAACTGTCAATAACCGATGGCACTTCCACTTAGAGATATCGATGTCCAAATCTTATGCATTTTACGACTCGGACCGTATTTCATTCATTATGCGTTTGATGTGGAAAAGTTTCCACTTCGTGAACTTTTCATCCATTTCTAAATTTCGATTATAAGTGGACGGATTCTCCAGTTTGTTCTCTCTTTGTTGAGAATTCTTTGAATGACTTTATGTTTGTCTGAGTAGAAAGAACTACTCGTAAGACAGACTCCCTTATTGCAAACATGATGACCCACGCTTCTCCCTCGATGCATGCCTTGACTCTACCCTACCTTAATATCTTGTGAGATATGTTTCCTTCTTTATTAATTGCGACAGATGTCACCCTCGCTGGTTCCCAATCTTTAGTAAAAGAGGCATCATTAAGCAAGGTAAATTTCCCTTCATCTTGGCATATATTAGAGAATTCTAAACTTTTATCGTTCCCATATTTATTGCTTTCCATATTCGTTATTTCGCTGCATTTTTACGATGCCCAAACATCGTTACTAAACGTACATGTGAGGAAGAGGTGTTCAATTGTTTCACCACCCATCTCACACCATTCACATAGTGAATTCTTAACGCATTTCCTTTTCTTTAAACTTTTCTTGGTTGGTAGTCCTCCATTAATGATTTTTCATGCAAAGACTTAATTTATGTCGTGACGTTCGATTGACATATGCTTTTCCATGATTTCTATTTTCAATTTTCCCTTTCGCTGAGATTTGTCCTTCCTTGTCACGATCTTCTTGAACTAAAGTGTGGTAACCCGATTTAGTGGAGTGCATACCATCTTTTGTATAAGGCCAAGCTATCCTTATCTAATTGTAGGATTGGAATCCTAATGATGTCGTTAACCAGATTTTCCGGGCACCACATCTTAATAACATCGAGGTCCCACCATGTCTTTTTCTTATTGAAGGAATGCGTTACCATTTCCACCTCGTAATTTAAGGTTTTGTCCATTTTGAGATTCTTATTAACCCAAGTTTCTTCCCAACCTTCGTTGTGAACCCATTCCCGATTCGCTATACACATCTTTCTTCAGCAGTCGAAGGCCTTTGAAGATACTAACCCAACTCCAATACCTCTTTTTCTTAAGCTTAGCATCCCACATCGATGAATTTGGAAAATAAATGCCTTTGAGGATCTTTGCAACCAGATAATCAAATTTGTTGATTAAACTCCATGCTTGATTCGCAAGAAGTGCAATGTTCATCTTGTGAAAAACTCTAAAGCCGATATCGCTATTTTTTTCTGAGCTAGCGACCTTTTTCCATGTTACCAATGGATCTTTTTCTTTTGCGCTTAATCCTACCAAAATTTACGGCTATGCTAGCCATTTTCCTACACGGCTCCTTCTTAACTATAGTTTTGCTATTTTTTTACACTTAAATGGTGTAAAATGAGAGGTATAAGGTTCGAATTATCTCCCAAAACATGGGTAACCTAGTTAAGACTTATCTATAGATATGTATGAGAAGACGCGCATATTTTTGGGAGATTATTTGTGGTTTATGTAAACTGTCCCACACCATCCATGTACCAAAAAAATTACATTAATATGTTATTATTATATTTTTAGTTATTTAATTAAAAGCATATATGTTAAATTGTGTAAATTGAATAATAAGTTTATTTAAAATATATTAGGCTATAGCTTATATTTTTTTAAATAATAAGTACTAAATAGTTCATGAGACAATGTTACACGTTTTTATATTAATGTGAAAATTATTAAGAAAACGAAATTTCATAATTATCACGTAGCATAAATATTAACGTGCACGGCTCTCACATTTCTGACAATCATAAAAATGTCTCAGAATAGTAAATGAAACAATAGATGCCTACTATTCGTGATTCTCGAGCATAAAGGGAAGAAAAAACAACTTTGATGGATGCGTAACATGTAAATAAAAGAGGTCAGATTCTTTTTTTTTTTTTTTTGTCATAAGAGGACTCAGATTCCAGTCAAGAATATTCTGTCTAATACTTTATAGAGATGGATCATTATATCATCCATGTGGAACAGTGGAACGATACAATCGTCCGATATAAACTTCTTTTATTTACATAATTATAATGAGTTATTACAAAACTTATTTATTAATAAGATTATTTGAAAACATCTTCTTTGAAAAAAATATTTTTATGTACTTCTTTTAACTTTCTATTATTTACTTTAGAGGCGGATATTGGACAAAGTCACCAAAACCACCGCTTTAGGCTTTATTTTTCTATTTTATAGAAAATGACCCAATTTTTATCAAAATAAATTTTTTTTAGTTACAAAAAACCCAAAAAAAATCTTGTTTTAGGTAACCAAACAAATTTTAGCTTCTTGGGCCGGCCCTGATTTACTTATTTATACCGATACACAGACTTTGTCCACCTTTACACCACCATCACCATCATTTTCAGATTTTTTTTTTTTAAATTCTGATCACCACCACCGACCATCGTTAATCCACCACGACAATTTTCAACCAATTTTTTTTAAAAAAAAAGAATCAACCACCACCACTGACCACCGTTGCAGCAACCATCTCCGGCCAATTTTTTTAATTTCTTTTGAAAAATATCAGGCACCAACGCCACAACTTCCGGCTAGTTTTTATTTAAAATAAAATTTGAGCACCACCGCTACATCCACCACCATCACCTCCGTTAAAAAAAATGTTTAAAAAAAAAAACTCAGGCACCACTTTTGCAGCCACACCACCACCTCTGGCATTTTTTTTAAAACATGCATCACCCCTGGCCACTACTGCCGCAGTAAACAACCTATCTATTTATTTTTCGATCATGAAATGAAATTCATTGTTCTAAACGAGAAATTTACTGTTCAAAATAGTGACTATTTTTGTTTTTAACTGTGAATTCCTTATTCTTGATCTAAAGAATGAATTCCTTACTCCGAAAATAAAAATTATATATGCGGAATAGTTTCGATATTTCTAATAACGAATTCCTTGTTCGCAACAATGAAATACTTGTTCCGAACATGAATTCTTTGTTGCGAACAATGAATTTCATGTTTGTGAATAATAGTTTGTCGGATTCTTTTTGAAGTACATGGTTGCAGCAACCCTAGTCGGATGTGGCGGTGGCAGAATTTTAAAAAAAATTGTCTGGTCGTGGTGGAGGTGGTGGCGGCAGCAGCAGTGGTCGAATTATTTTTCAATTTAAAATTAAAAAAAACTGGCCAGCGGTGGTAGTGGTAGTGATGGATGAGACGGTGGTAGGTGGTGGTGCCTAAAATTTATTAAAAAAAAATAAAATAAAGGTGGTGATGGTGGCTAAATCGGTGTAGGGTGGTGGTGGTAAAAAATTCATTCAAAAAAATAACGGATGATGATGGTGGAGATGGCAATGGTCGGAGGTGGTGTTGGTCTATTATTTGTTTAATATTAAAAAAATGAATAAATATTATATTAAAATAAATTATAATAGTTGAAATAAGAAAAATTTAGGTATAGAAAGATAGATGTGATATTTTCTACAACTATTTAGGGCTCGTTTGGAAATGCATATTTTAGAGTGAAAAAACACTTTTAGAATAAAATTAAAATATTTGTAAAAATTATTAAACATATTCATAAAATCTAGAATCACTTTAGGTACATCTTAGGGTTTTCTTCTAAAATTGTTTTCCAAAGTTTGAAACACTTTTAAAAATTTAGAAACACGTTGAAGTGCTTTTATAAAGGGGTAATTGGTCAATAAACTCATGCAGCGTTGTGTATTAGCCCGTAAAAGGTATGGTCTTTTTAATCTTTTGACCACAGACACCATCGATTTTCTCTATATCTTCTTACAGTTTTGTTATTTCTAAATCATTTGATACCGCTAGTAACAAACCATCTCTATATCTACTAACAAACTTTAGACAATTGATCCTAGTCAACAAACTATACTAACTACATCCTATCATTAGTATAACACTTAAACAACATGCCAACAACTTTTCCGTAACATTTAGTAGTTGTATAAGAAAACTCTGTTTCTCATAATTTTAGAAATAAGAGATTTACGATTTGAGTAGTAGAATGACTTTGATTAGTATTAGAAGTAGTTAGAATTACTGAACAAAAGAACAGCAAAAAAGAAGAACAATTTGAGTTGATTTTTGGGAATTTTTCCTAAAACTAAAACTGTTTTTCAAATCAAAGAGAAAAAACATAAAAATTGTCGTATATATATATCATATATTAGGATACATATTCATTGTTTGTTACTTCACAAATAATAAAAAAGAACTAAATAAATCCAAACAAGATATAAATACAACTAAAAAGAAGAACAGTTTGAGTTTTGGGAAAATTTCCAAAACTTAGAATCTAATAAGTTTTGCGACAGAACCCAAATTGTTCTTCAAATCAAATGTAAAAAACATTTGAAAAAAAAAGTGGTATATATCATATATTATGATACGTATATTTTTTTATAACATCACAAACAATAAAAAAGACCTAAAAATCCAAACAAGATAAAAATACAACAAAAAAGAACCACAATATGAGTTTTGAGAAAAAAATTCTTATTTAGAATCTAAGTTTTGAGATTTTTTTCAAAACTCAAACTAGTCTTCAAACTCAAAAATATGGGTTTTGCCTTCAATCCTAACTAATAATGGTGTCATATCCAAATGATTTGAAGATCAAATATCAATTCCAAAACCTTGAGGGGTAAGACTGTCAATTCTCAAAACTTAAGATGTCCAGCTGAAATATTCTCATTACATTTATGATATATGAATATGCGTGTATACAATAAGTTGCTTACACCATGGAGTGTTATGTGTGTAACATCTCACATTGATATATGGTGGAAAATTAAATGATTTATTAATAAATTAATAATGAGCTCCAAATCGTTATTTATGTTTGGCAGAAACTTGAGTCGTGTGAAAGACGCTAACAATGAATAAGTTGCTGCTAAAGAAAAAGTTGTTAAGGTCGACAACAGGTGTGATAAAAAGGACAAAACCAAATGTATGGTACCTTTTATGGGAGAATAAATGACGGTTGTGGTGAGAGAGAAATAAAATCAATGTTAACGTTTCTTGGGCATCAATCTTTCTAAAAAAAAACCTTCTAAGTATTTTAAAAAAAAAAAGCACTATTAAGTATTTTTAAAAAGAAACACTTCCAAGTGGACATTTAGTTTAGGTTTTTAATAAATTACATTATTGAAGATATTTTTGTATAATTAGGTACTTTCATTCGAATGTTTTGAACAAAAATATCTTATATAAATATGTTTAATGTAGTTTTTTACCTAAACAGTTAGAAATGATCTCGACATACTTAATAATTTCATTCTCATCTTGTTTTACATTTTTTCGTGTAATTTGTATCTCGTTTTTTATTTGGACGAAATATCTCGTTTATTTGGATAGACGAGGTTTTGGAGGTTCGGAATGGATTTCATCACTTCTATGCGAACCTGTTTACAGAACGTAATCATGATCTGATGAATGAGGCACTGGAAGGAATCTCGCGAAAGATCACAGATGAAATGAATGAGAAACTTGTTAGACAACCAACAATGGAGGAAACAAAAAAAACGGTTTTTGACATGTCACCAAGCAAGACACCGGGGCCAGATAGTCTAAATGGTAAGTTCTACCAGGAATATTGGCACATCATTCAATATGATGTTCTTCTCATGGTCCAGGATTTCTTTAATAATAATATTTATCTCGATACCTTGAACGAAACTCTTATAACCTTAATACCCAAAGGGGATGTTCAGGAACAAATCGGTGACTACAAACCCATATCTTGTGTTAATTTTGGTTATAAGATAATTTCAAAATTGTTAGCTAACAGATTACAAGAATTCATGGATGTCATTGTATATCCTGCTGATGTTGTGGAATCTCTGGAAGGCAAAAATGAAAAGTCGACACAATAATTCTGACATCGATCCACATGCAGTTATCTGCCTTACTAACGCTCATATACAGGAACACTTCAGACCAAACTGGTTCGACAACGAACATCCAGGTCTTGAAAATACTACGACACTAACCTCCAGGAATCTGAATCTCGATTGCACCATGACGCTCACATTTACTTGCGATACTTCATTTACACATGCACATCTCCTTACGGGGATTGGGGTCATTCAGATTAATAAAGTCGAAGGATCACGAGTAAACTACATGACAACGGCCGGGTGTAATAACATTGCCGAGGGTGAAGCTCTGGCCGTCATCACAGCGTTTGAGATTGGGAGGCAATGGCCGCAACAAGAGAAAACCTTTTTCTCGGATAACCTTGACCTGATTCAAGGTATACAGCAAGTGTCGGCAGCTAGATGGGATCTTAGACCGTGGATCAGACAAATTCATAAACTGGCCGGGGAAACGGGCCCAGTTTTTTTCAAACACATTCCCCGAAGGTTTAATGCGGGTGTTGATCGTCTAGCAAAAGAAGTCAGGCATAGAGTAATTGACGGATCTATTTCGACTGATGGGCTGTTTAACAGGTTCTCGAAACTTGGTATTGGTTAACTTTTAGTTTTGGTTTCTTTGTAATATATGTACCCGTCCAAAAAAATTGAATATTTTAAAGTTGTTTGTCCAAAAAAAGAATATTTTAAATTTGCAGCAATTAATTATATATATATATATATATATATATATATATATATATATATATATATATATATATTATTTGTTTTTGTTTTTTTTGACGCGATATATTCTTTGTTATTCCAAGAGGCTTGTAATGCCATAAATGGATATCTAATGTATGTATGATGGATAAGATAAGACTCAACTGTCATAATGCATAACTACCTCATATTTTATGTTGCATGGTGAGTAAGCATGCAAACTCCACGGAATATATATGGTATAAGTGTTTCATCCACAAATTTTGTATTTTAAATAGTATTTAAATTATGTTAATTCTTCAATAAAAAACTAATTGTATCATTTTATTTTTCTTGGTTGATATACGATTTCACCTAGAAGTCAAAAACTATATATGGTACATAATCCAAAATTTAAAATTATATCTATCCACTTATAAAAACTATTAAAATCACACTATCATTTATAAAAACAGAATAAAAATACAAAATAAATAAAATAGAAAACATATTTCCTATATCTAAAATACTTTCATATTTATTATAAATTTTTTAATTGATATTTAATATGATGTTTATTTATTTTCAACATTAGACAAATAATAAATCACAATTATTCTGCTGCCACTATCACAATAGCCACATCACCACCGCTATCAGCGATTTCTTTTAATTAAATCTAACCAGCAGCACCTCTGGCTACCGCCGCCACCACCACCACTTCAGCCGATTCTTTTTTTCCTGGACAACAATACTTCTGGACACCACCACCACCAACTTTGACCAGTTTTTTTCCCAAATGGCAGCATCTCTACCGATGTCGTTGCCACTACCACCAACTACGAACAGTTTTATCTTTTCCGATCAGTAGCACCTACGACCACCACTATCACCGATCTTCGACAAACATGTTCGAGAACAAGGAATTCGAATTCCCTATTTGAAACATTTTCAAACAAAGGGTTCTGTAAAATTGATAATTCCCTGTTTGAAATAGTATTGAAACAGGAAATTCCCTAATTGAATTAGTTTCAAACTTTCGATCAGTCATTTCCTGCAACTATGTGAAATAGGTACATGGAATTCAATATTTTTTCTATTCTAAACCAGGAATCCTTGTTCAAGACATGGAATTCCCTTGTTTGAAATTGTTCAAAATCTCTATCTTTACAGTATCTTTAATAGACAGTGCTAATCCACCCCCAAACTAATAGGGTCAACATGGTGAATGAGCTTCATATTAATAACATCAACAAATTTATTAATAACTTTAAAGAAATTCTTAGTTTCAATTAAAAACAATACATCTGGATTATGTTTTGCACATAATTCCTTAAGGGTCTGGAATATCAGGGCAATCCCGAATAACCCACTTAGTAGATGAACCATTTCATTGAAAGCGGCTACCAACCTAGCATCAATGGCAACATCGCTTTGTTTTGCCTTCTTATGATCAAATTAAGTGTTCATAACACGGTGATTCAGACTCACGAGTAGAGTATCACCCATTTGAGCCTCAAAATCCAGCCCCATTTTCTCGTATTTTGACCTAAACTTTCAAATATCTATCTACTTATTACGGTGATTAGTTTTATCAAGATCAACTAGTTTGATGGCCCTATCTAATTGGTGCTTAGCTTTGTAATCTATACCTACCGTTCTCACCTTCTCATGATAATGGATTAGTTGATCGAAAAATGTCAGGTAGTTTGTGTCTTTAACTTCTCCATATTGCTTATGTTGTACAGATAAAAGAATTGTACCACAATGATAATAGATTTAAAGACGAATGAATTATATTTTTTATTGATCAACAGGATTTTTAATGTATATACAAACCATTTATAGATGCAAATTTATTTCGGAATGATCCTAATGATTCTATATTTTATATATAAATATATATATATATATATATTGAAAAAAATGAAATTAAGATTGATAGTTGGCCTAGTGGTTAGGCTACTCCGCAGAGACCGAGAGGTCCTGGGATCGAATCTTATCGGAGTCAAAATGATTCCCGAGTCCAAAGTGGCTCTCATATGTATTAAAAAAAAAAAAAAATGAAATTAACTAACGTTAGAATTATTCTCAGATGTAATACTCTTACCAACTTGTCTACGATTCGTCATGTCTCTTTTAATCGAAGTGACTCATTTAAGGTGTCCACACAACTAAGTACGAATTTACTTTGAATTGGATGCTTTCTTTTTATTCTTGTAAAGAGAGAGTACATAAAATTATAAGGAAAAATGACAAGAGTCATTGACTCAGTTCGAACCTGCACCACTAGATTGGATGACTAAGGTCCTGGCCAATAAGCTAACCCTAACTGGTTATCATCTACTATTTTAAACATTAGTAATAGATAAATTTTTAGACTTTTAATTTAGATAATATCGTAAACAAACTTTTTTTTTCCCATACATATGAGGTCTACACGACCGATAAGCCTAATCTAGCTTACAAAACTCCCATGGGAGTGCACAAAACCGATCTATGAGTGGCCCATCCATACCTATCTCTCATAACGAGCTTCTTCAAGTTCTCCGGAGGATCATCAAAGTACATCGCATCACCTTCCATACGTGCTCCCATTTTAGCCATAAAATCAGCACATATATTTGTCTCTCTATATCCGTGCACCAACTCGTAATTCGGATGTAACCCAAGTATCTTCCGACAATCTAATAATAGCTCATCTAACCGACCCCCAGTGTTACCACCGCCCTTTACTAGCGCGTGTAACTCTAGCGAGACTGTTTCGATTACTATTATATCTTCATCTCTTTTAATTGCTAAAGACAAACCACAATGAAGTGCAAATAGTTCCGCGTGTAACGCATAATCCGTCTCGAATGCCCTTGCAAACCCTCCTAAATAATTCCCATCCGTGTCTCGGAAGATTCCGCCAACTCCCGCCTTATGTGCTACGTAATTTACGCTTCCATCCACATTAAGTTTAATACCAATTGTCCAATTGTTTAGTCCAATTGTTTGTACACTCCATTTTAAGTACCTGGGTGGCATGTTTTTTCTAATTAAAAAGATTGTATTTTTAATAAATCTATAACACTAACTCTTGAACTTTAAAAAGTATTTATAAAACCCACACTAAGGTGAAAGACTCAACTTTACCATTCATATACTATAAACTTTCTTTTTTTCTTAATTTGATTGTTCGGTGGTCTAGCAAGTAGCGTTGATGATGGTGAAGAAATGAATTTGGAGTTTGTGTTTCATTATTTTTCGAACATTTTTGGTTATATAGCTCTTTTACGTTAATAATGTTAGCATAGATCATAGCACAAACCTTCAACTTTTGTCATTACAAACCAAATTTGATAATGTCCAAAAAATCAAAAACAAAAAAAAACAAATTTGATCCATACAGAACCCATAAAATGCATTATTAATCACAATCTAACACATATATCTTATAAATATCATCACATCTGATCTAAATAAAACTCTAAAAAACAAGGCCACCAACGATTGATCACTCTAAACACTATCAATCGATCTTAGAAAATAAAAATATAATCTAAAAAGGCATTATTGTCGGTCACAAATTAATACATGCATATTACAAATATCATCAAATCAAATACTCCTACTCACAAAAAACAAGTCCATCAATGAGTGAACTCAATAAAACACCACAAATCAATCTCAAAAAATAAAAGAAGCATTGAAAAAATTATGTTTTATACATTTTTAATAGAGTAATAAACATGCACCATTGAAAACTTTAAATTTTTTATAGAGTAAATAACACTTTTGCCCCCTGGGTTTATACGCGATTGACAGGTTGCCCCCTAACTCTTAAAATGCGCCTCGTTGCCCCCTAAGATTTAGTTTTGTGACCCGTTACCCCCTACTGCGTGTTCCGTCCATTTTTACCGTTAAAAGTGACGTGGCATTTCCATGTCACAATTTTTTTTTTTTAATCCAGATGTCAATTAATTATTTAATTAATTTAAACCAAGGGCAAAAATGAAATTTCATTAATAGGTTTTATAATATTAAATATAATTAATATAATAACCCCCCCTCACCCCACCCCACCCCCTACCCCCTACCCCCCCTCCCCCCTCTCTTCCCTTCTTCTTCTTCCCCATTCTTCTTCGTCTTCCCCGATCTCTGGTTCTTAAAAAAAAAAAAAAAAAAAAATTCAAGAACTCTAAATTAACAAGCACACTGGAAATGGCTGCAAGAAAAGAAAAGCTCACGGTTCTTCTCTCCTTAATCATAACTCCCATTTTCTGCATCTTTGGCTATGGATTAGTACTCAAATCCAAATTCAAAGAGCAGTTAACATTTTTCAGTGGCAAAAAAATGGAAGATGGTGAAGAAAAAGGGAGAACAGAGTTGAGATATCCGAAAATTTCACATCAGCAGCTCATTGAAGCTACATTCTTGACCAGTATCTCACAACCGTCGATCTCAAAAACTCAGCTTTAATTGGATAATAAAATATCTAAGCTTTTCCACCCCTTTGTATTGCACAAGGTAAACTATCTAACTAACTCTCCTTCACTTCACTGTATAATTAAACTGATTAATTTTCTTGTTCCATTAAAGTTTCCCCTGATATCTCGAAGTGGAAAGATCTGGAAGATGGTGGAAGATGCAAAGGACCCGTATCTCACAACCCTCGATCTCAAAAACTCACCTGGTGACCCTCAAACATTTGAACTCGCAGCTAAATTCTGTTACGGAATCAACTTTCAGATCACAACTTCAAACGTGGCTCATCTGCATTGTCTTGCTCAATTTCTCGAAATGACACATCATTATGCCCAAGAAAACCTTCTTGCACGTACAGAAACCTATCTCAAGCAAATTGTGGATCCAAGCTTTGAAAAGTCATTGCAAGTTCTATCCTCCTGTCAGACTTTTCTTCTATGTTTTAATTTAATTGGATAATAAAATATCTAAGCTTTAATATTTAATGGCAGAATTTTCCACAACTGTTTTTGCAATTTAGGAGGCGTTTGTGAGTTTTCCGGTCAAAAGTGAGCCTCTACCCAAAACTATGACTGAATCAAGTGTAGATACCTTAGCTCAGTTCGACATTTTTTGATAAATATTTTGGTTTTTTATTCAAGGTTAATTTCTGGAGATGAAGGGTGTGAAGAAGATGAGAAATGGGGTTATGGGATTAGTTGTATTTCCAGTGTGCTTGTTAATTTAGAGTTTTTGATTTTTTTTTTTTTTTTTTTTTAAGAACCAGAGATCGGGGAAGACGAAGAAGAATGGGGAAGAAGAAGAAGGGAAGAGAGGGGGAGGGGGGGAGGGGGGGTAGGGGGTTATTATATTATTTATATTTAATAATATAAAAACTATTTATTAAATTTCTTTTTTGCCCTTGGTTTAAGTTAATTAAATAATTAATTAAGATTAGGATTAAAAAATAGAAATAAAATATGACATGGAATTGCCACGTCATATTTAACGGCAAAAAATGGACGGAACACGCAGTAGGGGGTAACGGGTCACAAAAACAAATCTTAGGGGGCAACGAGGCGCATTTTAAGAGTTAGGGGGCAACCTGTCAATCGCGTATAAACCCAGGGGGCAAAAATGTCATTTACTCTTTTTTATAATATCCACCGAAAATAAACCGTCAATGCTCCATCAATATAAATCATAGTTATTAGATTTTTAAAAAGGGTCAATGACCCAAAAAATCAAAATAATATTATACTTGCCCCAAAGAATCATCCATTAACTTACTATTATAAGATTACATGTTTACCCGTCAAGGACGATTCCCGTCAAAGACGATTCCCATCAAGGACGATTCCCGTCAAGGACGATTCCCATCAAGGACGATTCCCGTCAAGGACGATTCCCGTCAAGGACGATTCCCATCAAGGACAAAATTTAGTTAATGATGTTATTGGGAAGAAATTTTGTCATTGATGTTATTGGGCTGAAAATAATATTATTTTGATTTTTTGGGTCATTTTCCCTTTTAAAAATTCAAAAATCATAACACATCTTTAATTATTTTTTTATTGCACATAATTACATCTATAAGGGATTAAGGGTCATAGGTAAAATTAATACGTATAGAGTAGAACTAGATTAAATGGAACAGTCTTGGTTCGGCTAATTTGTGAATAATAACTTTCAATTTCGCTTCACATCTTAGGACGGCAGACCGTATGGTTAGACAGATGACTAATGCATGATATATTAGATAATATATTTTAAATTGTATATATCATAACTAATCGTATTATTCAATAATGTGATTTTTGAGATGTTACAAAACAAAATTAGGAAGACCGGTCAATTTTCAATTTTTTTTTTTCAAAAGAAAATATATAAATTAATTTATTTTCGTAACCTTTGTTATGTATATATTTGTATATATTAAAAATTCTACTATGAATAAAATTCAATTTCCGAAGTAGCTATTCAATGTATTAAAAAAAATCAATTTAATATTTCTTGATAAATGAGCTATTTTATAGCTAATATATAAGAATATCACTAAGATATTTATAATAATTAGAATATTAGTATATTGTACATTTAATAGTTGATTAGCATTATAATTTATCATTATAGTCTCTATAGCATTAGCTTTATAGGATGTTGAAAGGTAACCAAATCAAAGATGAATCTTCGAATTAATCAAGTATAGCTTTTCAAGAGAGATATACACTCATCATCCCACTCTTTATAACAAAATGCATCATATTGCACTAATCTGTTTCAACATTTGGTGGTCAAAGAACGGAATCACTAGATCAGAAAAATAAAGATATAAAAGCAAAAGAGGGCAACCGCCAGTTAATTACACAAAGAACCGTTAATTATACGGAGAGTATAAGAATTTCTGATTAATTACAACTTTAACTTAATTTTTAATTTAAGCACAAAAAATTGAAAGATTACAAAAATACCCGTACGCCTATTAATTAATTATTTTAATTATATATTAAACTTAATCTAACATTTTTTTTTTAAATTGTATTTTTGAAATTTTTTTTTCATTTTTTTTTCAAACCTTTTGGAATTTTTTTTTTAATGTGATCATTAATACGTAATTGTGAGATTTGTGGGTTACAAAAATATACTAAGCCCTTCCAGACCGGCCGTAGGTGTGATCGAATAATGCACGTATTTATCAAACCTAAAGGTAGGAGGTATAGACGGTTAAAATGTTGATATTCAATGATTTAATTTCTTCGTCGGAATTCTCACGTCATAAAAGAATGTAAATATAAGGATGTCTCTTGAAAAGACGTAATATTATTGCTTGTAATGGATAAGGGAATCTCAAGCTAGCTAAGCTAGTGTGGAGCCATGCAATATTTTTATCACCTTAACTTTGTGTATAAAAGGAGACTTCTCGTTTATGTGTAGTACTCACTTAATTTACAAACTTCTTCTTTTCTCTGTTCAATAATAGAAGGAAAAAACAGAAAAAATGGGAGAGCATGAATTAGGCGGATCAATAGGGCAAGTTTTGAGTAAAATGAAATATTACTTGGCTATAATCTCCCTCCAATTTGGTTATGCGGGTATGTATATTATCACCATGATTTGCTTAAGGAGTGGTATGAGTCATTGGATACTTGTTGTTTACCGTCATGCATTCGCCATTTTAGCTATTGCTCCCTTTGCACTTCTTTTTGAAAGGTAAATATAACTCCGCTTGATTTCTTTTTCTATCTTTATTTTCTTTTCATCTGAATCAAGAGTATGTAAAAATATCCCAAAATTTTCTTAGACGACTAGTTTTGGCCACTGCCGCCTATTATCTAAAATGCATTGACAGCAATTCTAAACAACCGTCTATAACATATTATAGTCTCTACATTATATACATGAATTAAATAAAAAAATATTAACGTTTTATATATTTTATATTTTAACAACACAAATGATTGATATAAAGCAGAATCTATAAAAATGTTTTTCTATCAGATTAAACGTACAATCCTGTCATAAATCGTCCAAACAACTAAAAATCATAAAAATAAATAGTAGAAATCCTAATATTTGTTAATACTTTCATAAAAATAAACAGACAACTAAGAGGCGTAGATTGTTCAACGATAATCTTCAAAAAAAATTGCATTACTTCTACAACTATCCATATTCCCATTGCGAACTAAATCTTTAACACTTCTGCTTATTAGTTCCTCCATATCATCTTTGCCATGATTTCCGTACACTAGGATTCAAGCTACAAAATTAACATCACAATTACAAAGTTAATGCATAATTTTATAATATTATGTAACATTAATGATTGTAAATTTGTGATTTACCTGTATATGTATATCTCAAAATTCTAATTGATGCAAAACATCACAAAAAAAAATCTTAATTAACATCATCTTGGGTCTAATTTCTTTCGTCAAACATGATAGCATTATCTTCTGTATAATCTTCGAAAATTTTGTTTTTAATAATATTTTATTCAATTGACAACAATCCATCTTTACTAATATCATATACATCCCGAGAGGTTACTTTAATTATATTTTGTATGGAAGATTCAAAGAATTTTTTATTTAGAATATTTGTTGAACCTAAAATAGTATAACATATTGCTCACGATGTATTTGACAACCGTGAAAAGAGGACCATTGTAAGTCCAAAGTTATCTTTTTTTAACACCTTTATCTTGTGTTATATCAACTCACTTGCAACAAAAACACGAAGGACTAATAATGTTATTTTTTTTTGTTTCCAGACCATAAAAATTAGTTATAACAAACTATTAAAAATATATGACTATAGACGGAAGTTTAATCAGATGAGCCACCTATATCTCATCTATTAACGACAATTAGATAAGACTGCCGCCTATATTAAAGTACCCTCATACGATAGGTTGCACTTACTTAAAACTGTCGCCAATTAAATGACGCTAATAAGTGAATTTTTAGTACGATTCATGCCCACTAGGATTAATTATAATTAATATGTTTCAAATCTTCACCAAAGTGATTATATATATTGACACATTTTGCAGGAAAACAAGACCAAGATTGACAATTTCGGTGTTACTAAAGGTTTTGCTGCTTGGTTTCTTAGAGTATGTGAACCCCATCCTCATGCATGCACATACATGCGCATCTTTTCCGCGTCCATATGTTTTCTAGTAGTAAAACAGATATTTCTTCAATCAAATTATGAAAATTCTCAATCCTAATACAAATTTGTTCTTTGACCTTTTATATGAAAGTCGTAATATTTAACTAAAGTATAATTTTTTGTTTTCTAATGTTATTTGGCTTTGGGTGCTAAATATATTATAGTATGTATTTAAACAATTTTTACATTTTTATCTTGTATAGATTAGAGTATGTGAAAATAGGTTACGTCAATAGGCAATGAATCATGCTAATTATTTCAACTTTCATGTCACTAATGATAAAATTTCTCAAAGGAAGCTTTTTTACATGCATGCTTTAGTCGACAAAAAAAAATACATGCATTCTTTACAACCTCTACATTTTTCATGTATGTGGATGGTCATGTGTGGCGTGTTTCGGGAGTGAGGGAATGGCAATCCCAAATTATAACTTTTATGTGTAGTTTTGTTACTGATTAGGAAATTACAATCTTGCATGCACATATATAGAAGGCAATATATACGTGTTTTCTAGAATATGTAATAAAATTTGGATTATGAAACTCCCATTTGTAGTTTTGTACCTACGAAAAAGACAAAGTAATGAATTACATAAAATTTAAGGACCACTAGTTCTCCGTAAATTAATCCATCTTTTTTCTCATTATATAAAGATATTTGACTCTCCTATCACCTAAACATACTTGGGAATTATATAGAATTTCAACGTGTGTTCCTTAAATCTAAAAATAGGAAATTTATGAGGAATCTTTTTACTTAAAATAATAATTTTATCATTTGATAAAAGAATCAAAACTTGTACTCCTAGTAAAAAAAAGATTACTTTACTGATAAACAAACTTAGCTTACACAATTAATTTTTATATTGATAGTAAAAGTTTTGTTGTAAATAATGTTTAATTAATTGCAGACCAGTGCTTGATCAAAACTTATATTATGTTGGAATGACATACACATCAGCAACATTTGCTTCTGCTATTGTTAATATTCTGCCTGCCATCACATTCGTTATGGCTGTTGTTTTCAGGTATATATATATATATATATATTAAATTAAGTCCTTAATAAATCAATTATTTTAAATACACAAATTACAATAAACTAAAAATAAAAAATATTTAATCAGATTGGAGAGGGTGTACCTTAAAAAGGTTCCTAGTATGGCAAAGGTTATAGGGACAACAATAACAGTTTCAGGAGCAATGGTGATGACGTTGTATAAAGGTCCTATCGTTAATATATTATGGTACCAACACCAAGAAGCTCAACATACTGGCACTGCCGGTGCATCTGATCAACACTGGGTCACCGGAACTATCATGCTCCTCTGTTGTATTGTTAGCTGGTCTGCTTTCTTTATAGTCCAAGTAATTACTTTTACCTTTTGTCCAAAATATATATATTCCCTTTCCCTCTACTACCTTTCAAAATTAATTGATAAATTTTGTGTACAGTCTATGACACTGAAGGAATACCCCGCGGAGCTATCACTTGCGACATTAATATGTGTGGCTGGGTTGTTTGAAGGAGGAGTTGTGGCGGTGATTATGGAACGTGACATTAAGGCCTGGGCAATTGGTTTCGATTCCAGGCTTTTAGCAGCGGTTTATTCTGGGATTGTTTGTTCAGGAGTAGCTTATTATATCCAAAGTGTGGTTAGTAAGGCTCGAGGCCCTGTGTTTGTGACTGCATTTAGCCCATTAAGCATGGTTATTACTGCAGTTCTAGGAGCCATGATCTTGTCTGAACAAGTACATCTTGGAAGGTACTATCCTGTATATATTCATTTACTATTTATGTATTTATTTCTAGCTAGGAACTATATAATAATTAAAAAATTGTATTTTGTTTCAGTATTATTGGAGCAGGAGTGATAGTAGTTGGACTCTATTTTGTGATATGGGGTAAAAGCAAAGAGCAAAATAATACAACTGACAAAGGAAAGGAGTTGCCTGTGTTGGCCGATACTAATAAATCAACAATTATCATTGATGATTATAGTTTTGACGATGACTTGGTTCTCAAATCTAAAACTTCCAAAAATAATTTCGAAGAGGCATAAATTAGGCACTACTTTTTCAAAATTATATTTTGCTAGTGAAATATGTATAAATTTGCACGCATCTCTAAAGTTTTACCATGTAATCCTATGTTTAAATTTTGATGCACTTTGCTTTGATATTATATAAATTATTAACTTATCCATTATCGTCTTTCATTTTTCATTTTTCTTTTCATTTGATTTTTGTACATAGGAGAGTGGTGGTCCTGTATGTGTTCTAAAAATAATGTAATAGGTAAAGAGAATTACAACCGCAAGTGTACGGTTGTCCCAAGTAATAATAGTGATAAACAGGATCGTTCGTAGGGACGGTATGGTTGACTTCAATGCTTATCAAGTAATGAGTAATTGCACTTATGAAAGCAAATAAATGATTTGATAATTGTTTGTTTGGTTTTTTACTATTCCTAGGTATGAAAGATTAATGTGAAAATGCAAATAAATAGCTAGACGCAGGTAAATAGAAGCTAGACGCAAATATGAGCAGGCAGTACTTGAGAGACGCAAGGATTTCTCCTAACTCTGTTTCATTCCATATGTTGTTTATAGGACAAATTGGTCAATTAACATAGGTCGGGATTCGGGAATCTTCGTACCCCCGTCAGGGTGGACTACGAAGCTATTCTAGGGTGTCACAAACCCCGTCAGGGTGATTATGATCCACCTTCGAATGATTAAGCTAAAAATACCCAATAGGCCATAAGGTTAATTACGCTCGTCAGAGTCAAATAATTCCTACCTTATATTCTGTAATTAATTTCGTATCTAAACCCCCCGTCAAGATGATCCACACGCCACTATGTGGAATAGCCTAGATACTACAACCTATTATTAATTAAATACTTTAAGAACAGTAAATAATCACAAATTACAAAAACATGTAAAAGACCCAATTTGAATTGAATTACTGAAATCCCAAATCCAATCATATGAAATAAAACAAAGTAGGGATTAACCCATTATGCGTTCCCAAGTACTAAATGGATTTAGCTCATAATTAAAGAAAAGACAAAAACTAAATTAAAAGAAGAATTCATATTGTTCATAGAAAGAAAATACTAAGAAACCTAATTTCGGATTAGGAATGGCTGAAAATCAGAGATATAGACAATCTCCAGCTCTGTAGTTTCTCCCTTCTTCCTTGCCTTGACTTCTCTCTGATACTCTGACTTATGAAAATTGAATTGTGTAAAAAACTGAAGTCAAAAGCTACTTTTATAAGCTCAAATTCGGAATGGGCTTTTAATTTAAGATTAAGTGAATACTAAAAAGTCCAAGTCCATTAATCAAGCCTAAATCCCGTAACTGCTGCACCACCTCCACTAAATCGGCTCTATCTGATTCGTTACAACTCCGATTGACCTCAAACCACTTGCCAAATTTCCGTAACTCGATAAGGAACGTAATCTCTTCCGAGGTAAGCGGCTAAATCAACTCGTAAGTGTCTCGAAATTAGCAATCTTTGACAGTTTTCCAGATTTGCAGCTCCAAAATATCAACTCTTTTCGGGATTTAACTTCAAGCTTTGACTCCATATCACGATCTTTGACTTTATTCTCGTGTTCCTCTCCTAGCTAATATTCAAAACCTACAAACTTTTCACTGAAATACACAAGATTACGCGCAAAAGTTCAATAAATTAAAAATAATAGAATTAAAAGAGGAAATTCGGATTATTGCATATATAGTCCAAAAGTCTATCAAGTTGATCAAATAAACACAAAAAATGATGTCTCCCAGGGGTTTAAAATATGAACATTTAGGGAGACATCAGAGAGCCACTTTAGACTCGGAGTCATTGACTTAGTTCGAACCCACACCACTAGATTGGATGACCAAGACCTTGACCAGTGAACTAATCCCTGGTTATCATTTGCTTTTTCCGCCATAACATTAACCGGTACTTAATTTAAAACAAATACAAAATAAAACATTTTGAGGTAATTTTTCGAATAAACATAATAAAAGATAAATAAAGACAATAAAGCAGGACTAATACATAATGTTCATCCAAATTAAAAATAAAATAAAATATATTAATAACATAAACCTAACATAATTTGTCAATTGTTGGAGTTTTAAAGACAATCTCTCTAATATTAACCGATCATTGACCTAACTTTTTAATTGATCATATAATTCGGAGATTCAATGACCTTGAAAAAGTACGATTATCTCTCTTAAGCAATTCGTTGAGTAACATCTAACAAACATGATGATATTTTGGAACGTTAGACATTTATCGATAAAATAATTTTGAGATCTCCCATGTGTATCGGGAGGCGAATTCTGATTAGATAGCGAAAACCGGTATTGAATCGAATGATAAATCGATCATATATATAAACCATGCTGAAGGATTATGAAAGTTTTTAACGTGAGATAAATGTAGATGAGCTACCTCTTGTACTATATTGTGCGCTTACATAAGAGTTTCGTAAGTTGAATTTACCGGTTTTCATTGGACCTCAAAGGTAAAAAAAAAATCATGGCTCTAAATGACAAGTTCTTTTGGGCTTAGATCAAACCTAGTTGGTGCTTAGATATCTCACGTTCCCCCAATTTTGTAGTCATTGTTGTCTAATATTTCATATTTGGGTCTTGATGAGTCGAATCTTTTATTGTAGAATTTAAATTTGGGCCTCTATAATAAAAGTTTTTGAAAGCCCATAATGACAATCCGGCGGCTCCATTTGATGAATTTTTTTAATCTTTTGTCAACTCCATTGATTAATGGTGATATAATAAGACAAGTGGACAACAGCTTTCCTACAGTTTTATAATACAGACTTAGTGGACTAAGATACTTTTATTGGGCGTTAAAGCAATTTTGAGTCATAATTCTGGTTTTTCTTTTTTAGTTTATATCCTTGTATTTTGCAAAATTGGATTATAAATCCTTTAAGCCCCTGTATTATTGAATTAGTGGCACTAACTCTTCCAATATTATGTAAACTATCCCATATTTTATAAAATTGGCAAAAAGACTACCATATATTTTATAAAATTTAGCAAAAAAATATTGACTTTTAACATATTTTTACAAATTTCAGGATGAAGATTGTTTGGGCAATGTCTTAATTCTATATTTGCCCTATAGGTCACTATATCATACAATTTTTGTACTATAAGTCTATATTTATTGAATTAGAGTGCATTATAGATATAGGCTTATAGTTCTAATTTGGCTAAAAAAAAAACTTATAAAACTTTGGGGGCCAAGTTACAAAAATAATAATTGAGAAGGGTGTATTTGGAAAACAAAAAGATTAGGGTTAAAAAATAGTGTGTTTGTTGTGTGTTTGGATCATCATTTGAGGTTCCTCTTACACACGGTGTGTGTGAGAGAGAGAGAGAGAGAGAAAGAAAGAAATGGCAATGTGGGTGTTTGGATATGGTTCACTTATTTGGAAAGCAGGATTCAATTTTGACGATCGCCTTGTTGGTTTTATCAAGGATTATAGGCGTGTCTTTTACCAAGGTTATCTATCTAAGTCTCTTCTCTCTCTCTCTCTCTTGTTGTTTTTTTTACTCTTCAGCAATTTCAGGCAGTACTGATCACAGAGGGACACCTGAATATCCTGGTAGAACTGTTACTCTTCAACCTTCCATTGGTGATCTTTGTGTAACTATTCTCTTCTCTATCCACCAATTCTACCTATTTTTCCATTTTTTATTTATGTTAATTAAATGGAATTCATCTAATTACCATAAGTAATTTACTCGTAGTGGGGCGTTGCTTACAAGATCATTAAAAAAGAAGATCAAGAGATTGCAATAACCGTATGTACTCTCACTCATATATTAGCATTTTAGTCCTTTAGTTCCAATTTCTATAGTCTATTTTAATTTTGTCTATCTCAGTATCTCGAAGTTCGTGAACAGCAGTACGATAAGAAGGAATATCTCGATTTCTTTACTGTAAGTGTTCCTATCTAGTTTATCACCTGACTGTTAATGTTTAGGGTATAACAAATAACATATTCTTTGTTATTTTAGGAGCTTAAATCCTCAGTACCGGCTATTTCTGGTGTAATGGTGTAAGTTTGCAGAAATTATGATTAATGATTGTTTTGATTTAATCGATGATAGTTTTGTTATAATGTAGATATGTTGCGTCTTCAGACAAGAGTCGTAACGAGAATTACTTGGGACCTGCACCTGATAAAGAGATAGCTAGGTACGTACGTGTATTGGATTGTGAAAATTAAGGAAGGATGTGAGGTTTTTGTATATAATTATATTATTATATATGTTGGTGATCATTGTTTTAGACAAATAGTTTGCGCAAAAGGACCATCAGGACCAAACAGAGATTATCTTTTCCATCTTGAAAGTGCACTTAAGGACTTAGGATGTGAAGATAAACATGTGAGTGATCTTGCTAATGAAGTGAGACGTATACTTGAAGAGGAGGAAGACAAGGAGTTGTTGTCTTTGTAACTTCCAAACAACTGGGAATTCAACATATTTTTCTAAACATTTGAAATTTGAATGCTATGTTTAGTATTATTTTGTCATTTATAACGTGGAGGTGACAGGAATTTTTGTGTGTGAGCCGCCAAGGGGGTCCGGGTCTTGTTGTTTTTGAGTTAATTGCACTATATTAAACTCTTTCTTAGTCATTTGCACAAATTCATTTTGTCTTGAAATTTCGTCTTTATTTTCACCTGATAAGATATTGTCTTCGAAATCCTCCTGAAAAAACTAGCTGGTATTAGAAAACATGAAGCGCACACAAGGTCCAATGATACCATTTACTGTTTTACATAAGGACTAACGGTGCAATATACACAAAATAGTGCGCCACTTGGGCTTTTCCTACCGTCTACCATTAATAAAAATCATACTACTCATAACCTTCCACTTTTAACATTTAGTGACAATCTTATACACTTACAAACATATATAAATTACTAAAAGACAAACCTTCGTATGTACATACATAAATTTATGTTCCTGAGGTGTGATGGTAAAAACAACACTTGGAAAACTACTCGCAAATGTACGAGACGTGTCATTGCTATCGTTCTCCACACAGAATAATGAGTTAATTATCGTGTTTTTATTGAGTATTAGGATGATAGTCGTGATAAAAATATAAATTCAATAATGCATTACTCTCCATATCTTTATCTTCTATCATTACATGACACTAAGTAATCATATTTTATTGTTTCAACTGAATGATAGAAATGATAATAGTGAATTTTGAAATCTAAAATCTTACTTGTATTACAGATTTTCTAGCAAAAACCTAAAATTAATTATAGGGAGACATACTCATTCTTATGTTATTGATATGGTATAGTGATGATTAGAAGGATATTAAAATTCTTGAAAAATACAATATGTGTTCGAAGCACCATGGGTGCCTGAAGCACGACAATTGCTCAAGCATGCAAGGTGTTTGAAGCAAGAAAAGTGCGTGGAGCATGGTAGGTTCCCTAAATACTTAAAGCGTCTAAATTTAAGTTCTCGAAAATCGAGAAGTGTCTGGAGGATAAAAGGTCATGAAAGAACATAATTTTTATAAAGCACGAGAGACAAGTGTTTGAATTATGAAACGATACTCGAAATATTTGTTGTCATAATTCACGTCATAGTAACATGGATGTTATATTTGTATGTTTTTTTTTTCCTTCACTGAGATTTTTTCCCATTAGGTCTTCCTAATAAGGTTTGAATGAGGCATATCGAATGTTCATTATCAAAAGAATTGTATATTTCTTTTTTCAAATCAAACAAAAGATGTTACTAACACTCAATACCCTCAAGTAAAAATCTACAAGTATCTAATATATTAGGAAATATGTAATATCGTAATGAGAAGAGAATATTGAAATTTTGCACTATTTCAGTTACGCCTTCCCATATATATTCCCACGTAAATCATAACTAGGTTGCCCATGTTCAGGGAGGGGTTCGAGCCTGTACCTCTTACTTTACACTCGTTAGGGAGGGGATTCGGACCATGTACCTCCTCTTAAATGCTGAAGAAATAGTAAGGATCTGGCAATTGAGCTAACCAAACTGGTTATTTGGTTAAGGTTTTAAAGAGACCGGTTGAATACGTGTTATACCTCTAAGGGATGATGTAATTTTTTCCCCTAATCGAGGTTTGTCCCAATGGGTTTTCTTGATAAGGTTTTAATGAGTCATATACTTTTGTGAAGGGGGAATGCTAAAAAATATTTATTTAAGTGAATATTCTCTGATAAAGTCTTAGCGTATCAAAACAATTTTATATGGACAAACCACACATGTTGAGTAACCACATGGTTGTACAATCACTAAATACAAAGACAAATCTTTTTCATCCATGAGAGAAAAATCAAGAACTATTAGGTCATGAAGTATCTTATTTCAGTGCAATTGGAGCATTAGTATGTCTTGCAAATTTCACAAGACTATGTATATATCATTATCTGTCAACTCATTAGCAAGAGCTCAGAACCAACACGAAAACATTGGAACAGTGTTATTACGTTTTGCGTTATATTCATAAAAGAATTGACTTAGGTGTGTTTTACTCAAACGATTCAGAAGGACAAATAGTAGGATATGTTAATGATGATTACCTTCCTACCCCTAAAAAAGGCTTATCTCAAAGTGGTAAGTTTTTTTGCTTTATAAGCAAGCACTTTATTATTCACTTATAAAAAACGAGGTTGGAACAAAGAACCCAAATACGATATGGAAGTCCATAAAACTACTCAGCCCAATAGATGGAACTACAAAATAATTAAATAATTTCATGAATAAAATATATTTCGTCTAAAAATGACGACGTCGTATAAAATTCCTTATGAATCCCAATTTTCCATAATCATACTCGTTTTCCCAAATTGATTTTTCCATTGTGAATTAGCCGCATCGTCCTTACGATCTCTCCAATTATCAATTCTTTTGTTCGATCTCGTAAACTGTGCAAACGTCCATTCATCTCTCATCAAAGTTCATAAACACCGATCGAAAAGGTAAATATATGTATATTCTTCTATTCAAATTATTTCCCTTATGCTTTTTGATTAACCGTTAAAGAATATTATCCCATGATTTTGTTTTATAGTCAACCAAAATCTTTTAGTGATAACAGTGTCATATTCTATTAATAAAGGGTATTATGAACCTAGATGATCTTGATCTTCAAATTGAATACCACACAACTCACAATGATCAACCAGTACCCTTAATTGTTGTTTAGTGAATTCCACTCACAATGATCAACCAGTACTCTTAATTGTTGTTTAGTGAATGGAATTTTTTTGATTAATTTTTAAAAATAATGAGTAGACATTCATGATCTATTAGGGCATGGTAACTACTAATTTTGTTAGAAGAATATTTTAAAAAAAAAGATTTTTTCCTAACAATTATAATATTAAGTTATTATCATTTCAATAATAATATAAATGAATTAAATAATTATATTAGTTACGATATCTCGTTACGGTGATGCATTTTGTGATTCGTATTTAGATAATGTAGTTGTTGAAAAATATTAATTAGAATTGTAAAAAGAGTTAAAAATAAAATAAAATATAGAAAGTCAATATTTTTAGCTAAATTTATAAAAGAAATCCAGTTTTTTGAAATTTATACTCAAACTTTTGTTAAAATAAAGTTAAAAATTCATTTTCCAGTCAATTCTGTATTTTAATTTTGTGGTTAGAACAGGAAAATTATTTGGCATTAGCCTAAATTCTAACAAGAGTAATTGACCAAAAAGAAAAAGAAATTAAGTTTGTTCCACTTTGGCGCGGATATTTCAGACCATCATTCGAGCGGGAAACCATAAACATATCTACTCATTATTTATTAATAATTTTGTTTATTTACTAAACGGAAAACTTTAGCTACTTGTACTTTCTTCTCCATTGGTTGTACCATGCTTAATTTAACTCCTCTCTAGATTACCTGAACAACACCATTCGAAAAAACTGTTACCAATCCATACTCATATATAAATACCTACCTAATCATCATCTCTACATCTTAATTGTGAACTAAAGCCCCTAAAATTTTCTTTTCATAGGAGCCCTTATCAGCAAATTTGAATAGATGGAGGAGGTAGCTACGACTGTGAGGGCAGCTACTCCAGCGGCTGAGGGGACACGTGTCAAGCGGAAATTAGTGCAGGCAACGCTGTTCCCTCATAACGGAGCAATTGTCGAAGAAGAAGAAAACGACGACGTATTGGAGGTAGACGAGGAATGGCAAGGCAGCCGTAAGCGCAAGCAAAATCAAAAACGTAATTCGAAGCCACGAAAGGTTTAATTCATAAGCTCTACAATGTTTTATCTAATTAAATTTCATATATAATTTTACACAAGTGAATTCAGCATTGATATAAAGTAAATTGCTTTAGTATATAGTGAATTTTGTTGTGATTTGTATTTTACAATTAGATCATGATAGGGAATAACTGGGATGTATAAACTAAAAGACCAAATAGTGGATTGTTCATTAACCTGCAGCATTATTGGGTGGATATATTTGCTATAAGATAGAAGATTGTCTATTTTTACAATGTTTCTTGTAAAGAGTAGCAGAAATAGAAGCTTAAGTTCATCTGTAATGAATGTTTTTTACCTTTGGTGTATGTATTAGGTGAAATCGAATGGTAAAGACAGTTTGAAGAAGAAAGTGAGTGATGGAGAGTCAGATGATATCCCAAGTAAGTAAATATTCTGACATAACATCCTTATCAGATTATAAAGAGTTGATTTATACTGAACAGGATAGCTTTTTTTTTTTTCACTGTTAAACAGAATCAGGTTTTTTCGTAAAGTTTTCTGAGAAACAAGTGCTGAAAAGAGAAGAAAAGGAAGAGGTTTGTGTTGCTTCAAATGGAGTAGGTGATATTTTAGGTTCACCATCAATTCCTTGTGCTGGTATGTTTGTTTTACGAGCTTATATGAGTATTACAGTCACGTATAACTAATATATTGAGTGAATTGTTTGTAAAGATACAAAGATTTCTCCACGAGCTAAATCTACTCCGAAGAAACAAACTCCAAAGAAAAAAACAACTCCAAAGAAGAAAATAGTGGGTAGTGGTTCAAAAGGAGCATCTATGGATGAACCAATCATACATACCACTCCTAACCTAAGATTGGAGGCTAAATTGTTAGCTGAGGTTAGTCTTAACATTAATTTGTTGGTAAATCAGTTATTTATATCGTGTTATGGTTTTACAGGAAAACTCGAGAATATATGCAGGAAAAGAAATACATCCATTTTTTTCATTACGCAAAGTAGATAAGAAAAAGCAAGAAATAATTGATGTGGAGACAGATTTAGAGAAACAAGGAAAAGGGAATGGTTTTTTTAACCCAATTCATGTATTTGAAAGGGATGAGTTAGAGAAGAATGAGAAAGTTGGTCTTGATTGGGGTAATTGGGAATTTTCAGATACTTGTGGTGTAGAAAGTGGAGTATTAAGTTCGTATAAAGAATGTATAAAATTAATAGATGTAACCCATGATTTGGTATACGAGAATGAGATGCGTATAGATGTAAGTTTGTTTATTTAACAGCATTGTATGAGAACGAGAATATATATAAATAATATATATATATGATTGCAGGAAGAAGAAAGAAAGAAAAGGGTAAATATGGAAGATGATGATAGTTGTTGCATAGCCTATGATTCTGAATGGAAAGGTAGATTCTGTAAGGGAAGGTGAGTAGTTAATTTACAAGTAAAAGAGTGACCTTAAATTAGTGTTTATTAGAGATTAACGATTGAGATTTTGTTTGTATTTGTAGTTGCCAAAATTGCCTATGGACAGATAGATATCAACCTAAAAAGGGGATTCAGGTAATTGTTTGTTTGTTTGTTTGTTTGTTTGTTTTAAGATATGTGATATATATTTGATTGTTTATATGGTGAAAAGGTATGTGGAAATGGTGAAATAGTGAAGCAATTAAGTGAGTGGCTTCATCTTTGGCATGAAAAGTGTTGTCAAAACACCAAAACTGTCACCAATTACAGTGAAAGTGAAAGTGATTCAGATGGTTCAGATGATGAGGAAACATCTCTCGAGAATGTTCTCTTAGTTACAGGACCTGTTGGGGTAAATATTTAATTCCTGAGGAGTTATTTTTTGAGTCTCAAATATTAAATGTTTTTTTTTTTAATCCAGAGTGGAAAGTCAGCTGCTATATATGCTTGTGCAAAAGAGCAAGGTTTCCAAGTTATTGAGGTATCATTTTGAACTTTTACCTCTTGTATACTATAAGCTATAAGCGATAAGAGATAAGAGATATTTTGTTTTGGTTTGTTGGTAGATAAATGCATCAGATTGGAGAAATGGAGCTTTAGTGAAACAAAAATTTGGGGAGGCTATGGAATCACATTGGCTTCAAGGGTCAATGATAAATCAAACAACTCCTAAGAAGAAGAGTGATAGTGATAGTGATCATCAACTTATTCTACCTTTATCATCAGAGTTGGATGGTGGAATTGGTAATTATGATAAAACTAAAATGAAAAGTTTGATTCTTTTTGAAGATGTTGATGCTACTCTGTATGAAGATTCTGGATTTATATCCACAATTCAACAACTTGCTAAAACGGGAAAACGACCCATGATATTGACTAGCAATAGTAAGTCTTAAGTCTAGTTAGTTAAATTAATATATATATGTGTTTGTTTGTTTCTTACTGTTGAGATATAGGTGAAAATCCGTTACTGCCCAACAGTTTAGAGAGGCTACATTTGTGTTTCACATTACCTTCATTGGAGGAGCTTAATGGTCTTGCAAATGTGGTATGTAATCTTATCTTATGCAATTAATCTGTCATATTCACTGAGGTACTGTGTTGTAGGTTTGTGATGCAGAAAATTGTAGAATTGATTCGTCAATGGTAGAACAGTTGGTTGATTTATGTGAAAGAGATATTCGTAAAAGCATTATGAATCTTCAGTTTTGGTGTCAGGGTGAAGATATAAGGATGAAAGGAACAAGTGCAAAATTGGTGTTTGATATTGATGCTTTTCATCGGGTATTACCAAAAATAGTTGGAGGTTGTGGTTATCCTTGTGGTGTTTCTCAATATGTGGAGGAAGAGATCACCAAGGCAATGAATAAACAAGAAGAAGAAAATGATGATTATATCGAGGCTAAGAAGCAAGAATTGCTGAATTTGCATTGTTCTATGGAGGAGGATTATGGTTTTTATTCTTCCCAAGATACCCCTACTCAACCACTTGTGCGTAGGAAGTTTAGTTCAGTTATCTTTTCTGATTCGGAAGATGACAACACCAAAACTGGAGGAGGAGCTTCACGTAGAATGTTATTAAATAGTGATGATGATGATTTGAATTTAACAGCTCCAACTCCAAATTTAATTAATGAAAGATGGTGCAATCCAATTCCTTGCAGCAATATGAATATGAATGAGATTGAGATATCATCATCAATGGTTGTTCCAGAGACTGAGTTTGATAATGGAATAGATGATGATGATGGGGGAGTATCTTGTAGATCAGTATCTAATAGTTTTGCTTCATCTATTGAATGTGTTGTTTCAGAGTCGTCTGTATTTGATGTTCCTGTAGAGTTGATGCCATTTGAAGGAAGTGAGTATGAATTAATTCTACCTCCTCCTTTTCCTTTAAATGGTAATGGAAATGGAAATGGGACCCAAGAATCATTGGCCAATGATGGTAATGATATTATAGATGTTCCAATAGGTTATGAGATATTGGATGAATGTAGTCGAATGGAGTTTGTCAAAATGTTTAATAAATCATCATCATCCTCCAATTCTTCTCATAATCACCAAAAACACAGTGTAGAAGAAACATGGAAAACACTTAAACATTCAAAAATGGAGTTGAGACACTACATAACACCTCAAGAGAAACATGCATTCCAAGCTATTCAACTTACTAATGGATTTCTTAACTGTATTTCAGATTCTGATTTACTACTTAAACATTGCCAACCACTTATTGTATGTGCATAACTTTTTTTCTTTTTTCTTTTTAATATTATTTTGTAAAATTACTGATATAAAATATTTGGTTGCAGGAGGAGGAGGATTGTGTATTATTATACACAGGGTCACACAGCTGGCATGATGACCAATTACATATGTCAAATATATATGGTGAACATGGTATTAATTTCTACTCCAAACAAACTGGATATGGATCATCAATGGCCTTTGAAATGTTAGCATCCTCAACTAGCCCTATCTCACTTGGGAAGAAGCTGCTCACTCTTTCCCAAACCCAACAAACAAATCAAATTAATACTTCACTCACAAGACTCCCATTAAATTCAAATTCTCCCCCTTTTAAAAGGTTACAAAATCATCCTCTTTCTTTCTTTCTTTCTTTCTTTCTTTTACACATAATTTCGTTAAATTAATTAATGTTTTGTGTGTTGCTGCAGCAAGATGCACTCTTGTCTTAAGAATGTGCTTCTCAGTGTTGTTCCTTTAAAGTCATACCTATCTCTTCAAGCTACTACTACTTGTTATGAGTATCTCTCATCGTTAAGCCAGATTTCAAGATCCCAACACTCATCTGTTAATTCCGAATGTGTTGCTGATAATAAAAGAAGAAGACAGAGAAGGTAATGTTTATGTTTATGTTTCTCAATTTTATGGCCACACCTCAAAACTCACACCTCCTCGTATTATTATAATATTATGTGTAACAGGGGACGTGGTGCACGCCATTACTTGACTTGTGGTAAATTTGGGTTGACTTCACAGGATATTTCACTTCTTGCCCAGTATAATCATTACCATTTACCATAACTATTTAACCCATTTTTATTCATTTATGTGTAACTACAGATACAATAAATCTTTAACAAATGTATATCATCATTATTACTAGTTTCTTAATGGTTTGTGTATTGTAATTCTCATTGCCTTTCATTAATTTAATTCATACTTATCTAATATTTGATGAACTAATTTTTAATACTCACTACTGAACGTGTTACTATTATAGATGTGTTGTCTTATTTCTTTGATTTGGTTACTTGTAATTTTTATTCTTTTAATAATATAATATCCAGTTTCAAACAAAAAACAATTTCTTACGTCTGTCCTGCAGAGGTTGTTTTGTTTTGTTTGTTAGTTTGAAATAATTAAAAGGGAGAAAAATGTGTGAAAGGGAAAGTAAGTCTCTATTCCACGGATTGAACGGGAGAGAGGAAAACTCCCATGGAATTAATAATTGCACCCCTCTCTCTCTTTCTTTCACTATTCAAACTTACTAGTACTTTTATTGGGACCTCTCACATTACATTATGTTTTGTTACCCCGCTTGTGACTCCACACCTGGTGGTTGAAATATTATCTTCATTTATTTATTTATACATGCATTTCTCCAACGGCTCATCAACTCCAGTTTTTATGGTCCCCAAAACCTCTACAAATTTATTTATTAATAATAATCTGATACACTAAAATATTTTCCTTTTTCTTATATGAGCATTTGGACTCCCTATTTGCTATTGGCTACTTTTTTGTCTCCATCTCGTATTAAACCATGCCTTCCGCCAATTAGGTCTTAGATTGATAAAAAAAAAAAAAAAATCTATGTATTGAATTGCAAAATTTAATCCATTTTTGATAGTTAGATTGGTGTGTATAATAAAATAATAATAGCTACTAAGCCTAACCCCACATTGTCAAAGAAATGTGCAAAAAAGATTCTCTCATCTACTATTATTAAATCCCCCCATTTATTTTTTCACCATTTTCGTTAACTTGACTGAACTCTCTATCAATTCTCGTGACCTACTTTAAACATCATCTTCACAAGGCACCTCCTTTATTGCGTATTAGAGTACTCGACTACTCTCTCTCTCTCTCTCTCTCTCTCTCTCTCTTTCTTTTTATTTATTCTTTATAGAAAAAGTTGATATTATATAAGAAAGACGAAAATAAACAGTAACCAGATCTCTTTGTTGTTATAAGAATAGAGTATGCAAAATGGGAAGTTCAAGAACAAGTTCATCATTTATGAGGCAACTAAGCAATAAACAACAAGTAGAAGGTCATTCAAAGAGGAAAAGAGTGATGGTTATGGTGGATCAAACTTGTCATTCTAAACATGCTATGATGTGGGCACTTACTCATGTTACTAACAAAGGAGACATTCTTACTTTATTACTCCTTCAATCTTCTTCTTCTTCTTCTTCTTCTCCTCACTTTGACTTACACTCTTTGGCTACCTCACTTTCCTCCCTTTGTAACGCTTCCAAGCCCGAGGTATGTAGTAATTACTATGTCAATCATTATTTTTATTTTTCTTGTAACCTTTTTTCGGTCAGTATTAGTCTAGTCTCACCATTGAAAATCCAAAATTTCTTAGGGGTAGGGTAGATAAGGATTAATTTCTGTATGTAATGATTTTTTTGGTTCAAATATATAATGTTAAGTCCGTGAAGGGTAATAGATAAGAGGAATGTATGATTTCAGGTGGAAGTTGAAGCATTAGTGATGCAAGGACCAAAGCTAGCTACAGTAATGACTCAAGTGAAGAAGCTGGAGGTTTCAGTACTTGTTTTGGGACAAAAGAATTCATCTTCACTATTCAATTGGTGGGGTCATCAAGTTTCATAATTTTTTAAGTATTATTATTGTATGTTTAATAAAAGGGGTTTTGAAAATGTTGCAGCATTATGTGGAGCAACAAGATGGAAGAATTTGTAGAAGAATGCATCAACACACTTGATTGTCTCACTATTGGAGTAAGGAAACAAAGCAAAGCTGTTGGTGGTTACCTTATTAGCACCAGATGGCAAAAAAACTTTTGGCTCTTGGCTTAGTAGTATTGGAGTAATAAATGAAATAAAAATAACACAAGTTAATTCTGTCTGTAATATTATCTAACTATATTGTAAATGATGCTTGCAAGAAAGTTTAAGATTAAATAAATCATAATTCTCCAAAGTGCAAGTAGTTTTTAAATACACTAAAAAGGTATGAGTGAAAAGGAAAAGAAGATAAATGTTAAAATTAAACTTTATCGTTGGTTATGAGAGGTTTCAATTCCATTCTAGTAGGAGTGTGAGTGTGTGGTGAAGAAGATGGTAGTTGTTGTTGTTGTTTTTGTGAGGAGATGAGATGTCGTACATAACCATAAAATGTACATCCAATTAGTGTTATTCCACATCCAACTGCATTCATTGCTGATATTGGATTTCTAAATATCAACCACGAACATGTTACTGCTACCGCCACCTGTCCAAACGGGTAAAATTGTAATTAAAATATATATAAAATGGAAAATGACATAAAAGACTCTTTTACCTTAAGATTTCCAGCTACGTTAAATGTAACAGCGGTAGTGGAGTGAATGACATAAAAGATAGAGAAGTTGAGACAAAAAGCCAAAACTCCAGAACTGAAGATAATAATAATTGGTGATATTATTGAAGGTGTTGTTGTAAACCATTCCATTACTCCGTTTCCTTCTAGAAGAAGTGCTGGCATTGCTAATATCATCGTCGCAAATGGTGCCATATAGTATACTGTATTAATACTGCACAACAGAATAAACTTTATATTCATTATTCTTTTTCTTTTTTAAAAACTAAATTATATATATTTTAATCATACCTATCGAATTTATAACCATGTAATAATGACTCCGCAAGGATGGTTTTTGTAGAGGTAGCTAAACAACCAAATAAAGCAGCACAAAATCCAAACATGTTGAAACTAAGCTCTGTTATTGATGTTAATAATATTCCTCCAACTATTGGGATTAATGATGCCCATATTCTCCATTCAAAGTACTTTCTCCATACAAGCCACTGTAAGATAACTGTGTGTTTTGTATGCGTGTTATAATTAATCAAACATATATAACTTAAAACCTGCTTTACCTGTAGTTGCTGGGGTAAATGATTTAATTGTTTGCATGAAAGAAACAGGAATATAACGCAAACTAACATTTCCCAAAACAATGTTGATACAGAATACAAATGACATTGGAAATATTCTTTTCCATCTATCTTCAGACTCTACCACTATAAGTGGCTTTACTTTAAATACTTTTATCATCAGAAATGCACCGATTGCTGAACATATAAAGTGTACACATGACACCGTTAATGGGAACTTGAACTCACAATTCTGAAACACAAAATTACCACATACCCAAATCAAATCACAAAACATTACAACTAAAAATGGAATTAATTTAACTTCAAAATCATATACATCTCTACTAAAATTACAGTGCACAATGCAGAGGACCCAGCAAAATTAACATGAAAAGAATATTGAAATTGGGCAGAAAATAATTAAAATAAAATTATAGAGTATAAAGAGAAGGTGGTAAAGGGAGAGACCTGAAAGATCCATTTGTTCATGATGATAACGGTAACATTAAAAGCCCACCATTGAAGAATAGCCAATATCGATCGAATTACACTCCATTCAAACAACCCGCCTCCCTCCATTATGTTCTGTTTCGAACCCAATTACAACAACTATATTAAGATGTAAGATCCAAGATAATAAGATAATTGTAATTAAAATAAAAAGATGAATTTATGTTAAAATTATATGCATTGTTGAGAGAGTGTTTGTGAAGAGACTGAGAGAGTGTGGGAAGAAAAAGGAGCAGGTTGGTGTTCTCCCATGTGGGTGTGGGTGATGATATTTGGAACAGGGAGAGAAGAGTGTGCGCGTCTGTCTTATTTCATTGTTTATCAAAGGCTACTTGGTTTGAGCCTATGATATGAGGTGTAATTTGTTTTCTTTTGGTTCGTGTGATCCGCCTAACATTATATGGGATATTCAACCACTTCGGGGTGGTTTGGGTCAGCTTGCGTGCATCACGAGATATACATATCTCACCATCTATATTTTCAAGGAAATCAGAAGTAGGTTACCCATGTTTATGGAGGGGATTCGAACCTTAACATTGGTAACCCGAAACCCTAAACATGATTTAGTTTTGTAAACGAACCAAATGGAGCCGCATACTAGATGTGCAAGCTTGTTTGATAAGATTTATGAGTCGAGTCGAGCCAAAATTCTTAAATCTTGTTTCTTATCATATCGAACGAGTTTTTATCGAGTCCAGCTCGAGTTATTAACGGATAATTTGTTTTTTTATAGGTTTAATAATATATTTATTGATAACTAAAACATTAATTTACAAATTATAAATATTAACAAGTTCACGAACGGCGTCGAACGAACTCATTTTTTTAATGAACGAGTTCGAACATACTTTTTTTTGTTCGTTTGTATAAACGAACAAGTTCAAACGAGCTTTCGAACTACTCGCGAGCGGATTGGTATCGTTTACATCCTTAACATGACTAATACTCGTGTCAACAATCTGTACAACTTGCGGTTAGTTAGCTCTCTCGAGATGTGAATTAGTTAGGTTATTTTATCATACCTTGGGAAACAACAACATTGCACTCATCACTTCCCTCGTCCTCTGGTACAGTCATCAAAACATTTTCTTATCGTAGGCACGCATCCAGATTCTCTAGATAGATCGTGGAGAATCGAAGTCACCTTAATGTTAATTTCATTCACATTCCACTATTTGTTTTCATGTAATCCTTGCATCTTAGACTTCTATAAGATCTAGATCGTGCAAAGCCAATTTTGTAGGTGATATGATTTCATCCATAGGAGTATATGTCGTTCCCAAAGATGTGATAAATAAATCAACACCCAACATACCTACTAACCACAAGTGTACAGATCGTTTACATTAAATGAAAAGTAAGTATAAAGGTTGCAATTGAATTTCTTATAAATGTATATGTTGCATAGAAAATCCTTATAAACCCCCTTTATTGTCAAATGAAATATATATATATATATATAGTACCATTCTTATAATACTCATTGCGAAAAGATTAAAAAAAACTTTTCAGTAATATTTGATTTTGACACTTTATATATAATTTATAGAATTATAATGCGTAAATCGTATATGGAAATATACTTCCTTAGTTCTATTGCTAGAAACTCGTGCTGATAACGTATTAATAAATTAATATGAAAAAAGTAATATAAAACTAAGATAGATCGATAATTATAAAGAGAATAATTTCCTTTTTTTTTAATTCAATTATTAGGTCTAAAATACAATGGGATGAAAATTATTTATTTATAAAAGATATATGATCTTTTTATTTCATACATAAGTGTTATCGATGATAAAGATAAGAATTGGAAAGATCTAGAATTTAGAAGAACGTTTATTATTTACATAATTTATAATATATATTGTTTATTGTAATATCTTTCTTATTTTTTACAGAAAAAAATAATTTTATAGTGAAAAGAAAAACTTAACACTTTTTCTTTTAGAAAATGGAGTAAATAACCATAATCAAATAGGATAAAGTTTTAGGAAAAAAATTGTAGGCTTAATAACCATTCCATTAATTGTCAGAAAAAGAAAAAAACTATTCCATTATACTAGTATACTCGCTCTTTTCTTTTTATGGTTCAACCAACCAAGGGTCCGTTTGGAAGTGCTTATTTTAAAGTAAAAAAGCGCTTTTAGAATAAAATTCAAAATTTAAAAAAATTATTAAAATTGATTTTGAAATCTAAAATTATTTTAAGTGCTTTTTTTAAGAAGCAACTAATAGGTACTTTTCATAAAAATGCTTTTCAAAGTAAAAAAAAAATTTAAAATATTAAAAGCACTTTTAAATGCTTCTCCAAAAAAACACTTCCAAACGGGCACTAAAATCCATTGAATTCGACGGTTTGTAAGAAAATTATCATAGCCCTTATTTTTGTAATATCTTTAAACAAGATAAGAATTGAAAAATAGTAAAAGATAGGGACTGAAATTACACGTCAACTAATGACCTAAATACTTTTTTTTTCAACGATATTTATTCAATTTTTTTAAGAAAAAGTGTTCGATATCATTTATTCTTTTATCAATAGGACATTTTTTCGTCCAAAAAAAAAAAATAGGACATTTTTACTATTATTATCCTTAACTAAGAAATAAAGTAAATATTATAATAAATAATTTTATATATATTAATTAAAAGCAATTAGGTAAAGGAAAAAAATATTAAATATTTTTTTAAAACTTTATGTAAAAAAATGGACAAATCAAACCGGATAAAAGAATAACAAGAAGGAGTTCGTAATAATTTTTTATTACTAGCTCATTGGTCAAAAGTAATTACATTATGGGTAAAGTCTTCCCGTGGCCCTGTAGTTTTCACGAAAATGCATGAACGAACATCTATCGTTCAATTGTCAAGAGATGGCCCTTTATGTTAATATTTTGTGACTCCATTAGTCTTTTTCTCCATTTTCAATCCCGTTAATCAACGCCACATGGCACCACCTTAGCGCCAGTCAGTACCATATAAGCATGACATCATTACCAATTGACCCTTTTCTCTTATGTGGAAGGGACAATTCTGCCATTTCCCATTATAACACATTTACCCACATTAAAATGCACATGCTAACATATTAAAACACACATACACATACATTAAGAATTATATCATGTTCTTGGTGTTCTTCATTTTGGCACCCCAAATGAATATTTATTACAAAACATTTCAAAAGTTGCAATATAAGACCAAATTGCTCGCTCCAACAGTCATGACATCATCATCCCCATATACGCTATTCTCAGCACGGTAAAAGGCTTCCAACCAAATTACTTACTCCAACAGTCACGACATCCTCCTTCCCATATACACTATTCTCAGTACGGTAAAGGCTTTAACCAAATTGCTCACTCCAACAGTTGCAGTATCATCCTCCCCATATACGTTCTTCTCGGTACGGTAAAAGGCTTCCACGGGTCAAAACATTGTCATTCTAGGATTTGTATAAAATATAATAAACATCACGACTGTGATTAACTTAAATCAGTTTTTTTTTTAATTTGTAAAAGTAATGAGATTTGTCCATTTGGAAAATTTGTAATTATACTCTAACATCACTCAAAGATGTAGCGACAAAAAAAGAAGATAAAAAAAGGGAAAATAATATATTCATCAAAAGCGGATTTTCCAGCTTTTGAAAAAGTAAGATATGATAACGAAATAGACATAACCACATTACTCAGCCCAAATGGACTAACATACAAAATGTAGGACGTTATACGCCTGACTATCCTTGCTATAGTCCTATGAGTTCTTCCCTAATCCATATAACTACTCAATAATTATATCTTGATCATCGTCAAAGTTAACAACACTTTGTGATTTACTACTTTAAAGCTAGACAATATAGCATGGACAACAACTGATGTATCACACTCGACAATTGAGCTACCAAAAGATGACCATCTGACATACATAACTACATCTTTGATTAGTAATCTATCAATCGAGAATAAAGAGGAAGGGATTTTCGTACAAGTGTGCCAAAAAACAACAATACATGTGTGGTTTTGACCTAAGAATGTGGTAACTACTCCACGAGATCCGATTATTATATTTACAATAATCTCTATTTGAAAGCCAACACTCAAATATTCATGATATAAGCTACTTAACTTGGCCATTTGATTGCTAATATGTTGTATGTCTCGTTCGAAATGTGATATCCCTCGACATAACAAGTTTAGATATAGTGTATAGAAAAATGATATATGTGTTTCTCGACTATATACAAAGCTAGATTATGTGACATAGTTAACTATTTTGAGGTTATGGTTATGGTTATGGTGGTTTTATGAATGATGGATCTTGAACTCTAGTATTTCATTGTATCAGTTGTGCTGACACGTCTGTTTTTCTTAGAGCCATCAACTTTCTACTAAGAGTATCATGTCACTAATAATATTATCGTCAGTGAATGTCGATCGATTGATAGGTCGCGTTAGAATGGTGTTTGGTGGCTCTTCTTGTTCGAATCCTTATTTATAAATGGATGATATATGTGGGTATGTTTATTCATTTTGTGTTTTGAAGGCGTAGCAATAAAATGAAATAAAGTCACAAAGTCAAAATACTATTTTGTCAAAATTAAAAGTTCGGGTTAACTTAATTGTCTAAAACCCTAGTTTACAATACAACACCATAAAGTTTTTATCATTATAAATATGAAGTCCCACCTAGCTAACTCCATCTATACCACACAGTCACCAACAATAACACACCATCATCACAACACCTACCATCCTACTCATAAGTTCCAAAAAGAAACCATGTTTAATCAAAAAAATTGATTTGAACTTGCGATAAATTATCCTCGTCAACAACTTCATACTAGAACCACCACTGTCGTCAATACTCTACAATATCTACCATCATATCCAACTCTACCACACAACCACTAACAACGAAATCACCACGACCGCCATAAGTAGCATCTTTCTTAAAACTCATTAAACATATGACGATCAAAATAAGTAAATTGAACTACTACCACTTCACCACCACATATGACGAGATCCGTCGCCAAAATAATCGTTGTTTTTATACCACTAAACTATAAAAATTCTACTGCAGAATCAAAATTAAGGTAATTATTTGTTATTTTTAATTATATGCAGTTATTAAACAAAAACAAAATATTTATTTACCAGATTAATTATACAATCAATTGAAAAAAAATCATCACATTTTTTCATAGTTTTTTATTTTTATTTTTTAGATTTAAATTATTATCGATTTGAGAATATTGATTATAAAAGATTTAGAAAATAATGGTGTGATCATAAAAAGTCGGTTTTTCATGGGTAAAACTTATCAAAATTTTACATGTAAAAATATTATCAAACCTTTTATTAACAAATTTAGACATTTTTATAGGTATATTTTGATAGATAAAAATCTTTCATTCTTTTATAGAAATTAAAATTGATCATTATTTACATGTTTTAACGTAATTGATTCTTGTTTGAAACAGTTCTTAGGACGGGGTTGTTTACTTGTTCTAGCCAAATTGCAAAATTTGAAATAATAAAAAATTGAGAATTGCTATATATCACCTTTATTTGCTTTACCTTTATTTCACCTTCTATGTCTCTGTAGTATTAAACAAAAGAGAGAGAAAATAATTAATTAAAAGAAAGAAACGATCTTATTAGTTTTTAAAACTCCACCACATAGAAGGTGATATAAATGGGATGGAAAAAAGGGTGATATATATCCTTACTCTAAAACTTTTTGCAATATAACATAAAAAGAAAGTTATATCATTCAAAAAAAAATTAAAAGCATTTGTATCGGATTCAATGTAATAAAGAAGTTACCAAATTATGTTAGCAACAAATGTTGTATCATTTATAGAAAATAATTTCATTTTTTACCTAAAAAAGAAAAGGTCATTTCCTTTTATCGTTCTTTACAATTTTGATTTTGTAGGTAAGAAGTTTGGAATTCCTGCTTATAAAACAGAAGGACCTTTTTTGTACAAATTCCAAAAAAGAAAAGAAAAATCTCTGCATCGGATCCGCCTTTCACTCCCAATTATGGCCACCTTCTCCGCCCCATCCTCCGTCAAACACCAACTTGCGCAAGTTAGCAGAATTTCTGATTTATCCAAACAATTTTCATTCAACAACAACAACAAGAACAAATGCTTATACCCTGCATTTCCCAAAAAAAACCTTGTGATGACCGCAAAGACCTCCATTTCAGCTTCTCCTATCGAGAACAATTCACCAAAACTCAAAAATCCCATTGTTGTTATCGACAATTACGATAGCTTCACTTACAATCTATGCCAGGTCAGCTTATTCTCGTTGAATATTTATTAATGTTTTATTAAATTTCATATTGATTTCTTCATTTGGTATGTGAAGTATATGGGGGAGCTCGGGTGCGACTTTGAAGTGTACCGGAACGATGAGCTAACCGTGGAAGAATTGAAGAAGTAAGTTTTTTGTTTATTATAAATTAATTTTTATGTGAAATGGTACAATTATTATAGCGCGGTGTACAATGTCAATGTCATTAATAGAGCTGGAATCTAACACCAAAATTACGATTTTCACAGCGCAGTGTATAATTTGCAATGCATCTCATATTACAACTATTAGCCCAAAGTTATTATTAGTTGATTGCAAAATAACCTATATCTAAAATTAACCCTATGCTATGCAATAATCATATTTTGTTCATTTTATAGGAAAAACCCAAGAGGAATCTTGATATCACCTGGACCAGGTAGTTAAGAGTATATTAGTAAATGTTTTCCTAATGTGAAATAATGTTATTTTTTGGGGATGGGATGATATTTAGGTGCGCCTCAAGATTCAGGAATATCATTGGAGACGGTGCTAAAGCTTGGACCCTCGATTCCGTTGTTTGGAGTATGTATGGGATTGCAGTGTATCGGTGAAGCTTTTGGAGGGAAAATAGTGCGTGCTCCAAACGGTGTTATGCATGGGAAAAAATCTCTTGTTTATTATAACGAGGGTAGTGAAGATGGTTTGTTTACTGGGTTGTCAAAGTAAGTAGTAACTTTTATTTATTTATTTATTTATTTGTTTTTTACTGGATATTTAATTAATACATTAATTTGCAGCCCTTTCACTGCTGGTAGATATCACAGCCTTGTGATTGAAAAGGAGAGCTTCCCACATGACTCACTCGAGATGACTGCTTGGACTGAAGATGGATTAGTTATGGCTGCTCGTCACAAGAAGTACAAACATTTACAGGTACCTAAATAACTAACTTTTGTAACAGACATTATATCATAAATATGTAATTCTTGTTTTTATTAAAATGACAGGGTGTTCAATTCCATCCAGAGAGCATCATCACTACTGAGGGGAAGTCTATTGTTCGCAACTTTATCAAGATCATTGAGAACAAGGAAGCTCATACTGTTAACTAAATTGAATTTTATAATTTTCATGGTGTAAAATGTAATATTCTTAATATTATTATTAAGAATTTTGAATTTTGAATTTTGAATGAACAAATTATTATTGATATTGGATCACAATTTTGAGTATGCATTTGGTGGTTTATGACCAAGGACCCAAGAATTACTCATTAGCTCCCCTCCCCCTTAGGATTTTATTTTTTATCCACGCAAAATAATTTACAGGTATTTGTCATATTAATCTATTTCTTCTGTCCCCAAAATATTGTTAGACTTGCTTTCGTATACGGATTAGACTGCTTACCAAAACATTATATTATTATCACTGTACTTATCAAAATATTTTTTATAATATATCTTAATATATTATATGTTTAGTAGAAGTGTAGATTATAATATTTAAGTAAGAATAGAAATAATATAGATAAAAATTGTTATGTTTTTTAAATAAATAATTTTTTGTAAATAATTATTTTAAGGGTCAATCACCCAAGGAGACTTGAGAAAAATCAATGTGCCACTTAGGAGCTAGTCAATTCCTCTCTCCTTCTTAGAGGCCAATAAAATGTCCAATGTCATAACTACCCTTCTAGTGCATATAAGACAAAAAAATAGATTATTTCTCTCTCCTTCACTAACATTACTCTCTCTCCTCCATTACCATTAATCTCTCTCCTCATTTATCATTTTTTCTCTCTCCTCTTTCATTAATTATCAAATATTTTCAAGCTCCGACCACAACCACCGATCACCGTCGGAAAAAGTTCTGAGTATGGAAAAAAGTTCTGAGTCTGGAAAATAGTTCTGAGTATGGAAAAAAGTTCTGAGTCTAAGTGCAAAAGTTCTGAGTCTAAGTGCAAAAGTTCTGAGTCTGAGTGCAAAAGTTCTGAGTCTGAGTGCAAAAGTTCTGAGTTTGAGTGCAAAAGTTCTGAGTCTGAGTGCAAAAGTTCCATTAACGCCAGATTTTTAATCGCCAACAGTGTTGAGCGCAAAAGTTCTGAGTCTGAGTGCAAAAGTTCTGAGTCTGACATCGTGAAAATAATTTCATTCCATTAACTTAATAATATTTATAACGTAAAAATACATAAGCAAAATCGATTTTATAGCAACAATATTTGTTGAAAATCAATAATTTCATTCCATGACATCGTGACAAATAAAATAAAAAGAAATAAAAGTTGTCAAAAAGAAAAAGAAAAAAAGTGTTTGGCAACGTGAACATTAAATGCTGTTATTTTGACCAACATGAAGAAGAAGTAAAATGCTATTTTGGCAATGTTTGGCAATGCTTGACAACGTGAACTTGAACTAAACTATCACCAAAACAGAACAAACAAAAAGATTGATATTTTGACCAGTCAATCATTAATCACTAACAAATCAACCAAGAATCCAAGAAAGTGTTGGCAACCGCAGAACTAATATTTAGATCTCCAATGAATTTCTTCAGATGCAATAGCTCTTTAGAATAGTTGTTCACGTCCATTTACCAAATCAGTAGCTCGATAGAAATTAGAAAATAACACATAGCCATGAACGTATTTTATTGCTCGACTCCGTCCAGATCTCGCCATGGATGGCTCTTCACATAGCTCAACAGAGACCGCATCTTGGCCATCGATCTGTTCACTTTAATGGCCATCGATCTATCCGCTTCAATGTCCATCGATGGTAACTTGGAGCTCCAATCAATGGTAACAATGGCGGTGGAGCAACTTGAGTTAGGGTTTGGTGAAAAGAGAGAGAGAGAGAGAGAGATGAGAGAGAGAGATGAGAGAGAGAGAGAGAGAGAGAAGAGAGAGAGAGAGAGAGGAGAGAGAGAGAGAGAGAGAGAGAGAGAGAGAGAGGAGAGAGAGAGAGAGAGAGAGAGAGAGAGAGGAGAGAGGGAGGGAGAGAGAGAGAGAGAGAGAGAGAGAGAGAGAGAGAGAGAGAGAGAGAGAGAGAGAGAGAGAGAGAGAGAGAGAGAAGGTCGATTGATTAGCTGATGAGAGAGGAGAGAGGGAGCAATTTTGGGTTTTAATTTTCATTTGGTAATAAATAGTATATATAGAGAAATAAAAAAACAACAAAGGGTAGAAAAGTAATTGGTTTTTTGACTTATAGTGTTAAAATTAGTTTGTGGCCTTTAGTAAGAAGAGCCAAAGGAGGCGGTCTTGTTAGGTCACGGTGTAGTGATTTCAAGACCCTTTGGGTAATAATCTCTTATTTTAATAATAGTGATAATTTCTTTTTTGGTACATGGATGATCTGGGATTGCTTACGCGCACCACGACTAGTTCGAGCCAGTTGAGCTAACCCGATAGAAGTAGATAGAAAATAATTTAATATAATAAACCATATTTTTGCAATCAAAGTAAAATAACTGAAAATTTGAACCAACATGTGATCTAATATCCAAATGCGAGGTCTTTCATTCTCAAATATGACTTATATATGTTTCTTATTTCCATTGAAAAAGAAAATTATTTATCCTAATCCCCCTATATACCAAACTCTTGTCCCTCAAAATCTTTTTATAGCTTTTGGACTCCTTTGTATAAGTCAAATTATAGTGTGGAATTCAAATTAACCTCCCTAACAATGCTTGTAGAGTGGTTTTAGCAGTAAGCCAAGATATTGCAAAGCGATATATAAAAATGATTAACAAGCAATATATTTCCTTCATTTTTAAAAGAGGGTGATTTCCTTATAGAGTCCACAAGTAATCAGTGATTGCCCATCAGGTCCAGCCCACCGCAAATGACAGACTTGCCCCTAGTTACCCATTAACTGGAGATTTGTTACCAAAACCAAAACACTAAAATCATGCAATCAGTTAAAAATTAAAACAAAGAAATTAAAACAAAAAAAAATCGCTAAAATCATGCAATCAATCAAATCAATAACCCAGAAAAATTACAATCAGTAACTAATAAAATTCAAATGCATCAACTGATGAAAAACTTGAAACTTTTGTTCAAATGGACGATGGTGGGTTGTCCACTAAACTCGATGGGTAATGCTTTGTAATATCGATGGTGTGAATGTTGAAGTCGTTGGGTTAGCAAAAACTGGTGCAGACTATGAAGGTGGGAATGAAGATGATGGGTAATGCTTTGCAATATCGATGGTGTGAATGTTGAGTTCAGTGGGTTAGCCTTTAGTGCTGTCGTCTATTGGTAGTGGGTTATGTGTATGATATTGATGGGTTGCATTTTAAAACTAATGGGTTACGGTGGGTCAAATGTCAGGCGCTGATGGTCGGAGTTTGGATCAAGAGGGGCGGCGTGAATGGAGTTTAGTGGTGGTCGGTGTTGAAGGAAGAACGGTGGTGCATGGGTCGGCTTCGATGGAGGAGAACGGGAGGTTGGGTGCTGCTTGTTGTTGTCGATGTGTATCTTCTCGGCGGTGGCTGATGGTCGGAGTTTGGATCAAGAGGGGCGGCGTGAATGGAGTTTGGTGGTGGTCGGCGTAAATGTAATATCGATATGATATTGATATTAACGTATTAAACAAAGCTTCCAATAACGTATTAAGGGATTTAAAATATTTGCTGATATGGTGGAATCAGTTATAAGCGATAATCAAGGAATGCATGATATTATTTGATCCTGGTGAAGGGTAATGACGGTATACACTAAAAACGTTTGGACCTTGATGGGGTGAAATCATGGTCCGGACTTGTTGGGGGTGGGAAGTTGGGTTCTAGGACTCTATTGGCATTTATCTCTTTAAAAGATTGTCATTTACATTAAAAATAGTTATTCCAAAAAAATAGTCATTTTAGAAAATCAAGATTTTTTTTATTTATACCACTTTTACCCCTAATTAAATATCCTAATAAATACTTATGATATCAAGACACTTTATAAAAGACATTTTAGTTTCACATGGATAATAAATGACATTTCTTAAGTTATGTGCAAAAGCAAATGTGACAACCTTTTAACAACCGAAAGAGTAATACTTAAGTTATGCAATTTCTCAAATACCAAAAAAGGTAATAAAGCATTCCCTTTGTCTACTTTTATTTGTCCAACTTTCTAAAAAGAGATGTCAAATATTGTTTGTCCCTTTTTCAATATCTTTTTTTTAGACAATAACCCCTTTTCAATATCAAGACACTTTTTCTATACTTTTTCCAATTTTACCTTTATGTAAATAGTATAAAGAGAATTGTATTAAATAACCTCGTGTACATTAATTAAGGGCAATTGTGTAAAAATAAAGAGTATTAAATACTCTTTTTAATCTTTATGCATAAAAAAGGTAGACAAATAAAAATGGACGAAAGGAGTAATGAGTTTAACATCAAATGTGTACTAATTAGACCGATACTTAATTCACTACCCAGTATATATGCTAATCACCTCTTGAACCTTTCAAAAAGTTTGCTAAAACCTATTTTTATCACTTACACTAGTTGTGGTAATGAACTTTGAAAACAAAGGTATGTTTACACTATGAACATCTCTAAACCTCATATTTTTAATAAATGTTACAATGAAGAATATTCTAACTAGAATATAATTAAATTTGAGATAGGAGGGAGTTGATCTTTCTTTCTCTGAATTTTGGCTTGATTTCTTGTGATGAAATAATTGTATTTGAAGAAGAATGGTTTTATATATAAAGGCAAAACTCCCCAACGACTATTATCTACGCGACTCAATAAGATTCAAATATTTGGCCATAATAGAGCATGTTTTCATTATTTGTCCTTAATGGGATTTTGCTTGGTTAATGTGTCACATCTTGCTTTTTTACCTGTAATATTTTTAACGGTCCATACTCCAACATTCATATTTTTGACTTGGAATGTTCCTACTAACTTGTGTCTTTTACTGACGTGCGCCTATTAGTTTGTGGCCATAAGACGAACCACAACCGTATTTCTCCAAACTTGAAGACTCGCGACATGTCTCCTTTTTTGTTTGGGTACGTGGGTGATCAGTGCTAGCTTGCGCGCACCACGACTAATCCCACATGGATATACACGCCTCCCCATGTATATACCCAGGTAAATCAGAACTAGGTTACCCATGTTCAGGGAGGAGTTCGAGCCTTATACCTCTTACTTTACACCCGTTAGGGAGGGGATTCGAACCATGCAACTCTCCTTAAAGTGCTGAATAAATAGCAAGACTTTGTCCAGTGAGCTAACCCAACTAGTTTGCGACATGTCTCCTTCATCATACACGACGTCGTCAATAGTTAAAAACTTGAGTAGTGGTCCCTTTTTTGTGTCCTGAGTATCTTGCATCTCATATGAATCAATAATGAATGGTATGATTGTGTTTAAGCACAATATTCATAATTTTCACAACACATACCCGATTTTCTTTATCAAAGACAACATGAAAGACAACATATTAACCAACGTAAATGACAACCTGACCCTACAACGTTATAACCCTTTTTGTTCACACGAACAGTTTTCTACACCCCAAAGAGATGAGGAAAATGAGTCACCTCTTCCTTTATTATTACATCATCTGTTGCTAGAATTATCGTATAATCTTTCATATCCGGTGTTAGTGGTTAAACTGTCAAGGTTGACGTAGTCGTTTCGGCTTTTTGGTTCTAGTAATTTTTTGTTTTAACTTTTTCTTTAAAAACTATTTATTTAAGATTTAGCTATTTATTGTCTAGGGGCATATTTGGAAAATGTCCATGCCTCCTTTTGGGTCGAAATGTAAAATGAAATGATCCACTATAACCGTATATTGCTGAAATCCACGACTACATAACCAGCGCGGGAAAATTTTGCCTCCTCAAAGCACACACATTCTCTCTCTCTGTCACAGAGTAAAACCTAGGTTACAATGGCTGAGTTATCCGAGCCAGAGATGGCGTCAGCTCAGCTCGTCTCGGAAATCGGCAAAAAACTCGCCTCTTACAAGACTTGCCCGAACAAAGACACCCTCGGCAAACTACTCAAAGTAAGTATATGTATGTAAATGCTAGGTTAAGTGTAAATAGTAGTACTCATCGTTTAAGTGATTGTACCTCTACTCTGCTATTTTATTTGCTTTTAAGTTATATTTTCTGTTTTGAAGTAATAATAATCGCACGTGTTAATTAAGTTGAATTACAACTTCAAGCTGTTAGCTCGGATTTTAATCGAGTTATTAGTGGACAAATTTTACTTACAAGGCTAAGCAAATTGTGGACGAAAATTTCATAACCCAGTCGAAAATTAGTTCAATCCCATTAAGGCGTGAGGGAAATCTCGTTGTTTAGAAAGATTTCTCACATTTCTTTATGAAATCGCCAATAGTGGAAACTGCCATACATTGTGAGATTTTGTAGTTTTGCAAGATATCTTGAATATTTATGAGAAACATTTATTAAGTGACTTGTGCATTTTGTATTCTTCCATGAATTTTGTTTGTTTTTGTTTTTCAGCAAGCTGCAAGTGCTCTTGTGGACTTAAAACAGTCAGAGAAACTGAAGTTATGGATAAAGCCATTGAGTGATTCACTTATTAAGCATGGTTTGCCTCAGCATAAAGATAAAGATATTAGACTTCAAGTGGGTATTTGTTTCTGTGAAATTATCCGTGTTCTTGCACCAAATCCTGATTTTAGTGATGCAGTTTTCAGGGTAAGAGTTTTGTTTCTGTAATTTCCAGTTATGAATAGGTCTTTTAATACATTATAATATTGCAGAAAATATTCCAACTACTTGTTAGTATATTTGAAGAGCTTGATGAAACTACAAGTCCGTTTTTCTTAAAAAGAGTAAAGCTATTAGAGACTGTTGCACAACTTCAATTCTACTTACTCATGTTAGACACTGGTTGTGATGATTTACTCATCAAAATGTTTCAAATCTTCTTCAGAATTGTTAGGTTAAGATTCATGAAACTGATTTTAAAGTTTTAATAATATATATATGTTGTAATAAAAGGCGCCATTTTACAGGGAAGATCATCCACAAAGTTTAATTGTTGCCATGTCATCTATAATGACACGTATCTTAGAGGAGAGAGTTGAAGTAAATGAATCTGGGATGCTTATTTCTCAAGCTAAATTTTCTGATCCTCTTGTAGATATGATTTTACACAATCTTGTGGAGGAATCAAAGGTTAGTATCATAGTATGGGTAAATGCATTAATATTTTTACTTGTAATTTATGATGATTATATGTACAGGGTACTGGACTTGCTGTTTCTGTAATTCAAAGTAGTGGTGTAAAGCTAGAACAGTATATTTGTATGTTTTTGAGATGTTGTATAGTGAACAAGGATTGTGTAATGAGTAAGTTAAAAGAATTTCACCATGAAATTATACTCCAGATCTTCCGATTTGCTCCTCAAATGCTTGTATCAGTTATCCCTAATATAGCTAATGAATTACTGGTATGTATGTCACTTTCTAATGCAATGAATTACTGGTGATTTAATTATTAGTTTTATTTTTGCAGAGAGATGAAGTTGATGTAAGAATAAAAGCATTAATCTTAATAAGGAAACTATTTGAAATGCCTGGTCATCATGTTGTTCAAGAATATTGGCATCTTTGTAGAGAATTTATAAATAGATTCTCTGATAAATCTGCTGAAGTCAGAATGATTGCTCTTTCATGTGCTAAAGCTTTTTACATTAACAATTCATGTGGGACTGAATCAACTGAAATTCTTGGTGAGTTTTAATTTAAAAAATGTTTTAACATATTTTTCAATTCTGATTTTTTTTTTTTTTTTTAAAAATTGTTTTAAAAAAGGTGGTGTTGAGGCAAGGCTTTTAGACTCTGATGAAAGAGTTAGAGGAGAAGCAGTTAGTGTGGTGTGTGATTTATCCAAATCTAAAATTAACTCTTTTCCATCTCATCTAATATCTAAAGTTACTGAACGCCTTCGCGATAAAAAGGTATTTATTATTATTTATTATTATTATTATTATATGCTCTCTTTTCATGTTTCTCTGTATAAATAATCTAGGTATCTGTTAGAAAAAGAGGCTTGCAAAAATTGGTGGAATTATATCAAGAATATTGCAATAAATGTGCTGAGGGATTCATTACCCTTAACGATCAATATGAACAGATACCTTGCAAAATCATCCTTCTTTGTTATGATAAAGAGTTGAAGGAGTTCAGGTACATACTATGATGACAGAGTACTAAAACTATCTTTTTATTTTTTTTATTTTTTTTCTAAATTTTAAAAGTTGAATGTTTCTTCTCATAGGCCTCAAAGCTTGGAGTCTATATTAGGGGAGAATTTATTTCCTGCTTCTCTTTCAATTGAGGAAAGAAGTAAACATTGGATATTAATTTCATCACAATTTACACCAGCTCATGTAAAGGCATTGAAGCTTATATTATCTCATAAACGAAGGTATGTATGTATGAATGTATTATTACAAATTGCTTTGTCATGAAATCATTATTTATTTTTGTGAAATTTCAGGTTGCAAAATGAGATGAAAGCTTACTTAAGATTTAGAAACAAAGGCTCAGAAGAAGAAATTAGATCTTCATTTGTAAAGATGTCAGCATATTTTCCAGATCCTGCCAAAGCAGAAGAGTTTTTTTATAAACTGAATGAAATAAAAGATGATGATATTTTTGATGCTTTTGTTGAGCTGTTAAATGAAGGGAGTTTTGAAGGTGCACAAAATGCTAAGGTAAGTTATGTTTGTTACATGTTTTGTTTTAAACTAATGACAATATTCTCTACTTGTTTGTTTAGGATAACCTTTTGACTAAGATTGGAGAGAAGACTCCACTATTCAAGTTCATGCAATTACTTTCTGCTAAGTGTATGTTGAATATATTTTGTTATGAGCATGTGAGTTATATTGTAGACCATATATCTGGTGAATCTTCTACACAACTTCTCTTGGTAAGACAAATTGTTTGTTATACACAGAAAGATGTAAAAGTAATATATTTTAATTTTTGGTGTATCTACAGATTATTATCAGCAGTTTTCCGTCGCTCCTTAGAGGTTCAGAAAAGAAGTTAAAGGTTTTGTTATTAGAGGAGGTAATCCCTTTTAGTGATGAGCTACTTCAAATTTTAGCAAAAGAAGGATCAAACTTACCTATTAAGCTCAGGTAATAATATATGATGATTTGTATGTATGTATTTCAGATTTAAATTTGATGTTTATTGTGTGTGTGTGTAGTGATATATACTCATCTTTGGAGAGGCTATGTTTGGAGGGTAGTCGTACACAGGCTAAACTTTGTGTTTCTGCAATTGCTTCATTAGTTGATGCTTCTTCACAGGAATTCATATTTTCTAAGCTGTGCAAGGTTAGTTTTGTCTATTAAAAAAAACCTATTATTAGTATTTCTCTTCTTCTAATATGTGTGTGTGTGTGTGATTGTTTATTTGTATAGAAGCTTGTGAATTCTCTACATAAGGGCCATAATGTTCCAACCGTGTTACAAACTTTAGGGTGCGTTGCTCAGTGTTGTGTATCAACATATGAAGTCCAAGAAAAAAAAGTTACTCAATATATTGTTGATCAAATATTTCTTGAATCAACTGATGTGAGTCCTGAATTTTTTTTGTATTTTACTTATGTCTAGTTAAAAGAAGCTTTAAATGAGATATTTATTCTCAGGAAGATTTATCAAATGATGGGGATTCAATAGATGATAAGTTTGAGTGTAGCAGCTCTTGCAAATTGAAGATTTATGGGCTTAAAACAGTTGTTAGGAGTTATTTGCCGCATGAACGTGGTAGCATTAGTATAAATCGTCCAATAAAGAGTTTACTGGATATTATTGTGGAGATGCTTGAGAAGGGTGAGTATAGTGAGGGTAGGGTCACAAGGTAAGTGTATCTATGTATATATGTATGTCTTCAAAAGGGACATATAGAGTCAAAAAAATAATAATGTGAGAAAGTTGAATTTTGCAGTAGTGATAAGACACATATGAGATTAGCTGCAGCAAAAGCTATTCTACGGCTTTCAAGGAGATGGGATTTGCATATTTCACCACAAATATTTCATTCCACTATTTTAGTGGCAAAGGTGAAGAAGCCTCTTCTCTTCTTTTCTCTTCTAAAAGTGGAAAGTAAAAGTTAAAAATGAATTAATTATTAATGCAGGATGAGCATAGTTGGGTTGGTGAATTGTTTGTTAAGAAGATTGACAAGCTTTTAAAGAAGCATGCTTTACCCAGTCGATATGCATGTGCATTCTGTATCAATGCCTCTCCAGACAATATGTTGCATGAAAATGTAAGAAGTTTTTTGTTGTTGTTGTTGTTGTTTATGGTTCCCCATTTGTGTAATTATTTGTTGTTTCAGTCGTTTCAGTATATGGAAGGTTTTATAAAAGAATACAGCAAAGTAGTAATTAAAAGGCAAGAACAAGCTTCCCCTACACCAGCAGCAGCAGTTACTGATTATCCTTTATATACTATTGTTTACTTGATTCATGTTCTTGCTCATGATCCTACTTCCCCTTCTCTCGTGTATAAGGACGACTCTCAACTAGGACACCTTGCTAACTTTTTTAGGTATATCCTATACTACCCTACCCTACCCTTTTTATTATATCATTGAATTGATTTTAAAAATAACACTTTTTGGTTCCTTTGGCAGTCCTCTAGTATTTGGGTTAAGGGCTTTGGTGACACCTAGTTTTGTTGATGGTGACATGGATCTAATACTACACGCTGTCACATACTTGACAAGTATTTTTCATGCAATTAAGCAAGCTGAGGACTCTGTTGATCACAAAATCACACCGGTAAATACACTTGTTTTTAATTAATTTAATATAGAATGCTGGGGGGAATATAATATTATATCTCCATGACAGAGACTTCACATATTAGCAGAGTTTGGTATGTCGATTATAAATGCATTGATATCAAGTAGTAGCAGTATTTCAACAATCTCAAATAATACTCCTCCTGCTCCACTTATATATCTTCCATCATCACTCTATAAAGTAAGTCATTGTCCTTTTCCTTTATTCTCTTTGTCTTGTACACTCACTCACTCACTCACTCAATTGTTGCAGGCTAATGTTGATACTTCAATCCATGTGGAGGAGTCGGAGGCGGCATTTGATGAGAAATTAATGAACAAGTTAATACGTAAATTTAAACCTCACATATCTCAGGTAAGTATACCTTAATGTTGTAATATATGCTTATTTAATTAATAAATATAATATTAATATTAATATGGCATCAGACTAGTAGCAATCTTGCTAAACATAATAAGAAGGTTGATCTGTTGGTGTATTCAAGCAAGAATAATAATAAACAATTCTCATCTTCCTCAATTAACAAAACCAATAATCATCTTCATCAACTCTCTAAAGAGAAGGAGAAGGAGGATGTTATCACAAGATGTAACACAATTATCAATCACACTACACATGTATGTTATCTTTGTTTACCTCTTCCTTCATCCAACAAACTTAAACTCTTTCTCTCTTTTTTATTTTTATTTTATAGGGGGAAGGACAAGGAGAAGCATTGATTGGGCAACGGATTAAACTTTGGTCTCCAATTAATAAATGGTATGTATGCCTTTTAATGCTAGGATAGGATATGATAAATGGTATTCATTCTTTTTTATTTTCTTCCTAAGCTTTAATACCTGCACTGTGGATGGATTTGATTCTACAAACAGTACGCACAAGGTGAGTTTCTTTGATTTGTAAATCTGAAATTCTCATGGATAATAATAATAATTGAGAGTTGTTTTACAGATAAGATATGATGATAGTGGAGAAGCTGAGGTTGTAAGCTTGGAGACTCAAAAGTGGGAGACTACTACTACTACTACTATTACTCTTGACAACGTATTCATTACTCTTTTAGTGTTGTTTTAAATGGAGAATCAATATCTGAACTTAACATTTTACCTTCATTTACAGGAGGATGATGATTCAAGCTCTCATCCACAACAAAACAACACCAAACTTCAAACTGGTAAACATCATCACCTTCATTTTATAACCCCACCCTTACCCTTACCCTTACCCTTACATATTGCTTCTTTCTCTATTCTATCTTATTAGATGATCCACCAAATACGAAGAGGAAAAACAAACAACTCATCAATACCAATGACAATAATGTAAACATTCTTTCCTTTTTAACTATCTTTCTTCATCAACTTATAAATTATAATTTTATATGCTTCTTCTTTTTCAGATTCTTAGAAGGACACGACGCAAACGTTGACATTTTCCGCAGCAGTTGCCAATTTATATAATCTATATATTAATATTTATATTTATACTCTCTAATTGCAGAGGGAAGGTCTTAAGGTTATTTGTATTGTTAGATACTAGATACATATTTATTTATAACATCTTTCTTATCTATCTATATCTATAACTTTAATCATTACCACAAATCTCACCCATATTATACCAATAATTACAGAGTGTCTGTCTCCAAGTTGGGGTTGGAGAAGAAAGAAATGTACATTTAAAACTCAAAACCAATGATGGTGCTATCAAATAATCTCAACTCTAAAAAAATTGAAAAATTATACATGTTATTTTCTGCTGCTTCAAACAAGTCAGAGATTAGTCATCAGGGTCCATTTCTTCATCATGCTCCGAGGACTGAACATCCATATTCCCCCTATTTGATTCTGACTCTACCTCCCTTTCTGAATCCAACTCATCTTCTTCTTCTGATTCAACCTCATCTCTACTATTACTATTACTCTCTTCCACTTTAGCTTTTTCTACCATCCATTCTGGGCACTCATCTTCTCCTTCAGACACCACATGAAATTTCTTACTCTTATCTTTATTTGCAATTGTACACGAACACTCCGGGATTGGATGAGAAAGGAAAGATTTTGATTTACTATTATAAGATTCACGCAATACTCCCTCTACAGAAAGGCTTTTGTTTAGATGTTCTCGTACGGTAAGAGTCCAGTTACGTGGCGCAAAGTAGAGATGATCACTCGTACTATTAAATAGCTCCGCTAGAAATCTCCTGCTTGGTCTATATGTTCTAGCGGAAGCCATCTCGTATAAGCGATGTCCCATCACAAGGCTCGAAAACTCATCGTCAAAACCAGGAAAAAATGCATTAGCTTCTAGTGAGACTAGATAATCAAGAGCATCCCATAATAACCTATGTGCATTCTCCCTTGTATCAATACGTGAAGGCTTTGGCTCTTTCTCTTCCTCTTTCTCACCCCCAACCCAACCATACCACCCTTCCGTTTCATGTTTATAGAAAGGTCGCCCTGGTGGTGGAGGAAGAGGTCTTGGTCGAGGACCCGCTTTATTCCATTCACTTTTCATCTGCTCAACACTTTTTGTAGGTGGAGGTTGAATCTCGTGATCTTCGTCTACATAAAGTGGAGTTTCTGGTCCAACTAAACTGGCTAACTCTTGTTTGGTGCACAAAGAAGTTCGATCCGCTGAGTTTGGGTACATAGCACGTAAAGGAATCATAATCCGTGGACCACCGAATGTTTCAGAACCTGCAACATATATTCTTGTTCTCGAAGGGTAACCCATGGCTCGAAGAACAAGTCCTACCTGCAAAAGAGACGAGACTGTTAGATTTCAAATCATGAATCAACTTCTTCTTCTTCCTTACTTCTTCTGGCATAAGTGGGCATGACCCATTTCCCTTTCGGGCATGTGAATCAACATCAACTTGTTTTTCTTTAACAATTCCTTGTTTAATCATTTCTGCTCTCCGGTATTGTATGAGTTCAGTATGAATATCCTAAATCATCAATGTTGAAGAATGAATTAGAATCCAAAGGGAATAGATGGTGTGGTATGAGTTTTCCTTATCACCTGGAAAAGCTCAGCACACCCTGCATATGCTAAACTATCTCTCTTCAAACCAGGATGATAAACAAGGTAAGGTTGACCTGAACCTCTCAACCTGTTTAATTTTTTTTTAAATAAAATTAAAATTAAAATCGAACATTTCGTTATTCTGCATATTATATTAATAATAATAACCTTTGGACCATTAGATGGGCAAGGGCAACAATTTGTGGACGGAAATGAAGTGCATGGAAAGCTACTCGACATCTCAGCCTCTGATACTCACCCAACTTTGGGGGAAGTTTAGCCTGAAAATCAGTCGTGATTATTTTTGCATAATAAAAGAAAAAAAAGAAAAATAGAAGAACACACACACACCTCCAAGCCTCCTCCATCATTAATTATCAACCCAATAACCTTTGATTCCTGTAATTTTGGAAGAACTTTCTCCATATAAAAACTTGGAGAAGCTGACTTCTTGGGCTTAAAAATCGAATGTTGTTTTTGTTTCCTAACTTCCTTTAATTCTGAAGGTAAATTCTTCACAATTATTACATCACTTGCTAGTGCTTCTATGAAGTGATCCTCATTATATATATATGAAAAACTCTTGAATTTTGAACTGCAAACAATTGTATTTTTCTTTAATATCATATCAATTATCATACATTTATCAGTCAGACACAAGTACCTGATGCCTCTTGAACTACCACTTTCTTGAATTTCTGGAATAACAAGAGTGGCATTTAGAAGCCTCGCTATGGTCACAAGATCACAAATCTACCAAATAATCAAACATTAACATTAATGCAGATTCAAAGATATATTTGAGGAGATTTAGATGTTACCGATGTTCTAATATTCTCAAAACCACCAAAAACTTTAGCATAGATAAAACCATTGTTGTGTGTAGTTGCAACTGGGAACAAGAATAGGATAAAGATTAAACACTAAACAGTATTATAAGTGATCAACAAAGATTACCTGGATATGATGAACTTCTAGGATTAGCATATGGCTGTATTGCCTCCAAAATCTTCACACTTCCCCACAACCTCCTGTACCCAACACCCTTTCACAAAAACACATAAAGCTAAATCAATAAGTCTCTTCTTTTTATAACCATATAAATGTGATTTCATGGATTCAAGTTCCTTTAAACGTTAGTGAATAACAAAGGGATCTACTTCGGTATTTCGCATAACAAGGCTATTATCTAAATTACAAAATTCAATTTTAAGCGTCAAATCATAGACATTACACATAAACTTACTTTAGGGGCAGGGGTATTAAGATAATTAAAATCTTCAGAAAAAGCAGCAGTAATTAGAGTATATTGAAGTAGATCAGGCGAGCTGGATTTAGCTAACAACAAGTGAACCATCAGCGACACAATCGATAGCATCACTCCACCAAGCGCCGCCCATTTTATTTTCGATTTCATCGCCATCTTCACTGCGATTTGATGTGAAACCTAAATTTTATAATCTATGAAATTAAAGTCATTTTTCATATGTATGTATATTTGTGTGTAATACTGTGGAGTGAGGAAGAAGGTAGTGAACAGATGAAGCTTCAGAGAGATACTGTTCGTTTAAGTGTTTTTAGTTCAGTTCAGTTCAGTTGAGTTTCCCAGTGGAGTTAAAAAAGAAAGATATAAAATGTTGCCCTTTAACTTTTGACAAAGTACACGATCCGCCTCTAATATTACGTTTTACTCTTTCTGGCCTTTTTATGAACCTATTTTTTTAACACCGTTAGTTTTTTTTTCAAATTTCTGTTAGTTGATCGTTAGTCAAGCCCATCTGGTGCCACGTCAATGCCACCTCATCGCCACGTCGGCTCTACCTAGGCGTTAGGTCATCAACGATTTCATGTCATATTTTTTTTTAAAATCTTTTTTTTAAGGGGTAATTGGAGAAAAATGCCTCCTTAATGAGGCTACTAATTTTTTTAAGCCTCTAACTTTTTTATTTAGAGATAAATGCCTTTTTAATTAAGTAATTAGAGAAAAAATCCCCTAAATTATTTCTTTTCCCTTTTTACCCAATATAAATACTACTTATTATAAACTAGGTAATTAATTCCCCAATTATTATCACACACTCTCACATAGATTCTCTCTATCTATTTCTCTCTCTCACTTTCTCTCTCCTCTAACCGATTCTGCATCTCCATTGATAAGCTAAGAAGCTCACCAATCTCACGCATCTCAATCACGCTCACCAATCTAACTCACATAGATTAGTCGAGTGTTTCTTCTTCTCTAAAGGTAATCTAACATCTCATCTACCTCTCATGCTCTCTATCTCTCTCGGCTCTGTTTTATCTTCTTCTTTTTTTTGAATTTTTGATTTCATTTTGTTGTTTTGCTGATTCGCAGGTTTTAGTTTGTATATATACGTATAAATGTGTATGTATTCTCTGTTTTTAAAGCATTTTCATTCACATTTTCATGCTACTTTACAACTTGTAGCAATTCTGCAGTTTTCAAGCTTCTTCTCTTATAATTGCTTGTTTTGTGTTGATTTTGTGTTTATATTCTTAGTTTTGTTCATATTTTGCTTTGATATTAGCAAATTGTTGTGTTTAAGCTCTATTTGTTATGATAATGTTTTTACATTCTTCATTTCTTCATATTTTGCTTACTTTTCTGTAAATTATGTGTTAAATTCTTCACTTTGTTCATTTTTTGCTTCTCTACATCTAAATTCTGTGTTTAAACTGTTTTACTCGCAGTATATTGTGTGTTTCAGTTGTAATTCTGTGAATAGGTTTATGCAGTTGCAGAATTCCATGTTTTAAACATGGAATTCCATGTTTTAAACATGGAATTCCATGTTTTGTACAGTATGAAACTGCATGAAACATGGAATTCTGTGAAGAGAATTGTGCAGTGTAGAATTCCATGTTTTAAACATGGAATTCCATGTTTTATACAGTATGAAACATGGAATTCCATGTTTAAAACATGGAATTCTGCGCCTGCACAGAATTTTTTCCCTTTTCTACTTCTTCCTTTGTTTGTGTTATTGTATTCTAGTACTTATGTCATGACTTGTTTTCTGCAGATGGTTATGGTTGTATTAAAGTTCGGTTCTCAACGTTATATGTGTTCGTTTGATCTTTTCCGACTCTCGATTTTGTTTTCGATTACGTGTTTCCACAATCCCAAGTAGCATACATTTGGTAGTCACAAAGATTTGGTTCTGAAAAGCAACTGTTGGAGTCAACTAACCAGTCACGTCGGTCAATGCCAAAAATTGTCAAGTTGCTCTATGATTATTTTTTATGATCATTATATTCTTGTAACAGTTTAATATTCACCGGTTTAACAATTTTTACAATTTCTATTGTTATGTTTTGGATCCTTTTTGTTTTTATATTGTGTTGTGATTCATTCCTTTATAATTATTATCTTTCTGTATAGGTTTCGATTCGAGTAGCTTAAGTTGTTAGTGTGCAGGTTAGTAAATTTTCATGTTCAAACATGGAATTTCATGTTTTCAAACATGGAATTCCATGTTTCAAACATGAAATTTCATCTTTTCAAACATGGAATTCCATGTTTTCAAACATGGAATTCCATGTTTCGATCATGGAATTTACAAGTCATTTTTATGTGTTGCGGATTTTGCCTGCCTTTTTGAGTTTTTTGTTGGTATCAAAACTTTTCTAATCAAATCCTTCACAATATGAAATACTAATCAATTCCCATTTCTAATCAAATTCTTCATAATACTTAATAAACTAACAAGTCATTTTAAACATTACAATTTTAAAACATTCCAAAATAAGTACAATTAAATACGAAATACTCTTTTCAATACAATAATAGAAACGTCAACACATTCATCAATATTCTTTTAGATAACTGATTCTTTGATCTTTGAACTGCATATACACTCTTCAATGAACATAATCCACTGAGGGGTTGCTCATCACTTAGAAAAGATAGTACTTCTTCCTTTTCACTGCTTGTATCTTATCATCTTCTTGTTCATCAGTAAATCTTCTTCTTGGAGGCATTTTTACTTGTATTTACACAAACTCCAACCACAAGAAACAAATTAGTAGTCTTGACTTGATAACTTTTCTTCTTGGTGCCATTTTCACCTGTTTTTACACAAACTCCAAGCACAAGAAAACATATTATTAGCCTGAATTGAGTTAATTCCATGTTTAATACAGTTATCAAAACATGGAATTTCATGTTTAATACAATTATCAAAATATAGAATTTCATGTTTTGATAAATGTATTAAACATGGAATTCCATGTTTGATACAGTTACTAACAACATTCTGCAGAATTCCGAACTATACTGTAATTACACTTAAGGTCCCTAAACTACACATTCTATCTTAATACAGTTATCAACACATGGAATTTAATGATTTGATAACTGTATTAAACATGGAATTCCATGTTTGATACAGTTACTAACAACATTCTGCAGAATTTTGAACTATACTGTAATTACACTTAAGGTCCCTAAACTACACATTCTATCTTAATACAGTTATCAACACATGGAATTTAATGATTTGATAACTGTATTAAACATGGAATTCCATGTTTGATACAGTTACTAACAACATTCTGCAGAATTTCGAACTATACTGTAATTACACTTAAGGTCCCTAAACTACACATTTTATCTTAATACAGTTATCAACACATGGAATTTAATGATTTGATAACTGTATCAAACATGGAATTCCATGTTTAATACAATTATCAAATCATTAAATTCCATATTATGCAGTAATTACACTATAAGGTCCCTAAACTACACATTATGTCAATAATACAGTTTTCAAAACATGTAATATCATGATTTGATAACTGTATTAAACATGGAATTCCATGTTTAATACAGTTACGAAAAACATTATGCAGAATTCTACATTATGCAATAATTACACTATAAGGTCCCTAAATTACACAATTTGTCCTTGTTTATCTATATTTTACAGTATTACATCAAATGTTTGGATATAATTGCAATATAGGTCCCTGTTTTACAGACTAGTCATGTTTATCACTCTAATCTTATTTTCTTTCATATTAATCACATTATTCAGTCATATTCATCAAAAAATCCCAATATAAAACCTAGAAACTACCAAAATTGTTACTATTTTACTTAATCAAACAAAAATCAGTAAAAATCAATCGAAATCAACATGAAATCAATTTTCGTTTTGATTTTGTTCATGAATCACACAATAATCAATTCGGAATCATAAATCACTCTAAAAAATATCAGAATAACACAAAATTTTGGGTTTAATGCTTACGGTTTTTTGATTTTGTATGACAATTCTTTGTTGTTGTTGATATTTTACACTTGTTATTGGTTTGAGTGCTTGATATTCACCATTTCCGTTGCTTGTTTCCTTTGTCGTCGATTTCTCCTGCGTGATTATCATCTTTCGCCTCTTAGAGCTTTGTTGTGTGTGTTTGCGTGTGTGTTGTGTGTATTTGTGTGTGTTGTGTGTGTGTTTTAAACGCTTCAGGTTTGGTTTTGTTTTTTGTTTTTTTTTAACAAAAGATATATACACGTTTTTTTCTTTTAATTGGTAGTTAGGGGTAGTTTTGGTAGAGGCTGTTTTCTCTAAAATGTTTTATTGGAGGCACCTTTTTTTAAATAACTTCTTTAATAGGCATTTACCTCTAATTGGCTCTTTTTTTAAACATCCTTCTTTTTCTACTTGAAGCGCTCCACCATCATCAATCGAACCCAATCTAAGGTTCAATAATAATTCACTCCAACCGGCCCTCACTTCAAGCCGCTTTCTGCACAAAATGAAACCGCCGCCACTCATGGTCCCTTCTTCAAACCGCCGCCACATAATAAATTATATAAATTTATTTTAAAAATTATATAAATTCAAAAAGATATTCAATTATAATTGATTACTATTTAAAACCGCCTAGAGAGAAACGCTTAGACTCCGCCTAGGCGCCCACCTGATCTTCTAAATGCTCGAAGGTGGTCGACCGCTCACCTAACGTCTTTTAGAACACTGGGTTCGCGTGTTTTAGCTACATTCATTTTTTGGTCATTACTTATTTTGTTTTGGGATGACAACTTTGTAATAACTTCTTCAACTTATTCAAAGTTTCATCTGATCAAAATAATTCTTTGAACTATGCCCAATATGTTAATTAGCTCCCCAAATCTTTTTAATCGATCATTTTTCAATTTTCATTAGTTATTTTAACGGAATTAATAATAGGGTTAATTCCCCAATAGGCACCTGCTACCTTGCACCCTTGTCCATAAAAGACACCGTCTTTTTTAAAGTGTAGTGAGTAATGGGAAACTTCCCATTACTTAAAGTTTGAGTTATAGGAAGCTTCCCATTACTCAGAGTTTGAGTTATGGGAAGCTTCTCATAACTCAAACGACTCTTTTTATGAGAAAAAAAGGAAAAAGAAAAATATATGTGGTCTTTTATGGGAAAAAAATAATGGTTGGAATGAGAGGAAATTAATTTTAATTTGAGGTGTTTCTTGAACAATAATCCGTAACATAAAAAACTACAAATCCCCTAAAAATTCACTGATTTACCTATTTTAAATTAAGAAAATCCACATCTTCATATCAAACAAAAATCATTAAAACAAAACAAAGCTTAAACACATCTTCTCTACACCCAACACAAATTATTAAAATAAAATAAATATTCTATGTCTACTCCTTGTAAATTTATCACAGATTGCACCATTAATACTTGTAATTTCAATTTTTCTAGTAGAGATATAAGAACCTATTGATACTAGATCTTGTTGTAGGAAAAAAAATTAGGCATAAATACACATAATCATATATTTGTGAGCTAAGTGAATTAGTTAAGCACATCAGTGGGGGTTCGTTATTATAAAATACCCATTATCGCAGTCAGAAACTCTATCCTTTTTGCTCATTCATTTGAAGGCTATAATTTGCCTATAAAAGGTTTGGATCAATTTTATGAAATACTTAGAAGTTAGATCTTATGTAATAGAAAAATATTTGTTTCTATTCATTCTAAAAGATAGTAATATATCTAGTTGTAATATGTTGTTCTTTTGGATACCAAGAACGGAAAATTATGATGTTAAATGGGTTACTAAACAAATCTTAAAGTGTTTTGTTTGGTAATTGCATGTCCAACCAACCCCCTAATTTCTTTTTTTATCCTATATGATAATTCCACGTCCCTGACCCCTCCGAGATTAGTTAGTGACGGGGTATTTTAGTTTTGATAGATTATTTACAATTTTTTTCCATACAAAAATTTTACACTTACGTCTACTAATTATTTGAAAACCGATTTCAATCTCTTAAAGATTGCTCCACGTAAATCGTGTTATGTGTCTCCAGGGCCGGCCCGAGCGTCTTGGGTACCTAAAGCGATAAAATAAACGGGGCCCTTTCACGGTCTAATAAATCAAGATATTGAGACAATTATATGAAAAACGTTTGAAAAAAAAACATTTAAAGGTTTACTAGATTCACTTTAAAAATATCTTCCGTGCTTTTTGTGATACAAAATTATTAATTAAATTATATTCTCGTTTGTGAATCATAATAATTGAGTAAATAATAGTAGAACAATTGAACTTTTTTATTTGATGAACTCACTTCAATAACTATTTGTTTCGAGTTTTTTGTTTTTAAATTTCGCTTTTATTTCGAAGTGGTTTCAATTAAACTTGTGACAAATGTATAAAAATAATATAATTTAGTTTTAAAATATATATAAAATTAAATATAATTAATTATATAAAAGATAAAAAAAACTTATTTGTTAACTACTCTTTATATAAAAATAATAAAATTGAATTTTAAAATATATATAAAGTGAAATATAATTAATTATATGAAATATAATTAATTGAATTTTAAATTTTTTATTTTATTTTTATCATCAAATTAAATTTTTATATTAAAAATTTAACTTCCAATGTCTTTATAAATTTTATTTTTTTTTCTATATGAAAAGCCAAACGTTTTTTTATTAGAGATGTTTTTAAAGAAAAAAAAATGAATTAGCCATTTGGCTTGGCATATGAGAAACATAGAAAAACAAAAAACACTCAAGGGATTTGAACTTGGATCGAGCCCTTGGAAGCTTACTCACATTACCACTAAACCAACCGTATAACCACATCATGAATGTTAGTCTTAAATATATTATTTGACTCTATACTATACTCCTTCCGTCCACAAATGTTTGTCATACCTTTTTTTTTCACATAGATTAAGAAAAACAATTAATGCCTTCTACTTTTACTAAATTACCCTCAATCAACTATTTAATGATTAAGAAAAGCAATTAATGCCTTCTACTTTTTGAAAATTAAATAAGGGTAAACTTGGTAGAACATGTAAAAAAGTTTCTTGATATTTTAAAATGACAACTTTTTGTGGACATCCATTTTTAGAAATTGTGACAAACATTTGTGGACGGAGGGAGTATAATTTTTTGGGGCCCTAAAAAATATGGGGCCCAAGGCGACCGCCTTGGTTGCCTTGCCCCCGGGCCGGCCCTGTGTGTCTCAGATGTTTCTCAGGTTTCAAACATTGTCACTATGGTGTACAAAAGGTCGCCCCTGAATATTTCGTTGTGATTTGAACCCCACACTATCGCTTATAGCATGTTGATTCATGTTGTTTGTAATGTGGACAAAAAATTCAAACCCATGACCAAATGGGTATGGGACCTACGTTTTACCGCATTTCTTTAATATAGTCTACTTAAAAGAAAACGAAAAAAGAAGGGGTCAGGACATTATTTTAAAGCATATACAGCCTTTATTGTATAAATAAGGGGGCAAGTTGCAATTAAACCCTATTATTTCTTATACATAGCTTCCTTCGATTTTCATTATTTATTTTGATCAAATTATTTCGACGCCCCTCTCCTCTCGTCTCTCTCTCTCTCACCGTCACAGCTTACTTTACTGAAGAGATGTCGAGGCTAAATACTGATTCTCCTGTCTCTCGTCGCATTGTTCTCTCTTTCTTGCAGTTTCTCAACTCTGGTGAATTCTCCTCTCTCCCTCTATATCTATCTATATGTATAGATGTGATAAGTCAGTTACATATGATGATGTTAAGTTAGTTGAGTTGGATAGCTTTAATCTTTATGATAAGTTTAATTTAATTTTGATAGTCTAGTGTTGTCAATTATACAATATTGTGTATTTTCATTTAATTTGATTCAGTCAATTAAAGAAAGAGAATGACATCTACTTTTTGGTTGATTCTTTTAAATTTAAATTAAATAAAGTTAACAAATGATCAAAATTATGACGAGGAATGTGTTGAATTGATCACAATTGTTATGAGGAATGTGTTAATTCGCAATAGGGATCAATCATTGACTAATTATAGAGTAGGAAAGGTTGATTTTAGGAGTGTTTTGAATCTTGTGTTTGTTACCAGTTGAAGCAGGTCCTGGTGTTGATCTTGAAGGGCTTGAGGTTGCAAAGGAATGTTTAGCAGATATATTCAATATTGATTCATCATCAGTTAATAGTGAATCAAACACAGATTCACTGATTAAGATATTTGAATTAATGGAACCAAATGTTAGCCAAGATGCTACTCCTGGTACATCCTCTTCATCACCAGATATAGGGTTATCTAAGGATGAACTTTTTGGACAGTTTTTTGGTGCTCTTGAAAACATTAGGTATTTTCAGAGTTTGCCTGATGGAAATGATGATCAGCTCCAATTGGATAGAGCATCAAAGGCATTTCATGCTGCTCTTGAGGTATAATAATAATAATTCATGTTTTTGAATTATAATCAACTATATAATGTATTCAATCTTGTAGGATATGCAAAAATCTGGATGTGACTTAAATCTAAAAAACCTGGCAGAGGCATTAAAATCTCAAGGTAATTTGTAGAGTAATATTATATTATATAGAGCCTAGAGGTGTATTGAAACTTGAAATGTAGGGAACAAGGCGATGCAGTCAAAACTCTACTTAGTTTCAATAGATTTCTATACTTTTGCTATAGCACTTTCTCAAGATAATGCAGTTTACTATTGTAACAGGTGAGGTGCAGTTTTGTATAATTTATTTATAAATTAAATATTAATAATGAATGAATAATAATGAATAACTTAACAGGGCTGCTGCTCACACCCAGGTTCAGCAGTATGAAGAAGCAGTAAAAGACTGCCTTAAAGCCATTGAAATAGATCCAAATTATAGCAAAGCTTATAGTCGTTTAGGATTTGCTTACTTTGCTCAAGCCAAATATAGGGATGCTATTGATAAAGGATTTACCAAAGGTAGTTGTAATTATTGGTTATTCCTCTCTAATATATTAAAAAATCCCATTTTGCAGCATTACTGTTGGATCCTAATAATACCTCTGTACGAGAAAATATCCGTGTAAGTTGAGAGATTTTATTTTTTATTATTAATCCTTGTTTCTGTCCCTGCTCATATTTGAATTTCCAGGTAGCCGAGCAAAAATTAAGGGAAGGGGTTGGTCAGGTAATTAATTGTTGGTTATATTATATTTATATGTTAAAAGTTATTATTATTATTATTATTTTTGGTAAATAAATTGCAGAGTTCGAGTTCGAGTTCTCAGGAGTCAAGAACATCTATGCCGTTTAATATAAATGGTAGTCCTCAGGATATAGCTAGCATGTTTATGAATATGGGAGGTGCAAATGGTACGCATTTTCAAGCGGGTCCCGGACCTACCGATAATATATTAGGCGGGAACATTAATGTAAATTTTGGTGAACAAATGCCTGATGAGTTGAGTGGAGCTTTAAGATCTGTGATGGAGATGTTCTCAGGAGGATCCACCACCACCACCCCTCCTCCACCACCACCTCCTCCTAGACACTGAGAAGATGATTGAGGGCAGGACTTTATTATATCTTTTCCTTTGTTTCTTCTTTTCAAAGACAAAGTGTATCCTAATTTAGACAACTCAACTCACTCTTCTACACCTTCTTTCTTATGTTATTCATTTCAAAATCGCCCTTGATTATAGGGTGAATAAAATAACTGATACGTACCCTCAACATTTTCCAGGACTGAACAAAATAATTATCAATTTGTCCCCTAAACTAAGCTATCAAAAGCCATAAAATTTCTAATAACTCCCAAATTCATATTTTAAAGAAAAGAAAAAAAACCTTCTTCTTCCCCCCTTTTCTTTACCTGTCCGCTTATAACAAATCATGGTCTGCAAAACTCACGACATCCCTAACAAGTGCAATTAACATTTTTAAAAAAAAAAAAACTCATCTAAAAGTCACACTCATCATCTTCTTCACCAACGAGTGCAATAGACAAAAATAAAATAAACTTTGAAAAACTCATCTAAAACTTACACTCACCATTTTACCATACTATAATATAAGTTGTTTTCTTTACAAATCTATCAGATTATTCATTCTATCTCTAAACTCAACAAGGCTCTCAACCGGATTACTCACTCTCTCTCAATAAGGCATTTTAGGGTTTTACGTTACCCTAAAACTGATCCGAGTGGTGTCCAAGTATGTCTTAAGAAGGATTTTGTTTGGTTACGATATTAACAAGAAAGGCACTCCTAATGGCACCATTGAAGTGTAAACCTTTTTCATCTAATATTCAAATACTTTTTCAAACTATTTTGATTACTTATATGTGGATAAAAATTGTATATTTTTACAGGCCTGAGTCTCACTGGGAATAGCAGTTGGAATTGTGTTTCTTGTGGTGGCAATCTTATATCAGTTTTAACTTGACAGCCGATTCAAATGTGAGCTTCATATTGTTTTCTTGTTCTTAATGTTCATTAGATTACGCTATTTGAACTTTGATTAAATATGATTGGTTTTGTTATCTTAAAGTGGCTAGTTGAGTATAATGCTGCTTTAGCATCAATTTGCTTCATGTTTTTTTTTGATATCATGGGTGTCTGGGCCACGCCTCACCATGCATATTCCCAGGTTAATCAGAACATGTTTAGGGAGGGGATTTGAACCCTGTACCTCTTGCTTTACCCCCTTTTAAGGGCTCAAGAAATAATAAAGGTTGAGGGGATTTAGACCATGTATCACCTAGATTTGAGACAAGGTCCTGGCCATTGAGCTAACCCCAATGGTTCAATTTGCTTCATGTTCCTTCTTCGATTTGTGGATGATGTACTAGACTTGCCTTGGAGAGTGTAAGTGTAAATATTACATTTTTCGAAAATGGTATAAAAAGTGTTGCTTAATTACTATAAATATTGTTGGCAGAAAGTTAGTATTACCATCTATTGCAACTCTTCCATTATTAATGCATATGCTGGCCACACTACTGTAATCATACCAAAGTCTCTAGTACAATACATTGGTCTATAAATTTATGATTTGGGTAAGTTTTAATTTATATGTATTCACAATTAAACGTCTCTTTATGTGTCACATTACAATTACAATACAGGATGGATATATAAACTTTACATGTGGCTTTTGGCTATATTCTGTACAAAGTCTATAAATATTCATGCGGGCCTTAATGGGCTTGAAGTTGGACAAACAATGTTATTGCATGCGCTGTAAGTACAAATCTATCTACAATTTTTTAGCTCATTATATGGGATAGTAAATGCATGTGCGGTTTTGATACATAATATTGTGCAAATTGGAGCATCTTAAGAGCTGGAAAATCAACAGGTGAAGGAAAATTGCAACTCAATTATATCAAAATATAATTCAGCGGAAACAAAATTGCAATTAAAAAACCATCTAGTTGCGATTTATGATTTAAAACAAAGAAAAATTCGATTACATACCTTAAGCCGCTGTATGAAAATCGGATTCTTAATACCAGCTTCAAAAGCTTGAAGCCTCCACGCTTTGCACACCGAGCTTGAGCCTTACTTCCAGAATCACAATTCTAGCTTGGAGACAAAAGACCTTTTGTTTCTTGGGGTTTTTTTCTTGGTAGAAAAACTGATGGAAAATTATTCCAATATAATGACTATCATTATATTCTTATAAACCCAACCATAGGAAATGAAAAGACAGAGAATTGGAAAAGTCATGAACTTATAATGAAATTAATTATCATAATAACCTGTTCTATTACCACTTGTGAAGTGGACTTGGACCTTCTTCATTATACAAAACACTTGACTAGCCTAGCGGTTAACACATTGCATACCACTAGAGGTACGTGGTTCGAACCACGAACTTGTCAATTAATAGTTTTTTCCCTTTCTCTTTTGTCTTAGACCGGTCTTATATCAGAATATTAAATTGTGCTAGCAAATTAATATACCAATATTCCAAGTATATATTTAATTAATCTTTATTATCTAATAATAAAATTAATTAACGACATGAAGTAAGATCAATACACTCGTTAGTGTGCGACTACGTGGGTTCATCGTTAAACTGGTAGTAGTTAACTTAATTAACTACTAATCGAGGTTGGCGTCTAACAACACTCCTCAATGACCGGATAACGTGAAGTAACTCTGTACAAAGGACCCGGTAAAGGATCATACACGTATTCCCTCTATCTTTACAGCCCTGGATCATCCTGGGATATGTTACAACTGTCAAATCCCATTAGAAAATCAACTACGTTACACGTCGATTATCAACGATTAACGAATGACCTAAGAAACTCCTTGTTTCATTCATTCTATCACCTTGGCCAAGGATTCGATACAATCGTTATAATCTTATGACATCGTAGAGCTCAAACTCTTTACCTAGAGTTGATAGATTCCATCTTGACTCATCCCTAGGAGCATATATACTTAGCTATGTCCAATATCTTTTCGACTAGCATTATGACACACTAGTAGTCCAGTATCAAAACATAACAAGCACATACACAACTATAGTGATGATCTCAGGTCAAAGGATTACAAGTATAAAAATCCTTATAGAGATTAACCTATTTGACAGTTCAAGGTAATTAACCATTAGGAATCTCTAGTTTTAGTCGGTTCGATAATCACATCTCTATGTGCATTATCTATGCACCTAACTCGGTAAACGAGAACTACCGATATTTATCCAATAAATACTTGTTAGCAACATATTAATCTAACTGGATCATCGAGGTCCTAACTCGATGGTCCTACGATTAAGAACAAGTTTAGATTAAGTCCTATAAGCTAGATTCTCATTATCATAAAACCTTATGATATCTAGTTCGTAACTTAATCAAGGATTTGCCTTTATATTATGTAGATTAATACCATAATCATAAAGGCTTGCCATAGATTCAAGGAAACAATTTCTTTAATCAAAACTGTAGGGATAACTATTATCGTGTACAGTAAACACTTGTGTTCAATTCATTACAAGACGATCGGGGCTAGGGCATAATTCCAACAACAGGCTCATGTATTCTCTATTTATCTTGTTCAACCATTACTTGCTACTTCTTTTGCTCTACTCTCTTTTAACTGGTAATAATATAATGCTTCCTTATTTATCAATTAATTAACATGCTCTTTTTTATGGTTTTTTTTATAGGTTTTCTTCTTGTGAATGATTTTCAGTGAAACACTGGTTATATTCTTTGCACCACAAGTTTTGAACTCCTTGCTCCTAGTCTCTCAGTTTGCTGATAAATAATATACACACAAATTACACATGTTGTGTGTACACTGGTATTATACCTTGTCCACGTCACAGGCTACCTAAGTAAGTTAAAAAAATTTACCCGCCCATTTATTTTTCAGGTTTGATCCTGAGACTGGTTTATTATCGGGGACAAATGATGGGACACTTGTGAACGTATTCTTGAGAATATTTGGTAGAAAATCAGAAAAGTCACTTTGCATTTTACTCCTAATTTTCCAGGTAAATTTAATATATATATTCTAGGAAATGGGCAAGTTTGATATTTTTTTTTGTGTTACAGTCTATATGCTGTTTCTTATGCTTTATCCTGAGATGGTATAAATGAAGCTGAGCTGGCATACATAAACAAGTCTATTTTTGCGGATGGAGGTGAAATTTAGTGTAGTTGAGGAGAGGTTTCCAACCTTTAATTCTCAAGTTGAACAAGTGTAGGTGTATTTTGATATAGAAAATATTCTTTTATATATGGATACAGTGAAATAGTAGTAGAGTCTTTGTAATGTTTTTTTTCCTACTTACTCTTATAAAATACTTTGTTAACTTTCCCCATCTCCTTCTATATATTGTCTTCAACATTTAAACCATATTATGTGCCCCCATTTTTAAGTGCACCAAGAGGCTATCAATCGTTTCCTAAACCTAAGCCCTATAAATTATACGATCAACTAAAGGTAACACATGTCACAAAACATTCTCTGTTTTTTCTTACTTATACGATCGTTATCACTATCGACCTCAATAGGTTCCTTGTCTTGATACTTCTCCCATGTGTCATAAAAAATCTCCCATGTGTCATAAAATTGACCCGTTTCTGTTCTGAAATATCCTTATACGATTTCCACAAGCTAATAAACAAGAAAACGTTAATTTTTGGTTTCGTCATAAAATCTGGCAAAATGAGTGAGTGTTAACTCACAAAATGACGCGTTTTAGAAAAAAATACAAAATCATAAGTATATATCCACGAATTGACCCACTTTTCGTTCTTATATATCATAATACCATATCCTCAAACTAATAAACAAGAAACGTCAATTTTTGGTTCTGTAATAAAATCTGGCAAAATGCGTGACTGTTAACCCACAAAATGGTGTGTTTTAGAAAAAAATACAAAATCATAAGTATATAACCACGAATTGACCAGTTTCTGTTCTGAATATCATAATACGATATCCTCAAACTAATAAACAAGAAACGTTGATCTTTGGTTCTGCAAAAAAATCTGGCAAAATGGGTGAGTGTTAACCCACAAAATGGCGCGTTTTAGAAAAAACACAAAATAAAAAGTATATAACCACGAATTGACCCGTTTTTGTTCTTATATATTATAATACCACATGCTCAAACTAATAGACAAGAAACGTCAATTTTTGGTTCTGCAAAAAAATCAGGCAAAATGCGTGAGTGTTAACCCATAAAATGGCGCGTTTTAGAAAAATAAAAAATCATAAGTATATAACCATGAATTGACCCGTTTCTGTTCTGAAATATCATAATACGATTTCCTCAAGCTAACAGACAAGAAACGTCAATTTTTGGTTCTGTAAAAAAATCTGGCAAAATGCGTGAGTGTTAACCCACAAAATGGCGCGTTTTAGAAAAACTACAAAATCATAAGTATATAACCACGAATTGACCCGTTTTTGTTCTGATATATCATAATACCATATCCTCAAGCTAATAAACAAGAAACGTCAATTTATGGTTCTGAAAAAAAATCTGGCAAAATGCGTGAGACCCACAAAATGGCGCGTTTTAGAAAAAAATACAAAATCATAAGTATATAACCATGAATTAACCCGTTTTTGTTCTGATATATCATAATACGATATCCTCAAGCTAATAAACATGAAACATCAATTTTGCTTCTGCAAAAAAATCTGGCAAAATGCGTGAGTGTTAACCCACAAAATGGCGCGTTTTAGAAAATATACAAAATCATAAGTATATAACCAAGAATTGACCCGTTTTTGTTCTGATATATCATAATACCATATCCTCAAGCTAATAGACAAGAAAAATCAATTTTTGGTTTTACAAAAAAATCTGGCAAAATGCGTGAGTGTTAACCCACAAAATGGCGTGTTTTAGAAAAAATACAAAATCATAAGTATATAACCACGTATTGATCCGTTTTCGTTCTGATATATCATAATTCTATATCCTCAAGCTAATAGACAAGAAACGTCAATTTTTGGTTCTGCAAAAAAATCTGGCAAAATGCGTGAGTGTTAAAAACCCACAAAATGGCGCGTTTTAGAAAAAATACATAATCATAAGTATATATTCAACGAATTGACCTGTTTTCGTTCTGATATATCATTATACCATATCCTCAAGCTAATAGACAAGAAACTTCAATTTTTCGTTATGTAAAAAAGTCTGGCAAAATGTGTGAGTGTTAACCCACAAAATGGCGCGTGTTAGAAAACTACAAAATCATAAGTATATAACCACAAATTGACCCTTTTTTGTTCTGATATATCATAATACCATATACTCAAACTAATAGACAAGAAACGTCAATTTTTTGTTATGTAAAAAAAGCTTGCAAAACGCGTGAGTGTTAACCCACAAAATGGCGTGTTTTAGAAAAAATACAAAATCATAAGAATATAACAACGAATTGACCCATTTTTGTTCTGAAATATCATAATACGATTTCCTCAAACTAATAAACATGAAACGTCAATTTTTTGTTCCGTCATAAAATCTAGCAAAATGCGTGAGTATAAACCCACAAAATGACGCGTTTTAGAAAAAATACAAAATCATAAATATATAACCACAAATTGACCTGTTTTTGTTTTTATATATCATAATACCATATCCTCAAGCTAATAAACAAGAAACGTTAATTTTTGGTTCTGTAATAAAATCTGGCAAAATGCGTGAGTGTGTTAACCCACAAAATGATGCGTTTTAGAAAAAAATACAAAATCATAAGTATATAACCACGAATTGACCCGTTTTTGTTCTTATATATCATAACACTATATCATCAAGCTAATAAACAAGAAAAGTTAATTTTTGGTTCTGTAATAAAATCTGGCAAAATGAGTGAGTGTTAACCCACAAAATGGCGCGTTTCAGAAAAATTAAAATCATAAGTAAAAACCGTGAATTGACCCGTTTTTGTTCTTATATATCGTAATACCATATGCTCAAGCTAATAAACAAGAAACGTTAATTTTTGGTTCCGTCATAAAATCTTGAAAAATGCGTGAGTGTTAACCCACAAAATGACGCGTTTTAGAAAAAAATACAAAATCATAAGTATATAACAATGAATTGACCCATTTCTGTTCTGAAATATCATAATACGATTACCTCAAGCTAATAAACAAGAAACCTCAATTTTTTGTTCCGTCATAAAATCTGTCTAAATGTGTGAGTGTTAACCCACAAATGACGCGTTTTAGAAAAAAAAATCATAAGTATGAAATCACGAATTGACCCATTTTCGTTCTTATATATGAAAATACCATATCCTCAAGCCAATAAACAAGAAGCGTTAATTTTTGGTTCTGTAATAAAATCTGGCAAAATGCGTGAGTGTTAACCCACAAAATGGCGCGTAGAAAAAAAAATACAAAATCATTAGTATATAACCACGAATTGACCCTTTTTTGATCTGATATATCATAATACCATATCCTCAAGCTAATAGACAAGAAACTTTAATTTTTGGTTCGGTCATAAAATCTGGAAAAATGCGTGAGTGTTAACCCACAAAATGATACGTTTTTGAAAAATTACAAAATCATAAGTATATAACCACGAATTGACCTGTTTTCGTTCTTATATATCATAATACCATATCCTCAAGCTAATAAACAAAAAACGTCAATTTTTGGTTCTGTAATAAAATCTGGCAAAATGCGTGACTGTTAACACACAAAATGACACGTTTTAGAAAAAAATACAAATCATAAGTATATAACCACGAATTGACCCGTTATTGTTCTGAAGTATCATAATACCATATCCTCAAGCTAATAAACAAGAAACGTTAGTTTTTGGTTCTGTAATAAAATCTGGCAAAATGCGTGAGTATTAACCCACAAAGTGGCGCGTTTAATAAAAAATACAAAACCATAAGTACATAACCACGAATTAACTTGTTTTTGTTTTGAGATATCATAATACGATATCCTCAAGCTAATAAATAAGAAACGTCAATTTTTGGTTCCGTCATTAAATCTGGCAAAATGCGTGAGTGTTGACCCACAAAATGACGCGTTATAGAAAAAATACAAAATCATAAGTATATAACCACGAATTGACCCGTTTTCATACTTATATATATCATAATACCATATCCTCAAGCTAATAAACAAGAAAAGTTAATTTTTGGCTCTGTAATAAAATCTAGACAATGTGTGAGTCTTAACCCACAAAATGGCGCGTTTTATAAAAAAAAATACAAAATCTTAAGTATATAACCATGAATTGACCCGAATCTGTTCTGAAATATCATAATACGATATCCGCAAGCTAATTAACGAGAAACGTCAATTTTTGCTTCCGTTACAAAATCTGGCAAAATGCGTGACTTTTAACCCACAAAATGGCGCGTTTTAGAAAAAATACAAAATCATAAGTATATTACCACGAATTGACCCGGTTCTGTTCTGAAATATCATAATACGATTTCCTCAAGCTAATAAACAAGAAACGTCAATTTTTGGTTCCGTCATAAAATCTGGCAAAATGCGTGAGGGTTAACCCACAAAGTGACGCATTTTAGAAAAAAAATACTAAATCATAAGTATATAACCACGAATTGACCCGTTTTTGTTCTTATATATCATAATACCATTTCCTCAAGCTAATAAACAAGAAACGTTAACTTTTTGTTCTGTTATAAAATATAGCATAATGCGTGAGTGTTAACACACAAAATCGCGCGTTTTAGAAAAGAAATACAAAATCATAAGTATATAACCACGAATTGGCCCGTTTCTATTCTGAAATATCATAATACGATATCCTCAAGCTAATAAACTAGAAATGTCAATTTTTGGTTCCAACATAAAATCTGGCAAAATGCGTGAGTGTCTACCCACAAAATGGCATGTTTTAAAATATACAAAATCATAAGTACATAATCACAAATTGACCCGTTTCTATTCTGAAATATCGTAAAACGATATCCTCAAACTAATAAACAAGAAACGTCAATTTTCAGTTACGTCATAAAATCTGGCAAAATGCGTGAGTGTTAACCCACAAAATGTTACATTTTAGAAAAAAATACAAAATCATAAGTATATAACCACGAATTGACATGTTTTCGTTCATATATATATATTATATATATATATATATATCATAATACCATATCCTCAAGCTAATAAATTAGAAACGTCAATTTTTGGTTCTGTAATAAAATCTGGCAAAATGCGTGACTGTTAACACACAAAATTGCGCGTTTTAGAAAAAAATACAAATCATAAGTATATAACCACGAATTGACCCGTTATTTTTCTGAAGTATCATAATACCATATCCTCAAGCTAATAAATAAGAAACGTTAATTTTTGGTTCTGTAATAAAATCTGGCAAAATGCGTGAGTATTAACCCACAAAGTGGCGCGTTTAAAAAAAAAATACAAAATCATAAGTTCATAACCACGAATTGACCTGTTTCTGTTCTGAAATATCATAATACGATATCCTCAAGCTAATAAACAAGAAACGTTAATTTTTGGTTCCGTCATTAAATCTGGCAAAATGCGTGAGTGTTAACCCACAAAATGACGCGTTTTAGAATAAATACAAAATCATAAGTATATAACCATGAATTGAGCCGTTTTCATTCTTATATATCATAATACCATATCCTCAAGCTAATAAACAAGAAAAGTTAATTTTTGGCTTTGTAATAAAATCTGGCAAAATGCGTGAGTCTTAACCCACAAAATGGCGCGTTTTAGAAAAAAATACAAAATCATAAGTATATAACCACGAATCGACCCGTTTCTGTTCTGAAATATCATAATATGATATCCGCAAGCTAATAAACAAGAAACATCAATTTTTTGGTTTCGTCATAAAATCTGGCAAAATGCGTGAGGGTTAACCCACAAAATGACGCATTTTAGAAAAAAAATATTAAATCATAAGTATATAACCACGAATTGACCCATTTTTGTTCTTATATATATCATAATAACATTTCCTCAACCTAATAAACAAGAAACGTTAATTTATTGTTCTGTAATAAAATCTAGCATAATGCGTGAGTGTTAACCCACAAAATCGCGCATTTTTGAAAAAAATACAAAATCATAAGTATATAACAACGAAGTGGCCCGTTTCTGTTCTAAAATATCATAATACGATATCCTCAAGCTAATAAACTAGAAATGTCAATTTTTGGTTCCAACATAAAATCTGGCAAAATGCGTGAGTGTTATCCACAAAATGGCGCGTTTTAGAAAAAATACAAAATCATAAATACATAACCACGAATTGACCCGTTTTGTTCTGAAATATCATAATACGATATACTCAAGCTAATACACAAGAAACGTCAATTTTTGGTTCCGTCATAAAATCTGGCAAAATGCGTGAGTGTTAACCCACAAGATGTCGCGTTTTAGAAAAATATACAAAATCATAGGTATATAACCACGAATTGACCCGTTTTTGTTCTTATATATCATAATACCATTTCCTCAAGCTAATAAACAAGAAAAGTTAATTTTTTGTTCAATAATAAAATCTAGCAAAATGCGTGAGTGTTAACCCCCAAAATTGCGCGTTTTAGAAAAAAATACAAAATCATAAGTATATAACACGAACTGTCCCGTTTCTGTTCTAAAATATCATAAAACGATATCCTCAAGCTAATAAACTAGAAATGTCAATTTTGGTTCCAACATAAAATCTGGCAAAATGTGTAAGTGTTAACCCACAAAATAGCGCGTTTTAGAAAAAAAATACAAAGTCATAACTATATAACCACGAATTGACCCGCTACTGTTCTGAAATATCATAATACGATTTCCTCAAGCTAATAAACAAGAAACGTCAATTTTTGGTTCCGCCATATAATCTGGCAAAATGCGTGAGTATTAACCCACAAAATGATGCGTTTTAGAAAAAATACAAAATCATAAGTATATAACCACGAATTGACCCGTTTCTGTTCTGAAATATCATTATACGATTTCCTCAAGCTAATAGACCAGAAAGTTCAATTTTTTGTTCTGTAAAAAAATATGGAAAAATGCGTGAGTGACCCACAAAATGTCGCGTTTTAGAAAAAATACAAAATCATAAGTATATAACCACGAATTGACCCGTTTTTGTTCTGATATATCATAATACCATATCCTCAAGCTAATAGACAAGAAATGTCAAAATTTTCTTTTCGCAAAAAAATCTGGCAAAATTCATGATTGTTAACCCACAAAAGGACGCGTTTTAGAAAAAATACAAAATAATTAGTATATAACTACAAATTGACCCGTTTTTTGTTCTGATATATCATAATACCATATCCTCAAGCTAATAGACAAGAAACTTCAATTTTTGGTTCTACAAAAAAATGTGGCAAAATTCATAAGTGTTAACCCAAAAAATGGCGCGTTTTAGAAAAAAATACAAAATCATAAGTATATATCCACGAATTGACCTATTTTTGTTCTGATATATCATAATACCATATCCTCAAGCTAATATATAAGAAACGTCAATTTTTGGTTCTGCAAAAAAATCTGGCAAAATGCGTGAGTGTTAACCCACAAAATGGAGCGTTTTAGAAAAAATAAAAAATCATTAGTATATATCCATGAATTAATCCGTTTCTATTCTGATATATCATAATAAGATCCTCAAGCTAATAAACAAGAAACGTCAATTTTTGGTTTTGCAAAAAAATCCGGCAAAATGCTTGAGTGTTAACCCACAAAAACCCGCGTTTTAGAAAAAAATATTATAATAAGTATATAACCACAAATTGACCCGTTTTTGTTTTGATATATCATAATACCGTATCCTCGAGTTTTTTTTTGTTTTTTTTGTTTTTTTTGTTTTTTTTGTTTTTGATGACAAGGGTTCCCGGGCTTACACCCGACTAGTCCCCCGGGAGATATGACTGCCTCCCCAACCATACCTCCAGGCAATCAGAACTAGGTTGCCCATGTTCTGGGGAGGATTTCGGACCTTGGAAACTTTCCAAACATAATAACTTTCTTCCTGCGGGATTCGAACCATGTACCTCTCACTTGAGAGAACTTTCCAAACTTTAATAACTTTCTGCCGCCTGCGGTACCTCTCACTTGAGAGACAGAGCCCTGACCAGATGAGCTAGCTCACCTAGTTATCCTCAAGTTAATAGACAAGAAACGTCAATTTTTGGTTCTGCAAAAAAATTTGACAAAATTCGTGAGTGTTAACCCACAAAATGGCGCGTTTTAGAAAAAAATACTAAATCATAAGTATATAACCACGGATTGACCCGTTTTTGTTCTGATATATCATAATACTTTATCCTCAAGCTAATAGACAAGAAACGTCAATTTTTGGTTCTGCAAAAAAATCTGGCAAAATGCATGAGTGTTAAACCAACATAATGGCGCGTTTTAGAAAAAATACAAAATCATAAGTATATAACCACGAATTGATCCGTTTTTGTTCTGATATATCATAATCCCATATCCTCATGCTAATAGAGAAACGTTAATTTTTGGTTCTGCAAAAAAATCTGGCAAAATGCGTGAGTGTTAACCACAAAGTGACGCGTTTTAGAAAAAATACAAAATCATAAATTTATATTCAACGAATTGACCCGTTTTCGTTCTGATATACCATAATTCCCTTTCCTCAAGCTAATAAACAGGAAACGTCAATTTTATTTTTCTGGAATAAAATCTGGCAAAATGCGTGAGTGTTAACCCACAAAATGGTGCGTGTTAGAAAAACTACAAAATCATAAGTATATAACCACGAATTGACCCGCTTTTGTTTAGATATATCATAATACCATATCCTCAAATTAATAGACAAGAAACGTCAATTTTCGGTTCTGCAAAAAAATCTGGGAAAATGCGTGAGTGTTAACCCACAAAATGACGCGTTTTAGAAAAACTACAAAATTATAAGTATATAACCACGAGTTTCTGTTCTGAAATATCATAATACGATTTCCTCAAGCTAATAGACAAGAAAGTTCAATTTTTTGTTCTGTAAAAAAATCTGGCAAAATGCGTGAGTGTTACCCCACAAAATGTCGCGTTTTAGAAAAACTACAAAATCAGAAGTATATATCCACGAATTGATCAGTTTCTATTCTAATATATCATAATACCATATCCTCAAGCTAATAAATAAGAAAAGTAAATTTTTGGTTCTTCAAAAAAAATCTGGCAAAATGCGTGAGTGTTAACTCACAAAATGACGCGTTTTAGAAAAAATACAAAATTATAAGTATATAACCACGAATTGACCCGTTTTGTTCTGATATATCATAATACCATATCCTCAAATTAATAGACAAGAAACGTCAATTTTCGGTCCTGCAAAAAATGTGGGAAAATGCGTGAGTGTTAACCCACAAAATGGCGCGTTTTAGAAAATTTACAAAATCATAAGTATATAACCACGAATTGACCCGTTTCTGCTATGAAATATTATAATACGATTTCCTCAAGCTAATAGACAAGAAAGTTCAATTTTTTGTTCTGTAAAAAAATCTGGCAAAATGCGTGAGTGTTAACCCACAAAATGTCGCGTTTTAGAAAAAAATACAAAATCATAAGTATATAACCACGAGTTAATCTATTTTTGTTCTGATATATCATAATAGGATATCCTCAAATAAACAAGAAACGTCAATTTTGGTTCTGCAAAAAAATCTGGCAAAATGCGTGAATGTTAACCCACAAAATGGCGCGTTCTAGAAAAAATACAAAATCATAAGTATATAACCACGAATTGACCCGTTTTTGTTCTGATATATCATAATACCATACCCTCAAGCTAATAGACAAGAAACATCGATTTTTGGTTCTGCAAAAAAATCTGGCAAAATGCGTGAGTGTTAAACCCACAAAATGACGCGTTTTAGAAAAAATACGAAATCATAAGTACATAACCACGAAAAGACATGATTTTGTTCTAATATATCATAATAACATATCCTCAAGATAATAGACAAGAAACGTCAATTTTTGGTTCTGTAAAAAAATCTGGCAAAATGCGTGACTGTTAACCCACAAAATGGCGCGTTTTAGAAAAAATACAAAATCATAAATATATATCCATGAATTAACCTGTTTTCATTCTGGTATATCGTAATACCATATCCTCAAGCTAATAGAAAAGAAACATCAATTTTTGGTTCTGTAAAGAAATTTGGCAAAATGCGTGAGTATTAACCCACAAAATGACGCATTTTAGAAAAAATACAAATGAAAAGTATATAACCACGAATTGACCCATTTCTTGTTTGATATATCATAATAAGATATCCTCAAGCTAATAAACGAGAAACGTCAATTTTTGGTTTTGTAACAAAATCTGGCAAAATGCGTGAGTGCTAACCAACAAAATGACGCGTTTTAGAAAAATTACAAAATCATAAGTATATAACCACGAATTGACCTGTTTTTGTTCTGATATATCATAATACCATATACTAAAGCTAATAGACAAGAAACGTCTTTTTTTTTTGTAAAAAAAGCTGGCAAAATGCTTGAGTGTTAACCCACAAAATGGCGTGTTTTAGAAAAAATACAAAATCATAAGTATATAACAACGAAGTGGCCCGTTTCTGTTCTAAAATATTATAATACGATATCCTCAAGCTAATAAACTAGAAATGTCAATTTTTGGTTCCAACATAAAATCTGGCAAAATGCGTGAGTGTTATCCACAAAATGGCGCGTTTTAGAAAAAATACAAAATCATAAATACATGACCACGAATTGACCCATTTCTGTTCTGAAATATCATAACACGATATCCTCAAGCTAATACACAAGTAACGTCAATTTTTGGTTCCGTCATAAAATCTGGCAAAATGCGTGAGTGTTAACCCACAACATGTCGCGTTTTAGAAAAATATACAAAATCGTAGGTATATAACCACGAATTGACCCGTTTTTGTTCTTATATATCATAATACCATTTCCTCAAGCTAATAAACAAGAAAAGTTCATTTTTTGTTCAATAATAAAATCTAGCAAAATGCGTGAGTGTTAACCCCCAAAATTGCGCGTTTTAGAAAAAAATACAAAATCATAAGTATATAACCACGAATTGGCCCGTTTCTGTTCTAAAATATCATAATACGATATCCTCAAGCTAATAAACTAGAAATGTCAATATTGGTTCCAACATAAAATCTGGCAAAATGCGTAAGTGTTAACCCACAAAATGGCGCGTTTTAGAAAAAATACAAAGTCATAAGTATATAACCACGAATTGACCCGCTACTGTTCTGAAATATCATAATACGATGTCCTCAAGCTAATAAACAAGAAACGTCAATTTTTGGTTCCGCCATATGATCTGGCAAAATGCGTGAGTATTAACCCACAAAATGATGCGTTTTAGAAAAAATACAACATCATAAGTATATAACCACGAATTGACCCAATTTCTTTCTTATATATAATACCATATCCTCAAGCTAATAAACAAGAAAAGTTAATTTTTAGTTCTGTAATAAAATCTGGCGAAATGCGTGAGTCTTAACCCATAAATTGGCGCGTTTTAGAAAAAAAAAATCATAAGTATATAACCACGAATTGACCCGTTTATATTCTAGAATATCATAATACCACATCATCATGCAAATAAACAAGAAACGTCAATTTTTGGTTCTGTCATAAAATCTAGCAAAATGCGTGAGTGTTAACAAAAAATGGCTCGTTTTAGTAAAAAAATACAAAATCATAAGTATATAACCACGAATTGACCCGTTTCTGTTCTGAAATATCATAATACAATTTTCTCAAGCTAATAATCAAGAAATGTCGATTTTTGGTTCCGTCATAAAATCTGGCAAAATGCGTGAATGTTAACCCACAAAATGACGCGTTTCAGAAAAAAAATACAAAATCATAAGTATATAACCATGAATTGGCCCGTTTTTGTTCTAATATATATTAATACCATATCCTCAAGCTAATAAAAAAGAAACATTTATTTTTGGTTCTGTAATGAAATCTGGCAAAATGCACGAGTTAACCCACAAAATGGCGCGTTTTAGAAAAACTACAAAACTATAAGTATATATCCACGAATTGAACTGTTTTCATACTGATATATCATAATACCATATCCTCAAGCTAATAGACAAGAAACGTCAATTTTTGGTTCTACAAAAAGTCTGGCAAAATTCGTGAGTGTTAACCCAGAAAATGGCGCGTTTAAGAAAAATATACAAAATCATAAGTATATAACCACGAATTGACCCGTTTTTGTTTTAATATATCATAATACCATAACCTCAAGCTAATAAAAAAGAAACGTCAATTTTTACTCTGTAAAAAAATCTGGCAAAATGCGAGTGTTAACCCACAAAATGACGCGTTTTAGAAAATATACAAAATCATAAGTATATAACCACGAATTGACCCGTTTTTGTTTAGATTTATCATAATACGACATCCTCAAGCTAATAGACAAGAAACGTCAATTTTTGGTTCTGCAAAAAAATCTAACAAAATGCGTGAGTGTTAACCCACAAAATGATGCGTTTTAGAAAACTACAAAATCATAAGTATATAACCACAAATTGACCCTTTATCGATCTGATATATCATAATACCATATCCTCAATCTAATAGATAAGAAACTTTAATTTTTTGTTCTGCAAAAAAATCTGGCAAAATGCGTGAGTGTTAACCCACAAAATGGTGCGTTTTAGAAAAACTACAAAATCATAACTATATAACCACGAATTGACCCGTTTTCGTTTGGATATATCATAATACCATATCCTCAAACTAATAAACAAGAAACGTCAATTTTTGGTTCCGTCATAATATTTGTCAAAATGCGTGCGTGTTAACCCAAAAAATGACGCGTTTTAGAAAAAATACAAATTCATAAGTATATAACCACGAATTGAACCGGTTTTGTTCTTATATATAATAATACCATATCCTCAAGCTAATAAATAAGAAACGTCAATTTTTGGTTCTATAATAAAATCTGGCAAATTGTGTGAGTGTTAAACCCACAAAATGACGCGTTTTAAAAAAATACAAAATCATAAGTATATAACCACGAATTGACCCGTTTTCATTATAATATACCATAATACCATATTCTCAAGCTAATAGAGAAGAAACGTTAATTTTTGGTTCTGCAAAAAAATCTGGCAAAATGCGTGAGTGTTAACCCACAAAATGGCGCGTTATAGAGAAAAATACAATAATATAAGTATATATCCACGAATTGACCCGTTATCCTCAAGCTAATAGACAAGAAACGTTAATTTTTGGTTCTGTAAAAAAATCTGGCAAAATGCGTGAGTGTTAACCCACAAAATGGCGCATTTTAAAAAAATACAAAATCATAAATATATATATTCAAGAATTAACCCGATTTCATTCTGGTATATCATAATACCATATCCTCAAGTTAATAGAAAAGAAACGTCAATTTTTAATTCTGTAAAGAAATTTGGCAAAATGCGTGAGTATTAACCCACAAAATGACGCGTTTTAGAAAAAATACAAATGAAAAGTATATAACCACGAATTGACCCATTTCTGGTTTGATATATCATAATAAGATATCCTCAAGCTAATTAACAAGAAACGTCAATTTTTGGTTTTGTAACAAAATCTGGCAAAATGCGTGAGTGGTTACCCACAAAATGACACGTTTTAGAAAAAATACAAAATCATAAGTATATAACCACGAATTGACCTGTTTTTGTTCTGATATATCATAATACCATATACTAAAGCTAATAGACAAGAAACGTCTTTTTTTTTGTAAAAAAAGCTGGCAAAACGCGTGAGTGTTAACCCACAAAATGGGGTGTTTTAGAAAAAATACAAAATCATAAGTATATAACAACGAATTGACCCATTTTTGTTCTGAAATATCATAATACAATTTCCTAATAAACAAGAAACGTCAATTTTTGGATCCGTCATAAAATTTGTCAAAATGCGTGCGTGTTAACCCAAAAAATGACGCGTTTTAGAAAAAATACAAAATCATAAGTATATAACCACGAATTGAACCAGTTTTGTTCTTATATATAATAATACCATATCCTTAAGCTAATAAACAAGAAACGTCAACTTTTGGTTCTGTAATAAAATCTGGCAAAATGCGTGAGTGTTAACCCACAAAATGACGCGTTTTAAAAAAAATACAAAATCATAAGTATATAACCACGAATTGATCCGTTTTCGTTCTGATATATCATAATACCATATCCTCAAGCTAATAGACAAGAAACGTCAATTTTTGGTTCAGCAAAAAAATCTGGCAAAATGCGTGAGTGTTAAGCCACAAAATGGTGCGTTTTAGAAAAAATACAAAATCATAAGTATATAACCACGAATTAACCCGTTTTTGTTCTTATATATTATAATACCATATCCTCAAGCTAATAGACAAGAAACGTCAATTTTTGGTTCTGCAAAAAAACCTGGCAAAATGCGTGAGTGTTAACCCACAAAATGGCGCGTTTAAGAAAAAATACAAAATCATAAGTATATAACCACATATTGACTCATTTTTGTTCTGATATATCAGAATACCATATCCGCAAGCTACTAGACAAGAAACGTCGATTTTTGGTTATGCAAAAAATCTGGCAAAATGCGTGAGTGTTAAACCCACAAAATGACGCGTTTTAGAAAAAATACGAAATCATAAGTATATAACCACGAATTGACATGATTTTGTTCTAATATATCTTAATAACATATCCTCAAGCTAATAGACAAGAAACGTCAATTTTTGGTTCTGTAAAAAAATCTGGCAAAATGCGTGACTGTTAACCCACAAAATGGCGCGTTTTAGAAAAAAATACAAAATCATAAATATATATCCATGAATTAACCTGTTTTCATTCTGGTATATCGTAATACCATATCCTCAAGCTAATATAGAAAAGAAACATCAATTTTTGGTTCTGTAAAGAAATTTGGCAAAATGCGTGAGTATTAACCCACAAAATGACGCGTTTTAAAAAAAATACAAATGAAAAGTATATAACCACGAATTGACCCATTTCTTGTTTGATATATCATAATAAGATATCCTCAAGCTAATAAACGAGAAACGTCAATTTTTGGTTTTGTAACAAAATCTGGCAAAATGCGTGAGTGCTAACCAACAAAATGACGCGTTTTAGAAAAATTACAAAATCATAAGTATATAACCACGAATTGACCTGTTTTTGTTCTGATATATCATAATACCATATACTAAAGCTAATAGACAAGAAACGTCTTTTTTTTTTGTAAAAAAAGCTGGCAAAATGCTTGAGTGTTAACCCACAAAAGGGCGTGTTTTAGAAAAAATACAAAATCATAAGTATATAACAACGAAGTGGCCCGTTTCTGTTCTAAAATATTATAATACGATATCTTCAAACTAATAAACTAGAAATGTCAATTTTGGTTCCAACATAAAATCTGGCAAAATGCGTGAGTGTTATCCACAAAATGACGCGTTTTAGAAAAAATACAAAATCATAAATACATAACCACGAATTGACCCATTTCTGTTCTGAAATATCATAACACGATATCCTCAAGCTAATACACAAGTAACGTCAATTTTTGGTTCCGTCATAAAATCTGGCAAAATGCGTGAGTGTTAACCCACAAAATGTCGCGTTTTAGAAAAATATACAAAATCATAGGTATATAACCACGAATTGACCTGTTTTTGTTCTTATATATCATAATACCATTTCCTCAAGCTAATAAACAAGAAAAGTTAATTTTTTGTTCAATAATAAAATCTAGCAAAATGCGTGAGTGTTAACCACCAAAATTGCGCGTTTTAGAAAAAAATACAAAATCATAAGTATATAACCACGAATTGGCCCGTTTCTGTTCTAAAATATCATAATACGATATCCTCAAGCTAATAAACTAGAAATGTCAATATTGGTTCCAACATAAAATCTGGCAAAATGCGTAAGTGTTAACCCACAAAATGGCGCGTTTTAGAAAAAATACAAAGTCATAAGTATATAACCACGAATTGACCCGCTACTGTTCTGAAATATCATAATACGATGTCCTCAAGCTAATAAACAAGAAACGTCAATTTTTGGTTCCGCCATATGATCTGGCAAAATGCGTGAGTATTAACCCACAAAATGACGCGTTTTAGAAAAAATACAACATCATAAGTATATAACCACGAATTGACCCAATTTCTTTCTTATATATAATACCATATCCTCAAGCTAATAAACAAGAAAAGTTAATTTTTAGTTCTGTAATAAAATCTGGCGAAATGCGTGAGTCTTAACCCACAAATTGGCGCGTTTTAGAAAAAAAAATAATCATAAGTATATAACCACGAATTGACCCGTTTATATTCTAGAATATCATAATACCACATCATCATGCAAATAAACAAGAAACGTCAATTTTTGGTTCTGTCATAAAATCTAGCAAAATGCGTGAGTGTTAACAAAAAATGGCTCGTTTTAGTAAAAAAATACAAAATCATAAGTATATAACCACGAATTGACCCGTTTCTGTTCTGAAATATCATAATACAATTTTCTCAAGCTAATAATCAAGAAATGTCGATTTTTGGTTCCGTCATAAAATCTGGCAAAATGCGTGAATGTTAACCCACAAAATGACGCGTTTCAGAAAAAAAATTCAAAATCATAAGTATATAACCATGAATTGGCCCGTTTTTGTTCTAATATATATTAATACCATATCCTCAAGCTAATAAAAAATAAACATTTATTTTTGGTTCTGTAATGAAATCTGGCAAAATGCACGAGTTAACCCACAAAATGGCGCGTTTTAGAAAAACTACAAAACTATAAGTATATATCCACGAATTGAACTGTTTTCATTCTGATATATCATAATACCATATCCTCAAGCTAATAGACAAGAAACGTCAATTTTTGGTTCTACAAAAAGTCTGGCAAAATTCGTGAGTGTTAAACCAGAAAATGGCGCGTTTAAGAAAAATATACAAAATCATAAGTATATAACCACGAATTGACCCGTTTTTGTTTTAATATATCATAATACCATAACCTCAAGCTAATAAAAAAGAAACGTCAATTTTTACTCTGTAAAAAAATCTGGCAAAATGCGAGTGTTAACCCACAAAATGACGCGTTTTAGAAAATATACAAAATCATAAGTATATAACCACGAATTGACCCGTTTTTGTTTAGATATATCATAATACGACATCCTCAAGCTAATAGACAAGAAACGTCAATTTTTGGTTCTGCAAAAAAATCTAACAAAATGCGTGAGTGTTAACCCATAAAATGATGCGTTTTAGAAAACTACAAAATCATAAGTATATAACCACAAATTGACCCTTTATCGATCTGATATATCATAATACCATATGCTCAATCTAATTGATAAGAAACTTTAATTTTTTGTTCTGCAAAAAAATCTGGCAAAATGCGTGAGTGTTAACCCACAAAATGGTGCGTTTTAGAAAAACTACAAAATCATAAGTATATAACCACGAATTGACCCGTTTTGGTTTGGATATATCATAATACCATATCCTCAAACTAATAAACAAGAAACGTCAATTTTTGGTTCTGCAAAAAAATATGGTGAAATGCGTGAGTGTTAACGCACAAAATGACACGTTTTAAGAAATACTAAATCATAAGTTCATGACCACGAATTGACCCGTTTTCGACCTGATATATCATTATACCATATCCTCAAATTAATAGACAAGAAAAATCAATTTTCAGTTCTGCAAAAAAATCTAGGAAAATGCGTGAGTGTTAATCCACAAAATGGCGTGTTTTAAAAAAACTACAAAATCATAAGTATATAACCACGAATTGACCCGTTTTAGATCTGAAATATTGTAATACGATTTCCTTAAGCTAATAGACAAGAAAGTTCAATTTTTTGTTCTGTAAAAAAATCTGGCAAAATGCGTGAGTGTTAACCCACAAAATGTCGCGTTTTAGAAAAACTACAAAATCATAAGTATATAACCACGAATTGACCCGTTTTTGTTCAGATATATCATAATACCATATCCTCAAGCTAATAAATAAGAAACGTCAATTTTTGGTTCTATAATAAAATCTGGCAAATTGTGTGAGTGTTAAACCCACAAAATGACGGGTTTTAAAAAAATACAAAATCATAAGTATATAACCACGAATTGACCCGTTTTCATTATAATATACCATAATACCATATTCTCAAGCTAATAGAGAAGAAACGTTAATTTTTGGTTCTGCAAAAAAATCTGGCAAAATGCGTGAGTGTTAACCCACAAAATGGCGCGTTATAGAAAAAAATACAATAATATAAGTATATATCCACGAATTGACCCGTTTCTATTCGGATATATCACAATAAGATATCCTCAAGCTAATAAACAAGAAACGTCAATTTTTGGTTTTGCAAAAAAATCTGGTAAAATGCATGAGTGTTAACCCACAAAATGGCACGTTTTAGAAAAAAATACAATATCATAAGTATATATCCACGAATTGACCTATTTTTGTTCTGATATATCATAATACCATATCCTCAAGCTAATAGACAAGAAACTTCAATTTTTGGTTCTGAAAAAAATCTGGCAAAATGCGTGAGTGTTAACCCACAAAATGGAGCGTTTTAGAAAAAACACAAAATCATAAGTATATAACCACGAATTGACCCGTTTCTGGTTTGATATATCATAATACCATATCCTCAAGATAATAGACAAGAAACATCAATTTTTAGTTCTGTAAAAAAATCTGGCAAAATGCGTGAGTGTTAACCCACAAAATGGCGCGTTTAAAAAAAAATACAAAATCATAAATATATATCCATGAATTAACCTGTTTTCATTCTGGTATATCATAATTCTATATCCTCAAGTTAATAGAAAATGACGCGTTTTAGAAAAAATACAAATGAAAAGTATATAACTACGAATTGACCCATTTCTGGTTTGATATATCATAATAAGATATCCTCAAGCTAATAAATAAGAAACATCAATTTTTGGTTTTGTAACAAAATCTGACAAAATGCGTGAGTGTTAACCCAACAAAATGACGCGTTTTAGAAAAAATACCAAATCATAAGTATATAACCAAGAATTGACCTGTTTTTGTTCTGATATATCATAATACCATATACTAAAGCTAATAGACAAGAAACGTCTTTTTTTTTGTAAAAAAAGCTGGCAAAACGCGTGAGTGTTAACCAACAAAATGGGGTGTTTTAGAAAAAATACAAAACCATAAGTATATAAAAACGAATTGACCCATTTTTGTTCTGAAATATCATAATACAATTTCCTAAAACTAATAAACAAGAAACGTCAATTTTTTGTTCCGTCATTAAATTTGTCAAAATACGTGCGTGTTAACCCAAAAAATGACGCGTTTTAGAAAAAATACAAAATCATAAGTATATAACCACGAATTGAACCGTTTTTGTTCTTATATATAATAATACCATATCCTCAAGCTAATAAATAAGAAACGTCAATTTTTGTTTCTGTAATAAAAACTGGCAAATTGTGTGAGTGTTAAATCCACAAAATGACGCGTTTAAAAAAAATACAAAATCATAAGTATGTAACCACGAATTGACCCGTTTTCATTATGATATACCATAATACCATATTCTCAAGCAAATAGAGAAGAAACGTTAATTTTTGGTTCTTCAAAAAAATCTGGCAAAATGCGTGAGTGTTAACCCACAAAATGGCGCGTTATAGAAAAAAACAATAATATAAGTATATATCCACGAATTGACCCGTTATCCTCAAGCTAATAAACAAGAAACGTCAATTTTTGGTTCTGCAAAAAAATCTGGTAAAATGCATGAGTGTTAACCCACAAAATGACACGTTTTAGAAAAAATACAAAATCATAAGTATATATCCACGAATTGACCTATTTTCGTTCTGATATATCATAATACCATATCCTCAATCTAATAGACAAGAAACTTTAATTTTTGGTTCAACAATAAAATCTGGCAAAATGCGTGAGAGTTAACCCACAAAATGGAGCGTTTTAGAAAAAACAAAAAATCATAAGTATATAACCACGAATTGAACCTTTTTTGGTTTGATATATCATAATACCATATCCTCAAGATAATAGACAAGAAACATCAATTTTTGGTTTTGCAAAAAATCTGGCAAAATGCGTGAGTGTTAACCCACAAAATGGAGCGTTTTAGAAAAAACACAAAATCATAAGTATATAACCACGAATTGACCCGTTTTCATTATGATATACCATAATACCATATTCTCAAGCTAATAGAGAAGAAATGTTAATTTTTGGTTCTGCAAAAAAATCTGGCAGTTAACCCACAAAATGGCGCGTTACAGAAAAAATACAATAATATAAGTATATATCCACGAATTGACCCGTTATCCTCAAGCTAATAGACAAAAACGTTAATTTTTGGTTCTGTAAAAAAATCTGGCAAAATGCGTGAGTGTTAACCCACAAAATGACGCGTTTTAAAAAAAAATACAAAATCATAAATATATATATTCAAGAATTAACCCGATTTCATTCTGGTATATCATAATACCATATCCTCAAGTTAATAGAAAAGAAACGTCAATTTTTGGTTCTGTAAAGAAATTTGGCAAAATGCGTGAGTATTAACCCACAAAATGACGCGTTTTAGAAAAAATACAAATGAAAAGTATATAACCACGAATTGACCCATTTCTGGTTTGATATATCATAATAAGATATCCTCAAGCTAATAAACAAGAAACGTCAATTTTTGGTTTTGTAACAAAATCTGGCAAAATGCGTGAGTGGTTACCCACAAAATGACGCGTTTTAGAAAAAATACAAAATCATAAGTATATAACCACGAATTGACCTGTTTTTGTTCTGATATATCATAATACCATATACTAAAGCTAATAGACAAGAAACGTCTTTTTTTTTTTTTGTAAAAAAAGCTGGCAAAACGCGTGAGTGTTAACCCACAAAATGGGGTGTTTTAGAAAAAATACAAAATCATAAGTATATAACAACGAATTGACCCATTTTTGTTCTGAAATATCATAATACAATTTCCTAAAACTAATAAACAAGAAACGTCAATTTTTGGTTCCGTCATAAAATTTGTCAAAATGCGTGCGTGTTAACCCAAAAAATGACGCGTTTTAGAAAAAATACAAAATCATAAGTATATAACCACGAATTGGACCATTTTTATTCTTATATATAATAATACCATATCCTTAAGCTAATAAATAAGAAACGTCAATTTTTGGTTCTGTAATAAAATCTGGCAAATTGTGTGAGTGTTAACCCACAAAATGACGCGTTTAAAAAAAATACAAAATCATAAGTATATAACCACGAATTGACTCGTTTTCATTATGATATACCATAATACCATATTCTCAAGCTAATAGAGAAGAAACGTTAATTTTTGGTCCTGCAAAAAAATCTGGCAAAATGCGTGAGTGTTAACCCACAAAATGGCGCGTTATAGAAAAAATACAATAATATAAGTATATATCCACGAATTGACCCGTTTCTATTCTGATATATCACAATAAGATATCCTTAAGCTAATAAATAAGAAACGTCAATTTTTGGTTCTGCAAAAAAATCTGGTAAAATGCATGAGTGTTAACCCACAAAATGGCACGTTTTAGAAAAAATACAAAATCATAAGTATATATCCACAAATTGACCTATTTTTGTTCTGATATATCATAATACCATATCCTCAATCTAATATACAAGAAACTTCAATTTTTGGTTCTACAAAAAAATCTGGCAAAATGCGTGAGTGTTAACCCACAAAATGGAGCGTTTTAGAAAAAACAAAAAATGATAAGTATATAACCACAAATTGAACCTTTTCTGGTTTGATATATCATAATACCATATCCTCAAGCTAATAGACAAGAAACGTCAATTTTTGGTTTTGTAAAAAAATCTGGCAAAATGCGTGAGTGTTAACCCACAAAATGGCGCGTTTTAAAAAAAAAATACAAAATCATAAATATATATACTCAAGAATTAACCCGATTTCATTCTGGTATATCATAATACCATATCCTCAAGTTAATAGAAAAGAAACGTCAATTTTTGGTTCTGTAAAGAAATTTGGCAAAATGCGTGAGTATTAACCCACAAAAAGACGCGTTTTAGAAAAAATACAAATGAAAAGTATATAACCACGAATTGACCCATTTCTGGTTTGATATATCATAATAAGATATCCTCAAGCTAATAAACAAGAAACGTCAATTTTTGGTTTTGTAACAAAATCTGGCAAAATGCGTGAGTGGACCCACAAAATGACGCGTTTTAGAAAAAATACAAAATCATAATTATATAACCACGAATTGACCTGTTTTTGTTCTGATATATCATAATACCATATACTAAAGCTAATAGACAAGAAACGTCTTTTTTTTTGTAACAAAAGCTGGCAAAACGCGTGAGTGTTAACCCACAAAATGGCGTGTTTTAGAAAAAATACAAAATCATAATTATATAACAACGAATTGACCCTTTTTTGTTCTGAAATATCATAATACAATTTCCTAAAACTAATAAACAAGAAACGTCAATTTTTGGTTCCGTCTTAAAATTTGTCAAAATGCGTGCGTGTTAACCCACAAAATGACGCGTTTTAGAAATAATACAAAATCATAAGTATATAACCACGAATTGAACCGTTTTTGTTCTTATATATAATAATTCCATATCCTCAAACTAATAAATAAGAAATGTCAATTTTTGGTTCTGTAATAAAATCTGGCAAATTGTGTGAGTGTTAACCCACAAAATGACGGGTTAAAAAAAAATACAAAATCATAAGTATATAACCACGAATTGACCCGTTTTCATTATGATATACCATAATACCATATTCTCAAGCTAATAGAGAAGAAACGTTAATTTTTGGTTCTGCAAAAAAATCTGGCAAAATGCGTGAGTGTTAACCCACAAAATGGCGCGTTATAGAAAAAATACAATAATATAAGTATATATCCACGAATTGACCCGTTTCTATTCTGATATATCATAATAAGATATCCTCAAGCTAATAAATAAGAAACGTCAATTTTTGGTTCTGCAAAAAAATCTGGTAAAATGCATGAGTGTTAACCCACAAAATGGCACGTTTTAGAAAAAATACAAAATCATAAGTATATATCCACGAATTGACCTATTTTCGTTCTGATATATCATAATACCATGTCCTCAATCTAATAGACAAGAAACTTCAATTTTTGGTTCTACAAAAAAATCTGGCAAAATGCGTGATTGTTGACCCACAAAATGGAGCGTTTTAGAAAAAATCGGTCAAAAATATCGTCGTCCAGTCCTCCATTTAATCACCCAAACATGGCTATTAACAAAGTTTTTTTGAAGAATTTTTATTTGTTTAGTGTTTTTGAGAAATTTATTTGAGCATCGAACGACCTGATTCCTCTATTTAATCACCCAAAGATGGCTCTGCGCAAATTTTTTTCTGCATAATTTTAATTTTTTTAGCGTTTTTGAGAAATTTATTGGGGAATCTAACTAGCTAGTTCCTCTGATCCAAAAGAACATACGAAAACTAGAATATAGGTTTAACCCCGTGAAAAAACTCGGTCAAAAAAATCGTCGTTTAGTCCTCCATTTGATCACCCAAACATGGCTATTTGCGAAGTTTTATTGAAGAATTTTAATTTTTTTAGCGTTTTTGAGAAATTTATTTGGGTATGTAACGACCCGTTCCTCTATTTAATCACCCAAAGATGGCTCTGCGCAAATTTTTTTCTGCAGAATTTTAATTTTTTAGCGTTTTTGAGAAATTTATTGGGGAATCTAACGAGCTAGTTCCTCTGATCCGAAAGAACATACGAAAACTAGAATATAGTTTCTAACATCGTGAAAAAAATCGGTCAAAAATATAGTCGTTTAGTCCTCAATTTAATCACCCAAACATGGCTATTTGTGAAGTTTTTTTGAACCTTTTACGTTTTTTTAGCGTTTTTGAGAAATTTATTGTGGAATCTAACAAGCTAGTTCCTCTGTTCCGAGAGAAATACGAAAACTAGAATATAAGTTCTAACCCCGTGAAAAAAATCGGTAAAAAATATCGCCGTTTAGTCGTCCATTTAATCACCCCAACATGGCTATTTTCGAAGTTTTTTTAAAGAATTTTAATTTTTGTAGTGTTTTTGAGAAATTTATTTGGGCATCGAACGACCTGATTTCTCTATTTAACCACCGAAACATGGCTCAGAGCAAATTTTTTATGCAGAATTTTAATTTTTTTTGCGTAAGAAATTTATTGGGGAATCTAACGAGCTAGTTCCTCTGTTCCGAGAGAACATACGAAAACTAGAATATAGGTTCTAACCCCGTGAAAAAGATCGGTCAAAAATATCGCCGTTCAGTCCTCCATTTAGTCACCCAAACATGACTATTTGCGAAGTTTTTTTGAAGAATTTTAATTTTTTTATCGTTTTTGAGAAATTTATTTGGGCATCCAACGACCTGTTTCCTCTATTTAATCCCCCAAACATGGCTCTCCGCGAAGTTTTTTCTGCAGAATTTTATACCTTTTATCGTTTTTGAGAAATTTATTTGGTAATCTAACGAGCTAGTTCCACTGATCTGAAAGAACATACGAAAATTAGAACATAGGTTCTAACCCTGGGAAAAAAATCGGTCAAAAATATTTTCGTTTAGTCCTCCATTTAATCACCCAAACATGGCTTTTTGCGAAGTTTTTTTTGAGTTTTTTTAATTTTATAGTTTTTGAGAAATTTATTTGCGTATCTAACGATTTGTTTCCTCTATTTAATCACTGAAACATGACTCTGCACAAATTTTTTTCTGCAGAATTTTAATTCGTTTAGCATTTTTGAGAAATTTATTGGGGACTCTAACGAGCTGGTTCCTCTGTTCCGAGAGAATATAAGAAAACTAGAATATAGGTTCTAACCTCGTGAAAAAATCGGTCATAAATATCGTCGTTTAGTCCTCTATTTAATCACCCAAACATGGCTATTTGCGAAGTTTTTTTTGAAGAATTTTAATTTTTTTAGCATTTTTGAGAAATTTATTTGGGCATCTAACGACCCGTTTCCTCTATTTAATAACCCAAAGATGGTTCTGCGCAAATTTTTTTCTGCAGAATTTTAATTTTTTAGCGTTTTTGAGAAATTTATTGGGGAATCTAACGAGCTAGTTCCTCTGATACGAAAGAACATACGAAAACTAGAATATAGTTTCTAACCCCTTGAAAAAAATCGGTCAAAAATATCGTCGTTTAGTCCTCCATTTAATCACCCAAACATGGCTATTTGCGAAGTTTTTTTTTTAAATTTTACGTTTTTTTAGCGTTATTGAGAAATTTATTTGGGTATCTAATGACATGTTTTCTCTATTTAATCACCCAAACATGGCTCTCCGCGAAGTTTTTTCTGCAGAATTTTAAATTTTTTAGCGTTTTTGAGAAATTTATTGGGGAATCTAACGAGCTAGTTCCTCTGATCCGGAAGAACATACGAAAACTAGAATATAGGTTCTAACCCTGGGAAAAAAATCGGTCAAAAATATCATCGTTTAGTCCTCCATTTAATCACCCAAACATGGCTATTTGTGAAGTTTTTTTTGAAGTTTTTAGCGTTTTTGAGAAATTTATTTCGTCATCTAACGACCTGTTTACTCTATTTAATCAACCAAACATGGCTCTGCGCGAATTTTTTTCTGCAGAATTTTAATTTTTTTAGCGTTTTTGAGAAATTTATTGGGGGAATCTAATGAGCTGTTTCCTCTGTTCCGAGAGAACATACGAAAATTATAATATAGGTACTAACCCCGTGAAAAAAATCGGTAAAAAATATCGTTGTTTAGTCCTCCATTTAATCACCCAAACATGGCTATTTGCGAAGTTTTTTTGAAGAATTTTAATTTTTTTGGTGTTTTTGAGAAATTTATTTGGGCATCGAACGACCTGATTCCTCTATTTAATCACCCAAAGATGGCTCAGCGGAAATGTTTTTTTGAAGAATTTTAATTTTTTTAGCGTTTTTGAGAAATTTATTGTTGAATCTAACAAGCCGGTTCCTCTGTTCCGAGAAAACATACGATAACTAGAATATAGGTTCTAACCCCGTGAAAAAATCGGTCAAAAATATCGTCGTCCAGTCCTCCATTTAATCACCCAAACATGGCTATTAACAAAGTTTTTTTGAAGAATTTTTATTTGTTTAGTGTTTTTGAGAAATTTATTTGAGCATCGAACGACCTGATTCCTCTATTTAATCACCCAAACATGGCTCTGCACAAAGTTTTTTCTACATAATTTTTATTTTTATAGCGGTTTGAGAAATTTATTGGGGAATCTAACGAGCTAGTTCCTCTGTTCTGAGAGAACATACGAAAACTAGAATATATGTTCTAACCCGAAGAAAAAATTTTGGTCAAAAATATAATCGTTTAGTCCTCCATTTAATCACCCAAACATGGCTATTTGCGAAGTTTTTTTGAAGTTTTTAGAGTTTTTGAGAAATTTATCTGCGCATCTAATGACCTGTTTCCTATATTTAATCAACCAAACATGGCTCTGCGCGATTTTTTTTCTACATAATTTTAATTTTTTTAGCGTTTTTGAGAAATTTATTGGGGGAATCTAACGAGCTGTTTCCTCTGTTCCGAGAGAACATACGAAAACTAGAATATAGGTTCTAACCCTGGGAAAACAATCGGCCAAAAATATCATCGTTTAGTCCTCATTTAATCACCCAAACATGGTTATTTGCGAAGTTTTTTTGAAGATATTTAATTTTTCTAGCGTTTTTGAGAAATTTATTTGGGCATCTAACGACCAGTTTACTCTTATTAATCACCCAAACATGGCTCTGCACAGAGTTTTTTCTACATAATTTTTATTTTTTTAGCGGTTTTGAGAAATTTATTGGGGAATCTAACGAGCTAGTTCCTCTGTTCCGATAGAACATACGAAAACTAGAATATATGTCCTAACCCCAAGAAAAACTTTCAGTCAAAAATATCATTGTTTAGTCCTCCATTTAATCACCCAAACATGGCTATTTGCGAAATTTTTAAGTATTTTTTTTCATTTTTTTAGCGTTTTTACGAAATTTATTTAGGCATCTAACGACTTGTTTCCACTATTTAATCACCCAAACATGGCTCTGCGCGATTTTTTTCTGCAGAATTTTAATTTTTTTAGCGTTTTGAGAAATTTATTGGGGAATCTAACGAGCTGGTTCCTCTGATCCGAAAGAACATACGAAAACAAGAATATAGGTTCTAACAATGGGAAAAAAATCGGTCAAAAATATTATCGTTTAGTCCTCCATTTAATCATCCAAACATGGTTATTTGCGAAGTTTTTTTGAAGAAATTTATTTTTTCTAGCGTTTTTGAGAAATTTATTTGGGCATCTAACGACCTGTTTACTCTATTTAATCACCCAAACATGGCTCTGCACGAAGTTTTTTCTACATAATTTTTATTTTTATAGCGGTTTGAGAAATTTATTGGAGAATCTAACGAGCTAGTTCCTCTGTTCCGAGAGAACATACGAAAACTAGAATATATGTTCTAACCCGAAGAAAAAATTTTGGTCAAAAATATAATCGTTTAGTGCTCCATTTAATCACCGAAACATGGCTATTTGCGAAGTTTTTAAGAATTCTTTTCGTTTTTTAGCGTTTTTGAGAAATTTATTTGGGCATCTAACGACCTGTTTCCTCAATTTAATCACCTAAACATGGCTCTGCTCGAAGTTTTTTCTGCAGAATTTTATGTTTTTTAGCGTTTTTGAGAAATTTATTGGGGAATCTAACGAGCTAATTCCTCTGATCCGAAAGAACATACGAAAAATTGAATATTGTTTCTAACCCCGTGAAAAAAAATCGATCAAAAATATCGTCGTTTAGTCCTCCATTTAATCACCCAAACATGGATATTTGCGAAGTTTTTTTGAAAATTTTACATTTTTTTAGCGTTTTTGAGAAATTTATTTGGGTATCTAACGACCTGTTTCCTCTATTTAATAACCCAAAGATGGCTCTGCGCAAATTTTTCTGCAGAAATTTAATTTTTTTAGCGTTTTGAGAAATTTATTGGGGAATCTAACGATCTAGTTCCTCTGATACTTAAGAACATACGAAAACTAGAATATAGTTTGTAACCCCGTGAAAAAAATCGGTCAAAAATATCGTCGTTTAGTCCTCCATTTAATCACCCAAACATGGCTATTTGCGAAGTTTTTTTTGAAGTTTTTAGCGTTTTTGAGAAATTTATCTGCGCATCTAATGACCTGTTTCCTCTATTTAATCAACCAAAAATGGCTCTGCGCGATTTTTTTTCTGCAGAATTTTAATTTTTTTAGCGTTTTTGAGAAATTTATTGGGGGAATCACACGAGCTGTTTCCTATGTTCCGAGAGAACATACGAAAACTAGAATATAGGTTCTAACCCCGGGAAAAAAATCGGCCAAAAATATCATCGTTTAGTCCTCCATTTAATCACCCAAACATGGTTATTTGCGAAGTTTTTTTGAAGATATTTAATTTCTCTAGCGTTTTTGAGAAATTTATTTGGGCATCTAACGACCAGTTTACTCTTATTAATCACCCAAACATGGCTCTGCACAGAGTTTTTTCTACATAATTTTTATTTTTTTAGCGGTTTTGAGAAATTTATTGGGGAATCTAACGAGCTAGTTCCTCTGTTCCGATAGAACATACAAAAACTAGAATATATGTTCTAACCCCAAGAAAAACTTTCAGTCAAAAATATCATCGTTTAGTCCTCCATTTAATCACCCAAACATGGCTATTTGCGAAATTTTTAAGTATTTTTTTCATTTTTTTAGCGTTTTTACGAAATTTATTTAGGCATCTAACGACTTGTTTCCATTATTTAATCACCCAAACATGGCTCTGCGCGAATTTTTTCTGCAGAATTTTAATTTTTTTAAGCGTTTTGAGAAATTTATTGGGGAATCTAACGAGCTGGTTCCTCTGATCCGAAAGAACATACGAAAACTAGAATATAGGTTCTAACACTGGGAAAAAAATCGGTCAAAAATATTATCGTTTAGTCCTCCATTTAATCATCCAAACATGGTTATTTGCGAAGTTTTTTTGAAGAAATTTAATTTTTCTAGCGTTTTTGAGAAATTTATTTGGGCATCTAACGACCTGTTTACTCTATTTAATCACCCAAACATAGCTCTGCACGAAGTTTTTTCTACATAATTTTTAAATTTATAGCGGTTTGAGAAATTTATTGGGGAATCTAACGAGCTAGTTCCTCTGTTCCGAGAGAACATACGAAAACTAGAATATATGTTCTAACCCGAAGAAAAAATTTTGGTCAAAAATATAATCGTTTAGTCCTCCATTTAATCACCCAAACATGGCTATTTGCGAAGTTTTTAAGAATTTTTTTCGTTTTTTTAGCGTTTTTGAGAAATTTATTTGGGCATCTAACGACCTGTTTCCTCAATTTAATCACCTAAACATGGCTCTGCGCGAAGTTTTTTCTGCAGAATTTTATGTTTCTTAGCGTTTTTGAGAAATTTATTGGGGAATCTAACGAGCTAATTCCTCTGATCCGAAAGAACATACGAAAAATTGAATATTGTTTCTAACCCCGTGAAAAAAAATCGATCAAAAATATCGTCGTTTAGTCCTCCATTTAATCACCCAAACATGGATATTTGCGAAGTTTTTTTGAAAATTTTACATTTTTTTAGCGTTTTTGAGAAATTTATTTGGGTATCTAACGACCTGTTTCCTCTATTTAATAACCCAAAGAAGGCTCTGCGCAAATTTTTCTGCAGAAGTTTAATTTTTTTAGCGTTTTGAGAAATTTATTGGGGAATCTAACGATCTAGTTCCTCTGATACGAAAGAACATACGAAAACTAGAATATAGTTTGTAACCCCGTGAAAAAAATCGGTCAAAAATATCGTCGTTTAGTCCTCCATTTAATCACCCAAACATGGCTATTTGCGAAGTTTTTTTTTTAAATTTTACGTTTTTTAGCGTTTTTGAGAAACTTATTTGGGCATCTAATGACATGTTTTCTCTATTTAATCACCCAAACATGGCTCTCCGCGAAGTTTTTTCTGCAGAATTTTAAATTTTTTAGCGTTTTTGAGAAATTTATTGGGGAATCTAACGAGCTAGTTCCTCTGATCCAGAAGAACATACGAAAACTAGAATATATGTTCTAACACTGGGAAAAAAATAGGTCAAAAATATCATCGTTTAGTCCTCCATTTAATCACCCAAACATGGCTATTTGCGAAGTTTTTTGAAGTTTTTAGCGTTTTTGAGAAATTTATCTGCGCATCTAATGACCTGTTTCCTCTATTTAATCAACCAAACATGGCTCTGCGCGAATTTTTTTCTGCAGAATTTTAATTTTTTTAGCGTTTTTGAGAAATTTATTGGGGGAATCTAACGAGCTGTTTCCTCTGTTCCGAGAGAACATACGAAAACTAGAATATAGGTTCTAACCCCGGGAAAAAAATCGGCCAAAAATATCATCGTTTAGTCCTCCATTTAATCACCCAAACATGGTTATTTGCGAAGTTTTTTTGAAGATATTTAATTTTTTTAGCGTGTTTGAGAAATTTATTTGGGCATCTAACGACCAGTTTACTCTATTTAATCACTCAAACATGGCTCTGCACGGAGATTTTTCTACATAATTTTTATTTTTTTAGCGGTTTTGAGAAATTTATTGGGGAATCTAACGAGCTAGTTCCTCTGTTCCGATAGAACATACGAAAACTAGAATATATGTTCTAACCCCAAGAAAAACTTTCAGTAAAAAATATCATCGTTTAGTCCTCCATTTAATCACCCAAACATGGCTAACGAGCTAGTTCCTCAGATCCGAAAGAACATACGAAAAATAGAATATATGTTCGCATGCAATTCTAAATGCGTTTTATATCAATCCCTAAATTCCACTATTTATTATCATTGATTCATCAAAAGTATGCTTAAAGGGACATTTAAAATCTTCTATAGTCAAACGCAACTCCGAAAATTATTTTATTGAAAGCAATTAAAGCAAATAACACATAAAAACTGGGATGAGGCAACGAACCCCACCCCAAACTCAAAAATGAGTCGTGTCCCCACGACTCGAAAAGACTCAAAACAAAAAAAATAATATACACTAAATGAGAAGGATTAGAAAACGTATCTGAACCGGCGCGTGGCTGGTTTTCGGTGTTGCGTCCATGAACTTTATCTCGCGTCTAGACATCGTAAGTTGTGCTTTGAACAAATGAAGTTCAACTTGTTTGTAACGTTTCCCAAAATAGCGCACCTCGTATCCTGATTCTCTTCCAACACCTTGATTTTCGATTCCAACTCATCATCGGATCATTTTCTTCCTCACTTTCAGGTTCCTCAATCACTTCGCTCTTCTTAGGATTAGCTTTAATTTTTACCTCTTTAGTCTTGTGTTTGAAACGTGAAATAGGAATCTCAATAGCTTGTTCTTGAATAGCATCAAAAGCGTTTCTGTTTCATGGAGAATTCCTTCGATAAGCATGGCTATTTGCGAAGTTTTTTTCAAGAATTTTCCTTATTTTAGCTTTTTTGAGAAATATATTTTGACATCTAGCGACCTGATTCCTCTATTTAATCACCCAAACATGGCTGTGCGCGATTGTTTCCTACAAAATTTTAATTTTTTTTAGCATTTTTGAGAAATTTATTGGGGAATCTAACGAGCTAGTTTCTTTGTTCCGGGAGAATATACCAAAACTAGAATATATGTTCTAATCCCGGGAAAAAAATCAGTCAAAAATATTATCGTTTAATCCTCCATTTAATCACACCCAAATATGGCTATTTGCGAAGTTGTTTTGAAATATTTTCATTATTTTAGCATTTTTGAGAAATTTATTTGGGCATCTAGCGACTGGTTTCCTCAATTTAATCACCCAAACATGGCTTTACGCGAAGTTTTTTCTGCAAAATTTTAATTTTTTTAGCGTTCTTGAGAATTTTATTAGGGATTCGAACGAGCTAGTTTCTCTGTTCCAAAAGAACATACGAAAACTAGAATATATGGTCTAAATCAGGGAAAAAAACCGGTCAAAAATATTATCGTTTAGTCCTCCATTTAATCACCCAATCATGGCTATTTGCGAAGTTTTTATGAGATTTTTTCATTATTTTAGCGTTTTTGAGATATTTATTTGGGCATCTAACGACTTGTTTCCTCTATTTAATCACCCAAACATGGCTCTTCGCGAAGTTTTTTCGACAAAATTTTAATTTTTTTAGGGTGAATTACCCATAGAGTCTTAAGGAAAATTAGTGTGCCACTTAGAAGCTACCAAATTTCTCTCTCCTACTTAGAGGCCACAAAAATCTAAATTGTCATCTTTACCCTTACAATTTAAAAATCAGAAAAAAAACTAATAGACTCTTCGTTACCCGCTCAAAACACTTTTCATCACTACACTCTCTCTCCTCTCTTCTCTGTAACTCTCTCTCTGATTCCCACGCCAACTGAAGCGACACTCAGCACTCCGATCACCGCGAAGCCTGTAACCGCCACTCAGAACTCTGTTAACATCTCTGAATAACCACCGATCAACGTCCGATCAAAACTCAGAACTGTAACCGACTTTCTGAGCAAAAGCAAAGCACCGATCAACAATACAGCGGCGATAGACGTGAAATATTCAAGAGCGACGGTAGCTTACTAATTAATCGACGAGTGACTGATTAAACTCAGAAAAACAACATAAATTTTAACATAATGGCTAAGTCATCGCGCAGCAAGAGTTCGAAGAAGGATAAAGAGGTAGAACAGAGCTTTAATTTTTAATTTTTTTTGTATTTTCGTATTTTATTGAGCATTAATACGAACCTTAGGATTATGTTAGGTTTTGATTAATTCTCAGCAAAATAAGAATGTTTAATTTCTGTGCATGTTACGTTTTATGTTTAGATTGTGTTGATTAGGCTTTGCATCATCTGATTATGTTAGATTTTGTTATGAACTGTTAGATTTTGTTTTTGTTCTAAGTATATTTTAGGAAATTCCATTGAAAATTACCCATTTTGTTCATACTCAGTGAAAATTGAATAGTTTAGTTGATAACAGTAAGATTAAAAGCTCAGAAAGATTGAAATTGTATGCTCAGTATGATGTTTGGTTAATAATACTAGTTTGAATGTTGAGAAAGATGATAATTATTACATCAGTATGCTCAATATGTTGTTTATGAGATCATAGATGCCATGCTCAGAAGTTTTTAACAAATACTCAAAACTTTTTGTGCATACTCAGAACTTTTTAACAGATACTCAAAACTTTTTGCGCATACTCAGAACTTTTTTGCTTATGCTCAGAACTTTTGTTCATATTCCCCAGGCTTTATTCATAGTGTTATGCCCAGAACTGTTATGTTAAGTAGTGTTATGCTCAGAACTTTAATGCTCAGAACTGTTATGCTCACTAAAATTTGTCTGCTATATGTTGTTGCAGGTGAAAAAGCAATCCAAGGCTAAGTCCGATCTACAATATAGATCAACAATTGTTGGATTGTTCTCTATAATAAAGCATGACAAATTCAAGGTAGAGTTTCTCGGGAAATGCGCCAAGACACCCTTCCACCGACTGTGGATGGGTTTATTCGAGAAAAGAGAAGAATACAAGGTTTTTAAGAAATCTGATCTCGTTACTAGACAACTTATAGAAACTTTCGACAAAGATCAGCAAAGATTCATCATTGCGGGTAAGCGATTGAAAATTACTGCGAAAGAAGTCAAGATTCTTATGGGTATAGAGTGTGGGAAGGTTGAGTTGCCTGATTACACAGCAGATGAACTAAACGAGCACAGTGAATGGTACACACGAAACTTTGGCGATCTAAATAAGGGAAACTGCACCCTGCCGAAGCTGGAAGAAAGAATAAGAGAGATACTGACAGAGCCAGTTACTGTGCAAGCTCAGGAGGATATGGCGAAATTACTAAACATGTACACAGTAAAGGCGCTTTTGTTTGCAAATAGAAATAATAATGTTAGGAAGCCCTTCATAAAGTTGTGTGAAGACCTACACAACATAAAGAGGTACGATTGGGCTTCGGCTATTGTGGGTGATACGATGGAGGGGATACATACTTTCACGGATGTGCATTCCGTTACTGGTGGATTGTCTATACTTATGATAAGTAGTACTTTGATTTAAATTTGTCCTTGCTCAGATCATTGTTCAAATACTCAGAACTTTTTTGCCCATACTCAGTACTTTAACTAATGATCATCTTTAAACCTTGCAGGCATGGTACTATGAGCATGTTGAGGTCGGTTGTTTGAGGGACCAAGCTGCGAAACCAAGATTTTTAAAATGGGATTACTTCACTGGCTTTAGAAAGGCAGACCCACTTCGGGTCACCGCGGACAAGGTAAATAAAGTATAGTATGTTTTTTTAATTTTACTGAGTATGAAATATTAGTTGTTGATTTTGTTGTGTAAATGTTTATAGGTGCATAGAAGGAAACTACAACCAACTGAGGAAGAAGAACAATGGCTTGTAGTACCCATAATACCCGAAGCTGAAGTATAGAATCAGGAAAATGTTGAGGATAATCAAGGTGTTGAGCTTGAGGGTGGTAATCAAGTTGTTGATGTTGGTAATCAAGCTGTTGATGGTGGTAATGAAGGTGTTGAGGCTGCTAATGAAGGTGTTGGTGTTGGTGTTGATAATCAAGATGTTGGTGTTGTTAATCAAGGTGTTGAGTGTAGTAATGTAAATTTAGATGATGTTGTTCTTAATCAAGGAGTTAATACAGATGATGACATAAATGAAGACGACGATAAGGGTGCTAATAAAGATGCTGTTGAGGTTGATAATGATAAAAATGAAGATGATAATGAAGTTATTGGAGAAGATGGGAATGATGGGAATAATGTGATAGTGGATGATTGGCTGAACTCTCATGGGGATGGTGAAGAAATTGTTAGGGAAGAGATGGTTAATAATGAGATGGTTGAAGATGAAGAGCGACAAACGGATGTATCGAGTGACCCAGAGGAGATGGTAGTGGAGGGCTCGTTAGAAGACGGTCCACCAAAAGGAGGTGAAGATGAGAAGATGGAAAGTGCTGAGTTCTCTGAGAAAGCCAAGATAGATGAGTCTGAAGGAGTTAAAACCGGCAAAATGGTGGAAAACGAGGAGGCGGGATCCTTAAAATACAGATCATTTGGTGCAAAAGAGATGGGATCGGGGTCGAAGGATCCTTTAGTGTTGAGCATGCGTGAGAGAATAAACGATGCGGTGTGTGAAATTGAAAGATTGACAGAGGAGATTCAAACACCAGAGAATGAAAAAATGGTTTTAAAGGTGTTTGAGAATAAAAATGTTGACCTTCAGATAAATAACAAAAAACTGAGCAGGAGGCTGGACTCAGTTGTAGTAGAAATGAAAGAGACACAAAAGAAGTGTGAATCACAGGAAAAAGATAACAAGAATCTGAGAAAAGAGATAAATAGACTCGTTGAAGAGAACAAGAATCTGAGCGATAGACTCAGAACAATAGAAAACGAATACAAAATGATGGAGGAAGGACATGAATCGCTTGTTAATGGAGATTTGCAGATAGAAGAAAAAAATAAAAAACTCAAAAAAGAGATCGCGTCGCTCCATGAAATTAACAAGATGGTGATAAGAGGGGAGGTTGAAGTGGAAGAAGATGAGGAGAAAAAAGAGGGGGAGGGAAATCTGGTTATGAGTCGGGAGGATGAGGTTAAACTCGATGGTGTGGTAAAGATGGCGTGTGAGAAAAAACAGGGGACCACGAGTCATACACTTGCGGGACCCAGCAAAAAAAAGATACAAAGAAAGAATATCGAACATATACTCCGGGATCGATTACCCGGAATGTAAAGTTAAATAAGCGAGTTTTGAAGATCGCTTACCCGGAAATCGTGGAAGATCCACCGGCTAAAGTAGCAGATAAAAGGAAGGGAGTAACATTACGAGAGAAAAAACCTGCAAAACTTGTCAAAACTATCACAAAGCCTAAGGAAATCAGAACATCGCAACCACGATTCGATCTTCTGAGTGCAACACAGGACGATGATGAACAGTCAAATCAGAAAAAATGGAGAAGCCACTCGAGAAGCCGGACAAGGGCAAGAAGGTCATTATAGAAGAGGAGAAAAGGCCAAAATGGTTCTTAAAGAGTGTTGTAAGCAAAGTAGATTCTGATTGGTTGATAAAGAAGACGAAAAAGCATCTGACTGACCCTGTATGGGCGAGAGATGCAATTGCGGTATCGGGATACGAAGCACTGAATGTTGCGAACAGAGGTGCATTGCCAGCTGAGGTATGAATTCTCACCAAGTTAAACAAAACAACACTCAACAATAGTTCTAAGTATTTCATATATACTCGGCAAAACACTGGGTATAGTTGAAAACTCAGAACTATTGTTGAGTGCAAACTCAGAACTTTTGTCATGCAAACTCAGATTTTTTTATAATCTCAGGTAATTGAAGCTATGCTTTTTATGATGAATGAAGAATTTGGTGATGGAAAGACAGGTTTTCTACACAAAGTTACATATCAAGACGCATCATGCTACGTAAGTGAATCATATACAATTACATAAAAGAATAGTTTTTATATAGTAAACTACTATAATTGATAATTGTATTGTGTTTTTTAACAGCAATACATAGACCGGAATATGGAAGAGGCAAAGAATGTGTTGGTAAAGGAAGCTTTCGCTAAGAACTGCAAGGAGTTCGATTATACGCTGCTACCAATTTTTGTAAAAGACGGTGAGAGTGGAAGCCATTAGAGCTTGATGGTGTATGACAAGCAATATTGTACCTTCGACCACTACAACTCGATATGCAATAAAGGCGAAGGGTCGATAGGTTTAAAGACAGAAATTGCTGCACAAAGATATCGAGATTACCTAGTGGATTCGGTGCTCAAGGCAAATAACCAGAACCCAGGAGAAGTATACAAACTATTTCACATGGAATCGCCTCAGCAAAAGCAGGGCAGTTTAGATTGTGGTGTCTTCGTTCTCCTATGGGCAAAGAACTTCTATAAGGCAGGAAAATTCTCGAGCAACCCAATCAAACAGAGTGTGGTGAATTCAATGAGAGCTGAGATTGTGAGTAAATTGTTACGACACGATGAGTTTTCTCAGAGGATCACCTGTGATTGAAACTCAGGACTTTTAAATATTTTGTCATGTAAACTCAAAACTTTTATCATGTAAACTCAGAACTTTTGTCATCCAAACTCAGAACTTTCAAAACTTTGATGATGTATTATTTTGTTTGAACTATACTTTATCGTATTTTATCGTACTTGAATGTTTATGGTTCAATTGATGTTTATCGTATTTGAATGTTTATCATATTCAAATGTTTATTGTTTAATTGATGCTTTTAGAACGCTAAGTAATCAACAAAGTGTAGAAAATGTAATCAACAAAAAAAGCTAAGTATAGGAAAAAAGTTCCGAGCATAAACTAAGTATAGAAGGATAAACTAAGTAAACTAAAAATGAAAATATGCAATTTCATTGTAAAAAAACTAAGTAAAAAGTTCTGAGCATAAGCCATAAACTCAGATAATGTTCTGAGTATGTATAGAAGGATATGGAATTTCAATGTAAAAAAACCTAAGTAAAAAGTTCTGAGCAAGAAAACTAATAAAAAAGTTCTGAGCATAAGCCATGAACTCAGAAATGTGTATAGAAGGATATGAAATTTCAATGTAAGAAAAACTAAGTAAAGAGTTCTGAGCAAAGAAAACTAATAAAAAAGTTCTGAGCATAAGCCATGAACTCAGAAAGAGTTCTGCGTATGGGCTATACACTCAGAAAAAGTTCTGAGCATGGACTGAATAATAAAAAAACACTTTAAGTACTTCGTAAATGAACCAATCAACAAGTACTAAAGCTTAATACATGATAAAAACAAAAGTTCATTACAAAAGAATCATATGGCAGCCCTGCATGTTGAGCGGTTGTGAGTTCCAATCTTGTGACACCTTCCACAGCGCATGAGCCTAACTGGTTTCTCGGTAAATGAACGAAAACGCTTAGACTGAGGCCTGCCAGGTGGAACTCTACATGGAGGAGGATGGACAATCAAAGAATCATCTAGTGGGACGGCTACCTCAAAAGTCGACATGGGAGAAATATTCTTTGCATAAGAATTTCTGTACGAATCAACATGAAAATATGACTCAACGTATTCAAAAGGGTTAACAACTCCAGCAGACGACAACGCACATATCGCGTGTTGGCAAGGGAAACCGAGTTCTTGCCATGAACAACAAGAACATGTCCGAGCTACAATGTCTACAACCATAACGGGATTTGACCCGACCTGGAACAGATTAAGAGTTGACTGTTTAACAGCCCATGTGGAGCTAAGTCCAACATTTGTATTGTAAAGTGTCATAATAGACGGGCATAGTGGCATGGTCCACTTAGATGACGTTAGCGAACGATCGTGATACCATTGCATCAGTTTAACTCGCAACGCATCGATAAGTTGTGAAATGGGAAGACTCCTTTGCCCTAATATCCAATAATTGAAAGATTCAACTGCGTTTGAGGTCATCTCACCGTAACGTCGCCTAGCGAAGTGAGCATTAGCATAGTTCTCCTTCGGTAATGAACTGAGAAAATCGATAATCTTTTTTTCCCTTCAAGAAGCCATATTGACATAAAGTGGTCATAGTGTTGAGTCGTTGGAGCGCGTACAACTGTGTTCATAAGATGAACCATTCGATCCTTGAAAAACGTTGAACCCTTCACTGAGACACGAATATTTTTCTCTATATGTTTCAGACAGAAGCTATGGCTTTCGTTCGGGAAAACAGATTTCACGGCGTTTAATAGTCCCTTATTACGGTCAGATATGAAAGTGAGTGGTCGACCGCTAACGAGAGGTTTCAAGAATTCCAGGAATCCAGTCCAGCTAACTGTATCTTCACCGGGAACTACACAAAAAGCAACAGGAAATAACCCTGTGTACATACAAAAAGAACTGAGTGTGGTCAAAAAAGTTCTGAGCATGTGCCATGGGCTCAGAAAGAGTTCTGAGCAAAGAGCCATGGACTCAGACTAATAAGTGGTTTACCTGTGTATTAAACATCAAAACTCGGTATCTTGCTAAGTATGGAAACTAAGACTCAACAAGTTACTGAGTATAAAGTTGAATACTCATGAAAGTTGAATACAAAAAGTAAAGTGCTAACCTTGGTTTCCATCTTTAGCGGTAGCAACAACTAACATTCACTTGTATTTGGATTTTAGGAAAGTGCCATCCAAAAATAACATCGGACGACATGATCCAAAACCAGCTAGGGATCCACCAAAAGCAAAAAAACAACGATGGAAGACACGAGAAACAGGATCACACTCGACCGAAAACGCTGTATCCGGGTCAAGCGCTTTAAGCTACTCAAAATGAGTCTGCAAACGATTAAACGAGGAATCGATATCGCCGAATAGATGGTCCTTCGCCTTGTTGACCGTGCCCCAAGAAGTCTTGTAAGAAATATCAAAACCGTAGCTCTCCTTTAGAATAAACTGAATTTTTCTTGGCCTAAGAGAAGGTTTCGCATGAACCTTGTCTGAAATAACATGAGATAAGACGCTAGAGTTCAACCTATCGCTAGACATCTTCTTGTAAACGTGACCGCATGTATGAGTAGGCCTATAAGTCCTTACGTACCAAAAAGCGTTAAATTTCTCTGGAGAAACATAGACGTACCATTTGCAGCCCTTGCTAACCTTATAAAAGCATTGTGCGCTAATACGATTCTTATTGTTATGAATAAAGTCAAACTCAAAACCTTCAACTGCAGCTTGTTTACAAAGAGTTAAGCGAAATTGTTCGGCACCGCCCATAAAACACTGCCCTTTATATTGTAAACCATCGTTCCACGAGTCGCTTCTTAAATCCTTTACTTCGTGTGTGAAAAAGGATGGAGCGGGGTCGAATATGAAAGGGTCGGGAATAGATTGTATAGGCGCGGGTTGAATGAGTTGAACAGCTGAACGGGATGAAACGGTGTCCGGTTTACTAAAAGGTAAACAAGCTCGTTTGTCGGAAACACAAATATCCATCTTATCGTATTTGCCACGCTCCAAAATCCACTTGATCGTGGTGAAATCAGATTCATTATCTAGTCTGGAATCTTTGTAATCACCAATAGTATACGATAAACTAACAGAACCGTCAAACGAACCCCATCTTTTGACTACAAAATCCTTTATCGAATTGAAGTCGACCAAATTGTTGAAAGGCAAAAAGACATGATCTATACCAGCCTTGAACACAACGAGAACATCAGAATCCATATAACCTGGAAAATAAAACACAAAACTTATACACATAACAAAGTTCTGAGCATAGGCATATAGTACTGAGCATAGACATATAGTTCTGAGCATAAGAGTAAAAAAAAAGAGCATAGGCGTAAGATAGTACTGAGCATAGGATTAACTAGTGCTGAGCATAGACATAACACTAGAAAAGTACTGAGTATATGATAATAATAGAAAATACTAAGCGTATGCATAAGATAGTACTGAGCATATGCATAACTAGTGGCGAGCACAGGAAAAACTATTGTGCACAGGAAAATCGTAGAACTAATCACTGAGAAGTCCCTCCATCCATCTAAATTGATATTCCTTCTCGCACAGGAAAAACTATTGTGCTGAGCATACGGATAACAAAACAGAAAAGTACTGAGTATATGATAACTAGTGCTGAGCGTAAAACAACGCGAATAGAAAAGTACTGAGTATTAAATAAAAAACAGATAATTACTGAGCATGAATGCACGCAAGTACTTAAACACGTATTATAATCATAAACGAGCAAAAATCTTCTATGAGTGTGGAATAAACAGAAGATTAATGAGGTACAAAGCATATCACGTGACATAACAACGAAACAATAGAAAACTCACGATGAACACAAAAATTCGATGAACACAAAAGATGAATAACGATAAACAACTACTCAAACACGAAACAAGTAACAAAATAAACAATTCTAGCAAAATTAAACACAAAATCAAATAAAAATCATAAAAACCCAGCTAAAACAAGCAAACAAGGAATAATATATTAACTTACGTGAGCGCAAGAGAGAGAAGAACAAATTTGATAGCGCGAGAGAGAGAAGAATACCGCGAGAGAGAGCAGATGAAGATTACGAGAGAGATAGAGAAGAAAACAGCGAGAGAAGCAGATGAAGATAGAGAGCGATAGAGAGAGCACCGAGCTTTAGTGTCTTCACATGGATATAGAGAAAAAAAAACGTGTTACTGTGTGTTAGTTATGTGGGAGAGTGTGTTAGGGTTTTAAAATATATTATATATAGTGTCCAAAAAACAAAGAAAAACATTTGAGGGTAGAAAGGTAATTGCAAAATTAGGCTTCTAGTGTTAAAATTAGTTTGTGGCCTTTAGTAAGAAGAGTCAAAAGAGGCGGTCTTGTTAGGTTACGGTGTAGTGATTTCAAGACCCTTTGGGTAATAATCTCATTTTTTAGCTTTTTTGAGAAATTTATTGGGGAATCTAACGAGCTAGTTCCTCTAATCCGAAAGAACATACGTGATGTCTCCTCATTTGTGATAATAAAATCTATCTCTGAGACATCATTAGGCTTATTTATTAGTTTATAGGTTGATTTTAGCTTAGTTTAGGGCACTTTCCTATTTTGAGTCTTGATTTAGTAACATAATATTTTTAGAGCATATTGGGTTTTAATTGTTTATTTAGTGTGAAGCTTTAAAGATAATTATGGAGATTAATTAGAGTCCAAGTCAAAGACTACAACTTATGGAAAGAGATTTGCATGGAAATTGGAGATAAAGGTAACAAAGGCTAAAAACATGGAAAAGGAAAATCTGCCTAAATCTGAATTTCTGTAGAAACGCCTAAAGAAGTGGTGATAACTCCTACAAGTAAGCCGATTTTGGAAGATTTCTTTCACAGGGATGTAGATAATTCTGTGACGATTCTTTTGGTATATTATGGAGCAAAAACCGACCAATAACGAAGAAGATATACTCAAAACAGTTCAGCAGTAATTATCCATACGAATTTGAGTTGGGCTTGGAGTCCATTACTTAGCCTCTCCTCCAAGAAACGAATTAGGTCAACTTATACACTATAAATACAGCCTCTTATAACTCTTAAATCATCCTTGGTGAAACCTTAAACCAAGAGGAAGCTTTCAACACAAGAGAGAAGTATGGAAGGAGCTGATCATCAACAATGTCTTCTTCTACCTTTGAATTTGTAATTCCTTTCTTTTCTTGCATGAACTAAATTTCTTTAGCTTGAGTTTTAGCATATATGTATGAACCCTAGTTTTGATTGACATCTATCTAATTTGGGAACTTAATGTTTTAAATTGAATTATAGTTTTTATTCTCTGTTTATGTGTTTGGATTTATATTCAGTGTTCTTGTGGATGGCCACCATATAGAATTACCATCTAGTAGTTAGGTCACCATTGACAACGGTGTTTAATTACATGTTTAGCACATAACGTCTAGTATTCGGTTTAGATTTGACAAATCAACCTAACTAGATAATCACAATGGTTTAGTTCTTGTGACTATTTACCAATTACAGGAAAAGTTTGCTTAGGAAGCCTTATTGACACAGGTAAATCCTATTTAAAGCTACCTAGCGAATTGGAACCGATTATTGAAATACTACATAATTCACCCTTACATGTTTAGAACGGCAAAACTTGTGGGGATTACATGCTAGTGACTCAAGCTATATTTTCATATCACTTCTCTTTCGTATTTAATTTTCTGTCTTTAAATTCTTAGTTTTAATTTAGTTAATTAGAAAATCAAACAAATATATATTGTCATTACTTTTATTTGCGTTTATTTATTCTAACTTTGATTATTTGCACTTGATACTTGCATAAGATTCCCCTAACCTTCGTAGTCTCTGCGGAACGAATCTTAATCGTTTATTTTTTAAAGAATTTTCATTTTTTAGCTTTTTTGAGAAATTTACTTGGGCATCTAACGACCGGTTTCCTCTATTTAATCACCCAAACATGGCTCCGCGCAAAGTTTTTTCTACAAAATTTTAATTTTTTAGCGTTTTTGAGAAATTTATTGGGGAGTCTAACAAGCTAGTTCCTCTTATCCGAAAAAACATACGAAAACTAGAATATAGGTTCTAACCCCGGGAAAAAAAAATCGGTCAAAAATATCATCGTTTAGTCCTCCATTTAATCACCCAAACATGGCTATTTGCGAAGTTTTTTTGAATTATTTTCATTATTTTAACGTTTTTGAGAAATTTTTATGGGCATCTAGCGACGTGTTTCCTCTGTTTAATCACCCAAACATGGCTATGCGCGAATTTTTTTTCTACAGAATTTTAATTTTTTTTAGCATTTTTGAAAAATTTAGTTGGGGAATCTAACGAGCTAGTTTCTTTGTTCCGGGAGAACATACGAAAACTAGAATATATGTTCTAACCCCGGGAAAAAAATCGGTCAAAAATATTATCGTTTAGTCCTCCATTTAATCACCCAAACATGGCTATTTGCGATTTTTTTTAAGAATTTTCATTTTTTAGCGTTTTTGAGAAATTTATTTGGGCATCTAACGACCTGTTTCCTCTATTTAATCAACCAAACACGGCTCTGCGCGAATTATTTTCTGCAGAATTTTAGTTTTTTAGCGTTTTTGAGAAATTTATTGGGGAATTTAACGAGCTAGTTCCTCTGTTCCGTGAGAACATACAAAAACTATAATATATGTTCTAACCCCGGGAAAAAAAATCAGTTAAAAATATCATCGTTTAGTCCTCCATTTAATCACCAAAACATGGCTAATTGCGAACTTTTTTTTTTAAGAATTTTCGTTTTTTTTATCTTTTTTGAGAAATTTATTTGGGCATCTAACGACCTGTTTCTTCTATTTAATCACCCAAACATGGCTCTCCGCGAAGTTTTTTCTACAAAATTTGAATTTTTTTAGCGTTTTTGAGAAATTTATTGCGGAATCTAATGAGCTAGTTCCTCTAATACGAAAGAACATACGAAAACTAGAATATATTCTAACCCTGGGAAAAAATCGGTCAAAAATATCATCGTTTAGTCCTCAATTTTATCACCCAAACATGGTTATTTGCGAATTTTTTTTGAAGAATTTTCATTTTTTTTTGGATTTTTTGAGAAATTTATTTGGCCATCTAACGACTGGTTTCCTCTATTTAATCACCCAAACATGGCTCTGCGCGAAGTTTTTTTTTGCAAAAGTTTATTTTTTAGCGTTTTTAAGAAATTTATTGGCTAATCAAACGAGCTAGTTTCTCTGTTCCGAGAGATCATACGAAAACTAGAATATATGTTCTAACTCATGGAAAAAAATCGGTCAAAAACATCATCGTTTAGTCCTCCATTTAATCACCCAAACATGGCTATTTGCGAAGATTTTTTTGAAGTTTTTTCATTATTTTAGCGTTTTTGAGAAATTTATTTGGAAATCTAGCGACCTGTTTCCTCTATTTAATCACCCAAACATGGCTCTGCGCGAAGTTTTTTCTGCAAAATTTTAATTTTTTTAGCGTTTTTGAGAAATTTATTGGGGAATCTAACAAGCTAGTTCCTCTGATCCGAAAGAACAAACGAAAAATAGAATATAGATCCTAACCCTGGGAAAAATATCGGTAAAAAACAATTTTAGTTTTTTTAGCGTTTTTGAGAAATTTATTGGGGAATCTAGCGAGCTAGTTTCTCTGCTCTGAGAGAACATACGGAAACTAGAATATATGTTCTAACTTATGGAAAAAAATCGGTCAAAAATATCATTGTTTAGTCCTCCATTTAATCACCCAAACATAGCTATTTGCGAAGTTTTTTTAAAATTTTTTCATTTTTTAGCTTTTTTGAGAAATTTACTTGGGCATCTAACGACCGGTTTCCTCTATTTAATCACCCAAACATGGCTCCGCGCAAAGTTTTTTCTACAAAATTTTAATTTTTTAGCGTTTTTGAGAAATTTATTAGGGAATCTAACGAGCTAGTTCCTCTTATCCGAAAGAACATATGAAAATTAGAATATAGGTTCTAACCCCGGGAAAAAATCGGTCAAAAATATTATCGTTTAGTCCTCCATTTAATCACCCAAACATGGCTATTTGCGAAGTTTTTTTCAAGAATTTTCCTTATTTTAGCTTTTTTGAGAAATATATTATGACATCTAGCGGCTTGTTTCCTCTATTTAATCACCTAAACATGGCCGTGCGCGAATTGTTTTCTACAGAATTTTAATTTTTTTTAGCATTTTTGAGAAATTTATTGGGGAATATAACGAGCTAATTTCTCTGTTCCGGGAGAATATACGAAAACTAGAATATATGTTCTAATCCCAGGAAAAAAATCGGTCAAAAATATTATCGTTTAATCCTCCATTTAATCACCCAAACATGGCTATTTGCGAAGTTTTTTTTGAATTTTTTTCATTATTTTAGCATTTTTGAGAAATTTATTTGGGCATCTAGCGACCTGTTTCCTCAATTTAATCACCCAAACATATCTTTGAGCGAAGTTTTTTCTGCAAAATTTTAATTTTTTTAGCGTTCTTGAGAAGTTTATTGGGGAATCGAAGGAGCTAGTTTCTCTGTTCCGAGAGAACATACGAAAACTAGAATATATGTTTTAAATAAGGGAAAAAACTCGGTCAAAAATATCGTCGTTTAGTCCTCTATTTAATCACCCAAACATGGCTATTTGCGAAGTTTTTTAAAAGAATTTTCATTCTTTTAGCGTTTTTGAGAAATTTATTTGGGCATCTAACGACCTGTTTCCTCTATTTAATCACCCAAACATGGCTCTGCGCGAATTATTTTCTGCAGAATTTTTTTTATTAGCGTTTTTGAGAAATTTATTGGGGAATCTAACGAGCTAGTTCATCTGTTCCGAGAGAACATACGAAAACTAGAATATATGTTCTAACCACGGGAAAAAAATCAGTTAAAAATATCATCGTTTAGTCCTCCATTTAATCATCAAAACATGGCTATTTGCGAAGTTTTTTTTTAAGAATTCTCTTTTTTTTTATTTTTTTTTGAGAAATTTATTTGGGCATCTAATGACCTGTTTCCTCTATTTAATCACCCAAACATGGCTGTGCGCGAAGATTTTTCTACAATTTTTTTAGTTTTTTTAGCTTTTTTGAGAAATTTATTGGGGAATCTATCGAGCTAGTTCCTCTGATCCGAAAGAACATACGAAAACTAGAATATAGGTTCTAACCCCGGGAAAAAAATCGGTCAATAATATCATCGTTTAGTCCTCCATTTAATCACTCAAACATGGCTATTTGCGAAGTTTTTTTGAATTATTTCCTTTATTTTAACGTTTTTGAGAAATTTATTTGGGCATCTAGCGACCTGTTTCCTCTATTTAATCAACCAAACATGGCTCCGCGCGAAGTTTTTTCTACAAAATTTTAATTTTTTTTAGCATTTTTGAGAAATTTATTGGGCAATCTAACGAGCTAGTTCCTCTGATCCGAAAGAACATACGAAAACTAGAATATACTTTCTAATTCCGAGAAAAAAATCAGTTAAAAATATCATCGTTTAGTCCTCCATTTAATCACCAAAACATGGCTATTTGTGAAGTTTTTTTTAAGAATTCTCTTTTTTTTTTAATTTTTTTTTGAGAAATTTATTTGGGCATCTAACGACCTGTTTCCTCTATTTAATCACCCAAACATGGTTGTGCGCGAAGTTTTTTCTACAATTTTTTTAATTTTTTTTATCTTTTTTGAGAAATTTATTAGGGAAGCTATCCTCTGATCCGAAAGAACATACGAAAACTAGAATATAGGTTCTAACCCCGGGAAAAAAATCGGTCAAAAATATCATCGTTTAGTCCTCCATTTAATCACCCAAACATGGCTATTTGCGAAGTTTTTCTGAATTATTTTCATTGTTTTAACGTTTTTGAGAAATTTATTTGGGCATCTAGCGACCTGTTTCCTCTATTTAATCAACCAAACATGGCTTCGCGCGAAGTTTTTTCTACAAAATTTTAATTTTTTTCAGCATTTTTGAGAAATTTTTTGGGCAATTTAACGAGCTAGTTCCTCTGATCCGAAAGAACATACGAAAACTAGAATATACTTTCTAACTCTGAGAAAAAAAATCGGTCAAAAATATCATCGTTTAGTCCTCCATTTAATCACCCAAACATAGCTATTTGCGAAGTTTTTTTAAGAATTTTCATTTTTTAGCTTTTTTGAGAAATTTACCTGGGCATCTAACGACCCGTTTCCTCTATTTAATCACCCAAACATGGCTCCGCGCAAAGTTTTTTCTACAAAATTTTAATTTTTTTAGCATTTTTGAGAAATTTATTGGGGAGTGTAACGAGCTAGTTCCTCTTATCCGAAAGAACATACGAAAACTAGAATATAGGTTCTAACCCCGGGAAAAAAATCGGTCAAAAATATCATCGTTTAATCCTCCATTTAATCACCCAAACATGGCTATTTGCGAAGTTTTTTTTTAAGAATTTTCGTTTTTTTAGCTTTTTTGAGAAATTTATTTGGGCATCTAACGACCTGTTTCTTCTATTTAATCACCCAAACATGGCTCTCCGCGAATTTTTTTCTACAAAATTTTAATTTTTTTAGCGTTTTTGAGAAATTTATTGCGGAATCTAATGAGCTAGTTCTTCTGATACGAAAGAACATACGAAAACTAGAATATATTCTAACCCTGGGAAAAAATCGGTCAAAAATATCATCGTTTAGTCCTCCATTTTATCACCCAAACATGGCTATTTGTGAATTTTCATTTATTTTTGGTTTTTTTGAGAAATTTATTTGGTCATCTAACGACTGGTTTCCTCTATTTAATCACCCAAACATGGCTTTGCGCGAAGTTTTTTTTTTCCCAAATTTTTATTTTTTTAGCGCTTTTGTGAAATTTATTTGCGAATCAAACGAGCTAGTTTTTCTGTTCCGAGAGATCATACGAAAACTAGAATATATGTTCTAACTCATGGAAAAAAATCGGTAAAAAATATCATCGTTTAGTCTTACATTTAATCACCCAAACATGGCTATTTGCGAAGATTTTTTTGAAGTTTTTTCATTATTTTGAGTGTTTTTGAGGAATTTATTTGGAAATCTAGCGACCTGTTTCCTCTATTTAATCACCCAAACATGGCTCTGCGCGAAGTTTTTTCTGCAAAATTTTAATTTTTTTAGCGTTTTTGAGAAATTTATTGGGGAATCTAACGAGCTAGTTCCTCTGATCCGAAAGAACAAACGAAAAATAGAATATAGATCCTAAACCTTGGAAAAATATCGGTAAAAACCAATTTTAATTTTTTTAGCGTTTTTGAAAAATTTATTGGGGAATCTAGCGAGCTAGTTTCTCGGCCCTGGGAGAACATACGAAAACTAGAATATATGTTCTAACCCATGGAAAAAAATCGGTCAAAAATATCATCGATAGTCCTCCATTTAATCACCCAAACATGGCTATTTGCGAAGTTTTTTTGAAGAATTTTCATTTTTTTAGCGTTCTTGAGAAATTTATTTGGGCATCTAACGACCAGTTTCCTCTATTTAATCTCCCAAACATGGCTCTACGCGAATATTTTTCTGCAGATTTTTAGTTTCTTTACCGTTTTTGATAAATTTATTCGGGAATCTAACGAGCTAGTTTCTCTGTTCCGATAGAACATACAAAAACTAGAATATATGTTATAACCCCGGGAAAAAAATCGGTCAAAAATATCATCATTTAGTCCTCCATTTAATCACCCAAACATGGCTATTTGCGAAGTTTTTTTAATTTTTTTCCATTATTTTAGCGTTTTTGAGAAATTTATTTGTTTATCTAGCGACCTGTTTCCTCTATTTAATCACCCAAACAAGGCTCGCGCGAAGTTTTTTCTGCAAAATTTTAATTTGTTTAGCGTTTTTGAGAAATTTATTGGGGAATCTAACGAACTAGTTTCTCTGTTCCGAGAGAACATACGAAAATTAGAATATATGTGCTAACCCCGGAAAAATAATCGGTCAAAAATATCGTTGTTTAGTCCTGCATTTAATCACCCAAACATGGCTATTTGCGAAGTTTTTTTGATTTTTTTCATTATTTTAGCGTTTTTTAGAAACTTATTTGGGCGTCTAGCGTCCTGTTTCCTCTATTTAATCAACCAAACATGGCTCTGCGCGAAGTTTTTTCTAATTTTTTTTTTTAGATTATTTGAGAAATTTATTGGGCAATCTAACGAGCTAGTTCCTCTGATCCGAAAGAACATACGAAAACTAGAATATACTTTCTAACCCCGAGAAAAAAATCGGTCAGAAATTTCATCGTGTAGTCCTCCATTTAATCAGCCAAAGATAGCTATTTGCGAAGTTTTTTTAAGAATTTTCATTTTTTAGCATTTTTTGAGAAATTTACTTGGGCATATAACGACCGGTTTCCTCTATTTAATCACCCAAACATGGCTCCGCGCAAAGTTTTTTCTACAAAATTTTAATTATTTAGCGTTTTTGAGAAATTTATTGGGGAATCTAACGAGCTAGTTCATCTGTTCTGAGAGAACATACGAAAACTAGAATATATGTTCTAACCCCGGGAAAAAAATCAGTTAAAAATATCATCGTTTAGTCCTCCATTTAATCACCAAAACATGGCTATTTGCGAAGTGTTTTTAAGAATTCTCTTATTTTAGTTTTTTTGAGAAATTTATTTGGGCATCTAACGACCTGTTTCCTATATTTAATCACCCAAACATGGCTCCGTGCAAAGTTTTTTCTACTAATTTTTTAGCGTTTTTGAGAAATTTATTAGGTAATCTAACGAGCTATTTCCTCTAATCCGAAAGAACATACGAAAAATAGAATATAGGTTCTAATCCCAGGAAATAAATCGGTACAAAATATAATCGTTTAGTCCTCCATTTAATCACCCAAACATGGCTATTTGCGAAGTTTTTTAAAAGAATTTTCATTCTTTTAGCGTTTTTGAGAAATTTATTTGGGCATCTAACGACCTGTTTCCTCTATTTAATCACCCAAACATGGCTCTGCGCGAATTATTTTCTGCAGAATTTTAGTTTTTTTAGCGTTTTTGAGAAATTTATTGGGGAATCTAACGAGCTAGTTCATCTGTTTCGAGAGAACATACGAAAACTAGAATATATGTTCTAACCACGGGAAAAAAATCAGTTAAAAATATCACCGTTTAGTCCTCCATTTAATCACCAAAACATGGCTATTTGCGAAGTTTTTTTAAGAATTCTCTTTTTTTTTAATTTTTTTTTGAGAAATTTATTTAAGCATCTAACGACCTGTTTCCTCTATTTAATCACCCAAACATGGCTGTGCGCGAAGATTTTTCTACAATTTTTTTAGTTTTTTTAACGTTTTTGAGAAATTTATTGGGGAATCGAACGAGCTAGTTCATCTGATCCGAAAACTAGAATTTAGGTTTTAACCCCGTGAAAAATATCGGTCAAAAATATCATCGGTTAGTCCTCCATTTAATCACCCAAACAAGGCTATTTACGAAGTTCTTTTGAATTATTTTCATTAGTTTAACGTTTTTGAGAAATTTATTTGGGCATCTAGCGACCTGTTTCCTCTATTTAATCAACCAAACATGGCTCCGCGTGAAGTTTTTTCTACAAAATTTTAATTTTTTTTTTAGCATTTTTGAGAAATTTATTGGGCAATCTAACGAGCTAGTTCCTCTGATCCGATAGAACATACGAAAACTAGAATATACTTTTTAACCCCGAGAAAAAAATCGGTCAAAAATATCATCGTTTAGTCCTCCATTTAATCAGCCAAACAAAGCTATTTGCAAAGTTTTTTTTAAGAATTTCCGTTTTTTAGCTTTTTTGAGAAATTCACTTGGGCATCTAACGACCGGTTTCCTCTATTTAATCCCCCAAACATGGCTCCGCGCAAAGTTTTTTCTACAAAATTTTATTTTTGTAGCGTTTTTGAGAAATTTATTGGGGAATCTAACGAGCTAGTTCCTCTTATCCGAAAGAACATACGGAAACTAGAATTCAGGTTCTAACCCCGGGAAAAAAATCGGTCAAAAATATCATCGTTTAGTCCTCCATATAATCACCCAAACATGGCTATTTGCGAAGTTTTTTTGAATTATTTTCATTATTTTAACGTTTTTGAGAAATTTATATGGGCATCTAGCGACGTGCCCAAACATGGCTCCGCGCAAAGTTTTTTCTATAAATATTTTAGCGTTTTTGAGAAATTTATTGGGTAATCTAATGAGCTAGTTCCTCTTATCCGAAAGAACATACGAAAACTAGAATATAGGTTCTAACCCCGTGAAAAAAATCGGTCAAAAATATTATCGTTAAGTCCTCCATTTAATCACCCAAACATGGCTATTTACGAAGTTTTTTTCAAGAATTTTCCTTATTTTAGCTTTTTTGAGAAATATATTTTGACATCTAGCGACCTGCTTCCTCTATTTAATCACCCAAACATGGCGGTGCGCGAATTGTTTTCTACAGAATTTTAATTTTTATAGCATTTTTAAGAAATTTATTGTTGAATCTAACGAGCTAGTTTCTCTGTTCCGGGAGAATATACGAAAACTAGAATATATGTTCTAATCCCAGGAAAAAAATCGGTCAAACATATTATCGTTTAATCCTCCATTTAATCACCCAAACATGGCTATTTGCGAAGTTTTTTTGAATTTTTTTCATTATTTTTTCATTTTTGAGAAATTTATTTGGGCATCTAGCGACCTGTTTCCTCAATTTAATCACCCAAACATGACTTTGCGCGAAGTTTTTTCTACAAAATTTTAATTTTTTTAGCGTTCTTGAGAAGTTTATTGGGGAATCGAACGAGCTAGTTTCTCTGTTCCGAGTGAACATACGAAAACTAGAATATATGTTTTAAATCAGGGAAAAAAATCGGTCAAAAATATCATCGTTTATTCCTCTATTTAATCACCCAAACATGGCTATTTGCGAAGTTTTTATGAGATTTTTTCATTATTTTAGCGTTTTTGAGAAATTTATTTGGGCATCTAACGACTTGTTTCCTCTATTTAATCACCCAAACATGGCTCTACGCGAAGTTTTTTCTGCAAATTTTTAGTTTTTTTAGACTTTTTGAGAAATTTATTGGGGAATCTAATGAGCTAGTTCCTATAATTCGAAAGAACATACGAAAAATAGAATATAGGTTCTAACCCCGGGAAAAAAATCGGTCAAAAATATCATCGTTTAGTCCTCCATTTAATCACCCAAACATGGCTATTTGCGAAGTTTTTTAAAAGAATTTTCATTCTTTTAGCGTTTTTGAGAAATTTATTCGGGAATCTAACGACCTGTTTCCTCTATTTAATCACCCAAACATGGCTCTGCGCGAATTATTTTCTGCAGAATTTTAGTTTTTTTAGCGTTTTTGAGAAATTTATTGGGGAATCTAACGAGCTAGTTCATCTGTTCCGAGAGAACATACGAAAACTAGAATATATGTTCTAAATCCGGGAAAAAAATCAGTTAAAAATATCATCGTTTAGTCCTCCATTTAATCACCAAAACATTGCTATTTGCGAAGTTTTTTTAAGAATTCTCTTATTTTAGTTTTTTTGAGAAATTTATTTGGGCATCTAACGACCTGTTTCCTCTATTTAATCACCCAAACATGGCTCCGCGCAAAGTTTTTTCTACTAATTTTTTAGCGTTTTTGAGAAATTTATTGGGTAATCTAATGAGATAGTTCCTCTAATCCGAAAGAACATACGAAAAATAGAATATAGGTTCTAATCCCGGGAAAAAAATCGGTACAAAATATAATCGTTTAGTCCTCCATTTAATCTCCCAAAGATGGCTATTTGCGAAGTTTTTTAAAAGAATTTTCATTCTTTTAGCGTTTTTGAGAAATTTATTTGGACATCTAACGACCTGTTTCCTCTATTTAATCACCCAAACATGGCTCTGCGCGAATTATTTTCTGCAGAATTTTAGTTTTTTTAGCGTTTTTGAGAAATTTATTGGGGAATCTAACGAGCTAGTTCATCTGTTCCAAGAGAACATACGAAAACTAGAATATATGTTCTAACCACGGGAAAAAAATCAGTTAAAAATATCATCGTTTAGTCCTCCATTTAATCACCAAAACATGGCTATTTGCGAAGTTTTTTTTTAAGAATTCTCTTTTTTTTATTTTTTTTTTGAGAAATTTATTTAAGCATCTAACGACCAGTTTCCTCTATTTAATCACCCAAACATGGCGGTGCGCGAAGATTTTTCTACAATTTTTTTAGTTTTTTTAGCGTTTTTGAGAAATTTATTGGGGAATCGAACGAGCTAGTTCCTCTGATCCGAAAGAACATACGAAAACTAGAATATAGGTTTTAACCCCGGGAAAAAAATCGGTCAAAAATATCATCGTTTAGTCTTCCATTTAATCATCCAAACATGGCTATTTGCGAAGTTTTTTTGAATTATTTTCATTAGTTTAACGTTTTTGAGAAATTTATTTGGGCATCTAGCGACCTGTTTCCTCTATTTAATCAACCAAACATGGCTCCGCGTGAAGTTTTTTCTACAAAATTTTAATTTTATTTTAGCATTTTTGAGAAATTTATTGGGGAATCTAACGAGCTAGTTCCTCTTTTTCGAGAGAACATACGAAAACTAGAATATATGTTCTAACCCCGGGAAAAAAATCGGTCAAAAATATCATCGTTTAGTCCTCCATTTAATCACCCAAACATGGCTATTTGCAAAGTTTTTTTGAATTTTTTTGATTATTGTATCGTTTTTGAGAAATTTATTTGGGCATCTATCGACATGTTTCCTCTACTTAATCACCCAAACATGGCTCTGTGCGAAGTTTTTTCTTCAAAATTTTAATTTTTTTTAGCATTTTTGAGAAATTTATTGGGGAATCTAACGAGCTAGTTCCTCTGATCCAAAAGAACATAAGAAAACTAGAATAAACTTTCTAACTTTGGGAAAAAAATCGGTCAAATATATATCGTTTAGTCCTCCATTAATCACCCAAACATGGCTATTTGTGTAGTTTTTTTGAATTTTTTTCATTATTTTAGCGTTTTTGAGAAATTTATTTGGGCATCTAGCGACCTGTTTCTTGTATTTAATTATCCAAACATAGCTCTACGCGAAGTTTTTTCTGCAATTTTTTTATTTTTTTTTGCATTTTTGAGAAATATATTGGGGAATCTAACGAGCCAGTTCCTTTGACCCGAAAGAACATACGAAAAATAGAATATAGGTTCTAACTCCGGGAAAAAAATCGGTCAAAAATATCATCGTTTAGTCCTCCATTTAATCACCCAAACATGGCTATTTGTGAAGTTTTTTTTGAAGAATATCCATTTTTTTTGCGTTTTTGAAATTTTTTTGGGCATGTAACGACCTGTTTCCTCTATTTAATCACACAAACATGGCTATGCGCGAAACTTTTTCAACAAAATTTTAATTTTTTTAGCGTTTTTGAGAAATTTATTAGGGAATCTAACGAGCTAGTTCCTTTGATCAGAAAGAACATACGAAAACTAGAATATAGGTTCTAACCCCGGGAAAAAAATCGTTCAAAAATATCACCCAAACATGGCTATTTGCGAATTATTTTTGAAGAATTTTCGTTTTTTAGCTTTTTTGAGAATTTTTTCTGGGCATCTAACGACCTGTTTCCTCTATTTAATCACCCAAACATGGCTCTGCGCGAAGTTTTTTCTGCAAAATTTTAATTTGTTTAGCGTTTTTGAGAAATTAATTGGGGAAGCTAGTTTCTCTGTTTCGAGAGAACATACGAAAACTAGAATATATGTTATAACCCCGGGAAAAAAATCGGTCAAAAATATCGTCGTTTAGTCCACCATTTAATCACCCAAACATGGCTATTTGCGATTTTTTTTTGAATTTTTTTGATTATTGTATCGTTTTTGAGAAATATATTTGGGCATCAAGCGACCTGTTTCCTCAATTTAATCACCCAAACATGGCTCTGTGCGAAGTTTTTTCTTCAAAATTTTAATTTTTTTAGCATTTTTGAGAAATTTATTGGGGAATCTAACGAGCTAGTTCCTCTGATCCAAAAGAACATAAGAAAACTAGAATAAACTTTCTAACTTTGGGAAAAAAATCGGTCAAATATATATCGTTTAGTCCTCCATTAATCACCCAAACATGGCTATTTGTGAAGTTTTTTGAAATTTTTTCATTATTTTAGCATTTTTGAGAAATTTATTTGGGCATCTAGCGACCTGTTTCCTCTATTTAATCATCCAAACATAGCTATACGCGAAGTTTTTTCTGCAATTTTTTTATTTTTTTAGCGTTTTTGAGAAATATATTGGGGAATCTAACGAGCCAGTTCCTTTGACCCGAAAGAACATACGAAAAATAGAATATAGGTTCTAACCCCGGAAAAAAAAAACGGTCAAAAATATCATCGTTTAGTCCTCCATTTAATCACCCAAACATGGCTATTTGCGAAGTTTTTTTTTGAAGAATTTCCATTTTTTTGCGTTTTTTAAATTTTTTCTGGGCATGTAACGACCTGTTTCCTCTATTTAATCACACAAACATGGCTATGCGCGAAGCTTTTTCGACAAAATTTTAATTATTTAGCGTTTTTGAGAAATTTATTAGGGAATCTAACGAGCTAGTTCCTTTGATCAGAAAGAACATACGAAAACTAGAATATAGGTTCTAACCCCGGGAAAAAAATCGTTCAAAAATATCACCCAAACATGGCTATTTGCGAATTATTTTTGAAGAATTTTCATTTTTTTAGCTTTTTTGAGAAATTTTTTTGAGTATCTAACGACCTGTTTCCTCTATTTAATCACCCAAACATGGCTCTACGCGAAGTTTTTTCTGCAAATTTTTAGTTTTTTTAGACTTTTTTAGAAATTTATTGGGGAATCTAATGAGCTAGTTCCTTTAATCCGAAAGAACATACGAAAAATAGAATATAGGTTCTAACCCCGGGAAAAAAATCGGTCAAAAATATCATCGTTTAGTCCTCCATTTAATCACCCAAACATGGCTATTTGCGAAGTTTTTTAAAAGAATTTTCATTCTTTTAGCGTTTTTGAGAAATTTATTCGGGAATCTAACGACATGTTTCCTCTATTTAATCACCCAAACATGGCTCTGCGCGAATTATTTTCTGCAGAATTTTAGTTTTTTTAGCGTTTTTGAGAAATTTAGTGGGGAATCTAACGAGCTAGTTCATCTGTTCCGAGAGAACATACGAAAACTAGAATATATGTTCTAACCCCGGGAAAAAAATCAGTTAAAAATATCATCGTTTAGTCCTCCATTTAATCACCAAAACATGGCTATTTGCGAAGTTTTTTTAAGAATTCCCTTATTTTAGTTTTTTTGAGAAATTTATTTGGGCATCTAACGACCTGTTTCCTCTATTTAATCACCCAAACATGGCTCCGCGCAAAGTTTTTTCTACTAATTTTTTAGCGTGTTTGAGAAATTTATTGGGTAATCTAATGAGCTAGTTCCTCTAATCCGAAAGAACATACGAAAATAGAATATAGGTTCTAATCCCGGAAAAAAAATCGGTACAAAATATAATCGTTTAGTCCTCCATTTAATCTCCCAAACATGGCTATTTGCGAAGTTTTTTAAAAGAATTTTCATTCTTTTAGCGTTTTTGAGAAATTTATTTGGGCATCTAACGACCTGTTTCCTCTATTTAATCACCCAAACATGGCTCTGCGCGAATTATTTTCTACAGAATTTTAGTTTTTTTAGCGTTTTTGAGAAATTTATTGGGGAATCTAACGAGCTAGTTCATCTGTTCCAAGAGAACATACGAAAACTAGAATATATGTTCTAACCACGGGAAAAAAATCAGTTAAAAATATCATCGTTTAGTCCTCCATTTAATCACCAAAACATGGCTATTTGCGAAGTTTTTTTTAAGAATTCTCTTTTTTTTATTTTTTTTTTGAGAAATTTATTTAAGCATCTAACGACCAGTTTCCTCTATTTAATCACCCAAACATGGCGGTGCGCGAAGATTTTTCTACAATTTTTTTAGTTTTTTTAGCGTTTTTGAGAAATTTATTGGGGAATCGAACGAGCTAGTTCCTCTGATCCGAAAGAACATACGAAAACTAGAATATAGGTTTTAACCCCGGGAAAAAAATCGGTCAAAAATATCATCGTTTAGTCGTCCATTTAATCACCCAAACATGGCTATTTGCGAAGTTTTTTTGAATTATTTTCATTAGTTTAACATTTTTGAGAAATTTATTTGGGTATCTAGCGACCTGTTTCCTCTATTTAATCAACCAAACATGGCTCCGCGTGAAGTTTTTTCTACAAAATTTTAATTTTTTTTAGCATTTTTGAGAAATTTATTGGGGAATCTAACGAGCTAGTTCCTCTGTTTCGAGAGAACATACGAAAACTAGAATATATGTTCTAACCCCGGGAAAAAAATCGGTCAAAAATATCATCGTTTAGTCCACCATTTAATCACCCAAACATGGCTATTTGCGAATTTTGTTTGAATTTTTATGATTATTGTATCGTTTTTGAGAAATTTATTTGGGCATCTAGCGACCTGTTTCCTCAATTTAATCACCCAAACATGGCTCTGTGCGAAGTTTTTTCTTCAAAATTTTAATTTTTTTTTAGCATTTTTGAGAAATTTATTGGGGAATCTAACGAGCTAGTTCCACTGATCCAAAAGAACATAAGAAAACTAGAATAAACTTTCTAACCTTGGGAAAAAAATCGGTCAAATATATATCGTTTAGTCCTCCATTAATCACCCAAACATGGCTATTTGTGAAATTTTTTTGATTTTTTTTCATTATTTTAGCATTTTTGAGAAATTTATTTGGGCATCTAGCGACCTGTTTCCTCTATTTAATCATCCAAACATGGCTATGCGCGAAGTTTTTTCTGCAATTTTTTTATTTTTTTAGCGTTTTTGAGAAATATATTGGGGAATCTAACGAGCCAGTTCCTTTGACCCGAAAGAACATACGAAAAATAGAATATAGGTTCTAACCCCGGGAAAAAAAACGGTAAAAAATATCATCGTTTAGTCCTCCATTTAATCACCCAAACATGGCTATTTGCGAAGTTTTTTTGAAGAATTTCCATTTTTTTGCGTTTTTGAAATTTTTTTTGGGCATGTAACGACCTGTTTCCTCTATTTAATCACACAAACATGGCTATGCGCGAAGCTTTTTCGAGAAAATTTTAATTTTTTAGCGTTTTTGAGAAATTTATTAGGGAATCTAACGAGCTAGTTCCTTTGATCAGAAAGAACATACGAAAACTAGAATATAGGTTCTAACCCCGGGAACAAAATCGTTCAAAAATATCACCCAAACATGGCTATTTGCGAATTATTTTTGAAGAATTTTCATTTTTTTAGCTTTTTTGAGAAATTTTTCTGGGTATCTAACGACCTATTTCCTCTATTTAATCACCCAAACATGGCTCTGCGCGAAGTTCTTTCTACACAATTTTAATTTTTTTTAGCGTTTTTTAGAAACTTATTGGGGAATCTAGCGAGCTAATTTCTCTGTTCTGCGAGAACATACGAAAACTAGAATTTGTGTTCTAACCCAGGGAAAAAAATCGGTCAAAAATATCATCGTTTAGTCCTCCATTTAATCACCCAAACATGGCTATTTGCGAAGTTTTTTTGAATTTTTTTCATTATTTTAGCGTTTTTGAGAAATTTATTTCGGCATCTAGCAACCTGTTTCCTCAATTTAATCACCTAAACATGGCTCTGCGAGAAGTTTTATCTACAAAATTTTAATTTTTTTAGCGTTTTTGAGAAATTTATTGGGGAATCGAACGAGCTAGTTTCTTTGTTCCGAGAGAACATACGAATACTAGAATATATGTTCTAACCCTAGGAAAAAAATCGGTCAAAAATATCCTCGTTTAGTCCTCCATTTAATCACCCAAACATGGCTATTTGCGAAGTTTTTTTGATTTTTTTCATTATTTTAGCGTTTTTGAGAAATTTATTTGGGCATCTAGCGACCTATTTCCTCTATTTAATCATCGAAACATAGCTCTACGCGAAGTTTTTCCTGCAAATTTTTTATTTTTTTAGCGTTTTTGAGAAATATATTGGGGAATCTAACGAGCTAGTTCCTCTGACCCGAAAAAACATACGAAAAATAGAATATAGGTTATAACCCCGGGAAAAAAATCGGTCAAAAATATCATCATTTAGTCCTCCATTTAATCACCCAAACATGGCTATTTGCGAGGTTTTTTTAATTTTTTTTCATTATTTTAGTGTTTTTGAGAAATTTATTTGTTTATCTAGCGACCTGTTTCCTCTGTTTAATCACCCAAACAAGGCTCGCACGAAGTTTTTTCTGCAAAATTTTAATTTGTTTAGCGTTTTTGAGAAATTTATTGGGGAATCAAACTAGCTAGTTTCTCTGTTCCGAGAGAACATACGAAAACTAGAATATATGTTCTAACCCCGGAAAAATAATCGGTCAAAAATATCATCGTTTAGTCCTGCATTTAATCACCCAAACATGGATATTCGCGAAGTTTTTTTGAATTTTTTTCATTATTTTAGTATTTTTGAAAATCTATTTGGGCGTCTAGCGACCCGTGTCCTCTATTAGAGACAAAAAAGAGAATCATCTTCTCAAAGGAACAAAAATTGGAAACAACTGTCCAGCTACCACTCACTTACTCTTTGCTGATGACAGTCTTTTCTTCCTTAATGCTGATTACATTGAAATACAATCCTTTAATGATATTGTGAACAAATATAAAAATTCCACTGGCTTATGTCTTAACCTTAATAAATGTGGGGTCATTTTTAGCCCTAATACACCAACTTTTATCCAAAATGTAATGGCTAAAAGATTAAATATGAGAAGGACTAACAACCTAGGTAACTACTTAGGACTTCCAACCGAATGGAGTAGAACAAATTCAAAAGACCTCCAATTTTTAATTGATAGAATTCTACATAAGTTTGAAAATTGGAAAACCCTATTCCTTTCTGAAGGGGGAAAAGAAATCCTAATTAAGGCAATCATCCAAAGCTTGCCTAACTATTTAATGTCTAACTTTATTCTTCAAAAAAATATAATAAATAAAATCCATTCTATTATTGCTCACTTTTGGTGGGGTGATAAAGGTAAAAAAAGAATACACTAGGCCAAGTGGGACCTACTCACTATATCAAATTTTTAAGGTGGATTAGGGTTTAGGGACTTACACCTAATGAATAAAGCTCTGTTAGGAAAACAAGCTCGGAATCTAATAAATAAAAAAGAATCTCTTCTTTATAGACTCCTAAAAGGAAAATATTATAAAAATAGTAGTTTCCTCGAAGCTAAAATTGGAAGCTCACCATCTTGGGGTTGGAGAAGTATTCTCATATGTATGTATACTTTAAAAAACAACATAAAATGGAAACTAGGCAATGGTATTAATACCAATATTTATGAGCATAGTTGGATATGTAATGATAAACAATCACTTAAACCAAAAAAGTCTAACCTTGTTTGGGTTAATCAACTAATTAAAAATGATAAATCTTGGGATATTGATTTACTCAATCAAATCTATCCTAAGGAAATTAAAGAAAAAATAGAAAAAATGATAATACCTAAGGTATTATGTGAAGACCAAATATGTATTGATTATTGTAAAAAAGGTACATATACAGTCAAAGAAGCGTATCAAAAAATGAAAGAAGATGAAATTATAATTCAAAGCAATAAAGATAAAAATAAACCTACATCCTCTACTACTAGGGATAAAAACCTTTGGAAACTAATTTGGAAAATGGAAACCCAACCTAAAATTAGAAACTTTATGTGGAGAGCGGTTAGAAACCTCTTATCCACTAAAGAAAATCTTTTTAACAGGAAATGTAGTAAAGATAATATTTGTAAAATTTGTGATAATTATATTGAAATAGTGGAACATATGCTCTTTAGATGCCACTGGCCTAAAAGTGAATGGTTCACTAGTCCTCTTAATTTAAAAACAGACAATGATTCAACTATAAAGTTAGACCAATGGATGTTAAATCAAGTACAAAACATTGCAATTTTTGTAAATAATAACGATAGGATTCTAGAACTTATCTACATTATAATGTGGCATATTTGGAAAGATAGAAATAACTTTATCTATAATGGAAAAAAGTGCGACCCCTTAAACACAATTAATAAAGTTATTCAAACTTGGAAAGAATATTATAAAATTTCAAACCCTAACGATGTCAACTTTTTAGATTTTAAAGTTGGGGATAATAATAATAGTACGCTAGATAAAAATAATAATGAAAATATTAAACAAAATACTAAATTTAAAGATAAATGGAAAAAACCTCCTCAAAATAAATTTAAAATTAATTGTGATGCAGCTTTCTCGGATTTGGGAGCTGCAATTGCTTGTGTAGCAAGAATCTCTAATGGTGAATTTGTATCAGGTAATAGTTGGAAAATTGGAGTAGAATCGGTGTTAGAGGCAGAGGCCACGTGAATTTTGAAAGCTACGGAGATGGCTTCAAAATTTCCTTTTGGGAGCGTTATTATAGAGAATGATTCAGCAACTATCATGAAGCCTCTTTCTTCAGGACTTCCCGTGTTGAGTCATTCAATTAAAAACGTTATTTGTAATATTTATTATTTTGCTTAACTATCTTCCCCTTCCTTTTCTTTTTTGTCTAGGTGTAGAAACGGGGCAGCTGACTAGGTTGCCAAACAGGAGCTTCTTAGCACCTTGTTTGAGAATTGGGATACATGTATTCCTCCCCAATTAGCCACTATTATCTGTAATGAAGCCGAGCCCTCCGGGGTAGGCTAAACCTTGTAGCCATTTCTTATTATCTATATTATTATGCATTTAAACAAAAAAAATCACCCAAACATGGCTATTTACGAAGTTTTTTTTTGAATTTTTTTCCATTATTTTAGCGTTTTTGAGAAATTTATTTGGGCATCTAGCGTCCTGTTTCCTCAATTTAATCACCCAAACATGGCTCTGCGTGAAGTTTTTTCTGCAAAATTTTAATTTTTTTAGCGTTTTTGAGAAATTTATTGGGGAATCGAACGAGCTACTTTCCCTGTTCTGAGAGAACATACGAAAACTAGAATATATGTTCTAACCCAGGGAAAAAAATCGGTAAAAAATATCATCGTTTAGTCCTCCATTTAATCACCCAAACATGGTTATTTGCGAAGTTTTTTTAATTTTTTTCATTATTTAGCGTTTTTGAGAAATTTTTTTGGGCATCTAGCGACCTGTTTCCTCTATTTAATCACCCAAATATGGCTCTGCGCGAAGTTTTTTCTGCAAAATTTTAATTTGTTTAGCGTTTTTGAGAAATTAATTGGGGAATCTAACGAGCTAGTTTCTCTGTTTCGAGAGAACATACGAAAACTAGAATATATGTCCTAACCCCGGAAAAAAAATCGGTCAAAAATATAGTCGTTTAGTCCTCCATTTAATCACCTAAACATGGCTATTTGCGATTTTTTTTTGAATTTTTTTGATTATTGTATCGTTTTTGAGAAATTTATTTGGGCATCTAGCCACCTGTTTCCTCTATTTAATCACCCAAACATGGCTCTGTGCGAAGTTTTTTCTTCAAAATTTTAATTTTTTTAGCATTTTTGAGAAATTTATTGGGGAATCTAACGAGCTAGTTCCTCTGATCCAAAAGAACATAAGAAAACTAGAATAAACTTTCTAACTTTGGGAAAAAAATCGGTCAAATATATATCTTTTAGTCCGCCATTAATTACCCAAACATGGCTATTTGCGAAGTTTTTTTGAATTTTTTTCATTATTTTAGCGTTTTTGAGAAATTTATTTGGGCATCGAGCGACCTGTTTCCTCTATTTAATCATCCAAACATAGCTCTACGCGAAGTTTTTTCTGCAAATTTTTATTTTTTTAGCGTTTTTGAGTCATATATTGGGGAATCTAACGAGCCAGTTCCTTTGACCCGAAAGAACATACTAAAAATAGAATATAGGTTCTAACCCCGGGAAAAAAATCGGTCAAAAATATCATCGTTTAGTCCTCAATTTAATCACCCAAACATGGCTATTTGCAAAGTTTTTTTGAAGAATTTTCATTTTTTAGCGTTTTTGAAAATTTTATTTGGGCATCTAATGACCCGTTTCCTCTATTTAATCACACAAACATGGCTATGCGCGAAGTTTTTTCTACAAAATTTTAATTTTTTGGCGTTTTTGAGAAATTTATTGGGGAATCTAACGAGTTAGTTCCTTTGATTAGAAAGAACAAACGAAAACTAGAATATAAGTTCTAACCCCGGGAAAAAAATCGGTTAAAATTATCACCCAAACATGGCTATTTGCGAATTATTTTTGAAGAATTTTCATTTTTTTAGTTTTTTTGAGAAATTTTTCTGGGCATCTAACGACCTGTTTCTTTTATTTAATCACCCAAAGATGGCTCTGCGTGAAGTTTTTTCCAAACAATTTTAATATTTTTTAGAGTTTTTGAGAAATTTATTGGATAATCCAGCGAGCTAGTTTCTCTGCTCTGGGAGAACATACGAAAACTAGAATATATGTTCTAACCCATGGAAAAAAATCGGTCAAAAATATCATCGTTTAGTCCTCCATTTAATCACAAAAACATGGCTATTTGCGAAGTTCTTTTGAGTTTTTTTCATTATTTTAGCGTTTTTGAGAAATTTATTTCGGCATCTAGCGACCTGTTTCCTCAATTTAATCACCCAAACATGGCTCTGCGCGAAGTTTTTTCTACAAAATTTAAATTTTTTTAGCGTTTTTGAGAAATTTATTGGGGAATCGAACGAGCTAGTTTCTTTGTTCCGAGAAAACATACGAATACTAGAATATATGTTCTAACCCTGGGAAAAAAATCGGTAAAAAATATCCTCGTTTAGTCCTCCATTTAATCACCCAAACATGGCTATTTGCGAAGTTTTTTTAAATTTTTTTCATTTTTTTCATTATTTTTGCGTTTTTGAGAAATTTATTTGGGAACTTAGCGACTTGTTTCCTCTATTTAATCAACCAAACATGGCTCTGCGCGAAGTTTTTTTTGCAAAATTTTAATTTTTTTAGCGTTATTGAGAAATTTATTGGGGAATCAAACGAGCTAGTTTCTCTGTTCCGAGAAAACATACGAAAACTAGAATATATGTTCTAAACCAGGGGAAAATATCGGTCAAAAATATTATTGTTTAGACCTCCATTTAATCACCCAAACATGGCTATTTGCGAAGTTTTTTTTGTATATTTTTCATTATTTTAGCGTTTTTGAGATATTTATTTGGGCATCTAGCGACCTGTTTTCTCTATTTAATCACCCAAACATGGCTCTGCGCGAAGTTATTTCTGCAAAATATTAATTGTTTAGCATTTTTGAGAAATTTATCGGGGAATCTAACGAGCTAGTTCCTCTGATCCGAATGAAAATACGAAAACTAGAATATACTTTCTAACCCCAGGAAAAAAATCGGTCAAAAATATATCGTTTAGTCCTCCATTTTATCACCCAAACATGGCTATTTGCGATTTTTTTTGAAGAATTTTCATTTTTTTAGCTTTCTTGAGAAATTTATTTGGGCATCTAGCGACCTGTTTCCTCAATTTACTCACCCAAACATGGCTCTGCGCGAAGTTTTTTTCTGCAAAATTTTAATTTTTTTAGCGTTTTTGAGAAAATTATTGGGGAATCGAACGAGCTAGTTGCTCTGTTCCGAGAGAACATACGAAAACTAGAATATATGTTTTAAACCAGAGAAAATATCGGTAAAAAATATCATCGTTTAGACCTCCATTTAATCACCCAAACATGGCTATTTGCGAAGTTTTTTTTGTATATCTTTCATTATTTTAGCGTTTTTGAGATATTTATTTGAGTATCTAGCGACCTATTTCCTCTATTTAATCACCCAAACATGGCTCTGCGCGAAGTTTTTTCTGCAAAATTTAAATTTTTTTAGCATTTTTGAGAAATTTATTGGGGAATCTAACGAGCTAGTTCCTCTGATACGAAAGAATAAGCGAAAACTAGAATATACTTTCTAACCCCGGGAAAAAAATCGATCAAAAATATATCGTTTAGTCCTCCATTGTATCACCCAAACATGGCTATTTGCGATTTTTTATGAAGAATTTTCATTTTTTTTTTCTTTTTTGAGAAATTTATTTGGGCATCTAGCGACCTGTTTCCTCAATTTACTCACCCAAACATGGCTCTGCGCGAAGTTTATGCAAAAGTATAATTTTTTTAGTGTTTTTGAGAAATTTATTGGGGAATCGAACAAGCTGTTCTGAGAGAACATACGAAAACTAGAATATATGTTCTAAACCAGGGAAAAAAATCGGTCAAAAATATCATCGTTTAGTCCTCCATTTAATCGACCAAACATGGCTATTTGCGAAGTTTTTTTTAAATTTTTTCATTATTTTAGCGTTTTTGAGAAATTTATTTGGGTATCTAGCGAATTGTTTCCTCTATTTAATCACCCAAACATGGCTCTGCGCGAAGTTTTTGTTGCAATTTTTTTACTTTTTAGGGCTTTTGAGAAATTTATTGGGGAATCTAACGAGCTATATCCTCTAATCCGAAAGAATATACGAAAAATAGAATACACTTTCTAACCCCGGGAAAAAAATCGGTCAAAAATACTTCGTTTAGTCCTCCATTTTATCACCCAAACATGACTATTTGCGAAGTTTTTTTTTGTAATTTTTTGATTATACTATCGTTTTTGAGAAATTTATTTGGGCATCTAGCGACCTGTTTCCTCTATTTAATCACCCAAACATGGCTCTGCGCGGAGTTTGTTCTGAAATTTTTTAATTTTTTTAGCATTTTTGAGAAATTTATTGGGGAATCTAACGAGCTATATCCTCTGATCCGAAAGAATATACGAAAAATAGAATACACTTTCAAACCCCGGGAAAAAAATCGGTAAAAAATACATCGTTTAGTCCTCCATTTTATCACCCAAACATGGCTATTTGCGATTTTTTTTGAAGAATTTTCATTTTTTAGCTTTCTTGAGAAATTTATTTGGGCATCTAGCGACCTGTTTCCTCAATTCACTCACCCAAACATGGCTCTGCGCGAAGTTTTTTTCTGCAAAATTTTAATTTTTTTAGCGTTTTTGAGAAAATTATTGGGGAATCGAACGAGCTAGTTGCTCTGTTCCGAGAGAACATACGAAAACTAGAATATATGTTTTAAACCAGAGAAAATATCGGGAAAAAATATCATCGTTTAGACCTCCATTTAATCACCCAAACATGGCTATTTGCGAAGTTTTTTTTGTATATCTTTCATTATTTTAGCGTTTTTGAGATATTTCTTTGAGTATCTAGCGACCTATTTCCTCTATTTAATCACCCAAACATGGCTCTGCGCGAAGTTTTTCTGCAAAATTTAAATTTTTTTAGCATTTTTGAGAAATTTATTGGGGAATCTAACGAGCTAGTTCCTCTGATACGAAAGAATAAACGAAAACTAGAATATACTTTCTAACCCCGGGAAAAAAATCGATCAAAAATATATCGTTTAGTCCTCCATTGTATCACCCAAACATGGCTATTTGCGATTTTTTTTGAAGAATTTTTATTTTTTTTTTAGCTTTTTTGAGAAATCTATTTGGGCATCTAGCGACCTGTTTCCTCAATTTACTCACCCAAACATGGCTCTGCGCGAAGTTTATGCAAAAGTATAATTTTTTTAGTGTTTTTGAGAAATTTATTGGGGAATCGAACAAGCTGTTCTGAGAGAACATACGAAAACTAGAATATATGTTCTAAACCAGGGAAAAAAATCGGTCAAAAATATCATCGTTTAGTCCTCCATTTAATCGACCAAACATGGCTATTTGCGAAGTTTTTTTAAATTTTTTCATTATTTTAGCGTTTTTGAGAAATTTATTTGGGTATCTAGCGAATTGTTTCCTCTATTTAATCACCCAAACATGGCCCTGCGCGAAGTTTTTGTTGCAATTTTTTTATTTTTTTAGGGCTTTTGAGAAATTTATTGGGGAATCTAACAAGCCAGTTCCTCTGACCCGAAAGAACATACGAAAAATAGAATATAGGTTCTAACCCCGAGAAAAAAATCGGTCAAAAATATCGTCGTTTAGTCCTGCATTTAATCACTCAAACATGGCTATTTGGGAAGGCTTTTTTGAAGAATTTTCATTTTTAGCGTTTTTGAGAAATTTATTTGGGCATCTAACGACATGTTTCCTCTATTTAATCACCCAAACATGGCTCTGCGCGAAGTTTTTTCTACAAAATTTTTAATTTTTTTAGCGTTTTTGAGAAATCTATTGGGGAACCTAACGAGCTAGTTCCTCTGACCAGAAAGAACATACGAAAACTAGAATATAAGTTCTATCCCCGGAAAAAAAACTCAGTCAAAAATACAGTCGTTTAGTCCTCCATTTAATCACCCAAACATGGATATTTGCGAATTATTTTTGAAGAGTTTTTATTTTTTTTAGCTTTTTTGAGAAGTTTATTTGGGCATCTAACGACCTATTTCCTCTATTTAATCACCCAAACATGGCTCTTCGCGAAGTTGTTTCTACAAAATTTCAATTTTTTAGCGTTTCTTGAGAAATTTATTGGGGAATCTAGCGAGCTAGTTTCTCTGTTCTGGGTGAACATACGAAAACAAGAATATATGCTCTAACCCAGGGAAAAAAATCGTCAAACATATCATCGTTTAGTCCTCTATTTAATCATCCAAACATGGCTATTTGCGAAGTTTTTTTGAATTTTTATCATTATTTTAGCGTTTTTGAGAAATTTATTTCGGCATCTAGCGACCTGTTTCCTGAATTTAATCACCCAAACATGGCTCTGCGCGAAATTTTTTCTGCAAAATTTTAATTTCTTTAGCGTTTTTGACAAATTTATTGGGGAATCGAACGAGCTAGTTTCTTTGTTCCGAGAGAACATACGAATTCTAGAATATATGTTCTAACCCAGGGAAAAAAATCGGTCAAAAATATCATTGTTTAGTCCTCCATTTAATCACCCAAACATGGCCATTTGCGAATTATTTTTGAATAATTTTCATTTTCTTAGCTCTTTTGAGAAATTTATTTGGGCATCTAACGACCTATTTCCTCTATTTAATCACCCAAACATGGCTCTGTGCGAAGTTTTTTCTACAAAATTTAATTTTTTTTAGCGTTTTTCAGAAATCTATTGGGGAATCTAACGAGCTAGTTCCTCTGACCAGAAAGAACTTACGAAAACTAGAATATAGGTTCTAACGTGGGGAAAAAAATCAGTAAAAAATATCATCGTTTAGTCCTCCATTTAATCACCCAAACATGGCTATTTGCGAATTAATTTTGAAGATTTTTCATTTTTTTAGCTTTTTTGAGAACTTTATTTGGGCATCTAACAACCTATTTCCTCTATTTAATCACCCAAACTTGGCTCTGCGCGAAGTTTTTTCTACAAAATTTTAGTTTTTTTAGCGTTTTTTGAGAAATTTATTAGGGAATCTAGCGAGCTACTTCCTCTGATCAGAAAGAACATACGAAAACTAGAATATATGTTCTAACCCTGGGAAAAAAATCGGCCAAACATATCATCGTTTAGTCCTCTATTTAATCACCCAAACATGGCTATTTGCGAAGTTTTTTTAATTTTTTTTTCATTATTTAGCGTTTTTGAGAAATTTTTTTGGGCATCTAGCGACCTGTTTCCTCTATTTAATCACCCAAATATGGCTCAGCGCGAAGTTTTTTCTGCAAAATTTTAATTTGTTTAGCGTTTTTGAGAAATTAATTGGGGAATCTAACGAGCTAGTTTCTCTGTTTCGAGAGACATACGAAAACTAGAATATATGTCCTAACCCCGGGAAAAAAATCGGTCAAAAATATCGTCGTTTAGTCCTTCATTTAATAACCTAAACATGGCTATTTGCGATTTTTTTTTTTGAATTTTTTTGATTACTGTATCGTTTTTGAGAAATTTATTTAGGTATCTAGCCACCTGTTTCCTCTATTTAATCACCCAAACATGGCTCTGTGCGAAGTTTTTTCTTCAAAATTTTAATTTTTTTAGCATTTTTGAGAAATTTATTGAGGAATCTAACGAGCTAGTTCCTCTGATCCAAAAGAACATAAGAAAACTAGAATAAACTTTCTAACTTTGGGAAAAAAATTGGTCAAATATATATCGTTTAGTCCTCCATTAATTACCCAAACATGGCTATTTGCGAAGTTTTTTTTTATTTTTTTTCATTATTTTAGCGTTTTTGAGAAATTTATTTGGGCATCTAGCGACTTGTTTCCTCTATTTAATCATCCAAACATAGCTCTACGCGAAGTTTTTTCTGCAATTTTTTTATTTTTTTAGCGTTTTTGAGTCATATATTGGGGAATCTAACGAGCCAGTTCCTTTGACCCGAAAGAACATACGAAAAATAGAATATAGGTTTTAACCCTGGGAAAAAAATCGGTCAAAAATATCATCGTTTAGTCCTCCATTTAATCACCCAAACATGGCTATTTGCAAAGTTTTTTTGAAGAATTCTCATTTTTTGGCGTTTTTGAAAATTTTATTTGGGCATCTAATGACCCGTTTCCTCTATTTAATCACACAACCATGGCTATGTGCGAAGTTTTTTCTACAAAATTTTAATTTTTTTGGCGTTTTTGTGAAATTTATTGGGGAATCTAACGAGTTAGTTCCTTTGATTAGAAAGAACAAACGAAAACTAGAATATAAGTTCTAACCCCGGGAAAAAAATCGGTTAAAATTATCACCCAAACATGGCTATTTGCGAATTATATTTGAAGAATTTTCATTTTTTTAGTTTTTTTGAGAAATTTTTCTGGGCATCTAACGACCTGTTTCCTTTATTTAATCACCCAAAGATGGCTCTGCGTGAAGTTTTTTCCAAACAATTTTAATATTTTTTAGCGTTTTTGAGAAATTTATTGGATAATCCAGCGAGCTAGTTTCTTTGCTCTGGGAGAACATACGAAAACTAGAATATATGTTCTAACCCATGGAAAAAAATCGGTCAAAAATATCATCGTTTAGTCCTCCATTTAATCACCCAAACATGGCTATTTGCGAAGTTCTTTTGAGTTTTTTTCATTATTTTAGCGTTTTTGAGAAATTTATTTCGGCATCTAGCGTCCTGTTTCCTCAATTTAATCACCCAAACATGGCTCTGCGCGAAGTTTTTTCTACAAAATTTTAATTTTTTTAGCGTTTCTGAGAAATTTATTGGGGAATCGAACGAGCTAGTTTCTTTGTTCCGAGAAAACATACGAATACTAGAATATATGTTCTAACCCTGGGAAAAAAATCGGTAAAAAATATCATCGTTTAGTCCTCTATTTAATCACCCAAACATGGCTATTTGCGAAGTTTTTTTAATTTTTTTTTCATTATTTAGCGTTTTTGAGAAATTTTTTTGGGCATCTAGCGACCTGTTTCCTCTATTTAATCACCCAATTATGGCTCTGCGCGAAGTTTTTTCTGCAAAATTTTAATTTGTTTAGCGTTTTTGAGAAATTAATTGGGGAATCTAACGAGCTAGTTTCTCTGTTTCGAGAGACATACGAAAACTAGAATATATGTCCTAACCCCGGGAAAAAAATCGGTCAAAAATATCGTAGTTTAGTCCTCCATTTAATCACCTAAACATGGCTATTTGCGATTTTTTTTTTTTGAATTTTTTTGATTATTGTATCGTTTTTGAGAAATTTATTTGGGTATCTAGCCACCTGTTTCCTCTATTTAATCACCCAAACATGGCTCTTCAAAATTTTAATTTTTTTAGCATTTTTGAGAAATTTATTGAGGAATCTAACGAGCTAGTCCTCTGATCCAAAAGAACATAAGAAAACTAGAATAAACTTTCTAACTTTGGGAAAAAAATTGGTCAAATATATATCGTTTAGTCCTCCATTAATTACCCAAACATGGCTATTTGCGAAGTTTTTTTGATTTTTTTTCATTATTTTAGCGTTTTTGAGAAATTTATTTGGGCATCTAGCGACCTGTTTCCTCAATTTAATCATCCAAACATAGCTCTACGCGAAGTTTTTTCTGCAATTTTTTTATTTTTTTAGCGTTTTTGAGTCATATATTGGGGAATCTAACGAGCCAGTTCCTTTGACCCGAAAGAACATACGAAAAATAGAATATAGGTTCTAACCCCGGGAAAAAAATCGGTCAAAAATATCATCGTTTAGTCCTCCATTTAATCACCCAAACATGGCTATTTGCAAAGTTTTTTTGAAGAATTCTCATTTTTTGGCGTTTTTGAAAATTTTATTTGGGCATCTAATGACCCGTTTCCTCTATTTAATCACACAACCATGGCTATGTGCGAAGTTTTTTCTACAAAATTTTAATTTTTTTGGCGTTTTTGAGAAATTTATTGGGGAATCTAACGAGTTAGTTCCTTTGATTAGAAAGAACAAACGAAAACTAGAATATAAGTTCTAACCCCGGGAAAAAAATCGGTTAAAATTATCACCCAAACATGGCTATTTGCGAATTATTTTTGAAGAATTTTCATTTTTTTAGTTTTTTTGAGAAATTTTTCTGGGCATCTAACTACCTGTTTCCTTTATTTAATCACCCAAAGATGGCTCTGCGTGAAGTTTTTTCCAAACAATTTTAATATTTTTTAGCGTTTTTGAGAAATTTATTGGATAATCAAGCGAGCTAGTTTCTTTGCTCTGGGAGAACATACGAAAATTAGAATATATGTTCTAACCCATGGAAAAAAATCGGTCAAAAATATCATCGTTTAGTCCTCCATTTAATCACCCAAACATGCCTATTTGCGAAGTTCTTTTGAGTTTTTTTCATTATTTTAGCGTTTTTGAGAAATTTATTTCGGCATCTAGCGTCCTGTTTCCTCAATTTAATCACCCAAACATGGCTCTGCGCGAAGTTTTTTCTACAAAATTTTAATTTTTTTAGCGTTTCTGAGAAATTTATTGGGGAATCGAACGAGCTAGTTTCTTTGTTATGAGAAAACATACGAATACTAGAATATATGTTCTAACCCTGGGAAAAAAATCGGTAAAAAATATCCTCGTTTAGTCCTCCATTTAATCACCCAAACATGGCTATTTGCGAAGTTTTTTAAATTTTTTATTTATTATTTTAGCGTTTTTGAGACATTTATTTGGGAACCTAGCGACTTGTTTCCTCTATTTAATCAACCAAACATGGCTCTGCGCGAAGTTTTTTTTGCAAAATTTTAATTTTTTTAGCGTTATTGAGAAATTTATTGGGGAATCAAACGAGCTAGTTTCTCTGTTCCGAGAAAACATACAAAAACTAGAATATATGTTCTAAACCAGGGAAAAATATCGGTCAAAAATATTATGGTTTAGACCTCCATTTAATCACCCAAACATGGCTATTTGCGAAGTTTTTTTTGTATATTTTTCATTATTTTAGCGTTTTTGAGATATTTATTTGGGCATCTAGCGACCTGTTTTCTCTATTTAATCACCCAAATATGGCTCTGCGCGAAGTTATTTCTGCAAAATATTAATTGTTTAGCATTTTTGAGAAATTTATCGGGGAATCTAACGAGCTAGTTCCTCTGATCCGAATGAAAATACGAAAACTAGAATATACTTTCTAACCCCAGGAAAAAAATCGGTCAAAAATATATCGTTTAATCCTCCATTTTATCACCCAAACATGGCTATTTGCGATTTTTTTTGAAGAGTTTTCATTTTTTTAGCTTTCTTGAGAAATTTATTTGGGCATCTAGCGACCTGTTTCCTCAATTTACTCACCCAAACATGGCTCTGCGCGAAGTTTTTTTCTGCAAAATTTTAATTTTTTTAGCGTTTTTGAGAAAATTATTGGGGAATCGAACGAGCTAGTTGCTCTGTTCCTAGAGAACATACGAAAACTAGAATATATGTTTTAAACCAGAGAAAATATCGGTAAAAAATATCAGCGTTTAGACCTCCATTTAATCACCCAAACATGGCTATTTGCGAAGTTTTTTTTGTATATCTTTCATTATTTTAGCGTTTTTGAGATATTTATTTGAGTATCTAGCGACCTATTTCCTCTATTTAATCACCCAAACATGGCTCTGCGCGAAGTTTTTTCTGCAAAATTTAAATTTTTTTAGCATTTTTGAGAAATTTATTGGGGAATCTAACGAGCTAGTTCCTCTGATACGAAAGAATAAACGAAAACAAGAATATACTTTCTAACCCCGGGAAAAAAATCGATCAAAAATATATCGTTTGGTCCTCCATTGTATCACCCAAACATGGCTATTTGCGATTTTTTTTGAAGAATTTTCATTTTTTTTAGCTTTTTTGAGAAATTTATTTGGGCATCTAGCGACCTGTTTCCTCAATTTACTCACCCAAACATGGCTCTGCGCGAAGTTTATGCAAAAGTATAATTTTTTTAGTGTTTTTGAGAAATTTATTGGGGAATCGAACAAGTTGTTCTGAGAGAACATACGAAAACTAGAATATATGTTCTAAACCAGGGAAAAAAATCGGTCAAAAATATCATCGTTTAGTCCTCCATTTAATCGACCAAACACGGCTATTTGCGAAGTTTTTTAAAATTTTTTCATTATTTTAGCGTTTTTGAGAAATTTATTTGGTTATCTAGCGAATTGTTTCCTCTATTTAATCACCCAAACATGGCTCTACGCGAATTTTTTGTTGCAATTTTTTTATTTTTTTAGGGCTTTTGAGAAATTTATTGGGGAATCTAACAAGCCAGTTCCTCTGACCCGAAAGAATATACGAAAAATAGAATATAGGTTCTAACCCCGAGAAAAAAATCGGTCAAAAATATCGTCGTTTAGTCCTGCATTTAATCACTCAAACATGGCTATTTGGTAAGTTTTTTTGAAGAATTTTCATTTTTAGCGTTTTTGAGAAATTATTTGGGCATCTAACGACATGTTTCCTCTATTTAATCACCCAAACATGGCTCTGCGCGAAGTTTTTTCTACAAAATTTTAATTTTTTTAGCGTTTTTGAGAAATCTATTGGGGAACCTAACGAGCTAGTTCCTCTGACCAGAAAGAACATACGAAAACTAGAATAAGTTCTAACGTGGGGAAAAAATCAGTAAAAAATATCATCGTTTAGTCTTCCATTTAATCACCCAAACATGGCTATTTGCGAATTATTTTTGAAGAATTTTCATTTTTTTAGCTTTTTTGAGAAATTTATTTGGGCATCTAACAACCTATTTCCTCTATTTAATCACCCAAACATGGCTCTGCGCGAAGTTTTTTCTACAAAATTTTAGTTTTTTTAGCGTTTTTTGAGAAATTTATTAGGGAATCTAGCGAGCTACTTCCTCTGATCAGAAAGAACATACGAAAACTAGAATATATGTTCTAACCCTGGAAAAAAATCGGCCAAACATATCATCGTTTAGTCCTCTATTTAATCACCCAAACATGGCTATTTGCGAAGTTTTTTTGAATTTTTATAATTATTTTAGTGTTGTCGAGAAATTTATTTTGGCATCTAACGACCTGTTTCCTCTATTTAATCACCCAAACATGGTTCTGCGCGAAGTTTTTTCTGCAAACTTTTAATTTTTTAAGCGTTTTTAAGAAATTTATTGGTGAATCTAACGAGCTAGTTCCTCTGATCAGAAAGAACATACGAAAACTAGAATATAGTTTCTAACCCCTGGAAAAAAATAGGTCAATAATATCATCGTTTAGTCCTCCATTTAATCACCCAAACATGGCTATTTGCGAAGTTTTTTTGATATTTTTTTAATTATTTTAGCGTTTTTGAGAAATTTATACCGGCATCCAGCATCCTGTTTCCTCAATTTAATCACCCAAACATGGCTATTTGCGAAGTTTTTTTTGTAATTTTTTGATTATTCTATCGTTTTTGAGAAATTTATTTGGGCATCTAGCGACCTGTTTCCTCTATTTAATCACCCAAACATGGCTCTGCGCGGAGTTTTTTCTGCAAAATTTTAATTTTTTTAGCATTTTTGAGAAATTTATTGGGGAATCTAACGAGCTATATCCTCTGATTCGAAAGAATATACGAAAAATAGAATACACTTTCTAACCCCGGGAAAAAAATCGGTCAAAAATACATCGTTTAGTCCTCCATTTTATAACCCAAACATGGCTATTTGCGAAGTTTTTTTTGTAATTTTTTGATTATTCTATCGTTTTTGAGAAATTTATTTGGGCATCTAGCGACCTGTTTCCTCTATTTAATCACCCAAACATGGCTCTGCGCGGAGTTTTTCTGCAAAATTTTAATTTTTTTAGCATTTTTGAGAAATTTATTGGGGAATCTAACGAGCTATATCCTCTGATCGGAAAGAATATACGATAAATAGAATACACTTTCTAACCCCGGGAAAAAAATCGGTCAAAAATACATCGTTTAGTCCTCCATTTTATCACCCAAACATGGCTATTTGCGAATTTTTTTTGAAGAATTTTTCATTTTTTTAGCTTTTTTGAGAAATTTATTTGGGCATCTAGCAACCTATTCCCTCAATTTAATCACCCAAACATGGCTCTGCGCGAAGTTTTTTCTGCAAATTTTAAATTTTTTTCGCGTTTTGAGAAATTTATTGGGTAATCGAACGAGCTATTTTCTCTGTTCCGAGAGAACATACGAAAAAAAGATATATGTTCTAAACCAAAGAAAAAAATCGGTCAAAAATATCATCGTTTATTCCTCCATTTAATCACCCAAACATGGCTATTTGCGAAGTTTTTTTGAATTTTTTTCATTATTTTAACGTTTTTGAGAAATTTATATGGGCATCTAGCGACCTGTTTCCTCTATTTAATCACTCAAACATTGCCCTGCGCGAAGTTTTTTCTGCAGATTTTTTATTTTTTTAGCGTTTTTGAGAGATTTATTGGGGAATCTAACGAGCCAGAATATCATCGTTTAGTCCTCCATTTAATCACCCAAACATGGCTATTTGCGATGTTTTTTTGAAGAATTTTCATTTTTTATTGCATTTTTGAGAAATTTATTTTGGCATCTAACGACCTGTTTCCTCTATTTAATCACCCAAACATGGCTATGCGCGAAGTTTTTTCTACAAACTTTTAATTTTTTAAGCGTTTTTGAGAAATTTATTGGTGAATCTAACGAGCTAGTTCCTCTGATCAGAAAGAACATACGAAAACTAGAATATAGTTTCTAACCCGTGGAAAAAAATAGGTAAAAAATATCATCGTTTAGTCCTCCATTTAATCACCCAAACATGGCTATTTGCGAAGTTTTTTTGAACATTATTTTTGCGTTTTTGAGAAATTTATATCGGCATCCAGCAACCTGTTTCCTCAATTTAATCACCCAAACATGGCTATTTGCGAAGTTTTTTTTTGTAATTTTTTGATTATTCTATCTTTTTTGAGAAATTTATTTGGGCATCTAGCGACCTGTTTCCTCTATTTAATCACCCAAACATGGCTCTGCGCCGAGTTTTTTCTGCAAATTTTTTTTTTTTTAACATTTTTGAGAAATTTATTGGGGAATCTAACGAGCTATATCCTCTAATCCGAAAGAATATACGAAAAATAGAATACACTTTCTAACCCCGGGAAAAAAATCGGTCAAAAATACATCGTTTAGTCCTCCATTTTATCACCCAAACATGACTATTTGCGAAGTTTTTTTTTGTAATTTTTTGATTATACTATCGTTTTTGAGAAATTTATTTGGGCATCTAGCGACCTGTTTCCTCTATTTAATCACCCAAACATGGCTCTGCGCGGAGTTTGTTCTGAAATTTTTTAATTTTTTTAGCATTTTTGAGAAATTTATTGGGGAATCTAACGAGCTATATCCTCTGATCCGAAAGAATATACGAAAAATAGAATACACTTTCAAACTCCGGGAAAAAAATCGGTCAAAAATACATCGTTTAGTCCTCCATTTTATCACCCAAACATGGCTATTTGCGATTTTTTTTGAAGAATTTTCATTTTTTTAGCTTTCTTGAGAAATTTATTTGGGTATCTAGCGACCTGTTTCCTCAATTTACTCACCCAAACATGGCTCTGCGCGAAGTTTTTTTCTGCAAAATTTTAATTTTTTTAGCGTTTTTGAGAAAATTATTGGGGAATCGAACGAGCTAGTTGCTCTGTTCTGAGAGAACATACGAAAACTAGAATATATGTTTTAAACCAGAGAAAATATCGGTAAAAAATATCATCGTTTAGACCTCCATTTAATCACCCAAACATGGCTATTTGCGAAGTTTTTTTTGTATATCTTTCATTATTTTAGCGTTTTTGAGATATTTATTTGAGTATCTAGCGACCTATTTCCTCTATTTAATCACCCAAACATGGCTCTGCACGAAGTTTTTTCTGCATAATTTAAATTTTTTTAGCATTTTTGAGAAATTTATTGGGGAATCTAACGAGCTAGTTCCTCTGATACGAAAGAATAAACGAAAACTAGAATATACTTTCTAACCCCGGGAAAAAAATCGATCAAAAATATATCGTTTAGTCCTCCATTGTATCACCCAAACATGGCTATTTGCGATTTTTTTTGAAGAATTTTCAATTTTTTTAGTTTTTTTGAGAAATTTATTTGGGCATCTAGCGACCTGTTTCCTCAATTTACTCACCCAAACATGGCTCTGCGCGAAGTTTATGCAAAAGTATAATTTTTTTAGTGTTTTTGAGAAATTTATTGGGGAATCGAACAAGCTGTTCTGAGAGAACATACGAAAACTAGAATATATGTTCTAAACCAGGGAAAAAAATCGGTCAAAAATATCATCGTTTAGTCCTCCATTTAATCAACCAAACATGGCTATTTGCGAAGTTTTTTTTAAATTTTTTCATTATTTTAGCGTTTTTGAGAAATTTATTTGGGTATCTAGCGAATTGTTTCCTCTATTTAATCACCCAAACATGGCTCTACGCGAAGTTTTTGTTGCAATTTTTTTATTTTTTTAGGGCTTTTGAGAAATTTATTGGGGAATCTAACAAGCCAGTTCCTCTGACCCGAAAGAACATACGAAAAATAGAATATAGGTTCTAACCCCGAGAAAAAAATCGGTCAAAAATATCGTCGTTTAGTCCTGCATTTAATCACTCAAACATGGCTATTTGGGAAGTTTTTTTGAAGAATTTTCATTATTAGCGTTTTTGAGAAATTTATTTGGGCATCTAACGACATGTTTCCTCTATTTAATCACCCAAACATGGCTCTGCGCGAAGTTTTTTCTACAAAATTTTTATTTTTTTTAGCGTTTTTGAGAAATCTATTGGGGAACCTAACGAGCTAGTTCCTCTGACCAGAAAGAAGATACGAAAACTAGAATATAAGTTCTATCCCCGGAAAAAAAATCAGTCAAAAATACAGTCGTTTAGTCCTCCATTTAATCACCCAAACATGGCTATTTGCGAATTATTTTTGAAGAGTTTTTATTTTTTTTAGCTTTTTTGAGAAGTTTATTTGGGCATTTAACGACCTATTTCCTCTATTTAATCACCCAAACATTGCTCTTCGCGAAGTTGTTTCTACAAAATTTCAATTTTTTAGCGTTTCTTGAGAAATTTATTGGGGAATCTAGCGAGCTAGTTTCTCTGTTCTGGGTGAACATACGAAAACAAGAATATATGCTCTAACACAGGGAAAAAAATCGTCAAACATATCATCGTTTAGTCCTCTATTTAATCACCCAAACATGGCTATTTGCGAAGTTTTTTTGAATTTTTATCATTATTTTAGCGTTTTTGAGAAATTTATTTCGGCATCTAGCGACCTGTTTCCTGAATTTAATCACCCAAACATGGCTCTGCGCGAAGTTTTTTCTGCAAAATTTTAATTTCTTTAGCGTTTTTGACAAATTTATTGGGGAATCGAACGAGCTAGTTTCTTTGTTCCGAGAGAACATACGAATTCTAGAATATATGTTCTAACCCAGGGAAAAAAATCGGTCAAAAATATCATTGTTTAGTCCTCCATTTAATCACCCAAACATGGCCATTTGCGAATTATTTTTGAATAATTTTCATTTTTTTAGCTCTTTTGAGAAATTTATTTGGGCATCTAACGACCTATTTCCTCTATTTAATCACCCAAACATGGCTCTGTGCAAATTTTTTTTTACAAAATTTTAATTTTTTTAGCGTTTTTGAGAAATCTATTGGGGAACCTAACGAGCTAGTTCCTCTGACCAGAAAGAACTTACGAAAACTAGAATATAGGTTCTAACGTGGGGAAAAAATCAGTAAAAAATATCATCGTTTAGTCTTCCATTTAATCACCCAAACATGGCTATTTGCGAATTATTTTTGAAGAATTTTCATTTTTTTAGCTTTTTTGAGAAATTTATTTGGGCATCTAACAACCTATTTCCTCTATTGAATCACCCAAACATGGCTCTGCGCGAAGTTTTTTCTACAAAATTTTAGTTTTTTTAGCGTTTTTTGAGAAATTTATTAGGGAATCTAGCGAGCTACTTCCTCTGATCAGAAAGAACATACGAAAACTAGAATATATGTTCTAACCCTGGGAAAAAAATCGGCCAAACATGTCATCGTTTAGTCCTCTATTTAATCACCCAAACATGGCTATTTGCGAAGTTTTTTTGAATTTTTATAATTATTTTAGTGTTGTCGAGAAATTTATTTTGGCATCTAACGACCTGTTTCCTCTATTTAATCACCCAAACATGGCTCTACGCGAAGTTTTTTCTGCAAACTTTTAATTTTTTAAGCGTTTTTCAGAAATTTATTGGTGAATCTAACGAGCTAGTTCCTCTGATCAGAAAGAACATACGAAAACTAGAATATAGTTTCTAACCCCTGGAAAAAAATAGGTCAAAAATATCATCGTTTAGTCCTCCATTTAATCACCCAAACATGGCTATTTGCGAAGTTTTTTTTGTAATTTTTTGATTATTCTATCGTTTTTGAGAAATTTATTTGGGCATCTAGCGACCTGTTTCCTCTATTTAATCACCCAAACATGGCTCTGCGCGGAGTTTTTTCTGCAAAATTTTAATTTTTTTTAGCAATTTTGAGAAATTTATTGTGGAATCTAACGAGCTATATCCTCTGATCCGAAAGAATATACGAAAAATAGAATACACTTTCTAACCCCGGGAAAAAAATCGGTCAAAAATACATCGTTTAGTCCTCCATTTTATCACCCAAACATGGCTATTTGCGAAGTTTTTTTTGTAATTTTTTGATTATTCTATCGTTTTTGAGAAATTTATTTGGGAGTAATGATATTTGTCACCCCTATTCCCTTCACCCTTTTATCACCTCCTACATGGCAGGTTGCATGGCATGACATATAAGTAATTTATTTACTTATCTTAATTTATTAATTTATTCCTTAAATTAAAGATTTCCTTAATCATATTTCTTAATTATTTTATTCATTATATGTCATGCCATGTAAGAGGTGACAAAAGGGTGAAGAGAATAGGGGTGACAAATATCATTACTCTTTATTTGGGCATCTAGCGACCTGTTTCCTCTATTTAATCACCCAAACATGGCTCTGCGCGGAGTTTTTTCTGCAAAATTTTAATTTTTTTAGCATTTTTGAGAAATTTATTGGGGAATCTAACGAGCTATATCCTCTGATCGGAAAGAATATACGATAAATAGAATACACTTTCTAACCCCGGGAAAAAAATCGGTCAAAAATACATCGTTTAGTCCTCCATTTTATCACCCAAACATGGCTATTTGCGAATTTTTTTTGAAGAATTTTTCATTTTTTTAGCTTTTTTGAGAAATTTATTTGGGCATCTAGCAACCTATTCCCTCAATTTAATCACCCAAACATGGCTCTGCGCGAAGTTTTTTCTGCAAATTTTAAATTTTTTTCGCGTTTTGAGATATTTATTGGGTAATCGAACGAGCTATTTTCTCTGTTCCGAGAGAACATACGAAAAAAAGATATATGTTCTAAACCAAAGAAAAAAATCGGTCAAAAATATCATCGTTTATTCCTCCATTTAATCACCCAAACATGGCTATTTGCGAAGTTTTTTTGAAATTTTTTCATTATTTTAACGTTTTTGAGAAATTTATATGGGCATCTAGCGACCTGTTTCCTCTATTTAATCACTCAAACATTGCCCTGCGCGAAGTTTTTTCTGCAGATTTTTTATTTTTTTAGCGTTTTTGAGAGATTTATTGGGGAATCTAACGAGCCAGAATATCATCGTTTAGTCCTCCATTTAATCACCCAAACATGGCTATTTGCGATGTTTTTTTGAAGAATTTTCATTTTTTTTGCGTTTTTGAGAAATTTATTTTGGCATCTAACGACCCGTTTCCTCTATTTAATCACCCAAACATGGCTATGCGCGAAGTTTTTTCTACAAACTTTTAATTTTTTAAGCGTTTTTGAGAAATTTATTGGTGAATCTAACGAGCTAGTTCCTCTGATCAGAAAGAACATACGAAAACTAGAATACACTTTCTAACCCCGGGAAAAAAATCGGTCAAAAATACATCGTTTAGTCCTCCATTTTATCATCCAAACATGACTATTTGCGAAGTTTATTTTGTAATTTTTTGATTATACTATCGTTTTTGAGAAATTTATTTGGGCATCTAGCGACCTGTTTCCTCTATTTAATCACCCAAACATGGCTCTGCGCGGAGTTTGTTCTGAAATTTTTTAATTTTTTTAGCATTTTTGAGAAATTTATTGGGGAATCTAACGAGCTATATCCTCTGATCCGAAAGAATATACGAAAAATAGAATACACTTTCAAACCCCGGGAAAACAATCGGTCAAAAATACATCGTTTAGTCCTCCATTTTATCACCCAAACATGGCTATTTGCGATTTTTTTTGAAGAATTTGTTTCATTATTTTAGCGTTTTTGAGAAATTTATTTGGGCATCTAGCGACCTGTTTCCTCTATTTAATCACCCAAACATGGCTCTGCGCGGAGTTTTTTCTGCAAAATTTTAATTTTTTTTAGTGTTTTTTAGAAATTTTTTGGGGAATCTAACGAGCTATATCCTCTGATCCGAAAGAATATACAATTAATAGAATACACTTTCTAACCCCGGGAAAAAAATCGGTTAAAAATACATCGTTTAGTCCTCCATTTTATCACCCAAACATGGCTATTTGGGAAGTTTTTTTTGTAATTTTTTGATTATTCTATCGTTTTTGAGAAATTTATTTGGGCATCTAGCGACCTGTTTCCTCTATTTAATCACCCAAACATGGCTCTGCGCGGAGTTTTTTCTGCAAAATTTTAATTTTTTTAGCATTTTTGAGAAATTTATTGGGGAATCTAACGAGCTATATCCTCTGATCGGAAAGAATATACGATAAATAGAATACACTTTCTAACCCCGGGAAAAAAATCGGTCAAAAATACATCGTTTAGTCCTCCATTTTATCACCCAAACATGGCTATTTGCGAATTTTTTTTGAAGAATTTTTCATTTTTTTTAGCTTTTTTGAGAAATTTATTTGGGCATCTAGCAACCTATTCCCTCAATTTAATCACCCAAACATGGCTCTGCGCGAAGTTTTTTCTGCAAATTTTAAATTTTTTTCGCGTTTTGAGATATTTATTGGGTAATCGAACGAGCTATTTTCTCTGTTCCGAGAGAACATACGAAAAAAAGATATATGTTCTAAACCAAAGAAAAAAATCGGTCAAAAATATCATCGTTTATTCCTCCATTTAATCACCCAAACATGGCTATTTGCGAAGTTTTTTTGAAATTTTTTCATTATTTTAACGTTTTTGAGAAATTTATATGGACATCTAGCGACCTGTTTCCTCTATTTAATCACTCAAACATTGCCCTGCGCGAAGTTTTTTCTGCAGATTTTTTATTTTTTTAGCGTTTTTGAGAGATTTATTGGGGAATCTAACGAGCCAGAATATCATCGTTTAGTCCTCCATTTAATCACCCAAACATGGCTATTTGCGATGTTTTTTTGAAGAATTTTCATTTTTTTTGCGTTTTTGAGAAATTTATTTTGGCATCTAACGACCCGTTTCCTCTATTTAATCACCCAAACATGGCTATGCGCGAAGTTTTTTCTACAAACTTTTAATTTTTTAAGCGTTTTTGAGAAATTTATTGGTGAATCTAACGAGCTAGTTCCTCTGATCAGAAAGAACATACGAAAACTAGAATACACTTTCTAACCCCGGGAAAAAAATCGGTCAAAAATACATCGTTTAGTCCTCCATTTTATCATCCAAACATGACTATTTGCGAAGTTTATTTTGTAATTTTTTGATTATACTATCGTTTTTGAGAAATTTATTTGGGCATCTAGCGACCTGTTTCCTCTATTTAATCACCCAAACATGGCTCTGCGCGGAGTTTGTTCTGAAATTTTTTAATTTTTTTAGCATTTTTGAGAAATTTATTGGGGAATCTAACGAGCTATATCCTCTGATCCGAAAGAATATACGAAAAATAGAATACACTTTCAAACCCCGGGAAAACAATCGGTCAAAAATACATCGTTTAGTCCTCCATTTTATCACCCAAACATGGCTATTTGCGATTTTTTTTGAAGAATTTGTTTCATTATTTTAGCGTTTTTGAGAAATTTATTTGGGCATCTAGCGACCTGTTTCCTCTATTTAATCACCCAAACATGGCTCTGCGCGGAGTTTTTTCTGCAAAATTTTAATTTTTTTTAGTGTTTTTTAGAAATTTTTTGGGGAATCTAACGAGCTATATCCTCTGATCCGAAAGAATATACAATTAATAGAATACACTTTCTAACCCCGGGAAAAAAATCGGTTAAAAATACATCGTTTAGTCCTCCATTTTATCACCCAAACATGGCTATTTGGGAAGTTTTTTTTGTAATTTTTTGATTATTCTATCGTTTTTGAGAAATTTATTTGGGCATCTAGCGACCTGTTTCCTCTATTTAATCACCCAAACATGGCTCTGCGCGGAGTTTTTTCTGCAAAATTTTAATTTTTTTAGCATTTTTGAGAAATTTATTGGGGAATCTAACGAGCTATATCCTCTGATCCGAAAGAATATACGATAAATAGAATACACTTTCTAACCCCGGGAAAAAAATCGGTCAAAAATACATCGTTTAGTCCTCCATTTTATCACCCAAACATGGCTATTTGCGAATTTTTTTTGAATTTGTTTCATTATTTTAGCGTTTTTGAGAAATTTATTTGGGCATCTAGCGACCTGTTTCCTCTATTTAATCACCCAAACATGGCTCTGCGCGGAGTTTTTTCTGCAAAATTTTAATTTTTTTTAGTATTTTTTAGAAATTTTTTGGGGAATCTAACGAGCTATATCCTCTGATCCGAAAGAATATACGATTAATAGAATACACTTTCTAACCCCGGGAAAAAAATCGGTCAAAAATACATCGTTTAGTCCTCCATTTTATCACCCAAACATGGCTATTTGGGAAGTTTTTTTTGTAATTTTTTGATTATTCTATCGTTTTTGAGAAATTTATTTGGGCATCTAGCAACCTGTTTCCTCTATTTAATCACCCAAACATGGCTCTGCGCGGAGTTTTTTCTGCAAAATTTTAATTTTTTTAGCATTTTTGAGAAATTTATTGGGGAATCTAACTAGCTATATCCTCTGATCCGAAAGAATATACGATAAATAGAATACACTTTCTAACCCCGGGAAAAAAATCGGTCAAAAATACATCGTTTAGTCCTCCATTTTATCACCCAAACATGGCTATTTGCGAATTTTTTTTGAATTTGTTTCATTATTTTAGCGTTTTTGAGAAATTTATTTGGGCATCTAGCGACCTGTTTCCTCTATTTAATCACCCAAACATGGCTCTGCGCGGAGTTTTTTCTGCAAAATTTTAATTTTTTTTAGTATTTTTTAGAAATTTTTTGGGGAATCTAACGAGCTATATCCTCTGATCCGAAAGAATATACGATTAATAGAATACACTTTCTAACCCCGGGAAAAAAATCGGTCAAAAATACATCGTTTAGTCCTCAATTTAATCACCCAAACATGGCTATTTGCGAAGTTTTTTTTGTAATTTTTTGATTATTCTATCGTTTTTGAGAAATTTATTTGGGCATCTAGCGACCTGTTTCCTCTATTTAATCACCCAAACATGGCTCTGCGCGGAGTTTTTTCTGCAAAATTTTAATTTTTTTTAGTATTTTTTAGAAATTTTTTGGGGAATCTAACGAGCTATATCCTCTGATCCGAAAGAATATACAATTAATAGAATACACTTTCTAACCCCGGGAAAAAAATCGGTTAAAAATACATCGTTTAGTCCTCCATTTTATCACCCAAACATGGCTATTTGGGAAGTTTTTTTTGTAATTTTTTTATTATTCTATCGTTTTTGAGAAATTTATTTGGGCATCTAGCGACCTGTTTCCTCTATTTAATCACCCAAACATGGCTCTGCGCGGAGTTTTTTCTGCAAAATTTTAGTGTTTTTAGCATTTTTGAGAAATTTATTGGGGAATCTAACGAGCTATATCCTCTGATCCGAAAGAATATACGATAAATAGAATACACTATCTAACCCCGGGAAAAAAATCGGTCAAAAATACATCGTTTAGTCCTCCATTTTATCACCCAAACATGGCTATTTGCGAATTTTTTTTGAATTTGTTTCATTATTTTAGCGTTTTTGAGAAATTTATTTGGGCATCTAGCGACCTGTTTCCTCTATTTAATCACCCAAACATGGCTCTGCGCGGAGTTTTTTCTGCAAAATTTTAATTTTTTTAGTGTTTTTTAGAAATTTTTTGGGGAATCTAACGAGCTATATCCTCTGATCCGAAAGAATATACGATTAATAGAATACACTTTCTAACCCCGGGAAAAAAATCGGTCAAAAATACATCGTTTAGTCCTCAATTTAATCACCCAAACATGGCTATTTGCGAAGTTTTTTTTGTAATTTTTTGATTATTCTATCGTTTTTGAGAAATTTATTTGGGCATCTAACGAGCCACTTCCTCTGACCCGAAAGAACATTCAAAAAATAGAATATAGGTTCTAACCCCGGGAAAAAAATAGGTCAAAAATATCATCGTTTAGTCCTCCATTTAATCGCCCAAACATGGCTATTTGCGATGTTTTTTTTGAAGAATTTTCATTTCTTTGCGTTTTTGAGAAATTTATTTTGGCATCTAACGACCTGTTTCCTCTATTTAATCAACCATACATCGCTATGCGCGAAGTTTTTTCTACAAACTTTTAATTTTTTAAGCGATTTTGAGAAATTTATTGGTGAATCTAACGAGCTAGTTCCTCTGATCAGAAAGAACATACGAAAACTAGAACATAGTTTCTAACCCCTGGAAAAAAATAGGTCAAAAATATCATCGTTTAGTCCTCCATTTAATCACCCAAACATGGCTATTTGCGAAGTTTTATTGATATTTTTTCATTATTTTAGCGTTTTTGAGAAATTTATATCGGCATCCAGCAACCTGTTTCCTCAATTTAATCACCCAAACATGGCTATTTGCGAATTTTTTTTTTGTAATTTTTTGATTATTCTATCGTTTTTGATAAATTTATGTAGGCATCTAGCGACCTGTTTCCTCTATTTAATCACCCAAACATGGCTCTGCGCGGAGTTTTTTCTGCAAAATTTTAATTTTTTTTAGCATTTTTGAGAAATTAATTGGGGAATCTAACGAGCTATATCCTCTGACCCGAAAGAATATACGAAAAATAGAATACACTTTCTAACCCGGGAAAAAAATCGGTCAAAAATACATCGTTTAGTCCATTTTATCACCCAAACATGGCTATTTGCGAATTTTTTTGAAGAATTTTTCATTTTTTTAACTTTTTTATGAAATTTATTTGGGCATCTAGCAACCTATTCCCTCGATTTAATCACCCAAACATGGCTCTGCGCGAAATTTTTTCTGCAAAATTTAATTTTTTTTTGCGTTTTTGAGAAATTTATTTGGGTAATCGACCGAGCTATTTTCTCTGTTCCAAGAGAACATACGAAAAAAAATATATGTTCTAAACCAAGGAAAAAAATCGGTCAAAAATATCATCGTTTATTCCTCCATTTAATCACCCAAACATGGCTATTTGCGAAGTTTTTTTGAAATTTTTTCATTATTTTAGCGTTTTTGAGAAATTTATTTGGGTATCTAGCGACCTGTTTCCTCTATTTAATCACTCAAACATGGCTCTGCGCGAAGTTTTTTCTACAAAATTTTAATTTTATTAACGTTTTTGAGAAATTTATTGGGGAATTTAGCGAGCTTGTTTCTCTGTACTGGGAGAACATACGAAAACTAGAATATATGTTCTAACCCAGGGAAAAAAATCGGTCAATCATTTCATCGTTTAGTCTTCCATTTAATCACCCAAACATGGATATTTGCGAAGTTTTTTTGATATCTTTTTCATTATTTTAGCATTTTTGAGAAATTTATATCCGCATCTAGCGTCCTATTTCCTCAATTTAATCACCCAAACATGGCTCTGCGCGAAGTTTTTTCTGCAAATTTTTAATTTTTTAGCGTTTTTGAGAAATTTATTGGGGAATCGAACGAGCTAATTTCTTTGTTCCGAGAGAACATACGAATACTAGAATATATGTTCTAATCCAGGGAAAAAATCGGTAAAAAATATCATCGTTTAGTCCTCCATTTAATCACCCAACCATGGCTATTTGCGAAGTTTTTTTGAATTTTTTTCATTATTTAGCGTTTTTGAGAAATTTATTTGGGCATTTAACGACCTGTTTCCTCTATTTAATCACCCAAACATGGCACTACGCGAAGTTTTTTCTACAAAACTTTAATTTGTTTAGCGCTTTTGAGAAATTAATTGGGGAATCTAACGAGCTAGTTTCTCTGTTCCAAGAGAACAAACGAAAACTAGAATATATGTTCTAACCTCGGGAAAAAAATCGGTCAAAAATATCGTCGTTTAGTCCTGCATTTAATCACCCAAACATGGCTATTGGCGAAGTTTTTTTGAATTTTTTTTATTATTTTATCGTTTTTGAGATTTTTATTTGGGCATCTAGCGACCTGTTTCCTCTATTTAATCACCCAAACATGGCTCTGCGCGAAGGTTTTTCTGAATTTTTTTTAATTTTTTTAGCATCTTTGAGAAATTTATTGGAGAATCTAACGAGCTAGTTCCTCTAATCCGAAAGAATATACGAAAACTAGAATATACTTTCTAACCCCGGGAAAAGAAATCGTTTAGTCCTCCATTTTATCACCCAAACATGCCTAATTGCGAATTTTTTTTGAAGAATTTTCATTTTTTAAGCTTTTATGAAAAATTTATTTGGGCATTTAACAACTTTTTTCCTCTATTTAATCACCCAAACATGGCTCTGCACGAAGTTTTTTCTACAAAAATTTTAATTTTTTTAGCGTTTTTGAGAAATTTATTGGGGAACCTAACGAGCTAGTTCCTCTGACCAGAATGAACATACGAAAACTAGAATATAAGTTCTATCCCCGGAAAAAAAATCAGTCAAAAATATCTTCGTTTAGTCCTCCATTTAATCACCCAAACATGGCTATTTGCGAATTATTTTTGAAAAGTTTTTATTTTTTTGGCTTTTTTGAGAAGTTTATTTGGGCATCTAACGACCTATTTCCTCTATTTAATCACCCAAACATGGCTCTTCGCGAAGTTGTTTCTACAAAATTTCAATTTTTTTAGCGTTTCTTGAGAAATTTATTGGGGAATCTAGCGAGCTAGTTTCTCTGTTCTGGGTGAACATACGAAAACAAGAAAATATGTTCTAACCCAGGGAAAAAAATCGTCAAACATATCATCGTTTAGTCCTCTATTTAATCACCCAAACTTGGCTATTTGCGAAGTTTTTTTGAATTTCTATCATTATTTTAGCGTTTTTGAGAAATTTATTTCGGTATCTAGCGACCTGTTTCCTCAATTTAATCACCCAAACATGGCTCTGCGCGAAGTTTTTTCTGCAAAATTTTAATTTCTTTAGCGTTTTTGAGAAATTTATAGGGGAATCGAACGAGCTAGTTTCTTTGTTCCGAGAGAACATACGAATTCTAGAATATATGTTCTAACCCAGGGAAAAAATTGGTCAAAAATATCATCGTTTAGTCCTCCATTTAATCACCCAAACATGGCTATTTGCGAATTATTTTTGAAGAATTTTCATTTTTTAGCTTTTTTGAGAAATTTATTTGGGCATCTAACGACCTATTTCCTCTATTTAATCACCCAAACATGGCTCTGTGCGAATTGTTTTCTACAAAATTTCAATTTTTTTTAGCGTTTTTCAGAAATTTATTGGGGAATCTAACGAGCTAGTTCCTCTGACCAGAAAGAACATACGAAAACTAGAATATAGTTTCTAACGTGGGGAAAAAAATCAGTCAAAAATATCATCGTTTAGTCCTCCATTTAATAACCCAAACATGGCTATTTGCGAAGTTTTTTTGAATTTTTTTCATTATTTTAGCTTTTTTGAGAAATTTATTTGGGTATCTAGCGACCTGTTTCCTCTATTTAATCACTCAAACATGGCTCTGCGCGAAGTTTTTTCTACAAAATTTTAATTTTATTAACGTTTTTGAGAAATTTATTGGGGAATTTAGCGAGCTAGTTTCTCTGTACTGGGAGAACATACGAAAACTAGAATATATGTTCTAACCCAGGGAAAAAAATCGGTCAATCATTTCATCGTTTAGTCCTCCATTTAATCACCCAAACATGGCTATTTGCGAAGTTTTTTTGATATTTTTTTCATTATTTTAGCATTTTTGAGAAATTTATATCCGCATCTAGCGACCTATTTCCTCAATTTAATCACCCAAACAAGGCTCTGCGCGAAGTTTTTTCTGCAAATTTTTAATTTTTTAGCGTTTTTGAGAAATTTATTGGGGAATCGAACGAGCTAATTTCTTTGTTCCGAGAGAACATACGAATACTAGAATATATGTTCTAATCCAGGGAAAAAAATCGGTAAAAAATATCATCGTTTAGTCCTCCATTTAATCACCCAACCATGGCTATTTGCGAAGTTTTTTTGAATTTTTTTCATTATTTAGCGTTTTTGAGAAATTTATTTGGGCATTTAACGACCTGTTTCCTCTATTTAATCACCCAAACATGGCACTGCGCGAAGTTTTTTCTACAAAACTTTAATTTGATTTGCGTTTTTGAGAAATTAATTGGGGAATCTAACGAGCTAGTTTCTCTGTTCCGAGAGAACAAACGAAAACTAGAATATATGTTCTAACCTCGGGGAAAAAATCAGTCAAAAATATCGTCGTTCAGTCCTGCATTTAATCACCCAAACATGGCTATTGGCGAAGTTTTTTTTGTTTTTTTTTGATTATTTTATCGTTTTTGAGAAATTTATTTGGGCATCTAGCGACCTGTTTCCTCTATTTAATCACCCAAACATGGCTCTGCGCGAAGGTTTTTCTGAATTCTTTTTAATTTTTTTAGCATCTTTGAGAAATTTATTGGAGAATCTAACGAGCTAGTTCCTCTGATCCGAAAGAATATACGAAAACTAGAATATACTTTCTAACCCCGGGAAAAGAAATCGTTTAGTCCTCCATTTTATCACCCAAACATGCCTAATTGCGAATTTTTTTTGAAGAATTTTCATTTTTTTAGCTTTATTGAAAAATTTATTTGGGCATTTATAAACTTGTTTCCTCTATTTAATCACCCAAACATGGCTCTGCACGAAGTTTTTTCTATTAAAATTTTAATTTTTTTAGCGTTTTTGAGAAATTTATTGGGGAACCTAACGAGCTAGTTCCTCTGACCAGAATGAACATACGAAAACTAGAATATAAGTTCTATCCCCGGAAAAAAAATCAGTCAAAAATATCGTCGTTTAGTCCTCCATTTAATCACCCAAACATGGCTATTTGCGAATTATTTTTGAAAAGTTTTTTATTTTTTTAGCTTTTTTGAGAAGTTTATTTGTGCATCTAACGACCTATTTCCTCTATTTAATCACCCAAACATTGCTCTTCGCGAAGTTGTTTCTATAAAATTTCAATTTTTTTAGCGTTTCTTGAGAAATTTATTGGGGAATCTAGCGAGCTAGTTTCTCTGTTCTGGGTGAACATACGAAAACAAGAAAATATGTTCTAACCCAGGGAAAAAAATCGTCAAACATATCATCGTTTAGTCCTCTATTTAATCACCCAAACTTGGCTATTTGCGAAGTTTTTTTGAATTTCTATCATTATTTTAGCGTTTTTGAGAAATTTATTTTGGCATCTAGCGACCTGTTTCCTCAATTTAATCACCCAAACATGGCTCTGCGCGAAGTTTTTTCTGCAAAATTTTAATTTCTTTAGCGTTTTTGAGAAATTTATAGGGGAATCGAACGAGCTAGTTTCTTTGTTCCGAGAGAACATACGAATTCTAGAATATATGTTCTAACCCAGGGAAAAAAATCGGTCAAAAATATCATCGTTTAGTCCTCCATTTAATCACCCAAACATGGCTATTTGCGAATTATTTTTGAAGAATTTTCATTTTTTAGCTTTTTTGAGAAATTTATTTGGGAATCTAACGACCTATTTCCTCTATTTAATCACCCAAACATGGCTCTGTGCGAATTTTTTTCTACAAAATTTCAATTTTTTTTAGCGTTTTTCAGAAATTTATTGGGGAATCTAACGAGCTAGTTCCTCTAACCAGAAAGAACATACGAAAACTAGAATATAGTTTCTAACGTGGGGAAAAAAATCAGTCAAAAATATCATCGTTTAGTCCTCCATTTAATAACCCAAACATGGCTATTTGCGAAGTTTTTTTTGAATTTTTTTCATTATTTTAGCGTTTTTGAGAAATTTATTTGGGTATCTAGCGACCTGTTTCCTCTATTTAATCACTCAAACATGGCTCTGCGCGAAGTTTTTTCTACAAAATTTTAATTTTATTAACGTTTTTGAGAAATTTATTGGGGAATTTAGCGAGCTAGTTTCTCTGTACTGGGAGAACATACGAAAACTAGAATATATGTTCTAACCCAGGAAAAAAAATCGGTCAATCATTTCATCGTTTAGTCCTCCATTTAATCACCCAAACATGGCTATTTGCGAAGTTTTTTTGATATTTTTTTCATTATTTTAGCATTTTTGAGAAATTTATATCCGCATCTAGCGACCTATTTCCTCAATTTAATCACCCAAACAAGGCTCTGCGCGAAGTTTTTTCTGCAAATTTTTAATTTTTTAGCGTTTTTGAGAAATTTATTGGGAAATCGAACGAGCTAATTTCTTTGTTCCGAGAGAACATACGAATACTAGAATATATGTTCTAACCTCGGGAAAAAAATCGGTCAAAAATATCGTCGTTCAGTCCTGCATTTAATCACCCAAACATGGCTATTGGCGAAGTTTTTTTGAATTTTTTTGATTATTTTATCGTTTTTGAGAAATTTATTTGGGCATCTAGCGACCTGTTTCCTCTATTTAATCACCCAAACATGGCTCTGCGCGAAGGTTTTTCTGAATTCTTTTTAATTTTTTTAGCATCTTTGAGAAATTTATTGGAGAATCTAACGAGCTAGTTCCTCTGAGCCGAAAGAATATACGAAAACTAGAATATACTTTCTAACCCCGGGAAAAGAAATCGTTTAGTCCTCCATTTTATCACCCAAACATGCCTAATTGCGAATTTTTTTTGTAGAATTTTCATTTTTTTAGCTTTTTTGAAAAATTTATTTGGGCATCTAACGACCTATTTCCTCTATTTAATCACCCAAACATGGCTCTGTGCGAATTTTTTTCTACAAAATTTCAATTTTTTTTAGCGTTTTTCAGAAATTTATTGGGGAATCTAACGAGCTAGTTCCTCTGACCAGAAAGAACATACGAAAACTAGAATATAGTTTCTAACGTGGGGAAAAAAATCACTCAAAAATATCATCATTTAGTCCTCCATTTAATAACCCAAACATGGCTATTTGCGAAGTTTTTTTGAAATTTTTTCATTATTTTAGCGTTTTTGAGAAATTTATTTGGGTATCTAGCGACCTGTTTCCTCTATTTAATTACTCAAACATGGCTCTGCGCGAAGTTTTTTCTACAAAATTTTAATTTTATTAACGTTTTTGAGAAATTTATTGGGGAATTTAGCGAGCTAGTTTCTCTGTACTGGGAGAACATACGAAAACTAGAATATATGTTCTAACCCAGGAAAAAAAATCGGTCAATCATTTCATCGTTTAGTCCTCCATTTAATCACCCAAACATGGCTATTTGCGAAGTTTTTTTGATATTTTTTTCATTATTTTAGCATTTTTGAGAAATTTATATCCGCATCTAGCGACCTATTTCCTCAATTTAATCACCCAAACAAGGCTCTACGCGAAGTTTTTTCTGCAAATTTTTAATTTTTTAGCGTTTTTGAGAAATTTATTGGGGAATCGAACGAGCTAATTTCTTTGTTCTGAGAGAACATACGAATACTAGAATATATGTTCTAATCCAGGGAAAAAAATCGGTAAAAAATATCATCGTTTAGTCCTCCATTTAATCACCCAACCATGGCTATTTGCGAAGTTTTTTTGAATTTTTTTCATTATTTAGCGTTTTTGAGAAATTTATTTGGGCATTTAACGACCTGTTTTCTCTATTTAATCACCCAAACATGGCACTGCGCGAAGTTTTTTCTACAAAACTTTAATTTGATTAGCGTTTTTGAGAAATTAATTGGGGAATCTAACGAGCTAGTTTCTCTGTTCCGAGAGAACAAACGAAAACTAGAATATATGTTCTAACCTCGGGAAAAAAATTGGTCAAAAATATCGTCGTTCAGTAATGCATTTAATCACCCAAACATGGCTATTGGCGAAGTTTTTTTGAATTTTTTTGATTATTTTATCGTTTTTGAGAAATTTATTTGGGCATCTAGCGACCTGTTTCCTCTATTTAATCACCCAAACATGGCTCTGCGCGAAGGTTTTTCTGAATTCTTTTTAATTTTTTTAGCATCTTTGAGAAATTTATTGGAGAATCTAACGAGCTAGTTCCTCTGATCCGAAAGAATATACGAAAACTAGAATATACTTTCTAACCCCGGGAAAAGAAATCGTTTAGTCCTCCATTTTATCACCCAAACATGCCTAATTGCGAAATTTTTTTGTAGAATTTTCATTTTTTTTTTAGCTTTTTTGAAAAATTTATTTGGGCATTTAACAACTTGTTTCCTCTATTTAATCACCCAAACATGGCTCTGCACGAAGTTTTTTCTACAAAATTTTTAATTTTTTTAGCGTTTTTGAGAAATTTATTGGGGAACCTAACGAGCTAGTTCCTCTGACCAGAATGAACATACGAAAACTAGAATATAAGTTCTATCCACGGAAAAAAAATCAGTCAAAAATATCGTCGTTTAGTCCTCCATTTAATTACCCAAACATGGCTATTTGCGAAATATCTTTGAAAAGTTTTTATTTTTTTAGCTTTTTTGAGAAGTTTATTTGGGCATCTAACGACCTATTTCCTCTATTTAATCACCCAAACATGGCTCTTCGCGAAGTTGTTTCTACAAAATTTCAATTTTTTTAGCGTTTCTTGAGAAATTCATTGGGGAATCTAGCGAACTAGTTTCTCTGTTCTGGGTGAACATACGAAAACAAGAAAATATGTTCTAACCCAGGGAAAAAAATCGTCAAACATATCATCGTTTAGTCCTCTATTTAATCACTCAAACTTGGCTATTTGCGATTTATTTTTGAAGAATTTTCATTTTTTAGCTTTTTTGAGAAATTTATTTGGGCATCTAACAACCTATTTCCTCTATTTGATCACCCAAACATGGCTCTACACGAAGTCTTTTCTACAAAATTTTAGTTTTTTTAGCGTTTTTTGAGAAATTTATTGGGGAATCTAGCGAGCTAGTTTCTCTGTTCTGGGTGAACATACGGAAACAAGAATATATGTTCTAACCCTGGGAAAAAAATCGGTCAAACATATCATCGTTTAGTCCTCTATTTAATCACCCAAACATGGCTCTGCACTAAGTTTTTTCTGAGTTTTTTTTAATTTTTTTAGCATTCTTGAGAAATTTATTGGGGAATCTAACGAGCTAGTTCCTCTGATTCGAAAGAATATACGAAAACTAGAATATACTTTCTAACTCCCGGAAAAAAATATATCGTTTAGTCCTCCATTTTATCACCTAAACATGCCTATTTGTGAAATTTTTTTGAAGAATTTTCATTTTTTTAGCTTTTTTGAGAAATTTATTTGGGTATCTAACGACCTATTTCTTCTATTTAATCACCCAAACATCGCTCTGCGCAAAGTTTTTTCTACAAAATTTTAATTTTTTTAGCGTTATTTGAGAAATTTATTTGGGAATCTAGCGAGCTAGTTTCTCTGTTCTGGGTGAACATACGAAAATTAGAATATATGTTCTAACCTAGGGGAAAAAATCGGTCAAACATATCATCGTTTAGTCCTCTATTTAATCACCCAAACATGGCTATTTGCGAAGTTTTTTTAGAAATTGTTTCTTTATTTTAGCGTTTTTGAGAAATTTATTTCGGCATCTAGCGACCTGTTTCCTCAATTTAATCAGCCAAACATGGCTCTGCGCGAAGTTTTTTCTGCAAAATTTTAATTTTTTTAGCGTTTTTGAGAAATTTATTGGAGAATTTAGCTAGGTAGTTTCTCTGTTTTGGGAGAACATACGAAAACTAGAATATAAGTTCTAACCCCTAGAAAAAAATCGGTCAAAAATATTATCGTTTAGTCCTCCATTTAATCAACCAAGCATATTTGCGAAGTTTTTTTTGAAGAATTTTCATTTTTTTAGCTTTTTTGAGAAATTTATTTGGGAATCTAACGACCTGTTTCCTCTATTTAATCACCCAAATATGGCTCTGCGCGAAGTTTTTTCTGCAATTTTTTTACTTTTTTTAGCGTTTTTGAGAAATTTATTGGGGAATCTAACGAGCTAGTTTCTCGTTTCCGGGAGAACATACGAAAACTAGAATATATGTTCTAACCCCGGGAAAAAAATCGGCCAAAAATATTATCTCTTAGTCCTCCATTTAATCACCCAAACATGACTATTGGGAAGTTTATTTGAAATTTTTTCATTATTTTAGCGTTTTTGAGAAATTTATTTGGGAATCTAGCGACCTGTTTCCTCAATTTAATCACCCAAACATGGCTCTGCGCGAAGTTTTTTCTGCAAAATTTTAATTTTTTTTAGCATTTTTGACAAATTTATTGGAGAATCGAACGAGCTAGTTTCTTTGTTCCGAGAGAACATACGAATTCTAGAATATATGTTCTAACCCAGGGAAAAAAATCGGTCAAAAATATCATCGTTTAGTCCTCCATTTAATCACCCAAACATGGCTATTTGCGAATTATTTTTGTAGAATTTTCATTTTTTAGCTTTTTTGAGAAATTTATTTGGGTATCTAACGACCTATTTCCTCTATTTAATCACCCAAACATGGCTCTGTGCGAATTTGTTTCTACAAAATTTTAATTTTTTTTAGCGTTTTTCAGAAATTTATTGGGGAATCTAACGAGCTAGTTCCACTGACCAGAAAGAACATACGAAAACTAGAACATAGTTTCTAACGTGGGGAAAAAAATCAATCAAAAATATCATCGTTAGTCCTCCATTTAATCACCCAAACATGGCTATTTGCGATTTATTTTTGAAGAATTTTCATTTTTTTAGCTTTTTTGAGAAATTTATTTGGGCATCTAACAACCTATTTCCTCTATTTGATCACCCAAACATGGCTCTACACGAAGTCTTTTCTACAAAATTTTAGTTTTTTTAGCGTTTTTTGAGAAATTTATTGGGGAATCTAGCGAGCTAGTTTCTCTGTTCTGGGTGAACATACGGAAACAAGAATATATGTTCTAACCCTGGGAAAAAAATCGGTCAAACATATCATCGTTTAGTCCTCTATTTAATCACCCAAACATGGCTCTGCACTAAGTTTTTTCTGAATTTTTTTTAATTTTTTTAGCATTCTTGAGAAATTTATTTGGGCATCTAACAAGCTGTTTCCTCTATTTAATCACCCAAACATGGCTCTGCGCGAAGGTTTTTCTGAATTCTTTTTAATTTTTTTAGCATCTTTGAGAAATTTATTGGAGAATCTAACGAGCTAGTTCCTCTGATTCGAAAGAATATACGAAAACTAGAATATACTTTCTAACTCCCGGAAAAAAATATATCGTTTAGTCCTCCATTTTATCACCTAAACATGCCTATTTGTTAAATTTTTTTGAAGAATTTTCATTTTTTTAGCTTTTTTGAGAAATTTATTTGGGTATCTAACGACCTATTTCTTCTATTTAATCACCCAAACATCGCTCTGCGCAAAGTTTTTTCTACAAAATTTTAATTTTTTTTAGCGTTATTTGAGAAATTTATTTGGGAATCTAGCGAGCTAGTTTCTCTGTTCTGGGTGAACATACGAAAATTAGAATATATGTTCTAACCTAGGGGAAAAAATCGGTCAAACATATCATCGTTTAGTCCTCTATTTAATCACCCAAACATGGCTATTTGCGAAGTTTTTTTAGAAATTGTTTCTTTATTTTAGCGTTTTTGAGAAATTTATTTTGGCATCTAGCGACCTATTTCCTCAATTTAATCAGCCAAACATGGCTCTGCGCGAAGTTTTTTCTGCAAAATTTTAATTTTTTTAGCGTTTTTGAGAAATTTATTGGAGAATTTAGCTAGTTAGTTTCTCTGTTTTGGGAGAACATACGAAAACTAGAATATAAGTTCTAACCCCTAGAAAAAAATCGGTCAAAAATATTATCGTTTAGTCCTCCATTTAATCAACCAAGCATGGCTATTTGCGAAGTTTTTTTTGAAGAATTTTCATTTTTTTAGCTTTTTTGAGAAATTTATTTGGGAATCTAACGACCTGTTTCCTCTATTTAATCACCAAAATATGGCTCTGCGCGAAGTTTTTTCTGCAATTTTTTTACTTTTTTTAGCGTTTTTGAGAAATTTATTGGGGAATCTAACGAGCTAGTTTCTCGTTTCCGGGAGAACATACGAAAACTAGAATATATGTTCTAACCCCGGGAAAAAAATCGGCCAAAAATATTATCTCTTAGTCCTCCATTTAATCACCCAAACATGACTATTGGGAAGTTTATTTGAAATTTTTTCATTATTTTAGCGTTTTTGAGAAATTTATTTGGGAATCTAGCGACCTGTTTCCTCAATTTAATCACCCAAACATGGCTCTGCGCGAAGTTTTTTCTGCAAAATTTTAATTTTTTTAGCGTTTTTGAGAAATTTATTGGGGAATCGAACGAGCTAATTTCTCTGTTCCGAGAGAACATACGAAAACTCTAATATATATGTTCTAAACCAGGGAAAAAATCGGTCAATAATATCATCGTTTAGTCCTCCATTTAATCACCCAAACATGTCTATTTGCAAAGTTTTTTTGAATTTTTTTCATTGTTTTAGCGTTTTTGAAAAATTTATTAGGGCATCTAGCGTCCTGTTTCCTCAATTTAATCACCTAAACATGGCTCTGCGCGAAGTTTTTTCTGCAAAATTCTAGTCTTTTTAGCGTTTTTGAGAAATTTATTGGGGAATCTAACGAGCTAGTTTCTCTGTTCCAAGAGAACATACGAAAACTAGAATATATGTTCTAAACCAGGGAAAAATATCGGTCAATAATATCATCGTTTAGTCCTCCATTTAATCACCCAAACATGTCTATTTGCGAAGTTTTTTTTGAATTTTTTTTCATTGTTTTAGCGTTTTTGAAAAATTTATTTGGGCATCTAGCGACCTGTTTCCTAAATTTAATCACCCAAACATGACTCTGCACGAAGTTTTTTATGCAAAATTTTAATTTATTTAGCGATTTTGAGAAATTTATTGGGGAATCTAACGAGCTAGTTGCTCTTATCCAATAGAACATACGAAAAATATAATATAGGTTCTAACCCCGGGAAAATAATCGGTCAAAAATATCATCGTTTAGTCCTCCATTTATTCACCCAAACATGGATATTTGCGAAGATTTTTTGAAATTTTTTCTTGATTTTAGCGTTTTTGAGAAATTTATTTGGGGATCTAGCTACCTGTTTTCTCAATTTAATCACCCAAACATGGCTGTGCACGAAGTTGTTTCTGCAAAATTTTTATTTTTTTAGCGTTTTTGAGAAATTTATTGGGGAATCGAACGAGCTAATTTCTCTGTTCCGAGAGAACATACGAAAACTCTAATATATATGTTCTAAACCAGGGAAAAAATCGGTCAATTATATCATCGTTTAGTCCTCCATTTAATCACCCAAACATGTCTATTTGCGAAGTTTTTTTTGAAATTTTTTCATTGTTTTATCGTTTTTGAAAAATTTATTTCGGCATCTAGCGACCCGTTTCCTCGATTTAATCACCCAAACATGGCTATGCGCGAAGTTTTTTATGCAAAATTTTAATTTTTTTACGTTTTTGAGAAGTTTATTGGGGAATCGAACGAGCTAGTTTCTCTGTTCCGCGAGAACAAACGAAAACTAGAATATATGTTCTAAACCAGGGGAAATAATCGGTCAAAAATATCATCGTTTAGTCCTCCATTTAATCACCCCAAACATGGCTATTTGCGAAGATTTTTTGAAGTTTTTTCATTATTTTTGCGTTTTTTAGAAATTTATTTGGGGATCTAGCGACCTGTTTCCTCAATTTAATCACCCAAACATGACTCTGCGCGAAGTTTTTTCTGCAAAATTTTAATTTTTTTAGAGTTTTTGAGAAATTTATTGGGGAATCTAACGAGCTAGTTTCTCTGTTCCAAGAGAACATACGAAAACTCTAATATATATGTTCTAAACCAGGGAAAAAATCGGTCAATAATATCATCGTTTAGTCCTCCATTTAATCACCCAAATATGGCTATTCGCGAAGTTTTTTTGAAATTTTTTCATTATTTTAGCGTTTTTGAGAAATTTATTTGGGGATCTAGCGACCTGTTTCCTCAATTTAATCACCCAAACATGACTCTGCGCGAAGTTTTTTTTGCAAAATTTTAGTTTTTTTAGCGATTTTGAGAAATTTATTGGGGAATCTAACGAGCTAGTTGCTCTTATCCAATAGAACATACGAAAAATATAATATAGGTTCTAACCCCGGGAAAATAATCGGTCAAAAATATCATCGTTTAGTCCTCCATTTATTAACCCAAACATGGATATTTGCGAAGATTTTTTGAAATTTTTTCTTGATTTTAGCGTTTTTGAGAAATTTATTTGGGGATCTAGCTACCTGTTTTCTCAATTTAATCACCCAAACATGGCTGTGCACGAAGTTTTTTATGCAAAATTTTAATTTATTTAGCGATTTTGAGAAATTTATTGGGGAATCTAACGAGCTAGTTGCTCTTATCCAATAGAACATGCGAAAAATATAATATAGGTTCTAACCCCGGGAAAATAATCGGTCAAAAATATAATCGTTTAGTCCTCCATTTATTCACCCAAACATGGATATTTGCGAAGATTTTTTGAAATTTTTTCTTGATTTTAGCATTTTTGAGAAATTTATTTGGGGATCTAGCTACCTGTTTTCTCAATTTAATCACCCAAACATGGCTGTGCACGAAGTTGTTTCTGCAAAATTTTAATTTTTTTAGCGATTTTGAGAAATTTATTGGGGAATCTAACGAGCTAGTTGCTCTTATCCAATAGAACATACGAAAAATATAATATAGGTTCCAACCCCGGGAAAATAATCGGTCAAAAATATCATCGTTTAGTCCTCCATTTATTCACCCAAACATGGATATTTGCGAAGATTTTTTGAAATTTTTTCTTGATTTTAGCGTTTTTTAGAAATTTATTTGGGGATCTAGCGACCTGTTTCCTCAATTTAATCACCCAAACATGACTCTGCGCGAAGTTTTTTCTGCAAAATTTTAATTTTTTTATCGTTTTTGAGAAATTTATTGGGGAATCTAACGAGCTAGTTTCTCTGTTCCAAGAGAACATACGAAAACTAGAATATATGTTCTAAACCAGGGAAAAATATCGGTCAATAATATCATCGTTTAGTCCTCCATTTAATCACCCAAACATGTCTATTTGCGAAGTTTTTTTTGAAATATTTTTCATTGTTTTAGCGTTTTTGAAAAATTTATTTGGGCATCTAGCGACCTGTTTCCTCAATTTAATCACCCAAACATGACTCTGCGCGAAGTTTTTTATGCAAAATTGTAATTTATTTAGCGATTTTGAGAAATTTATTGGGGAATCTAACGAGCTAGTTGCTCTTATCCAATAGAACATACGAAAAATATAATATAGGTTCTAACCCCGGGAAAATAATCGGTAAAAAATATAATCGTTTAGTCCTCCATTTATTCACCCAAACATGGATATTTGCGAAGATTTTTTGAAATTTTTTCTTGATTTTAGCATTTTTGAGAAATTTATTTGGGGATCTAGCTACCTGTTTTCTCAATTTAATCACCCAAACATGGCTGTGCACGAAGTTGTTTCTGCAAAATTTTAATTTTTTTAGCGATTTTGAGAAATTTATTGGGGAATCTAACGAGCTAGTTGCTCTTATCCAATAGAACATACGAAAAATATAATATAGGTTCTAACCCCGGGAAAATAATCGGTCAAAAATATCATCGTTTAGTCCTCCATTTATTCACCCAAACATGGTTATTTGCGAAGATTTTTTGAAATTTTTTCTTGATTTTAGCGTTTTTTAGAAATTTATTTGGGGATCTAGCGACCTGTTTGCTCAATTTAATCACCCAAACATGACTCTGCGCGAAGTTTTTTCTGCAAAATTTTAATTTTTTTAGCGTTTTTGAGAAATTTATTGGGGAATCTAACGAGCTAGTTTCTTTGTTCCAAGAGAACATACGAAAACTAGAATATATGTTCTAAACCAGGGAAAAATATCGGTCAATAATATCATCGTTTAGTCCTCCATTTAATCACCCAAACATGTCTATTTGCGAAGTTTTTTTTGAAATTTTTTTCATTGTTTTAGCGTTTTTGAAAAATTTATTTGGGCATCTAGCGACCTGTTTCCTCAATTTAATCACCCAAACATGACTCTGCGCGAAGTTTTTTATGCAAAATTTTAATTTATTTAGCGATTTTGAGAAATTTATTGGGGAATCTAACGAGCAAGTTGCTCTTATCCAATAGAACATACGAAAAATATAATATAGGTTCTAACCCCGGGAAAATAATCGGTCAAAAATATCATCGTTTAGTCCTCCATTTATTCACCCAAACATGGATATTTGCGAAGATTTTTTGAAATTTTTTCTTGATTTTAGCATTTTTGAGAAATTTATTTGGGGATCTAGCTACCTGTTTTCTCAATTTAATCACCCAAACATGGCTGTGCACGAAGCTGTTTCTGCAAAATTTTAATTTTTTTAGCGATTTTGAGAAATTTATTGGGGAATCTAACGAGCTAGTTGCTCTTATCCAATAGAACATACGAAAAATATAATATAGGTTCTAACCCCGGGAAAATAATCGGTCAAAAATATCATCGTTTAGTCCTCCATTTATTCACCCAATCATGGATATTTGCGAAGATTTTTTGAAATTTTTTCTTGATTTTAGCGTTTTTTAGAAATTTATTTGGGGATCTAGCGACCTGTTTCCTCAATTTAATCACCCAAACATGACTCTGCGCGAAGTTTTTTCTGCAAAATTTTAATTTTTTTAGCGATTTTGAGAAATTTATTGGGGAATCTAACGAGCTAGTTGCTCTTATCCAATAGAACATACGAAAAATATAATATAGGTTCCAACCCCGGGAAAATAATCGGTCAAAAATATCATCGTTTAGTCCTCCATTTATTCACCCAAACATGGATATTTGCGAAGATTTTTTGAAATTTTTTCTTGATTTTAGCGTTTTTTAGAAATTTATTTGGGGATCTAGCGACCTGTTTCCTCAATTTAATCACCCAAACATGACTCTGCGCGAAGTTTTTTCTGCAAAATTTTAATTTTTTTATCGTTTTTGAGAAATTTATTGGGGAATCTAACGAGCTAGTTTCTCTGTTCCAAGAGAACATACGAAAACTAGAATATATGTTCTAAACCAGGGAAAAATATCGGTCAATAATATCATCGTTTAGTCCTCCATTTAATCACCCAAACATGTCTATTTGCGAAGTTTTTTTTGAAATATTTTTCATTGTTTTAGCGTTTTTGAAAAATTTATTTGGGCATCTAGCGACCTGTTTCCTCAATTTAATCACCCAAACATGACTCTGCGCGAAGTTTTTTATGCAAAATTGTAATTTATTTAGCGATTTTGAGAAATTTATTGGGGAATCTAACGAGCTAGTTGCTCTTATCCAATAGAACATACGAAAAATATAATATAGGTTCTAACCCCGGGAAAATAATCGGTAAAAAATATAATCGTTTAGTCCTCCATTTATTCACCCAAACATGGATATTTGCGAAGATTTTTTGAAATTTTTTCTTGATTTTAGCATTTTTGAGAAATTTATTTGGGGATCTAGCTACCTGTTTTCTCAATTTAATCACCCAAACATGGCTGTGCACGAAGTTGTTTCTGCAAAATTTTAATTTTTTTAGCGATTTTGAGAAATTTATTGGGGAATCTAACGAGCTAGTTGCTCTTATCCAATAGAACATACGAAAAATATAATATAGGTTCTAACCCCGGGAAAATAATCGGTCAAAAATATCATCGTTTAGTCCTCCATTTATTCACCCAAACATGGTTATTTGCGAAGATTTTTTGAAATTTTTTCTTGATTTTAGCGTTTTTTAGAAATTTATTTGGGGATCTAGCGACCTGTTTGCTCAATTTAATCACCCAAACATGACTCTGCGCGAAGTTTTTTCTGCAAAATTTTAATTTTTTTAGCGTTTTTGAGAAATTTATTGGGGAATCTAACGAGCTAGTTTCTTTGTTCCAAGAGAACATACGAAAACTAGAATATATGTTCTAAACCAGGGAAAAATATCGGTCAATAATATCATCGTTTAGTCCTCCATTTAATCACCCAAACATGTCTATTTGCGAAGTTTTTTTTGAAATTTTTTTCATTGTTTTAGCGTTTTTGAAAAATTTATTTGGGCATCTAGCGACCTGTTTCCTCAATTTAATCACCCAAACATGACTCTGCGCGAAGTTTTTTATGCAAAATTTTAATTTATTTAGCGATTTTGAGAAATTTATTGGGGAATCTAACGAGCAAGTTGCTCTTATCCAATAGAACATACGAAAAATATAATATAGGTTCTAACCCCGGGAAAATAATCGGTCAAAAATATCATCGTTTAGTCCTCCATTTATTCACCCAAACATGGATATTTGCGAAGATTTTTTGAAATTTTTTCTTGATTTTAGCATTTTTGAGAAATTTATTTGGGGATCTAGCTACCTGTTTTCTCAATTTAATCACCCAAACATGGCTGTGCACGAAGCTGTTTCTGCAAAATTTTAATTTTTTTAGCGATTTTGAGAAATTTATTGGGGAATCTAACGAGCTAGTTGCTCTTATCCAATAGAACATACGAAAAATATAATATAGGTTCTAACCCCGGGAAAATAATCGGTCAAAAATATCATCGTTTAGTCCTCCATTTATTCACCCAAACATGGATATTTGCGAAGATTTTTTGAAATTTTTTCTTGATTTTAGCGTTTTTTAGAAATTTATTTGGGGATCTAGCGACCTGTTTCCTCAATTTAATCACCCAAACATGACTCTGCGCGAAGTTTTTTCTGCAAAATTTTAATTTTTTTAGCGTTTTTGAGAAATTTATTGGGGAATCTAACGAGCTAGTTTCTTTGTTCCAAGAGAACATACGAAAACTAGAATATATGTTCTAAACCAGGGAAAAATATCGGTCAATAATATCATCGTTTAGTCCTCCATTTAATCACCCAAACATGTCTATTTGCGAAGTTTTTTTTGAAATTTTTTTCATTGTTTTAGCGTTTTTGAAAAATTTATTTGGGCATCTAGCGACCTGTTTCCTCAATTTAATCACCCAAACATGACTCTGCGCGAAGTTTTTTATGCAAAATTTTAATTTATTTAGCGATTTTGAGAAATTTATTGGGGAATCTAACGAGCAAGTTGCTCTTATCCAATAGAACATACGAAAAATATAATATAGGTTCTAACCCCGGGAAAATAATCGGTCAAAAATATCATCGTTTAGTCCTCCATTTATTCACCCAAACATGGATATTTGCGAAGATTTTTTGAAATTTTTTCTTGATTTTAGCATTTTTGAGAAATTTATTTGGGGATCTAGCTACCTGTTTTCTCAATTTAATCACCCAAACATGGCTGTGCACGAAGCTGTTTCTGCAAAATTTTAATTTTTTTAGCGATTTTGAGAAATTTATTGGGGAATCTAACGAGCTAGTTGCTCTTATCCAATAGAACATACGAAAAATATAATATAGGTTCTAACCCCGGGAAAATAATCGGTCAAAAATATCATCGTTTAGTCCTCCATTTATTCACCCAATCATGGATATTTGCGAAGATTTTTTGAAATTTTTTCTTGATTTTAGCGTTTTTTAGAAATTTATTTGGGGATCTAGCGACCTGTTTCCTCAATTTAATCACCCAAACATGACTCTGCGCGAAGTTTTTTCTGCAAAATTTTAATTTTTTTAGCGTTTTTGAGAAATTTATTGGGGAATCTAACGAGCTAGTTTCTCTGTTCCAAGAGAACATACGAAAACTAGAATATATGTTCTAAACCAGGGAAAAATATCGGTCAATAATATCATCGTTTAGTCCTCCATTTAATCACCCAAACATGTCTATTTGCGAAGTTTTTTTTGAATTTTTTTTCATTGTTTTAGCGTTTTTGAAAAATTTATTTGGGCATCTAGCGACCTGTTTCCTCAATTTAATCACCCAAACATGACTCTGCGCGAAGTTTTTTATGCAAAATTTTAATTTATTTAGCGATTTTGAGAAATTTATTGGGGAATCTAACGAGCTAGTTGCTCTTATCCAATAGAACATACGAAAAATATAATATAGGTTCTAACCCCGGGAAAATAATCGGTCAAAAATATCATCGTTTAGTCCTCCATTTATTCACCCAAACATGGATATTTGCGAAGATTTTTTGAAATTTTTTCTTGATTTTAGCATTTTTGAGAAATTTATTTGGGAATCTAGCTACCTGTTTTCTCAATTTAATCACCCAAACATGGCTGTGCACGAAGCTGTTTCTGCAAAATTTTAATTTTTTTAGCGATTTTGAGAAATTTATTGGGGAATCTAACGAGCTAGTTGCTCTTATCCAATAGAACATACGAAAAATATAATATAGGTTCTAACCCCGGGAAAATAATCGGTCAAAAATATCATCGTTTAGTCCTCCATTTATTCACCCAAACATGGATATTTGCGAAGATTTTTTGAAATTTTTTCTTGATTTTAGCGTTTTTTAGAAATTTATTTGGGGATCTAGCGACCTGTTTCCTCAATTTAATCACCCAAACATGACTCTGCGCGAAGTTTTTTCTGCAAAATTTTAATTTTTTTAGCGTTTTTGAGAAATTTATTGGGGAATCTAACGAGCTAGTTTCTCTGTTCCAAGAGAACATACGAAAACTAGAATATATGTTCTAAACCAGGGAAAAATATCGGTCAATAATATCATCGTTTAGTCCTCCATTTAATCACCCAAACATGTCTATTTGCGAAGTTTTTTTTGAATTTTTTTTCATTGTTTTAGCGTTTTTGAAAAATTTATTTGGGTATCTAGCGACCTGTTTCCTCAATTTAATCACCCAAACATGACTCTGCGCGAAGTTTTTTATGCAAAATTTTAATTTATTTAGCGATTTTGAGAAATTTATTGGGGAATCTAACGAGCTAGTTGCTCTTATCCAATAGAACATACGAAAAATATAATATAGGTTCTAACCCCGGGAAAATAATCGGTCAAAAATATCATCGTTTAGTCCTCCATTTATTCACCCAAACATGGATATTTGCGAAGATTTTTTGAAATTTTTTCTTGATTTTAGCATTTTTGAGAAATTTATTTGGGGATCTAGCTACCTGTTTTCTCAATTTAATCACCCAAACATGGCTGTGCACGAAGTTGTTTCTGCAAAATTTTAATTTTTTTAGCGTTTTTGAGAAATTTATTGGGGAATCGAACGAGCTAATTTCTCTGTTCCGAGAGAACATACGAAAACTCTAATATATATGTTCTAAACCAGGGAAAAAATCGGTCAATAATATCATCGTTTAGTCCTCCATTTAATCACCCAAACATGTCTATTTGCGAAGTTTTTTTTGAAATTTTTTCATTGTTTTATCGTTTTTGAAAAATTTATTTGGGCATCTACGACCTGTTTCCTCAATTTAATCACCCAAACATGGCTATGCGCGAAGTTTTTTATGCAAAATTTTAATTTTTTTACGTTTTTGAGAAGTTTATTGGGGAATCGAACGAGCTAGTTTCTCTGTTCCGCGAGAACAAACGAAAACTAGAATATATGTTCTAAACCAGGGGAAATAATCGGTCAAAAATATCATCGTTTAGTCCTCCATTTAATCACCCCAAACATGGCTATTTGCGAAGTTTTTTTGAAGTTTTTTCATTATTTTTGCGTTTTTTAGAAATTTATTTGGAGATCTAGCGACCTGTTTCCTCAATTTAATCTCCCAAACATGACTCTGCGCGAAGTTTTTTCTGCAAAATTTTAATTTTTTTAGCGTTTTTGAGAAATTTATTGGGGAATCTAACGAGCTAGTTTCTCTGTTCCAAGAGAACATACGAAAACTCTAATATATATGTTCTAAACCAGGGAAAAAATCGGTCAATAATATCATCGTTTAGTCCTCCATTTAATCACCCAAATATGGCTATTTGCGAAGTTTTTATGAAATTTTTTCATTATTTTAGCGTTTTTGAGAAATTTATTTGGGGATCTAGCGACCTGTTTCCTCAATTTAATCACCCAAACATGACTCTGCGCGAAGTTTTTTTTGCAAAATTTTAATTTTTTTAGCGATTTTGAGAAATTTATTGGGGAATCTAAATAGCTAGTTGCTCTTATCCAATAGAACATACGAAAAATATAATATAGGTTCTAACCCCGGGAAAATAATCGGTCAAAAATATCATCGTTTAGTCCTCCATTTATTAACCCAAACATGGATATTTGCGAAGATTTTTTGAAATTTTTTCTTGATTTTAGCGTTTTTGAGAAATTTATTTGGGGATCTAGCTACCTGTTTTCTCAATTTAATCACCCAAACATGGCTGTGCACGAAGTTGTTTCTGCAAAATTTTAATTTTTTTAGCGATTTTGAGAAATTTATTGGGGAATCGAACGAGCTAATTTCTCTGTTCCGAGAGAACATACGAAACCTCTAATATATATGTTCTAAACCAGGGAAAAAATCGGTCAATAATATCATCATTTAGTCCTCCATTTAATCACCCAAACATGTCTATTTGCAAAGTTTTTTTTGAAATTTTTTCATTGTTTTATCGTTTTTGAAAAATTTATTTGGGCATCTAGCGACCTGTTTCCTCAGTTTAATCACCCAAACATGGCTATGCGCGAAGTTTTTTATGCAAAATTTTAATTTTTTTACGTTTTTGAGAAATTTATTGGGGAATCGAACGAGCTAGTTTCTCTGTTCCGCGAGAACAAACGAAAACTAGAATATATGTTCTAAACCAGGGGAAATAATCGGTCAAAAATATCATCGTTTAGTCCTCCATTTAATCACCCCAAACATGGCTATTTGCGAAGATTTTTTGAAGTTTTTTTTATTATTTTAGCGTTTTTTAGAAATTTATTTGGGGATCTAGCGACCTGTTTCCGCAATTTAATCACCCAAACATGACTCTGCGCGAAGTTTTTTCTGCAAAATTTTAATTTTTTTAGCGTTTTTGAGAAATTTATTGGGGAATCTAACGAGCTAGTTTCTCTGTTCCAAGAGAACATACGAAAACTCTAATATATATGTTCTAAACCAGGGAAAAAATCGGTCAATAATATCATCGTTTAGTCCTCCATTTAATCACCCAAAGATGGCTATTTGCGAAGTTTTTTTGAATTTTTTTAATTATTTTAGCGTTTTTGAGAAATTTATTTGGGGATCTAGCGACCTGTTTCCTCAATTTAATCACCCAAACATGACTCTGCGCGAAGTTTTTTTTGCAAAATTTTAATTTTTTTAGCGATTTTGAGAAATTTATTGGGGAATCTAACGAGCTAGTTGCTCTTATCCAAGAGAAGATACGAAAAGTATAATATAGGTTCTAACCCCGGGAAAATAATCGGTCAAAAATATCATCGTTTAGTCTTCCATTTATTCACCCAAACATGGATATTTGCGAAGATTTTTTGAAATTTTTCCTTGATTTTAGCGTTTTTGAGAAATTTATTTGGGGATCTAGTTACCTGTTTTCTCAATTTAATCACCCAAACATGGCTGTGCACGAAGTTGTTTCTGCAAAATTTTAATTTTTTTAGCGTTTTTGAGAAATTTATTGGGGAATCGAACGAGCTAATTTCTCTGTTCCGAGAGAACATACGAAAACTCTAATATATATGTTCTAAACCAGGGAAAAAATCGGTCAATAATATCATCGTTTAGTCCTCCATTTAATCACCCAAACATGTGTATTTGCGAAGTTTTTTTTGAAATTTTTTCATTGTTTTATCGTTTTTGAAAAATTTATTTGGGCATCTAGCGACCCGTTTCCTCAATTTAATCACCCAAACATGGCTATGCGCGAAGTTTTTTATGCAAAATTTTAATTTTTTTTACGTTTTTGAGAAATTTATTGGGGAATCGAACGAGCTAGTTTCTCTGTTCCGCGAGAACAAACGAAAACTAGAATATATGTTCTAAACCAGGGGAAATAATCGGTCAAGAGAACATACGAAAACTAGAATATATGTTCTAAACCAGGGAAAAATATCGGTCAATAATATCATCGTTTAGTCCTCCATTTAATCACCCAAACATGTCTATTTGCGAAGTTTTTTTTGAATTTTTTTCATTGTTTTAGCGTTTTTGAAAAATTTATTTGGGCATCTAGCGACCTGTTTCCTCAATTTAATCACCCAAACATGACTCTGCGCGAAGTTTTTTATGCAAAATTTTAATTTATTTAGCGATTTTGAGAAATTTATTGGGGAATCTAACGAGCTAGTTGCTCTTATCCAATAGAACATACGAAAAATATAATATAGGTTCTAACCCCGGGAAAATAATCGGTCAAAAATATCATCGTTTAGTCCTCCATTTATTCACCCAAACATGGATATTTGCGAAGATTTTTTGAAATTTTTTCTTGATTTTAGCGTTTTTGAGAAATTTATTTGGGGATCTAGCTACCTGTTTACTCAATTTAATCACCCAAACATGGCTGTGCACGAAGTTGTTTCTGCAAAATTTTAATTTTTTTAGCGTTTTTGAGAAATTTATTGGGGAATCGAACGAGCTAATTTCTCTGTTCCGAGAGAACATACGAAAACTCTAATATATATGTTCTAAACCAGGGAAAAAATCTGCCAATAATATCATCGTTTAGTCCTCCATTTAATCACCCAAACATGTCTATTTGCGAAGTTTTTTTTTGAAATTTTTTCATTGTTTTATCGTTTTTGAAAAATTTATTTGGGCATCTAGCGACCCGTTTCCTCAATTTAATCACCCAAACATGGCTATGCGTGAAGTTTTTTATGCAAAATTTTAATTTTTTTACGTTTTTGAGAAGTTTATTGGGGAATCGAACGAGCTAGTTTCTCTGTTCCGCGAGAACAAACGAAAACTAGAATATATGTTCTAAACCAGGGGAAATAATCGGTCAAAAATATCATCGTTTAGTCCTCCATTTAATCACCCCAAACATGGCTATTTGCGAAGATTTTTTGAAGTTTTTACATTATTTTAGCGTTTTTTAGAAATTTATTTGGGGATCTAGCGACCTGTTTCCTCAATTTAATCACCCAAACATGACTCTGCGCGAAGTTTTTTCTGCAAAATTTTAATTTTTTTAGCGTTTTTGAGAAATTTATTGGGGAATCTAACGAGCTAGTTTCTCTGTTCCAAGAGAACATACGAAAACTCTAATATATATGTTCTAAACAAGGGAAAAAATCGGTCAATAATATCATCGTTTAGTCCTCAATTTAATCACCCAAACATGTCTATTTGCGAAGTTTTTTTTGAAATTTTTTCATTGTTTTAGCGTTTTTGAAAAATTTATTTGGGCATCTAGCGACCTGTTTCCTCAATTTAATCACCCAAACATGGCTATGCGCGAAGTTTTTTCTGCAAAATTTTAATTTTTTTAACGTTTTTGAGAAATTTATTAGGGAATCGAACGAGCTAGTTTCTCTAATCCGCGAGAACATACGAAAACTAGAATATATGTTCTAAACCAGGGAAAAAATCGGTAAAAAATTTCATCGTTTAGTCCTCCATTTAATCACCCAAACATGGCTATTTGCGAAGTTTTTTTGAAATTTTTTCATTATTTTAGCATTTTTGAGAAATTTATTTGGGGATCTAGCTACCTGTTTCCTCAATTTAGTCACCCAAACATGGCTCTAAACGAAGTTTTTTCTGCAAAATTTTAATTTCTTTAGCGATTTTGAGAAATTTATTGGGCAATCGAACGAGCTAGTTTCTCTGTTCCGAGATAACATACGAAAACTCTAATATATATGTTCTAAACCAGGGAAAAAATCGGTCAATAATATCACCGTTTAGTCCTCCATTTAATCACCCAAACATGTCTATTTGCGAAGTTTTTTTGAAATTTTTTAATTGTTTTAGCGTTTTTGAAAAATTTATTTGGGCATCTAGCGACCTGTTTCCTCAATTTAATCACCCAAACATGGCTATGCGCGAAGTTTTTTCTGCAAAATTTTAATTTTTTTGGCGATTTTGAGAAATTTATTGGGGAATCGAACGAGCTAGTTTCTCTGTTCCGAGAGAACATACGAAAACTCTAATATATATGTTCTAAACCAGGGAAAATAATCGGTCAAAAATATCATCGTTTAGTCCTCCATTTAATCACCCAAACATGGCTATTTGCGAAGATTTTTCGAAGTTTTTTCATTATTTTATCATTTTTGAGAAATTTATTTGGAGATTTAGCTACCTGTTTCCTCAATTTAATCACCCAAACGTGGCTGTGCACGAAGTTTTTTCTGCAAAATTTTAATTTTTTTAGCATTTTTGAGAAATTTATTGGGGAACCGAACGAGCTAGTTTCTCTGTTCCGAGAGAACATACGAAAACTCTAATATATATGTTCTAAACCAGGGAAAAAATCGGTCAATAATATCATCGTTTAGTCCTCCATTTAATCACCCACACATGTCTATTTGCGAAGTTTTTTTGAAATTTTTTCATTGTTTTAGCGTTTTTGAAAAATTTATTTGGGCATCTAGCGACCTGTTTCCTCAATTTAATCACCCAAACATGGCTATGCGCGAATTTTTTTCTGCAAAATTTTAATTTTTTTAGCGATTTTGAGAAATTTATTGGGGAATCGAACGAGCTAGTTTCTCTGTTCCGAGAGAACATACGAAAACTCTAATATATATGTTCTAAACTAGGGAAAATAATCGGTCAAAAATATCATCGTTTAGTCCTCCATTTAATCACCCAAACATGGCTATTTGCGAAGATTTTTCGAAGTTTTTTCATTATTTTATCATTTTTGAGAAATTTATTTGGAGATTTAGCTACCTGTTTCCTCAATTTAATCACCCAAACATGGCTCTGCACGAAGTTTTTTCTGCAAAATTTTAATTTTTTTAGCATTTTTGAGAAATTTATTGGGGAACCGAAAGAGCTAGTTTCTCTGTTCCGAGAGAACATACGAAAACTCTAATATATATGTTCTAAACCAGGGAAAATAATCGGTCAAAAATATCATCGTTTAGTCCTCCATTTAATCACCCAAACATGGCTATTTGCGAAGATTTTTCGAAGTTTTTTCATTATTTTATCATTTTTGAGAAATTTATTTGGAGATTTAGCTACCTGTTTCCTCAATTTAATCACCCAAACGTGGCTGTGCACGAAGTTTTTTCTGCAAAATTTTAATTTTTTTAGCATTTTTGAGAAATTTATTGGGGAACCGAACGAGCTAGTTTCTCTGTTCCGAGAGAACATACGAAAACTCTAATATATATGTTCTAAACCAGGGAAAAAATCGGTCAATAATATCATCGTTTAGTCCTCCATTTAATCACCCACACATGTCTATTTGCGAAGTTTTTTTGAAATTTTTTCATTGTTTTAGCGTTTTTGAAAAATTTATTTGGGCATCTAGCGACCTGTTTCCTCAATTTAATCACCCAAACATGGCTATGCGCGAATTTTTTTCTGCAAAATTTTAATTTTTTTAGCGATTTTGAGAAATTTATTGGGGAATCGAACGAGCTAGTTTCTCTGTTCCGAGAGAACATACGAAAACTCTAATATATATGTTCTAAACTAGGGAAAATAATCGGTCAAAAATATCATCGTTTAGTCCTCCATTTAATCACCCAAACATGGCTATTTGCGAAGATTTTTCGAAGTTTTTTCATTATTTTATCATTTTTGAGAAATTTATTTGGAGATTTAGCTACCTGTTTCCTCAATTTAATCACCCAAACATGGCTCTGCACGAAGTTTTTTCTGCAAAATTTTAATTTTTTTAGCATTTTTGAGAAATTTATTGGGGAACCGAACGAGCTAGTTTCTCTGTTCCGAGAGAACATACGAAAACTCTAATATATATGTTCTAAACCAGGGAAAAACCGGTCAATAATATCATCGTTTAGTCCTCCATTTAATCACCCACACATGTCTATTTGCGAAGTTTTTTTGAAATTTTTTCATTGTTTTAGCGTTTTTGAAAAATTCATTTGGGCATCTAGCGACCTGTTTCCTCAATTTAATCACCCAAACATGGCTATGCGCGAAGTTTTTTCTGCAAAATTTTAATTTTTTTAGCGATTTTGAGAAATTTATTGGGGAATCGAACGAGCTAGTTTCTCTGTTCCGAGAGAACATACGAAAACTCTAATATATATGTTCTAAACCAGGGAAAATAATCGGTCAAAAATATCATCGTTTAGTCCTCCATTTAATCACCCAAACATGGCTATTTGCGAAGATTTTTCGAAGTTTTTTCATTATTTTATCATTTTTGAGAAATTTATTTGGAGATTTAGCTACCTGTTTCCTCAATTTAATCACCCAAACGTGGCTGTGCACGAAGTTTTTTCTGCAAAATTTTAATTTTTTTAGCATTTTTGAGAAATTTATTGGGGAACCGAACGAGCTAGTTTCTCTGTTCCGAGAGAACATACGAAAACTCTAATATATATGTTCTAAACCAGGGAAAAAATCGGTCAATAATATCATCGTTTAGTCCTCCATTTAATCACCCACACATGTCTATTTGCGAAGTTTTTTTGAAATTTTTTCATTGTTTTAGCGTTTTTGAAAAATTTATTTGGGCATCTAGCGACCTGTTTCCTCAATTTAATCACCCAAACATGGCTATGCGCGAATTTTTTTCTGCAAAATTTTAATTTTTTTAGCGATTTTGAGAAATTTATTGGGGAATCGAACGAGCTAGTTTCTCTGTTCCGAGAGAACATACGAAAACTCTAATATATATGTTCTAAACTAGGGAAAATAATCGGTCAAAAATATCATCGTTTAGTCCTCCATTTAATCACCCAAACATGGCTATTTGCGAAGATTTTTCGAAGTTTTTTCATTATTTTATCATTTTTGAGAAATTTATTTGGAGATTTAGCTACCTGTTTCCTCAATTTAATCACCCAAACATGGCTCTGCACGAAGTTTTTTCTGCAAAATTTTAATTTTTTTAGCATTTTTGAGAAATTTATTGGGGAACCGAACGAGCTAGTTTCTCTGTTCCGAGAGAACATACGAAAACTCTAATATATATGTTCTAAACCAGGGAAAAACCGGTCAATAATATCATCGTTTAGTCCTCCATTTAATCACCCACACATGTCTATTTGCGAAGTTTTTTTGAAATTTTTTCATTGTTTTAGCGTTTTTGAAAAATTCATTTGGGCATCTAGCGACCTGTTTCCTCAATTTAATCACCCAAACATGGCTATGCGCGAAGTTTTTTCTGCAAAATTTTAATTTTTTTAGCGATTTTGAGAAATTTATTGGGGAATCGAACGAGCTAGTTTCTCTGTTCCGAGAGAACATACGAAAACTCTAATATATATGTTCTAAACCAGGGAAAATAATCGGTCAAAAATATCATCGTTTAGTCCTCCATTTAATCACCCAAACATGGCTATTTGCGAAGATTTTTCGAAGTTTTTTCATTATTTTATCATTTTTGAGAAATTTATTTGGAGATTTAGCTACCTGTTTCCTCAATTTAATCACCCAAACATGGCTCTGCACGAAGTTTTTTCTGCAAAATTTTAATTTTTTTAGCATTTTTGAGAAATTTATTGGGGAACCGAACGAGCTAGTTTCTCTGTTCCGAGAGAACATACGAAAACTCTAATATATATGTTCTAAACCAGGGAAAAAATCGGTCAATAATATCATCGTTTAGTCCTCCATTTAATCACCCACACATGTCTATTTGCGAAGTTTTTTTGAAATTTTTTCATTGTTTTAGCGTTTTTGAAAAATTTATTTGGGCATCTAGCGACCTGTTTCCTCAATTTAATCACCCAAACATGGCTATGCGCGAAGTTTTTTCTGCAAAATTTTAATTTTTTTAGCGATTTTGAGAAATTTATTGGGGAATCGAACGAGCTAGTTTCTCTGTTCCGAGAGAACATACGAAAACTCTAATATATATGTTCTAAACCAGGGAAAATAATCGGTCAAAAATATCATCGTTTAGTCCTCCATTTAATCACCCAAACATGGCTATTTGCGAAGATTTTTCGAAGTTTTTTCATTATTTTATCATTTTTGAGAAATTTATTTGGAGATTTAGCTACCCGTTTCCTCAATTTAATCACCCAAACATGGCTCTGCACGAAGTTTTTTCTGCAAAATTTTAATTTTTTTAGCATTTTTGAGAAATTTATTGGGGAACCGAACGAGCTAGTTTCTCTGTTCCGAGAGATAATACGAAAACTCTAATATATATGTTCTAAACCAGGGAAAAAACCGGTCAATAATATCATCGTTTAGTCCTCCATTTAATCACCCACACATGTCTATTTGCGAAGTTTTTTTGAAATTTTTTCATTGTTTTAGTGTTTTTGAAAAATTTATTTGGGCATCTAGCGACCTGTTTCCTCAATTTAATCACCCAAACATGGCTATGCGCGAAGTTTTTTCTGCAAAATTTTTATTTTTTTAACGATTTTGAGAAATTTATTGGGGAATCGAACGAGCTAGTTTCTCTATTCCGCGAGAACATACGAAAACTAGAATATATGTTCTAAACCAGGGAAAAAATCGGTCAAAAATATCATCGTTTAGTCCTCCATTTAATCACCCAAACATGGATATTTCCGAAGTTTTTTCGAAGTTTTTTCATTATTTTAGCGTTTTTGAGAAATTTATTTGGGGATCTAGCTATCTGTTTCCTCAATTTAATCACCCAAACATGGCTCTGCACGAAGTTTTTTCTGCAAAATTTTAATTTTTTAAGCGTTTTTGAGAAATTTATTGGGGAATCGAACGAGCTAGTTTCTCTGTTCCGAGAGAACATACGAAAAGTCTAATATATATGTTCAACCATGGAAAAATCGGTCAATAATATCATCGTTTAGTCCTCCATTTAATCACCCAAACATGTCTATTTGCGAAGTTTTTTTGAAATTTTCATTGTTTTAGCGTTTTTGAAAAATTTATTTGGGCATCTAGCGACCTGTTTCCTCAATTTAATCACCCAAACATGGCTATGCGCGAAGTTTTTTCTGCAAAATTTTAATTTTTTTAACGTTTTTGAGAAATGTATTGGGGAATCGAACGAGCTAGTTTCTCTATTCCGCGAGAACATACGAAAACTAGAATATATGTTCTAAACCAGGGAAAAAATCGGTCAAAAATATCATCGTTTAGTCCTCCATTTAATCACCCAAACATGGCTATTTGCGAAGTTTTTTTGAAATTTTTTAATTATTTTAGCGTTTTTGAGAAATTTATTTGGGGATCTAGCTATCTGTTTCCTCAATTTAATCATCCAAACATGGCTCTGAACGAAGTTTTTTCTGCAAAATTTTAATTTCTTTAGCGATTTTGAGAAATTTATTGGGGAATCGAACGAACTAGTTGCTCTTATCCGAGAGAACATACGAAAAATATAATATAGGTTCTAACCCCGGGAAAATAATCGGTCAATAATATCATCGTTTAGTCCTCCATTTAATCACCCAAACATGGCTATTTGCGAAGATTTTTTGAAGTTTTTTCATTGTTTTAGCGTTTTTGAAAAATTTATTTGGGCATCTAGCGACCTGTTTCCTGTATTTAATCACCCAAAACATGGCTATGCGCGAAGTTTTTTCTGCAAACTTTTAATTTTTTTAACGTTTTTGAGAAATTTATTGGGGAATCGAACGAGCTAGTTTCTCTATTCCGAGAGAACATACGAAAACTCTAATATATATGTTCTAAACCAGGGAAAAAATCGGTCAATAATATCATCGTTTAGTCCTCTATTTAATCACCCAAACATGTCTATTTGCGAAGTTTTTTTGAAATTTTTTCATTGTTTTAGCGTTTTTGAAAAATTTATTTGGGCATCTAGCGACCTGTTTCCTCAATTTAATCACCCAAACATGGCTACGCACGAAGTTTTTTCTGCAAAATTTTAATTTCTTTATCGATTTTGAGAAATTTATTGGGGAATCTAACGAGCTAGTTGCTCTTATCCGAGAGAACATACGAAAAATATAATATAGGTTCTAACCCCGGGAAAATAATCGGTCAAAAATATCATCGTTTAGTCCTCCATTTAATCACCCAAACATGGCTATTTGCGAAGATTTTTTGAAGTTTTTTCATTATTTTAGCATTTTTGAGAAATTTATTTGGGGATCTAGCTACCTGTTTTCTGTATTTAATCACCCAAACATGGCTCTGCACGAAGTTTTTTCTGCAAAATTTTAATTTTTTTAGCTTTTTTGAGAAATTTATTGGGGAATCGAACGAGCTAGTTTCTCTGTTCCGAGAGAACATACGAAAACTCTAATATATATGTTCTAAACCAGGGAAAAAATCGGTCAATAATATCATCGTTTAGTCCTCCATTTAATCACCCGAACATGTCTATTTGCGAAGTTTTTTTGAAATTTTTTCATTATTTTAGCGTTTTTGAAAAAATTATTTGGGCATCTAGCGACCTGTTTCCTCAATTTAATCACCCAAACATGGCTATGCGCGAAGTTTTTTCTGCAAAATTTTAATTTTTTTAGCGATTTTGAGAAATTTATTGGGGAATCTAACGAACAAGTTGCTCTTATCCGAGAGAACATACAAAAAATATAATATAGGTTCTAACCCCGGGAAAATAATCGGTCAAAAATATCATCGTTTAATCTTCCATTTAATCACCCAAACATGGCTATTTGCGAAGTTTTTTCGAAGTTTTTTCATTATTTTATCATTTTTGAGAAATTTATTTGGGGATTTAGCTACCTGTTTCCTCAATTTAATCACCCAAACATGGCTCTGCACGAAGTTTTTTCTGCAAAATTTTAATTTTTTAGCGTTTTTGAGAAATTTATTGGGGAATCGAACGAGCTAGTTTCTCTGTTCCGAGAGAACATACGAAAACTCTAATATATATGTTCTAAACCAGGGAAAAAATCGGTCAATAATATCATCGTTTAGTCCTCCATTTAATCACCCGAACATGTCTATTTGCGAAGTTTTTTTGAAATTTTTTCATTATTTTAGCGTTTTTGAAAAAATTATTTGGGCATCTAGCGACCTGTTTCCTCAATTTAATCACCCAAACATGGCTATGCGCGAAGTTTTTTCTGCAAAATTTTAATTTTTTTAGCGATTTTGAGAAATTTATTGGGGAATCTAACGAACAAGTTGCTCTTATCCGAGAGAACATACAAAAAATATAATATAGGTTCTAACCCCGGGAAAATAATCGGTCAAAAATATCATCGTTTAATCTTCCATTTAATCACCCAAACATGGCTATTTGCGAAGTTTTTTCGAAGTTTTTTCATTATTTTATCATTTTTGAGAAATTTATTTGGGGATTTAGCTACCTGTTTCCTCAATTTAATCACCCAAACATGGCTCTGCACGAAGTTTTTTCTGCAAAATTTTAATTTTTTAGCGTTTTTGAGAAATTTATTGGGGAATCGAACGAGCTAGTTTCTCTGTTCCGAGAGAACATACGAAAACTCTAATATATATGTTCTAAACCAGGGAAAAAATCGGTCAATAATATCATCGTTTAGTCCTCCATTTAATCACCCAAACATGTCTATTTGCGAAGTTTTTTTGAAATTTTTTCATTGTTTTAGCGTTTTTGAAAAATTTATTTGGGCATCTAGCGACCTGTTTCTTCAATTTAATCACCCAAACATGGCTATGCGCGAAGTTTTTTCTGCAAAATTTTAATTTTTTTAACGATTTTGAGAAATTTATTGGGGAATCGAACGAGCTAGTTTCTCTATTCCGCGAGAACATACGAAAACTAGAATATATGTTCTAAACCAGGGAAAAAATCGGTCAAAAATATCATCGTTTAGTCCTCTATTTAATCACCCAAACATGTCTATTTGCGAAGTTTTTTTGAAATTTTTTCATTGTTTTAGCGTTTTTGAAAAATTTATTTGGGCATCTAGCGACCTGTTTCCTCAATTTAATCACCCAAACATGGCTCTAAACGAAGTTTTTTCTGCAAAATTTTAATTTCTTTAGCGATTTTGAGAAATTTATTGGGGAATCTAACGAGCTAGTTGCTCTTATCCGAGAGAACATACGAAAAATATAATATAGGTTCTAACCCCGGGAAAATAATCGGTCAAAAATATCATCGTTTAGTCCTCCATTTAATCACCCAAACATGGCTATTTGCGAAGATTTTTTGAAGTTTTTTCATTATTTTAGCATTTTTGAGAAATTTATTTGGGGATCTAGCTACCTGTTTCCTGTATTTAATCACCCAAACATGGCCCTGCACGAAGTTTTTCTGCAAAATTTTTATTTTTTTAGCGTTTTTGAGAAATCTTTTGGGGAATCGAACGAGCTAGTTTCTCTGTTCCGAGAGAACATACGAAAACTCTAATATATATGTTCTAAACCAGGGAAAAAATCGGTCAAAAATATCATCATTTAGTCCTCTATTTAATCACCCAAACATGTCTATTTGCGAAGTTTTTTTGAAATTTTTTCATTGTTTTAGCGTTTTTGAAAAATTTATTTGGGCATCTAGCGACCTGTTTCCTCAATTTAATCACCCAAACATGGCTCTAAACGAAGTTTTTTCTGCAAAATTTTAATTTCTTTAGCGATTTTGAGAAATTTATTGGGGAATCTAACGAGCTAGTTGCTCTTATCCGAGAGAACATACGAAAAATATAATATAGGTTCTAACCCCGGGAAAATAATCGGTCAAAAATATCATCGTTTAGTCCTCCATTTAATCACCCAAACATGGCTATTTGCGAAGATTTTTTGAAGTTTTTTCATTATTTTAGCATTTTTGAGAAATTTATTTGGGGATCTAGCTACCTGTTTCCTGTATTTAATCACCCAAACATGGCTCTGCACGAAGTTTTTTCAGCAAAATTTTAATTTTTTTAGCTTTTTTGAGAAATTTATTGGGGAATCGAACGAGCTAGTTTCTCTGTTCCGAGAGAACATACGAAAACTTTAATATATATGTTCTAAACCAGGGAAAAAATTGGTCAATAATATCATCGTTTAGTCCTCCATTTAATCACCCAAACATGTCTATTTGCGAAGTTTTTTTGAAATTTTTTCATTGGTTTAGCGTTTTTGAAAAATTTATTTGGGCATCTAGCGACCTGTTTCCTCAATTTAATCACCCAAACATGGCTATGCGCGAAGTTTTTTCTGCAAAATTTTAATTTTTTTAGCGATTTTGAGAAATTTATTGGGGAATCTAACGAGCAAGTTGCTCTTATCCGAGAGAACATACGAAAAATATAATATAGGTTCTAACCCCGGGAAAATAATCGGTCAAAAATATCATCGTTTAATGTTCCATTTAATCACCCAAACATGGCTATTTGCGATGATTTTTCGAAGTTTTTTCATTATTTTATCATTTTTGAGAAATTTATTTGGGGATCTAGCGACCTGTTTCTTCAATTTAATCACCCAAACATGGCTATGCGCGAAGTTTTTTCTGCAAAATTTTAATTTTTTTAACGATTTTGAGAAATTTATTGGGGAATCGAACGAGCTAGTTTCTCTATTCCGCGAGAACATACGAAAACTAGAACATATGTTCTAAACCAGGGAAAAAATCGGTCAAAAATATCATCGTTTAGTCCTCCATTTAATCACCCAAACATGTCTATTTGCGAAGTTTTTTTGAAACTTTTTCATTGTTTTAGCGTTTTTGAAAAATTTATTTGGGCATCTAGCAACCTGTTTCCTCAATTTAATCACCCAAACATGGCTATGCGCGAAGTTTTTTCTGCAAAATTTTAATTTTTTTTGCGATTTTGAGAAATTTATTGGGGAATCTAACGAGCTAGTTGCTCTTATCCGAGAGAACATACGAAAAATATAATATAGGTTCTAACCCCGGGAAAATAATCGGTCAAAAATATCATCGTTTAATCTTCCATTTAATCACCCAAACATGGCTATTTGCGAAGATTTGTCGAAGTTCTTTCATTATTTTATCATTTTTGAGAAATTTATTTGGGGATTTAGCTACCTGTTTCCTCAATTTAATCACCCAAACATGGCTCTGCACGAAGTTTTTTCTGCAAAATTTTAATTTTTTTAGCGTTTTTGAGAAATTTATTGGGGAATCGAACGAGCTAGTTTCTCTGTTCCGAGAGAACATACGAAAACTCTAATATATATGTTCTAAACCAGGGAAAAAATCGGTCAATAATATCATCGTTTAGTCCTCCATTTAATCACCCAAACATGTCTATTTGCGAAGTTTTTTTGAAAATTTTTCATTGTTTTAGCGTTTTTGAAAAATTTATTTGGGCATCTAGCGACCTGTTTCTTCAATTTAATCACCCAAACATGGCTATGCGCGAAGTTTTTTCTGCAAAATTTTAATTTTTTTAACGATTTTGAGAAATTTATTGGGGAATCGAACGAGCTAGTTTCTCTATTCCGCGAGAACATACGAAAACTAGAATATATGTTCTAAACCATGGAAAAAATCGGTCAAAAATATCATCGATAGTCCTCTATTTAATCACCCAAACATGTCTATTTGCGAAGTTTTTTTGAAATTTTTTCATTGTTTTAGCGTTTTTGAAAAATTTATTTGGGCATCTAGCGACCTGTTTCATCAATTTAATCACCCAAACATGGCTCTAAACGAAGTTTTTTCTGCAAAATTTTAATTTCTTTAGCGATTTTGAGAAATTTATTGGGGAATCTAACGAGCTAGTTGCTCTTATCCGAGAGAACATACGAAAAATATAATATAGGTTCTAACCCTGGGAAAATAATCGGTCAAAAATATCATCGTTTAGTCCTCCATTTAATCACCCAAACATGGCTATTTGCGAAGATTTTTTGAAGTTTTTTCATTATTTTAGCATTTTTGAGAAATTTATTTGGGGATCTAGCTACCTGTTTCCTGTATTTAATCACCCAAACATGGCTCTGCACGAAGTTTTTTCAGCAAAATTTTAATTTTTTTAGCTTTTTTGAGAAATTTATTGGGGAATCGAACGAGCTAGTTTCTCTGTTTTGAGAGAACATACGAAAACTCTAATATATATGTTCTAAACCAGGGAAAAAATCGGTCAATAATATCATCGTTTAGTCCTCCATTTAATCACCCAAACATGTCTATTTGCGAAGTTTTTTTGAAATTTTTTCATTGTTTTAGCGTTTTTGAAAAATTTATTTGGGCATCTAGCGACCTGTTTCCTCAATTTAATCACCCAAACATGGCTATGCGCGAAGTTTTTTCTGCAAAATTTTAATTTCTTTAGCGATTTTGAGAAATTTATTGGGGAATCTAACGAGCTAGTTGCTCTTATCCGAGAGAACATACGAAAAATATAATATAGGTTCTAACCCCGGGAAAATAATCGGTCAAAAATATCATCGTTTAGTCCTCCATTTAATCACCCAAACATGGCTATTTGCGAAGATTTTTTGAAGTTTTTTCATTATTTTAGCATTTTTGAGAAATTTATTTGGGGATCTAGCTACCTGTTTCCTGTATTTAATCACCCAAACATGGCTCTGCACGAAGTTTTTCTGCAAATTTTTTATTTTTTTAGCGTTTTTGAGAAATTTATTGGGGAATCGAACGAGCTAGTTTCTCTGTTCCGAGAGAACATACGAAAACTCTAATATATATGTTCTAAACCAGGGAAAAAATCGGTCAAAAATATCATCGTTTAGTCCTCTATTTAATCACCCAAACATGTCTATTTGCGAAGTTTTTTTGAAATTTTTTCATTGTTTTAGCGTTTTTGAAAAATTTATTTGGGCATCTAGCGACCTGTTTCCTCAATTTAATCACCCAAACATGGCTCTAAACGAAGTTTTTTCTGCAAAATTTTAATTTCTTTAGCGATTTTGAGAAATTTATTGGGGAATCTAACGAGCTAGTTGCTCTTATCCGAGAGAACATACGAAAAATATAATATAGGTTCTAACCCCGGGAAAATAATCGGTCAAAAATATCATCGTTTAGTCCTCCATTTAATCACCCAAACATGGCTATTTGCGAAGCTTTTTTGAAGTTTTTTCATTATTTTAGCATTTTTGAGAAATTTATTTGGGGATCTAGCTACCTGTTTCCTGTATTTAATCACCCAAACATGGCTCTGCACGAAGTTTTTCTGCAAATTTTTTATTTTTTTAGCGTTTTTGAGAAATTTATTGGGGAATCGAACGAGCTAGTTTCTCTGTTCCGAGAGAACATACGAAAACTCTAATATATATGTTCTAAACCAGGGAAAAAATCGGTCAAAAATATCATCGTTTAGTCCTCTATTTAATCACCCAAACATGTCTATTTGCGAAGTTTTTTTGAAATTTTTTCATTGTTTTAGCGTTTTTGAAAAATTTATTTGGGCATCTAGCGACCTGTTTCCTCAATTTAATCACCCAAACATGGCTCTAAACGAAGTTTTTTCTGCAAAATTTTAATTTCTTTAGCGATTTTGAGAAATTTATTGGGGAATCTAACGAGCTAGTTGCTCTTATCCGAGAGAACATACGAAAAATATAATATAGGTTCTAACCCCGGGAAAATAATCGGTCAAAAATATCATCGTTTAGTCCTCCATTTAATCACCCAAACATGGCTATTTGCGAAGATTTTTTGAAGTTTTTTCATTATTTTAGCATTTTTGAGAAATTTATTTGGGGATCTAGCTACCTGTTTCCTGTATTTAATCACCCAAACATGGCTCTGCACGAAGTTTTTCTGCAAATTTTTTATTTTTTTAGCGTTTTTGAGAAATTTATTGGGGAATCGAACGAGCTAGTTTCTCTGTTCCGAGAGAACATACGAAAACTCTAATATATATGTTCTAAACCAGGGAAAAAATCGGTCAAAAATATCATCGTTTAGTCCTCTATTTAATCACCCAAACATGTCTATTTGCGAAGTTTTTTTGAAATTTTTTCATTGTTTTAGCGTTTTTGAAAAATTTATTTGGGCATCTAGCGACCTGTTTCCTCAATTTAATCACCCAAACATGGCTCTAAACGAAGTTTTTTCTGCAAAATTTTAATTTCTTTAGCGATTTTGAGAAATTTATTGGGGAATCTAACGAGCTAGTTGCTCTTATCCGAGAGAACATACGAAAAATATAATATAGGTTCTAACCCCGGGAAAATAATCGGTCAAAAATATCATCGTTTAGTCCTCCATTTAATCACCCAAACATGGCTATTTGCGAAGATTTTTTGAAGTTTTTTCATTATTTTAGCATTTTTGAGAAATTTATTTGGGGATCTAGCTACCTGTTTCCTGTATTTAATCACCCAAACATGGCTCTGCACGAAGTTTTTTCAGCAAAATTTTAATTTTTTTAGCTTTTTTGAGAAATTTATTGGGGAATCGAACGAGCTAGTTTCTCTGTTACGAGAGAACATACGAAAACTCTAATATATATGTTCTAAACCAGGGAAAAAATTGGTCAATAATATCATCGTTTAGTCCTCCATTTAATCACCAAACATGTCTATTTGCGAAGTTTTTTTGAAATTTTTTCATTGGTTTAGCGTTTTTGAAAAATTTATTTGGGCATCTAGCGACCTGTTTCCTCAATTTAATCACCCAAACATGGCTATGCGCGAAGTTTTTTCTGCAAAATTTTAATTTTTTTAGCGATTTTGAGAAATTTATTGGGGAATCTAACGAGCAAGTTGCTCTTATCCGAGAGAACATACGAAAAATATAATATAGGTTCTAACCCCGGGAAAATAATCGGTCAAAAATATCATCGTTTAATGTTCCATTTAATCACCCAAACATGGCTATTTGCGATGATTTTTCGAAGTTTTTTCATTATTTTATCATTTTTGAGAAATTTATTTGGGGATTTAGCTACCTGTTTCCTCAATTTAATCACCCAAACATGGCTCTGCACGAAGTTTTTTCTGCAAAATTTTAATTTTTTTAGCGTTTTTGAGAAATTTATTGGGGAATCGAACGAGCTAGTTTCTCTGTTCCGAGAGAACATACGAAAACTCTAATATATATGTTCTAAACCAGGGAAAAAATCGGTCAATAATATCATCGTTTAGTCCTCCATTTAATCACCCAAACATGTCTATTTGCGAAGTTCTTTTGAAGTTTTTTCATTGTTTTAGCGTTTTTGAAAAATTTATTTGGGCATCTAGCGACCTGTTTCTTCAATTTAATCACCCAAACATGGCTATGCGCGAAGTTTTTTCTGCAAAATTTTAATTTTTTTAACGATTTTGAGAAATTTATTGGGGAATCGAACGAGCTAGTTTCTCTGTTCCGAGAGAACATACGAAAACTAGAACATATGTTCTAAACCAGGGAAAAAATCGGTCAAAAATATCATCGTTTAGTCCTCCATTTAATCACCCAAACATGTCTATTTGCGAAGTTTTTTTGAAACTTTTTCATTGGTTTAGCGTTTTTGAAAAATTTATTTGGGCATCTAGCGACCTGTTTCCTCAATTTAATCACCCAAACATGGCTATGCGCGAAGTTTTTTCTGTAAAATTTTAATTTTTTTTGCGATTTTGAGAAATTTATTGGGGAATCTAACGAGCAAGTTGCTCTTATTCGAGAGAACATACGAAAAATATAATATAGGTTCTAACCCCGGGAAAATAATCGGTCAAAAATATCATCGTTTAATGTTCCATTTAATCACCCAAACATGGCTATTTGCGATGATTTTTCGAAGTTTTTTCATTATTTTATCATTTTTGAGAAATTTATTTGGGGATTTAGCTACCTGTTTCCTCAATTTAATCACCCAAACATGGCTCTGCACGAAGTTTTTTCTGCAAAATTTTAATTTTTTTAGCGTTTTTGAGAAATTTATTGGGGAATCGAACGAGCTAGTTTCTCTGTTCCGAGAGAACATACGAAAACTCTAATATATATGTTCTAAACCAGGGAAAAAATCGGTCAATAATATCATCGTTTAGTCCTCCATTTAATCACCCAAACATGTCTATTTGCGAAGTTCTTTTGAAATTTTTTCATTGTTTTAGCGTTTTTGAAAAATTTATTTGGGCATCTAGCGACCTGTTTCTTCAATTTAATCACCCAAACATGACTATGCGCGAAGTTTTTTCTGCAAAATTTTAATTTTTTTAACGATTTTGAGAAATTTATTGGGGAATCGAACGAGCTAGTTTCTCTATTCCGCGAGAACATACGAAAACTAGAACATATGTTCTAAACCAGGGAAAAAATCGGTCAAAAATATCATCGTTTAGTCCTCCATTTAATCACCCAAACATGTCTATTTGCGAAGTTTTTTTGAAACTTTTTCATTGTTTTAGCGTTTTTGAAAAATTTATTTGGGCATCTAGCAACCTGTTTCCTCAATTTAATCACCCAAACATGGCTATGCGCGAAGTTTTTTCTGTAAAATTTTAATTTTTTTTGCGATTTTGAGAAATTTATTGGGGAATCTAACGAGCTAGTTGCTCTTATCCGAGAGAACATACGAAAAATATAATATAGGTTCTAACCCCGGGAAAATAATCGGTCAAAAATATCATCGTTTAATCTTCCATTTAATCACCCAAACATGGCTATTTGCGAAGATTTTTCGAAGTTCTTTCATTATTTTATCATTTTTGAGAAATTTATTTGGGGATTTAGCTACCTGTTTCCTCAATTTAATCACCCAAACATGGCTCTGCACGAAGTTTTTTCTGCAAAATTTTAATTTTTTTAGCGTTTTTGAGAAATTTATTGGGGAATCGAACGAGCTAGTTTCTCTGTTCCGAGAGAACATACGAAAACTCTAATATATATGTTCTAAACCAGGGAAAAAATCGGTCAATAATATCATCGTTTAGTCCTCCATTTAATCACCCAAACATGTCTATTTGCGAAGTTCTTTTGAAATTTTTTCATTGTTTTAGCGTTTTTGAAAAATTTATTTGGGCATCTAGCGACCTGTTTCTTCAATTTAATCACCCAAACATGGCTATGCGCGAAGTTTTTTCTGCAAAATTTTAATTTTTTTAACGATTTTGAGAAATTTATTGGGGAATCGAACGAGCTAGTTTCTCTATTCCGCGAGAACATACGAAAACTAGAACATATGTTCTAAACCAGGGAAAAAATCGGTCAAAAATATCATCGTTTAGTCCTCCATTTAATCACCCAAACATGTCTATTTGCGAAGTTTTTTTGAAATTTTTTCATTGTTTTAGCGTTTTTGAAAAATTTATTTGGGCATCTAGCGACCTGTTTCCTCAATTTAATCACCCAAACATGGCTCTAAACGAAGTTTTTTCTGCAAAATTTTAATTTCTTTAGCGATTTTGAGAAATTTATTGGGGAATCTAACGAGCTAGTTTCTCTTATCCGAGAGAACATACGAAAAATATAATATAGGTTCTAACCCCGGGAAAATAATCGGTCAAAAATATCATCGTTTATTCCTCCATTTAATCACCCAAACATGGCTATTTGCGAAGATTTTTCGAAGTTTTTTCATTATTTTATCATTTTTGAGAAATTTATTTGGGGATTTAGCTACCTGTTTCCTCAATTTAATCACCCAAACATGGCTCTGCACGAAGTTTTTTCTGCAAAATTTTAATTTTTTTAGCGTTTTTGAGAAATTTATTGGGGAATCGAACGAGCTAGTTTCTCTGTTCCGAGAGAACATACGAAAACTCTAATATATATGTTCTAAACCAGGGAAAAAATCGGTCAATAATATCATCGTTTAGTCCTCCATTTAATAACCCAAACATGTCTATTTGCGAAGTTTTTTTGAAATTTTTTCATTGTTTTAGCGTTTTTGAAAAATTTATTTGGGCATCTAGCGACCTGTTTCCTCAATTTAATCACCCAAACATGGCTATGCGCGAAGTTTTTTCTGCAAAATTTTAATTTTTTTAGCGATTTTGAGAAATTTATTGGGGAATCTAACGAGCTAGTTGCTCTTATCCGAGAGAACATACGAAAAATATAATATAGGTTCTAACCCCGGGAAAATAATCGGTCAAAAATATCATCGTTTAGTCCTCCATTTAATCACCCAAACATGGCTATTTGCGAAGATTTTTTGAAGTTTTTTCATTATTTTAGCATTTTTGAGAAATTTATTTGGGGATCTAGCTACCTGTTTCCTGTATTTAATCACCCAAACATGGCTCTGCACGAAGTTTTTTCTGCAAAATTTTAATTTTTTTAGCGTTTTTGAGAAATTTATTTGGGGAATCGAACGAGCTAGTTTCTCTGTTCCGAGAGAACATACGAAAACTCAAATATATATGTTCTAAACCAGGGAAAAAATCGGTCAATAATATCATCGTTTAGTCCTCCATTTAATAACCCAAACATGTCTATTTGCGAAGTTTTTTTGAAAATTTTTCATTGTTTTAGCGTTTTTGAAAAATTTATTTGGGCATCTAGCGACCTGTTTCTTCAATTTAATCACCCAAACATGGCTCTGCACGAAGTTTTTTCAGCAAAATTTTAATTTTTTTAGCTTTTTTGAGAAATTTATTGGGGAATCGAACGAGCTAGTTTCTCTGTTCCGAGAGAACATACGAAAACTCTAATATATATGTTCTAAACCAGGGAAAAAATCGGTCAATAATATCATCGTTTAGTCCTCCATTTAATCACCCGAACATGTCTATTTGCGAAGTTTTTTTGAAATTTTTTCATTATTTTAGCGTTTTTGAAAAATTTATTTGGGTATCTAGCGACCTGTTTCCTCAATTTAATCACCCAAACATGGCTATGCGCGAAGTTTTTTCTGCAAAATTTTAATTTTTTTAGCGATTTTGAGAAATTTATTGGGGAATCTAACGAGCAAGTTGCTCTTATCCGAGAGAACATACGAAAAATATAATATAGGTTCTAACCCCGGGAAAATAATCGGTCAAAAATATCATCGTTTAATCTTCTATTTAATCACCCAAACATGGCTATTTGCGAAGATTTTTCGAAGTTTTTTCATTATTTTATCATTTTTGAGAAATTTATTTGGGGATTTAGCTACCTGTTTCCTCAATTTAATCACCCAAACATGGCTCTGCACGAAGTTTTTTCTGCAAAATTTTAATTTTTTTAGCGTTTTTGAGAAATTTATTGGGGAATCGAACGAGCTAGTTTCTCTGTTCCGAGAGAACATACGAAAACTCTAATATATATGTTCTAAACCAGGGAAAAAATCGGTCAATAATATCATCGTTTAGTCCTCCATTTAATCACCCAAACATGTCTATTTGCGAAGTTTTTTTGAAAATTTTTCATTGTTTTAGCGTTTTTGAAAAATTTATTTGGGCATCTAGCGACCTGTTTCTTCAATTTAATCACCCAATCATGGCTATGCGCGAAGTTTTTTCTGCAAAATTTTAATTTTTTTAACGATTTTGAGAAATTTATTGGGGAATCGAACGAGCTAGTTTCTCTATTCCGCGAGAACAAACGAAAACTAGAATATATGTTCTAAACCAGGGAAAAAATCGGTCAAAAATATCATCGTTTAGTCCTCCATTTAATCACCCAAACATGTCTATTTGCAAATTTTTTTGAAATTTTTTCATTGTTTTAGCGTTTTTGAAAAATTTATTTGGGCATCTAGCGACCTGTTTCCTCAATTTAATCACCCAAACATGGCTCTAAACGAAGTTTTTTCTGCAAAATTTTAATTTCTTTAGCGATTTTGAGAAATTTATTGGGGAATCTAACGAGCTAGTTGCTCTTATCCGAGAGAACATACGAAAAATATAATATAGGTTCTAACCCCGGGAAAATAATCGGTCAAAAATATCATCGTTTAGTCCTCCATTTAATCACCCAAACATGGCTATTTGCGAAGATTTTTTGAAGTTTTTTCATTATTTTAGCATTTTTGAGAAATTTATTTGGGGATCTAGCTACCTGTTTCCTGTATTTAATCACCCAAACATGGCTCTGCACGAAGTTTTTTCAGCAAAATTTTAATTTTTTTAGCTTTTTTGAGAAATTTATTGGGGAATCGAACGAGCTAGTTTCTCTGTTCCGAGAGAACATACGAAAACTCTAATATATATGTTCTAAACCAGGGAAAAAATCGGTCAATAATATCATCGTTTAGTCCTCCATTTAATCACCCAAACATGTCTATTTGCGAAGTTTTTTTGAAATTTTTTCATTGTTTTAGCGTTTTTGAAAAATTTATTTGGGCATCTAGCGACCTGTTTCCTCAATTTAATCACCCAAACATGGCTATGCGCGAAGTTTTTTCTGCAAAATTTTAATTTTTTTAGCGATTTTGAGAAATTTATTGGGGAATCTAACGAGCTAGTTGCTCTCATCCAATAGAACATACGAAAAATATAATATAGGTTCTAACCCCGGGAAAATAATCGGTCAAAAATATAATCGTTTAGTCCTCCATTTATTCACCCAAACATGGATATTTGCGAAGATTTTTTGAAATTTTTTCTTGATTTTAGCATTTTTGAGAAATTTATTTGGGGATCTAGCTACCTGTTTTCTCAATTTAATCACCCAAACATGGCTGTGCACGAAGTTGTTTCTGCAAAATTTTAATTTTTTTAGCGATTTTGAGAAATTTATTGGGGAATCTAACGAGCTAGTTGCTCTTATCCAATAGAACATACGAAAAATATAATATAGGTTCTAACCCCGGGAAAATAATCGGTCAAAAATATCATCGTTTATTCCTCCATTTAATCACCCAAACATGGCTATTTGCGAAGATTTTTTGAAGTTTTTTCCATTATTTTAGCATTTTTGAGAAATTTATTTGGGGATCTAGCTACCTGTTTCCTGTATTTAATCACCCAAACATGTCTATTTGCGAAGTTTTTTTGAAATTTTTTCATTGTTTTAGCGTTTTTGAAAAATTTATTTAGGCATCTAGGGATCTGTTTCTTCAATTTAATCACCCAAACATGGCTATGCGCGAAGTTTTTTCTGCAAAATTTTAATTTTTTTAGCGATTTTGAGAAATTTATTGGGGAATCTAACGAGCTAGTTGCTCTTATCCGAGAGAACATACGAAAAATATAATATAGGTTCTAACCCCGGGAAAATAATCGGTCAAAAATATCATCGTTTAATCTTCCATTTAATCACCCAAACATGGCTATTTGCGAAGATTTTTCGAAGTTTTTTCATTATTTTATCATTTTTGTGAAATTTATTTGGGGATCTAGCTACCTGTTTCCTGTATTTAATCACCCAAACATGGCTCTGCACGAAGTTTTTTATGCAAAATTTTAATTTTTTTAGCTTTTTTGAGAAATTTATTGGGGAATCGAACGAGCTAGTTTCTCTGTTCCGAGAGAACATACGAAAACTATAATATATATGTTCTAAACCAGGGAAAAAATCGGTCAATAATATCATCGTTTAGTCCTCCATTTAATCACCCAAACATGTCTATTTGCGAAGTTTTTTTGAAATTTTTTCATTGTTTTAGCGTTTTTGAAAAATTTATTTGGGCATCTAGCGACCTGTTTCCTCAATTTAATCACCCAAACATGGCTATGCGCGAAGTTTTTTCTGCAAAATTTTAATTTTTTAAGCGATTTTGAGAAATTTATTGGGGAATCTAACGAGCTAGTTGCTCTTATCCGAGAGAACATACGAAAAATATAATATAGGCTCTAACCCCGGGAAAATAATCGGTCAAAAATATCATCGTTTAATCTTCCATTTAATCACCCAAACATGCGTATTTGCGAAGTTTTTTCGAAGTTTTTTCATTATTTTATCATTTTTGAGAAATTTATTTGGGGATTTAGCTACCTGTTTCCTCAATTTAATCACCCAAACATGGCTCTGCACGAAGTTTTTTCTGCAAAATTTTAATTTTTTAGCGTTTTTGAGAAATTTATTGGGGAATCGAACGAGCTAGTTTCTCTGTTCCGAGAGAACATACGAAAACTCTAATATATATGTTCTAAACCAGGGAAAAAATCGGTCAATAATATCATCGTTTAGTCCTCCATTTAATCACCCAAACATGTCTATCTGCGAAGTTTTTTTGAAATTTTTTCATTGTTTTAGCGTTTTTGAAAAATTTATTTGGGCATCTAGCGACCTGTTTCCTCAATTTAATCACCCAAACATGGCTATGCGCGAAGTTTTTTCTGCAAAATTTTAATTTTTTTTAGCGATTTTGAGAAATTTATTGGGGAATTTAACGAGCTAGTTGCTCTTATCCGAGAGAACATACGAAAAATATAATATAGTTTCTAACCCCGGGAAAATAATCGGTCAAAAATATCATCGTTTAGTCCTCCATTTAATCACCCAAACATGGCTATTTGCGATGATTTTTTGAAGTTTTTTCATTATTTTTTCATTTTTTAGAAATTTATTTGGGGATTTAGCTACCTGTTTCCTCAATTTAATCACCCAAACATGGCTCTGCACGAAGTTTTTTCTGCAAAATTTTAATTTTTTTAGCGTTTTTGAGAAATTTATTGGGGAATCGAACGAGCTAGTTTCTCTGTTCCGAGAGAACATACGAAAACTCTAATATATATGTTCTAAACCAGGGAAAAAATCGGTCAATAATATCATCGTTTAGTCCTCCATTTAATCACCCAAACATGTCTATTTGCGAAGTTTTTTTGAAGTTTTTTCATTGTTTTAGCGTTTTTGAAAAATTTATTTGGGCATCTAGCGACCTGTTTCCTCAATTTAATCATCCAAACATGGCTATGCGCGAAGTTTTTTCTGCAAAATTTTAATTTTTTAAGCGATTTTGAGAAATTTATTGGGGAATCTAACGAGCTAGTTGCTCTTATCCGAGAGAACATACGAAAAATATAATATAGGTTCTAACCCCGGGAAAATAATCGGTCAAAAATATCATCGTTTAATCTTCCATTTAATCACCCAAACATGGCTATTTGCGAAGTTTTTTCGAAGTTTTTTCATTATTTTATCATTTTTGTGAAATTTATTTGGGGATCTAGCTACCTGTTTCCTGTATTTAATCACCCAAACATGGCTCTGCACGAAGTTTTTTCTGCAAAATTTTAATTTTTTTAGCTTTTTTGAGAAATTTATTGGGGAATCGAACGAGCTAGTTTCTCTGTTCCGAGAGAACATACGAAAACTCTAATATATATGTTCTAAACCAGGGAAAAAATCGGTCAATAATATTATCGTTTAGTCCTCCATTTAATCACCCACACATGTCTATTTGCGAAGTTTTTTTGAAATTTTTTCATTGTTTTAGCGTTTTTGAAAAATTTATTTGGGCATCTAGCGACCTGTTTCCTAAATTTAATAACCCAAACATGGCTATGCGCGAAGTTTTTTCTGCAAAATTTTAATTTTTTAAGCGATTTTGAGAAATTTATTGGGGAATCTAACGAGCTAGTTGCTCTTATCCGAGAGAACATACGAAAAATATAATATAGGTTCTAACCCCGGGAAAATAATCGGTCAAAAATATCATCGTTTAATCTTCCATTTAATCACCCAAACATGGCTATTTGCGATGTTTTTTCGAAGTTTTTTCATTATTTTATCATTTTTGAGAAATTTATTTGGGGATTTAGCTACCTGTTTCCTCAATTTAATCACCCAAACATGGCTCTGCACGAAGTTTTTTCTGCAAAATTTTAATTTTTTAGCGTTTTTGAGAAATTTATTGGGGAATCGAACGAGCTAGTTTCTCTGTTCCGAGAGAACATACGAAAACTCTAATATATATGTTCTAAACCAGGGAAAAAATCGGTCAATAATATCATCGTTTAGTCCTCCATTTAATCACCCAAACATGTCTATCTGCGAAGTTTTTTTGAAATTTTTTCATTGTTTTAGCGTTTTTGAAAAATTTATTTGGGCATCTAGCGACCTGTTTCCTCAATTTAATCACCCAAACATGGCTATGCGCGAAGTTTTTTCTGCAAAATTTTAATTTTTTTTAGCGATTTTGAGAAATTTATTGGGGAATCTAACGAGCTAGTTGCTCTTATCCGAGAGAACATACGAAAAATATAATATAGGTTCTAACCCCGGGAAAATAATCGGTCAAAAATATCATCGTTTAGTCCTCCATTTAATCACCCAAACATGGCTATTTGCGATGATTTTTTGAAGTTTTTTCATTATTTTATCATTTTTTAGAAATTTATTTGGGGATTTAGCTACCTGTTTCCTCAATTTAATCACCCAAACATGGCTCTGCACGAAGTTTTTTCTGCAAAATTTTAATTTTTTTAGCGTTTTTGAGAAATTTATTGGGGAATCGAACGAGCTAGTTTCTCTGTTCCGAGAGAACATACGAAAACTCTAATATATATGTTCTAAACCAGGGAAAAAATCGGTCAATAATATCATCGTTTAGTCCTCCATTTAATCACCCAAACATGTCTATTTGCGAAGTTTTTTTGAAATTTTTTCATTGTTTTAGCGTTTTTGAAAAATTTATTTGGGCATCTAGCGACCTGTTTCCTCAATTTAATCATCCAAACATGGCTATGCGCGAAGTTTTTTCTGCAAAATTTTAATTTTTTAAGCGATTTTGAGAAATTTATTGGGGAATCTAACGAGCTAGTTGCTCTTATCCGAGAGAACATAAGAAAAATATAATATAGGTTCTAACCCCGGGAAAATAATCGGTCAAAAATATCATCGTTTAATCTTCCATTTAATCACCCAAACATGGCTATTTGCGAAGTTTTTTCGAAGTTTTTTCATTATTTTATCATTTTTGAGAAATTTATTTGGGGATTTAGCTACCTGTTTCCTCAATTTAATCACCCAAACATGGCTCTGCACGAAGTTTTTTCTGCAAAATTTTAATTTTTTTAGCGTTTTTGAGAAATTTATTGGGGAATCGAACGAGCTAGTTTCTCTGTTCCGAGAGAACATACGAAAACTCTAATATATATGTTCTAAACCAGGGAAAAAATCGGTCAATAATATCATCGTTTACTCCTCCATTTAATCACCCAAACATGTCTATTTGCGAAGTTTTTTTGAAATTTTTTCATTGTTTTAGCGTTTTTGAAAAATTTATTTGGGTATCTAGCGACCTGTTTCTTCAATTTAATCACCCAAACATGGTTATGCGCGAAGTTTTTTCTGCAAAATTTTAATTTTTTTAGCGATTTTGAGAAATTTATTGGGGAATCTAACGAGCTAGTTGCTCTTATCCGAGAGAACATACGAAAAATATAATATAGGTTCTAACCCCGGGAAAATAATCGGTCAAAAATATCATCGTTTAATCTTCCATTTAATCACCCAAACATGGCTATTTGCGAAGTTTTTCGAAGTTTTTTCATTATTTTATCATGTTTGAGAAATTTATTTGGGGATTTAGCTACCTGTTTCCTCAATTTAATCACCCAAACATGGCTCTGCACGAAGTTTTTTCTGCAAAATTTTAATTTTTTAGCGTTTTTGAGAAATTTATTGGGGAATCGAACGAGCTAGTTTCTCTGTTCCGAGAGAACATACGAAAACTCTAATATATATGTTCTAAACCAGGGAAAAAATCGGTCAATAATATCATCGTTTAGTCCTCCATTTAATCACCCAAACATGTCTATTTGCGAAGTTTTTTTGAAATTTTTTCATTGTTTTAGCGTTTTTGAAAAATTTATTTGGGCATCTAGCGACCTGTTTCCTCAATTTAATCACCCAAACATGGCTATGCGCGAAGTTTTTTCTGCAAAATTTTAATTTTTTTTAGCGATTTTGAGAAATTTATTGGGGAATCTAACGAGCTAGTTGCTCTTATCCGAGAGAACATACGAAAAATATAATATAGGTTCTAACCCCGGGAAAATAATCGGTCAAAAATATCATCGTTTAGTCCTCCATTTAATCACCCAAACATGGCTATTTGCGATGATTTTTTGAAGTTTTTTCATTATTTTATCATTTTTTAGAAATTTATTTGGGGATTTAGCTACCTGTTTCCTCAATTTAATCACCCAAACATGGCTCTGCACGAAGTTTTTTCTGCAAAATTTTAATTTTTTTAGCGTTTTTGAGAAATTTATTGGGGAATCGAACGAGCTAGTTTCTCTGTTCCGAGAGAAAATACGAAAACTCTAATATATATGTTCTAAACCAGGGAAAAAATCGGTCAATAATATCATCGTTTAGTCCTCCATTTAATCACCCAAACATGTCTATTTGCGAAGTTTTTTTGAAATTTTTTCATTGTTTTAGCGTTTTTGAAAAATTTATTTGGGCATCTAGCGACCTGTTTCCTCAATTTAATCATCCAAACATGGCTATGCGCGAAGTTTTTTCTGCAAAATTTTAATTTTTTAAGCGATTTTGAGAAATTTATTGGGGAATCTAACGAGCTAGTTGCTCTTATCCGAGAGAACATACGAAAAATATAATATAGGTTCTAACCCCGGGAAAATAATCGGTCAAAAATATCATCGTTTAATCTTCCATTTAATCACCCAAACATGGCTATTTGCGAAGTTTTTTCGAAGTTTTTTCATTATTTTATCATTTTTGAGAAATTTATTTGGGGATTTAGCTACCTGTTTCCTCAATTTAATCACCCAAACATGGCTCTGCACGAAGTTTTTTCTGCAAAATTTTAATTTTTTTAGCGTTTTTGAGAAATTTATTGGGGAATCGAACGAGCTAGTTTCTCTGTTCCGAGAGAACATACGAAAACTCTAATATATATGTTCTAAACCAGGGAAAAAATCGGTCAATAATATCATCGTTTACTCCTCCATTTAATCACCCAAACATGTCTATTTGCGAAGTTTTTTTGAAATTTTTTCATTGTTTTAGCGTTTTTGAAAAATTTATTTGGGTATCTAGCGACCTGTTTCTTCAATTTAATCACCCAAACATGGCTATGCGCGAAGTTTTTTCTGCAAAATTTTAATTTTTTTAGCGATTTTGAGAAATTTATTGGGGAATCTAACGAGCTAGTTGCTCTTATCCGAGAGAACATACGAAAAATATAATATAGGTTCTAACCCCGGGAAAATAATCGGTCAAAAATATCATCGTTTAATCTTCCATTTAATCACCCAAACATGGCTATTTGCGAAGTTTTTCGAAGTTTTTTCATTATTTTATCATGTTTGAGAAATTTATTTGGGGATTTAGCTACCTGTTTCCTCAATTTAATCACCCAAACATGGCTCTGCACGAAGTTTTTTCTGCAAAATTTTAATTTTTTAGCGTTTTTGAGAAATTTATTGGGGAATCGAACGAGCTAGTTTCTCTGTTCCGAGAGAACATACGAAAACTCTAATATATATGTTCTAAACCAGGGAAAAAATCGGTCAATAATATCATCGTTTAGTCCTCCATTTAATCACCCAAACATGTCTATTTGCGAAGTTTTTTTGAAATTTTTTCATTGTTTTAGCGTTTTTGAAAAATTTATTTGGGCATCTAGCGACCTGTTTCCTCAATTTAATCACCCAAACATGGCTATGCGCGAAGTTTTTTCTGCAAAATTTTAATTTTTTTTAGCGATTTTGAGAAATTTATTGGGGAATCTAACGAGCTAGTTGCTCTTATCCGAGAGAACATACGAAAAATATAATATAGGTTCTAACCCCGGGAAAATAATCGGTCAAAAATATCATCGTTTAGTCCTCCATTTAATCACCCAAACATGGCTATTTGCGATGATTTTTTGAAGTTTTTTCATTATTTTATCATTTTTTAGAAATTTATTTGGGGATTTAGCTACCTGTTTCCTTAATTTAATCACCCAAACATGGCTCTGCACGAAGTTTTTTCTGCAAAATTTTAATTTTTTTAGCGTTTTTGAGAAATTTATTGGGGAATCGAACGAGCTAGTTTCTCTGTTCCGAGAGAACATACGAAAACTCTAATATATATGTTCTAAACCAGGGAAAAAATCGGTCAATAATATCATCGTTTAGTCCTCCATTTAATCACCCAAACATGTCTATTTGCGAAGTTTTTTTGAAATTTTTTCATTGTTTTAGCGTTTTTGAAAAATTTATTTGGGCATCTAGCGACCTGTTTCCTCAATTTAATCATCCAAACATGGCTATGCGCGAAGTTTTTTCTGCAAAATTTTAATTTTTTAAGCGATTTTGAGAAATTTATTGGGGAATCTAACGAGCTAGTTGCTCTTATCCGAGAGAACATACGAAAAATATAATATAGGTTCTAACCCCGGGAAAATAATCGGTCAAAAATATCATCGTTTAATCTTCCATTTAATCACCCAAACATGGCTATTTGCGAAGTTTTTTCGAAGTTTTTTCATTATTTTATCATTTTTGAGAAATTTATTTGGGGATTTAGCTACCTGTTTCCTCAATTTAATCACCCAAACATGGCTCTGCACGAAGTTTTTTCTGCAAAATTTTAATTTTTTTAGCGTTTTTGAGAAATTTATTGGGGAATCGAACGAGCTAGTTTCTCTGTTCCGAGAGAACATACGAAAACTCTAATATATATGTTCTAAACCAGGGAAAAAATCGGTCAATAATATCATCGTTTACTCCTCCATTTAATCACCCAAACATGTCTATTTGCGAAGTTTTTTTGAAATTTTTTCATTGTTTTAGCGTTTTTGAAAAATTTATTTGGGTATCTAGCGACCTGTTTCTTCAATTTAATCACCCAAACATGGCTATGCGCGAAGTTTTTTCTGCAAAATTTTAATTTTTTTAGCGATTTTGAGAAATTTATTGGGGAATCTAACGAGCTAGTTGCTCTTATCCGAGAGAACATACGAAAAATATAATATAGGTTCTAACCCCGGGAAAATAATCGGTCAAAAATATCATCGTTTAATCTTCCATTTAATCACCCAAACATGGCTATTTGCGAAGTTTTTCGAAGTTTTTTCATTATTTTATCATGTTTGAGAAATTTATTTGGGGATTTAGCTACCTGTTTCCTCAATTTAATCACCCAAACATGGATCTGCACGAAGTTTTTTCTGCAAAATTTTAATTTTTTAGCGTTTTTGAGAAATTTATTGGGGAATCGAACGAGCTAGTTTCTCTGTTCCGAGAGAACATACGAAAACTCTAATATATATGTTCTAAACCAGGGAAAAAATCGGTCAATAATATCATCGTTTAGTCCTCCATTTAATCACCCAAACATGTCTATTTGCGAAGTTTTTTTGAAATTTTTTCATTGTTTTAGCGTTTTTGAAAAATTTATTTGGGCATCTAGCGACCTGTTTCCTCAATTTAATCACCCAAACATGGCTATGCGCGAAGTTTTTTCTGCAAAATTTTAATTTTTTTAGCGATTTTGAGAAATTTATTGGGGAATCTAACGAGCTAGTTGCTCTTATCCGAGAGAACATACGAAAAATATAATATAGGTTCTAACCCCGGGAAAAAATCGGTCAAAAATATCATCGTTTAGTCCTCCATTTAATCACCCAAACATGTCTATTTGCGAAGTTTTTTTGAAATTTTTTCATTGTTTTAGCGTTTTTGAAAAATTTATTTGGGCATCTAGCGACCTGTTTCCTCAATTTAATCACCCAAACATGGCTATGCGCGATGTTTTTTCTGCAAAATTTTAATTTTTTTAGCGATTTTGAGAAATTTATTGGGGAATCTAACGAGCTAGTTGCTCTTATCCGAGAGAACATAAGAAAAATATAATATAGCTTCTAACCCCGGGAAAATAATCGGTCAAAAATATCATCGTTTAATCTTCCATTTAATCACCCAAACATGGCTATTTGCGAAGTTTTTTCGAAGTTTTTTCATTATTTTATCATTTTTGAGAAATTTATTTGGGGATTTAGCTACCTGTTTCCTCAATTTAATCACCCAAACATGGCTCTGCACGAAGTTTTTTCTGCAAAATTTTAATTTTTTTAGCGTTTTTGAGAAATTTATTGGGAAATCGAACGAGCTAGTTTCTCTGTTCAGAAAGAACATTCGAAAACTCTAATATATATGTTCTAAACCAGGGAAAAAATCGGTCAATAATATCATCGTTTAGTCCTCCATTTAATCACCCAAACATGTCTATTTGCGAAGTTTTTTTGAAATTTTTTCATTGTTTTAGCGTTTTTGAAAAATTTATTTGGGCATCTAGCGACCTGTTTCCTCAATTTAATCACCCAAACATGGCTATGCGCGATGTTTTTTCTGCAAAATTTTAATTTTTTTAGCGATTTTGAGAAATTTATTGGGGAATCTAACGAGCTAGTTGCTCTTATCCGAGAGAACATAAGAAAAATATAATATAGGTTCTAACCCCGGGAAAATAATCGGTCAAAAATATCATCGTTTAATCTTCCATTTAATCACCCAAACATGGCTATTTGCGAAGTTTTTTCGAAGTTTTTTCATTATTTTATCATTTTTGAGAAATTTATTTGGGGATTTAGCTACCTGTTTCCTCAATTTAATCACCCAAACATGGCTCTGCACGAAGTTTTTTCTACAAAATTTTAGTTTTTTTAGCGTTTTTGAGAAATTTATTGGGGAATCGAACGAGATAGTTTCTCTGTTCCGAGAGAACATACGAAAACTCTAATATATATGTTCTAAACCAGGGAAAAAATCGGTCAATAATATCATCGTTTAGTCCTCCATTTAATCACCCAAACATGTCTATTTTCGAAGTTTTTTTGAAATTTTTTCATTGTTTTAGCGTTTTTGAAAAATTTATTTGGGCATCTAGCGACCTGTTTCCTCAATTTAATCACCCAAACATGGCTATGCGCGAACTTTTTTCTGCAAAATTTTAATTTTTTTAGCGATTTTGAGAAATTTATTGGGGAATCTAACGAGCTAGTTGCTCTTATCCGAGAGAACATACGAAAAATATAATATAGGTTCTAACCCCGGAAAAATAATCGGTCAAAAATATCATCGTTTAATCTTCCATTTAATCACCCAAACATGGCTATTTGCGAAGATTTTTCGAAGTTTTTTCATTATTTTATCATTTTTGAGAAATTTATTTGGGGATTTAGCTACCTGTTTCCTCAATTTAATCACCCAAACATGGCTCTGCACGAAGTTTTTTCTACAAAATTTTAATTTTTTTAGCGTTTTTGAGAAATTTATTGGGGAATCGAACGAGCTAGTTTCTCTGTTCCGAGAGAACATACGAAAACTCTAATATATATGTTCTAAACCAGGGAAAAAATCGGTCAATAATATCATCGTTTAGTCCTCCATTTAATCACCCAAACATGTCTATTTACGAAGTTTTTTTAAAATTTTTTCATTGTTTTAGCGTTTTTGAAAAATTTATTTGGGCATCTAGCGACCTGTTTCCTCAATTTAATCACCCAAACATGGCTATGCGCGAAGTTTTTTCTGCAAAATTTTAATTTTTTTAGCGATTTTGAGAAATTTATTGGGGAATCTAACGAGCTAGTTGCTCTTATCCGAGAGAACATACGAAAAATATAATATAGGTTCTAACCCCGGGAAAATAATCGGTCAAAAATATCATCGTTTAATCTTCCATTTAATCACCCAAACATGGCTATTTGCGAAGATTTTTCGAAGTTTTTTCATTATTTTATCATTTTTGAGAAATTTATTTGGGGATTTAGCTACCTGTTTCCTCAATTTAATCACCCAAACATGGCTCTGCACGAAGTTTTTTCTACAAAATTTTAATTTTTTTAGCGTTTTTGAGAAATTTATTGGGGAATCGAACGAGCTAGTTTCTCTGTTCCGAGAGAACATACGAAAACTCTAATATATATGTTCTAAACCAGGGAAAAAATCGGTCAATAATATCATCGTTTAGTCCTCCATTTAATCACCCAAACATGTCTATTTACGAAGTTTTTTTAAAATTTTTTCATTGTTTTAGCGTTTTTGAAAAATTTATTTGGGCATCTAGCGACCTGTTTCCTCAATTTAATCACCCAAACATGGCTATGCGCGAAGTTTTTTCTGCAAAATTTTAATTTTTTTAGCGATTTTGAGAAATTTATTGGGGAATCTAACGAGCTAGTTGCTCTTATCCGAGAGAACATACGAAAAATATAATATAGGTTCTAACCCCGGGAAAATAATCGGTCAAAAATATCATCGTTTAATCTTCCATTTAATCACCCAAACATGGCTATTTGCGAAGATTTTTCGAAGTTTTTTCATTATTTTATCATTTTTGAGAAATTTATTTGGGGATTTAGCTACCTGTTTCCTCAATTTAATCACCCAAACATGGCTCTGCACGAAGTTTTTTCTACAAAATTTTAATTTTTTTAGCGTTTTTGAGAAATTTATTGGGGAATCGAACGAGATAGTTTCTCTGTTCCGAGAGAACATACGAAAACTCTAATATATATGTTCTAAACCAGGGAAAAAATCGGTCAATAATATCATCGTTTAGTCCTCCATTTAATCACCCAAACATGTCTATTTGCGAAGTTTTTTTGAAATTTTTTCATTGTTTTAGCGTTTTTGAAAAATTTATTTGGGCATCTAGCGACCTGTTTCCTCAATTTAATCACCCAAACATGGCTATGCGCGAAGTTTTTTCTGCAAAATTTTAATTTTTTTAGCGATTTTGAGAAATTTATTGGGGAATCTAACGAGCTAGTTGCTCTTATCCGAGAGAACATACGAAAAATATAATATAGGTTCTAACCCCGGGAAAAAATCGGTCAAAAATATCATCGTTTAGTCCTCCATTTAATCACCCAAACATGTCTATTTGCGAAGTTTTTTTGAAATTTTTTCATTGTTTTAGCGTTTTTGAAAAATTTATTTGGGCATCTAGCGACCTGTTTCCTCAATTTAATCACCCAAACATGGCTATGCGCGATGTTTTTTCTGCAAAATTTTAATTTTTTTAGCGATTTTGAGAAATTTATTGGGGAATCTAACGAGCTAGTTGCTCTTATCCGAGAGAACATAAGAAAAATATAATATAGGTTCTAACCCCGGGAAAATAATCGGTCAAAAATATCATCGTTTAATCTTCCATTTAATCACCCAAACATGGCTATTTGCGAAGATTTTTCGAAGTTTTTTCATTATTTTATCATTTTTGAGAAATTTATTTGGGGATTTAGCTACCTGTTTCCTCAATTTAATCACCCAAACATGGCTCTGCACGAAGTTTTTTCTACAAAATTTTAATTTTTTTAGCGTTTTTGAGAAATTTATTGGGGAATCGAACGAGCTAGTTTCTCTGTTCCGAGAGAACATACGAAAACTCTAATATATATGTTCTAAACCAGGGAAAAAATCGGTCAATAATATCATCGTTTAGTCCTCCATTTAATCACCCAAACATGTCTATTTACGAAGTTTTTTTAAAATTTTTTCATTGTTTTAGCGTTTTTGAAAAATTTATTTGGGCATCTAGCGACCTGTTTCCTCAATTTAATCACCCAAACATGGCTATGCGCGAAGTTTTTTCTGCAAAATTTTAATTTTTTTAGCGATTTTGAGAAATTTATTGGGGAATCTAACGAGCTAGTTGCTCTTATCCGAGAGAACATACGAAAAATATAATATAGGTTCTAACCCCGGGAAAATAATCGGTCAAAAATATCATCGTTTAATCTTCCATTTAATCACCCAAACATGGCTATTTGCGAAGATTTTTCGAAGTTTTTTCATTATTTTATCATTTTTGAGAAATTTATTTGGGGATTTAGCTACCTGTTTCCTCAATTTAATCACCCAAACATGGCTCTGCACGAAGTTTTTTCTACAAAATTTTAATTTTTTTAGCGTTTTTGAGAAATTTATTGGGGAATCGAACGAGATAGTTTCTCTGTTCCGAGAGAACATACGAAAACTCTAATATATATGTTCTAAACCAGGGAAAAAATCGGTCAATAATATCATCGTTTAGTCCTCCATTTAATCACCCAAACATGTCTATTTGCGAAGTTTTTTTGAAATTTTTTCATTGTTTTAGCGTTTTTGAAAAATTTATTTGGGCATCTAGCGACCTGTTTCCTCAATTTAATCACCCAAACATGGCTATGCGCGAAGTTTTTTCTGCAAAATTTTAATTTTTTTAGCGATTTTGAGAAATTTATTGGGGAATCTAACGAGCTAGTTGCTCTTATCCGAGAGAACATACGAAAAATATAATATAGGTTCTAACCCCGGGAAAAAATCGGTCAAAAATATCATCGTTTAGTCCTCCATTTAATCACCCAAACATGTCTATTTGCGAAGTTTTTTTGAAATTTTTTCATTGTTTTAGCGTTTTTGAAAAATTTATTTGGGCATCTAGCGACCTGTTTCCTCAATTTAATCACCCAAACATGGCTATGCGCGATGTTTTTTCTGCAAAATTTTAATTTTTTTAGCGATTTTGAGAAATTTATTGGGGAATCTAACGAGCTAGTTGCTCTTATCCGAGAGAACATAAGAAAAATATAATATAGGTTCTAACCCCGGGAAAATAATCGGTCAAAAATATCATCGTTTAATCTTCCATTTAATCACCCAAACATGGCTATTTGCGAAGATTTTTCGAAGTTTTTTCATTATTTTATCATTTTTGAGAAATTTATTTGGGGATTTAGCTACCTGTTTCCTCAATTTAATCACCCAAACATGGCTCTGCACGAAGTTTTTTCTACAAAATTTTAATTTTTTTAGCGTTTTTGAGAAATTTATTGGGGAATCGAACGAGCTAGTTTCTCTGTTCCGAGAGAACATACGAAAACTCTAATATATATGTTCTAAACCAGGGAAAAAATCGGTCAATAATATCATCGTTTAGTCCTCCATTTAATCACCCAAACATGTCTATTTACGAAGTTTTTTTAAAATTTTTTCATTGTTTTAGCGTTTTTGAAAAATTTATTTGGGCATCTAGCGACCTGTTTCCTCAATTTAATCACCCAAACATGGCTATGCGCGAAGTTTTTTCTGCAAAATTTTAATTTTTTTAGCGATTTTGAGAAATTTATTGGGGAATCTAACGAGCTAGTTGCTCTTATCCGAGAGAACATACGAAAAATATAATATAGGTTCTAACCCCGGGAAAATAATCGGTCAAAAATATCATCGTTTAATCTTCCATTTAATCACCCAAACATGGCTATTTGCGAAGATTTTTCGAAGTTTTTTCATTATTTTATCATTTTTGAGAAATTTATTTGGGGATTTAGCTACCTGTTTCCTCAATTTAATCACCCAAACATGGCTCTGCACGAAGTTTTTTCTACAAAATTTTAATTTTTTTAGCGTTTTTGAGAAATTTATTGGGGAATCGAACGAGATAGTTTCTCTGTTCCGAGAGAACATACGAAAACTCTAATATATATGTTCTAAACCAGGGAAAAAATCGGTCAATAATATCATCGTTTAGTCCTCCATTTAATCACCCAAACATGTCTATTTGCGAAGTTTTTTTGAAATTTTTTCATTGTTTTAGCGTTTTTGAAAAATTTATTTGGGCATCTAGCGACCTGTTTCCTCAATTTAATCACCCAAACATGGCTATGCGCGAAGTTTTTTCTGCAAAATTTTAATTTTTTTAGCGATTTTGAGAAATTTATTGGGGAATCTAACGAGCTAGTTGCTCTTATCCGAGAGAACATACGAAAAATATAATATAGGTTCTAACCCCGGGAAAAAATCGGTCAAAAATATCATCGTTTAGTCCTCCATTTAATCACCCAAACATGTCTATTTGCGAAGTTTTTTTGAAATTTTTTCATTGTTTTAGCGTTTTTGAAAAATTTATTTGGGCATCTAGCGACCTGTTTCCTCAATTTAATCACCCAAACATGGCTATGCGCGATGTTTTTTCTGCAAAATTTTAATTTTTTTAGCGATTTTGAGAAATTTATTGGGGAATCTAACGAGCTAGTTGCTCTTATCCGAGAGAACATAAGAAAAATATAATATAGCTTCTAACCCCGGGAAAATAATCGGTCAAAAATATCATCGTTTAATCTTCCATTTAATCACCCAAACATGGCTATTTGCGAAGTTTTTTCGAAGTTTTTTCATTATTTTATCATTTTTGAGAAATTTATTTGGGGATTTAGCTACCTGTTTCCTCAATTTAATCACCCAAACATGGCTCTGCACGAAGTTTTTTCTGCAAAATTTTAATTTTTTTAGCGTTTTTGAGAAATTTATTGGGAAATCGAACGAGCTAGTTTCTCTGTTCAGAAAGAACATTCGAAAACTCTAATATATATGTTCTAAACCAGGGAAAAAATCGGTCAATAATATCATCGTTTAGTCCTCCATTTAATCACCCAAACATGTCTATTTGCGAAGTTTTTTTGAAATTTTTTCATTGTTTTAGCGTTTTTGAAAAATTTATTTGGGCATCTAGCGACCTGTTTCCTCAATTTAATCACCCAAACATGGCTATGCGCGATGTTTTTTCTGCAAAATTTTAATTTTTTTAGCGATTTTGAGAAATTTATTGGGGAATCTAACGAGCTAGTTGCTCTTATCCGAGAGAACATAAGAAAAATATAATATAGGTTCTAACCCCGGGAAAATAATCGGTCAAAAATATCATCGTTTAATCTTCCATTTAATCACCCAAACATGGCTATTTGCGAAGATTTTTCGAAGTTTTTTCATTATTTTATCATTTTTGAGAAATTTATTTGGGGATTTAGCTACCTGTTTCCTCAATTTAATCACCCAAACATGGCTCTGCACGAAGTTTTTTCTACAAAATTTTAATTTTTTTAGCGTTTTTGAGAAATTTATTGGGGAATCGAACGAGCTAGTTTCTCTGTTCCGAGAGAACATACGAAAACTCTAATATATATGTTCTAAACCAGGGAAAAAATCGGTCAATAATATCATCGTTTAGTCCTCCATTTAATCACCCAAACATGTCTATTTACGAAGTTTTTTTAAAATTTTTTCATTGTTTTAGCGTTTTTGAAAAATTTATTTGGGCATCTAGCGACCTGTTTCCTCAATTTAATCACCCAAACATGGCTATGCGCGAAGTTTTTTCTGCAAAATTTTAATTTTTTTAGCGATTTTGAGAAATTTATTGGGGAATCTAACGAGCTAGTTGCTCTTATCCGAGAGAACATACGAAAAATATAATATAGGTTCTAACCCCGGGAAAATAATCGGTCAAAAATATCATCGTTTAATCTTCCATTTAATCACCCAAACATGGCTATTTGCGAAGATTTTTCGAAGTTTTTTCATTATTTTATCATTTTTGAGAAATTTATTTGGGGATTTAGCTACCTGTTTCCTCAATTTAATCACCCAAACATGGCTCTGCACGAAGTTTTTTCTACAAAATTTTAATTTTTTTAGCGTTTTTGAGAAATTTATTGGGGAATCGAACGAGATAGTTTCTCTGTTCCGAGAGAACATACGAAAACTCTAATATATATGTTCTAAACCAGGGAAAAAATCGGTCAATAATATCATCGTTTAGTCCTCCATTTAATCACCCAAACATGTCTATTTGCGAAGTTTTTTTGAAATTTTTTCATTGTTTTAGCGTTTTTGAAAAATTTATTTGGGCATCTAGCGACCTGTTTCCTCAATTTAATCACCCAAACATGGCTATGCGCGAAGTTTTTTCTGCAAAATTTTAATTTTTTTAGCGATTTTGAGAAATTTATTGGGGAATCTAACGAGCTAGTTGCTCTTATCCGAGAGAACATACGAAAAATATAATATAGGTTCTAACCCCGGGAAAAAATCGGTCAAAAATATCATCGTTTAGTCCTCCATTTAATCACCCAAACATGTCTATTTGCGAAGTTTTTTTGAAATTTTTTCATTGTTTTAGCGTTTTTGAAAAATTTATTTGGGCATCTAGCGACCTGTTTCCTCAATTTAATCACCCAAACATGGCTATGCGCGATGTTTTTTCTGCAAAATTTTAATTTTTTTAGCGATTTTGAGAAATTTATTGGGGAATCTAACGAGCTAGTTGCTCTTATCCGAGAGAACATAAGAAAAATATAATATAGGTTCTAACCCCGGGAAAATAATCGGTCAAAAATATCATCGTTTAATCTTCCATTTAATCACCCAAACATGGCTATTTGCGAAGTTTTTTCGAAGTTTTTTCATTATTTTATCATTTTTGAGAAATTTATTTGGGGATTTAGCTACCTGTTTCCTCAATTTAATCACCCAAACATGGCTCTGCACGAAGTTTTTTCTGCAAAATTTTAATTTTTTTAGCGTTTTTGAGAAATTTATTGGGAAATCGAACGAGCTAGTTTCTCTGTTCAGAAAGAACATTCGAAAACTCTAATATATATGTTCTAAACCAGGGAAAAAATCGGTCAATAATATCATCGTTTAGTCCTCCATTTAATCACCCAAACATGTCTATTTGCGAAGTTTTTTTGAAATTTTTTCATTGTTTTAGCGTTTTTGAAAAATTTATTTGGGCATCTAGCGACCTGTTTCCTCAATTTAATCACCCAAACATGGCTATGCGCGATGTTTTTTCTGCAAAATTTTAATTTTTTTAGCGATTTTGAGAAATTTATTGGGGAATCTAACGAGCTAGTTGCTCTTATCCGAGAGAACATAAGAAAAATATAATATAGGTTCTAACCCCGGGAAAATAATCGGTCAAAAATATCATCGTTTAATCTTCCATTTAATCACCCAAACATGTCTATTTGCGAAGTTTTTTTGAAATTTTTTCATTGTTTTAGCGTTTTTGAAAAATTTATTTGGGGATTTAGCTACCTGTTTCCTCAATTTAATCACCCAAACATGGCTCTGCACGAAGTTTTTTCTACAAAATTTTAGTTTTTTTAGCGTTTTTGAGAAATTTATTGGGGAATCGAACGAGATAGTTTCTCTGTTCCGAGAGAACATACGAAAACTCTAATATATATGTTCTAAACCAGGGAAAAAATCGGTCAATAATATCATCGTTTAGTCCTCCATTTAATCACCCAAACATGTCTATTTGCGAAGTTTTTTTGAAATTTTTTCATTGTTTTAGCGTTTTTGAAAAATTTATTTGGGCATCTAGCGACCTGTTTCCTCAATTTAATCACCCAAACATGGCTATGCGCGAACTTTTTTCTGCAAAATTTTAATTTTTTTAGCGATTTTGAGAAATTTATTGGGGAATCTAACGAGCTAGTTGCTCTTATCCGAGAGAACATACGAAAAATATAATATAGGTTCTAACCCCGGAAAAATAATCGGTCAAAAATATCATCGTTTAATCTTCCATTTAATCACCCAAACATGGCTATTTGCGAAGATTTTTCGAAGTTTTTTCATTATTTTATCATTTTTGAGAAATTTATTTGGGGATTTAGCTACCTGTTTCCTCAATTTAATCACCCAAACATGGCTCTGCACGAAGTTTTTTCTACAAAATTTTAATTTTTTTAGCGTTTTTGAGAAATTTATTGGGGAATCGAACGAGCTAGTTTCTCTGTTCCGAGAGAACATACGAAAACTCTAATATATATGTTCTAAACCAGGGAAAAAATCGGTCAATAATATCATCGTTTAGTCCTCCATTTAATCACCCAAACATGTCTATTTACGAAGTTTTTTTAAAATTTTTTCATTGTTTTAGCGTTTTTGAAAAATTTATTTGGGCATCTAGCGACCTGTTTCCTCAATTTAATCACCCAAACATGGCTATGCGCGAAGTTTTTTCTGCAAAATTTTAATTTTTTTAGCGATTTTGAGAAATTTATTGGGGAATCTAACGAGCTAGTTGCTCTTATCCGAGAGAACATACGAAAAATATAATATAGGTTCTAACCCCGGGAAAATAATCGGTCAAAAATATCATCGTTTAATCTTCCATTTAATCACCCAAACATGGCTATTTGCGAAGATTTTTCGAAGTTTTTTCATTATTTTATCATTTTTGAGAAATTTATTTGGGGATTTAGCTACCTGTTTCCTCAATTTAATCACCCAAACATGGCTCTGCACGAAGTTTTTTCTACAAAATTTTAATTTTTTTAGCGTTTTTGAGAAATTTATTGGGGAATCGAACGAGATAGTTTCTCTGTTCCGAGAGAACATACGAAAACTCTAATATATATGTTCTAAACCAGGGAAAAAATCGGTCAATAATATCATCGTTTAGTCCTCCATTTAATCACCCAAACATGTCTATTTGCGAAGTTTTTTTGAAATTTTTTCATTGTTTTAGCGTTTTTGAAAAATTTATTTGGGCATCTAGCGACCTGTTTCCTCAATTTAATCACCCAAACATGGCTATGCGCGAAGTTTTTTCTGCAAAATTTTAATTTTTTTAGCGATTTTGAGAAATTTATTGGGGAATCTAACGAGCTAGTTGCTCTTATCCGAGAGAACATACGAAAAATATAATATAGGTTCTAACCCCGGAAAAATAATCGGTCAAAAATATCATCGTTTAATCTTCCATTTAATCACCCAAACATGGCTATTTGCGAAGATTTTTCGAAGTTTTTTCATTATTTTATCATTTTTGAGAAATTTATTTGGGGATTTAGCTACCTGTTTCCTCAATTTAATCACCCAAACATGGCTCTGCACGAAGTTTTTTCTACAAAATTTTAATTTTTTTAGCGTTTTTGAGAAATTTATTGGGGAATCGAACGAGCTAGTTTCTCTGTTCCGAGAGAACATACGAAAACTCTAATATATATGTTCTAAACCAGGGAAAAAATCGGTCAATAATATCATCGTTTAGTCCTCCATTTAATCACCCAAACATGTCTATTTGCGAAGTTTTTTTGAAATTTTTTCATTGTTTTAGCGTTTTTGAAAAATTTATTTGGGCATCTAGCGACCTGTTTCCTCAATTTAATCACCCAAACATGGCTATGCGCGAAGTTTTTTCTGCAAAATTTTAATTTTTTTAGCGATTTTGAGAAATTTATTGGGGAATCTAACGAGCTAGTTGCTCTTATCCGAGAGAACATACGAAAAATATAATATAGGTTCTAACCCCGGGAAAATAATCGGTCAAAAATATCATCGTTTAATCTTCCATTTAATCACCCAAACATGGCTATTTGCGAAGTTTTTTAGAAGTTTTTTTCATTATTTTATCATTTTTGAGAAATTTATTTGAGGATTTAGCTACCTGTTTCCTCAATTTAATCACCCAAACATTGCTCTGCACGAAGTTTTTTCTGGAAAATTTTAATTTTTTTAGCGTTTTTGAGAAATTTATTGGGGAATCGAACGAGCTAGTTTCTCTGTTCCGAGAGAACATACGAAAACTCTAATATATATGTTCTAAACCAGGGAAAAAATCGGTCAATAATATCATCGTTTAGTCCTCCATTTAATCACCCAAACATGTCTATTTGCGAAGTTTTTTTGAAATTTTTTCAATGTTTTAGCGTTTTTGAAAAATTTATTTGGGCATCTAGCGACCTGTTTCCTCAATTTAATCACCCAAACATGGCTATGCGCGAAGTTTTTTCTGCAAAATTTTAATTTTTTTAGCGATTTTGAGAAATTTATTGGGGAATCTAACGAGCTAGTTGCTCTTATCCGAGAGAACATACGAAAAATATAATATAGGTTCTAACCCCGGGAAAATAATCGGTCAAAAATATCATCGTTTAATCTTCCATTTAATCACCCAAACATGGCTATTTGCGAAGATTTTTCGAAGATTTTTTCATTATTTTATGATTTTTGAGAAATTTATTTGGGGATTTAGCTACCTGTTTCCTCAATTTAATCACCCAAACATGGCTCTGCACGAAGTTTTTTCTGCAAAATTTTAATTTTTTAAACGTTTTTGAGAAATTTATTGGGGAATCGAACGAGCTAGTTTCTCTGTTCCGAGAGAACATACGAAAACTCTAATATATATGTTCTAACCCCGGGAAAATAATCGGTCAAAAATATCATCGTTTAATCTTTCATTTAATCACCCAAACATGGCTATTTGCGAAGTTTTTTAGAAGTTTTTTCATTATTTTATCATTTTTGAGAAATTTATTTGAGGATTTAGCTACCTGTTTCCTCAATTTAATCACCCAAACATGGCTCTGCACGAAGTTTTTTCTGGAAAATTTTAATTTTTTTAGCGTTTTTGAGAAATTTATTGGGGAATCGAACGAGCTAGTTTCTCTGTTTGGAGAGAACATACGAAAACTCTAATATATATGTTCTAAACCAGGGAAAAAATCGGTCAATAATATCATCGTTTAGTCCTCCATTTAATCACCCAAACATGTCTATTTGCGAAGTTTTTTTGAAATTTTTTCAATGTTTTAGCGTTTTTGAAAAATTTATTTGGGCATCTAGCGACCTGTTTCCTCAATTTAATCACCCAAACATGGCTATGCGCGAAGTTTTTTCTGCAAAATTTTAATTTTTTTAGCGATTTTGAGAAATTTATTGGGGAATCTAACGAGCTAGTTGCTCTTATCCGAGAGAACATACGAAAAATATAATATAGGTTCTAACCCCGGGAAAATAATCGGTCAAAAATATCATCGTTTAATCTTCCTTTTAATCACCCAAACATGGCCATTTGCGAAGATTTTTCGAACTTTTTTCATTATTTTATCATTTTTGAGAAATTTATTTGGGGATTTAGCTACCTGTTTCCTCAATTTAATCACCCAAACATGGCTCTGCACGAAGTTTTTTCTGCAAAATTTTAATTTTTTAAACGTTTTTGAGAAATTTATTGGGGAATCGAACGAGCTAGTTTCTCTGTTCCGAGAGAACATACGAAAACTCTAATATATATGTTCTAACCCCGGGAAAATAATCGGTCAAAAATATCATCGTTTAATCTTTCATTTAATCACCCAAACATGGCTATTTGCGAAGTTTTTTAGAAGTTTTTTCATTATTTTATCATTTTTGAGAAATTTATTTGAGGATTTAGCTACCTGTTTCCTCAATTTAATCACCCAAACATGGCTCTGCACGAAGTTTTTTCTGGAAATTTTTAATTTTTTTAGCGTTTTTGCGAAATTTATTGGGGAATCGAACGAGCTAGTTTCTCTGTTCCGAGAGAACATACGAAAACTCTAATATATATGTTCTAAACCAGGGAAAAAATCGGTCAATAGTATCATCGTTTAATCTTCCATTTAATCACCCAAACATGGCTATTTGCGAAGATTTTTCGAAGTTTTTTCATTATTTTATCATTTTTGAGAAATTTATTTGGGTATCTAGCGACCTGTTTCCTCAATTTAATCACCCAAACATGGCTATGCGCGAAGTTTTTTCTGCAAAATTTTAATTTTTTTAGCGTTTTTGAAAAATTTATTGGGGAATCGAACGAGCTAGTTTCTCGATTCCGCGAGAACATACGAAAACTAGAATATATGTTCTAAACCAGGGAAAAAATAGGTCAAAATTATCATCGTTTAGTACTCCATTTAATCACCCAAACATGGCTATTTCCGAAGTTTTTCGAAGTTTTTTATTATTTTAGCGTTTTTGAGAAATTTATTTGGGGATCTAGCTATCTGTTTCCTCAATTTAATCACCCAAACATGGCTCTGCACGAAGTTTTTTCTGCAAAATTTTAATTTTTTAGCGTTTTTGAGAAATTTATTGGGGAATCGAACGAGCTAGTTTCTCTGTTCCGAGAGAACATACGAAAACTCTAATATATATGTTCTAAACCAGGGAAAAAATCGGTCAATAATATCATCGTTTATTCCTCCATTGAATCACCCAAACATGTCTATTTGCGAAGTTTTTTTGAAATTTTTTCATTGTTTTAGCGTTTTTGAAAAATTTATTTGGGCATCTAGCGACCTGTTTCTTCAATTTAATCACCCAAACATGGCTATGCGCGAAGTTTTTTCTGCAAAATTTTAATTTTTTTAGCGATTTTGAGAAATTTATTGGGGAATCTAACGAGCTAGTTGCTCTTATCCGAGAGAACATACGAAAAATATAATATAGGTTCTAACCCCGGGAAAATAATCGGTCAAAAATATCATCGTTTAATCTTCCATTTAATCACCCAAACATGGCTATTTGCGAAGATTTTTCGAAGTTTTTTCATAATTTATCATTTTTGTGAAATTTATTTGGAGATCTAGCTACCTGTTTCCTGTATTTAATCACCCAAACATGGCTCTGCACGAAGTTTTTTCTGCAAAATTTTTAGCGTTTTGAGAAATTTATTGGGGAATCGAACGAGCTAGTTTCTCTGTTCCGAGAGAACATACGAAAACTCTAATATATATGTTCTAAACCAGGGAAAAAATCGGTCAATAATATCATCGTTTAGTCCTCCATTTAATCACCCAAACATGTCTATTTGCGAAGTTTTTTTGAAATTTTTTCATTGTTTTAGCGTTTTTGAAAAATTTATTTGGGCATCTAGCGACCTGTTTCCTCAATTTAATCACCCAAACATGGCTATGCGCGAAGTATTTTCTGCAAAATTTTAATTTTTTTAACGTTTTTGAGAAATTTATTGGGGAATCGAACGAGCTAGTTTCTTTATTTCGCGAGAACATACGAAAACTAGAATATATGTTCTAAACCAGGGAAAAAATCGGTCAAAAATATCATCGTTTAGTCCTCCATTTAATCACCCAAACATGGCTATTTGCGAAGTTTTTTTGAATTTTTTTCAATATTTTAGCGTTTTTGAGAAATTTATTTGGGGATCTAGCTACCTGTTTCCTCAATTTAATCACCCAAACATGGCTCTGAACGAAGTTTTTTCTACAAAATTTTAATTTCTTTAGCGATTTTGAGAAATTTATTGGGGAATCTAACGAGCTAGTTGCTCTTATCCGAGAGAACATACGAAAAATATAATATAGGTTCAAACCCCGGGAAAATAATCGGTCAAAAATATCATCGTTTAGTCCTCCATTTAATCACCCAAACATGGCTATTTGCGAAGATTTTTTGAAGTTTTTTCATTATTTTAGCATTTTTGAGAAATTTATTTGGGGATCTAGCTACCTGTTTCCTGTATTTAATCACCCAAACATGGCTCTGCACGAAGTTTTTCTGCAAAATTTTTATTTTTTTAGCGTTTTTGAGAAATTTATTGGGGAATCGAACGAGCTAGTTTCTCTGTTCCGAGAGAACATACGAAAACTCTAATATATATGTTCTAAACCAGGGAAAAAATCGGTCAATAATATCATCGTTTAGTCCTCCATTTAATCACCCAAACATGTCTATTTGCGAATTTTTTTTGAAATTTTTTCATTGTTTTAGCGTTTTTGAAAAATTTATTTGGGCATCTAGCGACCTGTTTCCTCAATTTAATCACCCAAACATGGCTATGCGCGAAGTTTTTTCTGCAAAATTTTAATTTTTTTAGCGATTTTGAGAAATTTATTGGGGAATCTAACGAGCTAGTTGCTCTTATCCGAGAGAACATACGAAAAATATAATATAGGTTCTAACCCCGGGAAAATAATCGGTCAAAAATATCATCGTTTAATCTTCCATTTAATCACCCAAACATGGCTATTTGCGAAGATTTTTCGAAGTTTTTTCATTATTTTATCATTTTTGAGAAATTTATTTGGGGATTTAGCTACCAGTTTCCCTTAATTTAATCACACAAACATGGCTCTGCACGAAGTTTTTTCTGCAAAATTTTTAGCGTTTTTGAGAAATTTATTGGGGAATCGAACGAGCTAGTTTCTCTGTTCCGAGAGAACATACGAAAACTCTAATATATATGTTCTAAACCAGGGAAAAAATCGGTCAATAATATCATCGTTTAGTCCTCCATTTAATCACCCAAACATGTCTATTTGCGAAGTTTTTTTGAAATTTTTTCATTGTTTTAGCGTTTTTGAAAAATTTATTTGGGCATCTAGCGACCTGTTTCCTCAATTTAATCACCCAAACATGGCTATGCGCGAAGTATTTTCTGCAAAATTTTAATTTTTTTAACGTTTTTGAGAAATTTATTGGGGAATCGAACGAGCTAGTTTCTTTATTCCGCGAGAACATACGAAAACTAGAATATATGTTCTAAACCAGGGAAAAAATCGGTCAAAAATATCATCGTTTAGTCATCCATTTAATCACCCAAACATGGCTATTTGCGAAGTTTTTTTGAAATTTTTTCATTATTTTAGCGTTTTTGAGAAATTTATTTGGGGATCTAGCTACCTGTTTCCTCAATTTAATCACCCAAACATGGCTCTGAACGAAGTTTTTTCTACAAAATTTTAATTTCTTTAGCGATTTTGAGAAATTTATTGGGGAATCTAACGAGCTAGTTGCTCTTATCCGAGAGAACATACGAAAAATATAATATAGGTTCAAACCCCGGGAAAATAATCGGTCAAAAATATCATCGTTTAGTCCTCCATTTAATCACCCAAACATGGCTATTTGCGAAGATTTTTTGAAGTTTTTTCATTATTTTAGCATTTTTGAGAAATTTATTTGGGGATCTAGCTACCTGTTTCCTGTATTTAATCACCCAAACATGGCTCTGCACGAAGTTTTTCTGCAAATTTTTTATTTTTTTAGCGTTTTTGAGAAATTTATTGGGGAATCGAACGAGCTAGTTTCTCTGTTCCGAGAGAACATACGAAAACTCTAATATATATGTTCTAAACCAGGGAAAAAATCGGTCAATAATATCATCGTTTAGTCCTCCATTTAATCACCCAAACATGTCTATTTGCGAAGTTTTTTTGAAATTTTTTCATTGTTTTAGCGTTTTTGAAAAATTTATTTGGGCATCTAGCGACCTGTTTCCTCAATTTAATCACCCAAACATGGCTATGCGCGAAGTTTTTTCTGCAAAATTTTAATTTTTTTAGCGATTTTGAGAAATTTATTGGGGAATCTAACGAGCTAGTTGCTCTTATCCGAGAGAACATACGAAAAATATAATATAGGTTCTAACCCCGGGAAAATAATCGGTCAAAAATATCATCGTTTAATCTTCCATTTAATCACCCAAACATGGCTATTTGCGAAGATTTTTCGAAGTTTTTTCATTATTTTATCATTTTTGAGAAATTTATTTGGGGATTTAGCTACCAGTTTCCTCAATTTAATCACACAAACATGGCTCTGCACGAAGTTTTTTCTGCAAAATTTTTAGCGTTTTTGAGAAATTTATTGGGGAATCGAACGAGCTAGTTTCTCTGTTCCGAGAGAACATACGAAAACTCTAATATATATGTTCTAAACCAGGGAAAAAATCGGTCAATAATATCATCGTTTAGTCCTCCATTTAATCACCCAAACATGTCTATTTGCGAAGTTTTTTTGAAATTTTTTCATTGTTTTAGCGTTTTTGAAAAATTTATTTGGGCATCTAGCGACCTGTTTCCTCAATTTAATCACCCAAACATGGCTATGCGCGAAGTATTTTCTGCAAAATTTTAATTTTTTTAACGTTTTTGAGAAATTTATTGGGGAATCGAACGAGCTAGTTTCTTTATTCCGCGAGAACATACGAAAACTAGAATATATGTTCTAAACCAGGGAAAAAATCGGTCAAAAATATCATCGTTTAGTCATCCATTTAATCACCCAAACATGGCTATTTGCGAAGTTTTTTTGAAATTTTTTCATTATTTTAGCGTTTTTGAGAAATTTATTTGGGGATCTAGCTACCTGTTTCCTCAATTTAATCACCCAAACATGGCTCTGAACGAAGTTTTTTCTACAAAATTTTAATTTCTTTAGCGATTTTGAGAAATTTATTGGGGAATCTAACGAGCTAGTTGCTCTTATCCGAGAGAACATACGAAAAATATAATATAGGTTCAAACCCCGGGAAAATAATCGGTCAAAAATATCATCGTTTAGTCCTCCATTTAATCACCCAAACATGGCTATTTGCGAAGATTTTTTGAAGTTTTTTCATTATTTTAGCATTTTTGAGAAATTTATTTGGGGATCTAGCTACCTGTTTCCTGTATTTAATCACCCAAACATGGCTCTGCACGAAGTTTTTCTGCAAATTTTTTATTTTTTTAGCGTTTTTGAGAAATTTATTGGGGAATCGAACGAGCTAGTTTCTCTGTTCCGAGAGAACATACGAAAACTCTAATATATATGTTCTAAACCAGGGAAAAAATCGGTCAATAATATCATCGTTTAGTCCTCCATTTAATCACCCAAACATGTCTATTTGCGAAGTTTTTTTGAAATTTTTTCATTGTTTTAGCGTTTTTGAAAAATTTATTTGGGCATCTAGCGACCTGTTTCCTCAATTTAATCACCCAAACATGGCTATGCGCGAAGTTTTTTCTGCAAAATTTTAATTTTTTTAGCGATTTTGAGAAATTTATTGGGGAATCTAACGAGCTAGTTGCTCTTATCCGAGAGAACATACGAAAAATATAATATAGGTTCTAACCCCGGGAAAATAATCGGTCAAAAATATCATCGTTTAATCTTCCATTTAATCACCCAAACATGGCTATTTGCGAAGATTTTTCGAAGTTTTTTCATTATTTTATCATTTTTGAGAAATTTATTTGGGGATTTAGCTACCAGTTTCCTCAATTTAATCACCCAAACATGGCTCTGCACGAAGTTTTTTCTGCAAAATTTTTAGCGTTTTGAGAAATTTATTGGGGAATCGAACGAGCTAGTTTCTCTGTTCCGAGAGAACATACGAAAACTCTAATATATATGTTCTAAACCAGGGAAAAAATCGGTCAATAATATCATCGTTTAGTCCTCCATTTAATCACCCAAACATGTCTATTTGCGAAGTTTTTTTGAAATTTTTTCATTGTTTTAGCGTTTTTGAAAAATTTATTTGGGCATCTAGCGACCTGTTTCCTCAATTTAATCACCCAAACATGGCTATGCGCGAAGTATTTTCTGCAAAATTTTAATTTTTTTAACGTTTTTGAGAAATTTATTGGGGAATCGAACGAGCTAGTTTCTTTATTCCGCGAGAACATACGAAAACTAGAATATATGTTCTAAACCAGGGAAAAAATCGGTCAAAAATATCATCGTTTAGTCCTCCATTTAATCACCCAAACATGGCTATTTGCGAAGTTTTTTTGAAATTTTTTCATTATTTTAGCGTTTTTGAGAAATTTATTTGGGGATCTAGCTACCTGTTTCCTCAATTTAATCACCCAAACATGGCTCTGAACGAAGTTTTTTCTACAAAATTTTAATTTCTTTAGCGATTTTGAGAAATTTATTGGGGAATCTAACGAGCTAGTTGCTCTTATCCGAGAGAACATACGAAAAATATAATATAGGTTCAAACCCCGGGAAAATAATCGGTCAAAAATATCATCGTTTAGTCCTCCATTTAATCACCCAAACATGGCTATTTGCGAAGATTTTTTGAAGTTTTTTCATTATTTTAGCATTTTTGAGAAATTTATTTGGGGATCTAGCTACCTGTTTCCTGTATTTAATCACCCAAACATGGCTCTGCACGAAGTTTTTCTGCAAAATTTTTATTTTTTTAGCGTTTTTGAGAAATTTATTGGGGAATCGAACGAGCTAGTTTCTCTGTTCCGAGAGAACATATGAAAACTCTAATATATATGTTCTAAACCATGGAAAAAATCGGTCAATAATATCATCGTTTAGTCCTCCATTTAATCACCCAAACATGTCTATTTGCGAAGTTTTTTTGAAATTTTTTCATTGTTTTAGCGTTTTTGAAAAATTTATTTGGGCATCTAGCGACCTGTTTCCTCAATTTAATCACCCAAACATGGCTATGCGCGAAGTTTTTTCTGCAAAATTTTAATTTTTTTAGCGATTTTGAGAAATTTGTTGGGGAATCTAACGAGCTAGTTGCTCTTATCCGAGAGAACATACGAAAAATATAATATAGGTTCTAACCCCGGGAAAATAATCGGTCAAAAATATCATCGTTTAATCTTCCATTTAATCACCCAAACATGGCTATTTGCGAAGATTTTTCGAAGTTTTTTCATTATTTTATCATTTTTGAGAAATTTATTTGGGGATTTAGCTACAAGTTTCCTCAATTTAATCACCCAAACATGGCTCTGCACGAAGTTTTTTCTGCAAAATTTTTAGCGTTTTTGAGAAATTTATTGGGGAATCGAACGAGCTAGTTTCTCTGTTCCGAGAGAACATACGAAAACTCTAATATATATGTTCTAAACCAGGGAAAAAATCGGTCAATAATATCATCGTTTAGTCCTCCATTTAATCACCCAAACATGTCTATTTGCGAAGTTTTTTTGAAATTTTTTCATTGTTTTAGCGTTTTTGAAAAATTTATTTGGGCATCTAGCGACCTGTTTCCTCAATTTAATCACCCAAACATGGCTATGCGCGAAGTTTTTTCTGCAAAATTTTAATTTTTTTAGCGATTTTGAGAAATTTATTGGGGAATCTAACGAGCTAGTTGCTCTTATCCGAGAGAACATACGAAAAATATAATATAGGTTCTAACCCCGGGAAAATAATCGGTCAAAAATATCATCGTTTAATCTTCCATTTAATCACCCAAACATGGCTATTTGCGAAGATTTTTCGAAGTTTTTTCATTATTTTATCATTTTTGAGAAATTTATTTGGGGATTTAGCTACCAGTTTCCTCAATTTAATCACCCAAACATGGCTCTGCACGAAGTTTTTTCTGCAAAATTTTTAGCGTTTTGAGAAATTTATTGGGGAATCGAACGAGCTAGTTTCTCTGTTCCGAGAGAACATACGAAAACTCTAATATATATGTTCTAAACCAGGGAAAAAATCGGTCAATAATATCATCGTTTAGTCCTCCATTTAATCACCCAAACATGTCTATTTGCGAAGTTTTTTTGAAATTTTTTCATTGTTTTAGCGTTTTTGAAAAATTTATTTGGGCATCTAGCGACCTGTTTCCTCAATTTAATCACCCAAACATGGCTATGCGCGAAGTATTTTCTGCAAAATTTTAATTTTTTTAACGTTTTTGAGAAATTTATTGGGGAATCGAACGAGCTAGTTTCTTTATTCCGCGAGAACATACGAAAACTAGAATATATGTTCTAAACCAGGGAAAAAATCGGTCAAAAATATCATCGTTTAGTCCTCCATTTAATCACCCAAACATGGCTATTTGCGAAGTTTTTTTGAAATTTTTTCATTATTTTAGCGTTTTTGAGAAATTTATTTGGGGATCTAGCTACCTGTTTCCTCAATTTAATCACCCAAACATGGCTCTGAACGAAGTTTTTTCTACAAAATTTTAATTTCTTTAGCGATTTTGAGAAATTTATTGGGGAATCTAACGAGCTAGTTGCTCTTATCCGAGAGAACATACGAAAAATATAATATAGGTTCAAACCCCGGGAAAATAATCGGTCAAAAATATCATCGTTTAGTCCTCCATTTAATCACCCAAACATGGCTATTTGCGAAGATTTTTTGAAGTTTTTTCATTATTTTAGCATTTTTGAGAAATTTATTTGGGGATCTAGCTACCTGTTTCCTGTATTTAATCACCCAAACATGGCTCTGCACGAAGTTTTTCTGCAAAATTTTTATTTTTTTAGCGTTTTTGAGAAATTTATTGGGGAATCGAACGAGCTAGTTTCTCTGTTCCGAGAGAACATACGAAAACTCTAATATATATGTTCTAAACCATGGAAAAAATCGGTCAATAATATCATCGTTTAGTCCTCCATTTAATCACCCAAACATGTCTATTTGCGAAGTTTTTTTGAAATTTTTTCATTGTTTTAGCGTTTTTGAAAAATTTATTTGGGCATCTAGCGACCTGTTTCCTCAATTTAATCACCCAAACATGGCTATGCGCGAAGTTTTTTCTGCAAAATTTTAATTTTTTTAGCGATTTTGAGAAATTTATTGGGGAATCTAACGAGCTAGTTGCTCTTATCCGAGAGAACATACGAAAAATATAATATAGGTTCTAACCCCGGGAAAATAATCGGTCAAAAATATCATCGTTTAATCTTCCATTTAATCACCCAAACATGGCTATTTGCGAAGATTTTTCGAAGTTTTTTCATTATTTTATCATTTTTGAGAAATTTATTTGGGGATTTAGCTACAAGTTTCCTCAATTTAATCACCCAAACATGGCTCTGCACGAAGTTTTTTCTGCAAAATTTTTAGCGTTTTTGAGAAATTTATTGGGGAATCGAACGAGCTAGTTTCTCTGTTCCGAGAGAACATACGAAAACTCTAATATATATGTTCTAAACCAGGGAAAAAATCGGTCAATAATATCATCGTTTAGTCCTCCATTTAATCACCCAAACATGTCTATTTGCGAAGTTTTTTTGAAATTTTTTCATTGTTTTAGCGTTTTTGAAAAATTTATTTGGGCATCTAGCGACCTGTTTCCTCAATTTAATCACCCAAACATGGCTATGCGCGAAGTTTTTTCTGCAAAATTTTAATTTTTTTAACGATTTTGAGAAATTTATTGGAGAATCGAACGAGCTAGTTTCTCTATTCCGCGAGAACATACGAAAACTAGAATATATGTTCTAAACCAGGGAAAAAATCGGTCAAAAATATCATCGTTTAGTCCTCCATTTAATCACCCAAACATGGCTATTTCCGAAGTTTTTTCGAAGTTTTTTCATTATTTTTGCGTTTTTGAGAAATTTATTTGCGGATCTAGCTATCTGTTTCCTCAATTTAATCACCCAAACATGGCTCTGCACGAAGTTTTTTCTGCAAAATTTAAATTTTTTTAGCGTTTTTGAGAAATTTATTGGGGAATCGAACGAGCAAGTTTCTCTGTTCCGAGAGAACATACGAAAACTCTAATATATATGTTCTAAACCAGGGAAAAAATCGGTCAATAATATCATCGTTTAGTCCTCCATTTAATCACCCAAACATGTCTATTTGCGAATTTTTTTGAAATTTTTTCATTGTTTTAGCGTTTTTGAAAAATTTATTTGGGCATCTAGCGACCTGTTTCCTCAATTTAATCACCCAAACATGGCTATGCGCGAAGTTTTTTCTGCAAAATTTTAATTTTTTTAACGTTTTTGAGAAATTTATTGGGGAATCGAACGAGCTAGTTTCTCTATTCCGCGAGAACATACGAAAACTAGAATATATGTTCTAAACCAGGGAAAAAATCGGTCCATAATATCATCGTTTAGTCCTCCATTTAATCACCCAAACATGTCTATTTGCGAATTTTTTTGAAATTTTTTCATTGTTTTAGTGTTTTTGAAAATTTTATTTGGGCATCTAGGGACCTGTTTCCTCAATTTAATCACCCAAACATGGCTATGCGCGAAGTTTTTTCTGCAAAATTTTAATTTTTTTAGCGATTTTGAGAAATTTATTGGGGAATCTAACGAGCTAGTTGCTCTTATCGGAGAGAACATACGAAAAATATAATATAGGTTCTAACCCCGGGAAAATAATCGGTCAAAAATATCATCGTTTAATCCTCCATTTAATCACCCAAACATGGCTATTTGCGAAGATTTTTCGAAGTTTTTTCATTATTTTATCATTTTTGAGAAATTTATTTGGGGATTTAGCTACAAGTTTCCTCAATTTAATCACACAAACATGGCTCTGCACGAAGTTTTTTCTGCAAAATTTTTAGCGTTTTTGAGAAATTTATTGGGGAATCGAACGAGCTAGTTTCTCTGTTCCGAGAGAACATACGAAAACTCTAATATATATGTTCTAAACCAGGGAAAAAATCGGTCAATAATATCATCGTTTAGTCCTCCATTTAATCACCCAAACATGTCTATTTGCGAAGTTTTTTTGAAATTTTTTCATTGTTTTAGCGTTTTTGAAAAATTTATTTGGGCATCTAGCGACCTGTTTCCTCAATTTAATCACCCAAACATGGCTATGCGCGAAGTTTTTTCTGCAAAATTTTAATTTTTTTAACGATTTTGAGAAATTTATTGGAGAATCGAACGAGCTAGTTTCTCTATTCCGCGAGAACATACGAAAACTAGAATATATGTTCTAAACCAGGGAAAAAATCGGTCAAAAATATCATCGTTTAGTCCTCCATTTAATCACCCAAACATGGCTATTTCCGAAGTTTTTTCGAAGTTTTTTCATTATTTTTGCGTTTTTGAGAAATTTATTTGGGGATCTAGCTATCTGTTTCCTCAATTTAATCACCCAAACATGGCTCTGCACGAAGTTTTTTCTGCAAAATTTAAATTTTTTTAGCGTTTTTAAGAAATTTATTGGGGAATCGAACGAGCAAGTTTCTCTGTTCCGAGAGAACATACGAAAATTCTAATATATATGTTCTAAACCAGGGAAAAAATCGGTCAATAATATCATCGTTTAGTCCTCCATTTAATCACCCAAACATGTCTATTTGCGAATTTTTTGAAATTTTTTCATTGTTTTAGCGTTTTTGAAAAATTTATTTGGGCATCTAGCGACCTGTTTCCTCAATTTAATCACCCAAACATGGCTATGCGCGAAGTTTTTTCTGCAAAATTTTAATTTTTTTAACGATTTTGAGAAATTTATTGGAGAATCGAACGAGCTAGTTTCTCTATTCCGCGAGAACATACGAAAACTAGAATATATGTTCTAAACCAGGGAAAAAATCGGTCAAAAATATCATCGTTTAGTCCTCCATTTAATCACCCAAACATGGCTATTTCCGAAGTTTTTTCGAAGTTTTTTTCATTATTTTTGCGTTTTTGAGAAATTTATTTGGGGATCTAGCTATCTGTTTCCTCAATTTAATCACCCAAACATGGCTCTGCACGAAGTTTTTTCTGCAAAATTTAAATTTTTTTAGCGTTTTTGAGAAATTTATTGGGGAATCGAACGAGCAAGTTTCTCTGTTCCGAGAGAACATACGAAAACTCTAATATATATGTTCTAAACCAGGGAAAAAATCGGTCAATAATATCATCGTTTAGTCCTCCATTTAATCACCCAAACATGTCTATTTGCGAATTTTTTTGAAATTTTTTCATTGTTTTAGCGTTTTTGAAAAATTTATTTGGGCATCTAGCGACCTGTTTCCTCAATTTAATCACCCAAACATGGCTATGGGCGGAGTTTTTTCTGCAAAATTTTAATTTTTTTAACGTTTTTGAGAAATTTATTGGGGAATCGAACGAGCTAGTTTCTCTATTCCGCGAGAACATACGAAAACTAGAATATATGTTCTAAACCAGGGAAAAAATCGGTCAAAAATATCATCGTTTAGTCCTCCATTTAATCACCCAAACTTGTCTATTTGCGAATTTTTTTGAAATTTTTTCATTGTTTTAGTGTTTTTGAAAATTTTATTTGGGTATCTAGCGACCTGTTTCCTCAATTTAATCACCCAAACATGGCTATGCGCGAAGTTATTTCTGCAAAATTTTAATTTTTTTAGCGATTTTGAGAAATTTATTGGGGAATCTAACGAGCTAGTTGCTCTTATCCGAGAGAACATACGAAAAATATAATATAGGTTCTAACCCCGGGAAAATAATCGGTCAAAAATATCATCGTTTAATCCTCCATTTAATCACCCAAACATGGCTATTTGCGAAGATTTTTCGAAGTTTTTTCATTATTTTATCATTTTTGAGAAATTTATTTGGGGATTTAGCTACCTGTTTCCTCAATTTAATCACCCAAACATGGCTCTGCACGAAGTTTTTTCTGCAAAATTTTTAGCGGTTTTGAGAAATATATTGGGGAATCGAACGAGCTAGTTTCTCTGTTCCGAGAGAACATACGAAAACTCTAATATATATGTTCTAAACCAGGGAAAAAATCGGTCAATAATATCATCGTTTAGTCCTCCATTTAATCACCCAAACATGTCTATTTGCGAAGTTTTTTTGAAATTTTTTCATTGTTTTAGCGTTTTTGAAAAATTTATTTGGGCATCTAGCGACCTGTTTCCTCAATTTAATCACCCAAACATGGCTATGCGCGAAGTTTTTTCTGCAAAATTTTAATTTTTTTAACGATTTTGAGAAATTTATTGGAGAATCGAACGAGCTAGTTTCTCTATTCCGCGAGAACATACGAAAACTAGAATATATGTTCTAAACCAGGGAAAAAATCGGTCAAAAATATCATCGTTTAGTCCTCCATTTAATCACCCAAACATGGCTATTTCCGAAGTTTTTTCGAAGTTTTTTCATTATTTTAGCGTTTTTGAAAAATTTATTTGGGGATCTAGCTATCTGTTTCCTCAATTTAATCACCCAAACATGGCTCTGCACGAAGTTTTTTCTGCAAAATTTTAATTTTTTTAGCGTTTTTGAGAAATTTATTGGGGAATCGAACGAGCAAGTTTCTCTGTTCCGAGAGAACATACGAAAATTCTAATATATATGTTCTAAACCAGGGAAAAAATCGGTCAATAATTTAATCACCCAAACATGTCTATTTGCGAATTTTTTTGAAATTTTTTCATTGTTTTAGCGTTTTTGAAAAATTTATTTGGGCATCTAGCGACCTGTTTCCTCAATTTAATCACCCAAACATGGCTATGCGCGAAGTTTTTTCTGCAAAATTTTAATTTTTTTAACGTTTTTGAGAAATTTATTGGGGAATCGAACGAGCTAGTTTCTCTATTCCGCGAGAACATACGAAAACTAGAATATATGTTCTAAACCAGGGAAAAAATCGTTCAAAAATATCATCGTTTAGTCCTCCATTTAATCACCCAAACATGTCTATTTGCGAATTTTTTTGAAATTTTTTCATTGTTTTAGCGTTTTTGAAAATTTTATTTGGGCATCTAGCGACCTGTTTCCTCTATTTAATCACCCAAACATGGCTATGCGCGAAGTTTTTTCTGCAAAATTTTAATTTTTTTAGCGATTTTGAGAAATTTATTGGGGAATCTAACGAGCTAGTTGCTCTTATCCGAGAGAACATACGAAAAATATAATATAGGTTCTAACCCCGGGAAAATAATCGGTCAAAAATATCATCGTTTAATCCTCCATTTAATCACCCAAACATGGCTATTTGCGAAGATTTTTCGAAGTTTTTTCATTATTTTATCATTTTTGAGAAATTTATTTGGGGATTTAGTTACCTGTTTCCTCAATTTAATCACCCAAACATGGCTCTGCACGAAGTTTTTTCTGCAAAATTTTAATTTTTTTAGCGTTTTTGAGAAATTTATTGGCGAATCGAACGAGCTAGTTTCTCTGTTCCGAGAGAACATACGAAAACTCTAATATATATGTTCTAACCCCGGGAAAATAATCGGTCAAAAATATCATCGTTTAGTCTATCATTTAATCACCCAAACATGGCTATTTGCGAAGTTTTTTCGAAGTTTTTTCATTATTTTATCATTTTTGAGAAATTTATTTGAGGATTTAGCTACCTGTTTCCTCAATTTAATCACCCAAACATGGCTCTGCACGAAGTTTTTTCTGCAAAATTTTAATTTTTTTAGCGTTTTTGCGAAATTTATTGGGGAATCGAACGAGCTAGTTTCTCTGTTCCGAGAGAACATACTAAAACTCTAATATATATGTTCTAAACCAGGGAAAAAATCGGTCAATAATATCATCGTTTAGTCCTCCATTTAATCACCCAAACATGTCTATTTGCGAATTTTTTTGAAATTTTTTCATTGTTTTAGCGTTTTTGAAAAATTTATTTGGGCATCTAGCGACCTGTTTCCTCAATTTAATCACCCAAACATGGCTATGCGCGAAGTTTTTTCTGCAAAATTTTAATTTTTTTAACGTTTTTGAGAAATTTATTGGGGAATCGAACGAGCTAGTTTCTCTATTCCGCGAGAACATACGAAAACTAGAATATATGTTCTAAACCAGGGAAAAAATCGGTCAAAAATATCATCGTTTAGTCCTCCATTTAATCACCCAAACATGTCTATTTGCGAATTTTTTTGAAATTTTTTCATTGTTTTAGCGTTTTTGAAAATTTTATTTGGGCATCTAGCGACCTGTTTCCTCAATTTAATCACCCAAACATGGCTATGCGCGAAGTTTTTTCTGCAAAATTTTAATTTTTTTAGCGATTTTGAGAAATTTATTGGGGAATCTAACGAGCTAGTTGCACTTATCCGAGAGAACATACGAAAAATATAATATAGGTTCTAACCCCGGGAAAATAATCGGTCAAAAATATCATCGTTTAATCCTCCATTTAATCACCCAAACATGGCTATTTGCGAAGATTTTTCGAAGTTTTTTCATTATTTTATCATTTTTGAGAAATTTATTTGGGGATTTAGCTACCTGTTTCCTCAATTTAATCACCCAAACATGGCTCTGCACGAAGTTTTTTCTGCAAAATTTTAATTTTTTTAGCGTTTTTGAGAAATTTATTGGGGAATCGAACGAGCTAGTTTCTCTGTTCCGAGAGAACATACGAAAACTCTAATATATATGTTCTAACCCCGGGAAAATAATCGGTAAAAAATATCATCGTTTAATCTTCCATTTAATCACCCAAACATGGCTATTTGCGAAGATTTTTCGAAGTTTTTTCATTATTTTATCATTTTTGAGAAATTTATTTGGGGATTTAGCTACCTGTTTCCTCAATTTAATCACCCAAACATGGCTTTGCACGAAGTTTTTTCTGCAAAATTTTAATTTTTTAAACGTTTTTGAGAAATTTATTGGGGAATCGAACGAGCTAGTTTCTCTGTTCCGAGAGAACATACGAAAACTCTAATATATATGTTCTAACCCCGGGAAAATAATCGGTCAAAAATATCATCGTTTAATCTTTCATTTAATCACCCAAACATGGCTATTTGCGAAGTTTTTTCGAAGTTTTTTCATTATTTCATCATTTTTGAGAAATTTATTTGAGGATTTAGCTACCTGTTTCCTCAATTTAATCACCCAAACATGGCTCTGCACGAAGTTTTTTCTGCAAAATTTTAATTTTTTTAGCGTTTTTGCGAAATTTATTGGGGAATCGAACGAGCTAGTTTCTCTGTTCCGCAAGAACATACGAAAACTAGAATATATGTTCTAAACCAGGGAAAAAATCGGTCAAAAATATCATCGTTTAGTCCTCCATTTAATCACCCAAACATGTCTATTTGCGAATTTTTTTGAAATTTTTTCATTGTTTTAGCGTTTTTGAAAATTTTATTTGGGCATCTAGCGACCTGTTTCCTCAATTTAATCACCCAAACATGGCTATGCGCGAAGTTTTTTCTGCAAAATTTTATTTTTTTAGCGATTTTGAGGAATTTATTGGGGAATCTAACGAGCTAGTTGCTCTTATCCGGGAGAACATACGAAAAATATAATATAGGTTCTAACCCCGGGAAAATAATCGGTCAAAAATATCATCGTTTAATCCTCCATTTAATCACCCAAACATGGCTATTTGCGAAGATTTTTCGAAGTTTTTTCATTATTTTATCATTTTTGAGAAATTTATTTGGGGATTTAGCTACCTGTTTCCTCAATTTAATCACCCAAACATGGCTCTGCACGAAGTTTTTTCTGCAAAATTTTAATTTTTTTAGCGTTTTTGAGAAATTTATTGGGGAATCGAACGAGCTAGTTTCTCTGTTCCGAGAGAACATACGAAAACTCTAATATATATGTTCTAACCCCGGGAAAATAATCGGTCAAAAATATCATCGTTTAATCTTCCATTTAATCACCCAAACATGGCTATTTGCGAAGATTTTTCGAAGTTTTTTCATTATTTTATCATTTTTGAGAAATTTATTTGGGGATTTAGCTACCTGTTTCCTCAATTTAATCACCCAAACATGGCTCTGCACGAAGTTTATTCTGCAAAATTTTAATTTTTTAAACGTTTTTGAGAAATTTATTGGGGAATCGAACGAGCTAGTTTCTCTGTTCCGAGAGAACATACGAAAACTCTAATATATATGTTCTAACCCCGGGAAAATAATCGGTCAAAAATATCATCGTTTAATCTTTCATTTAATCACCCAAACATGGCTATTTGCGAAGTTTTTTCGAAGTTTTTTCATTATTTCATCATTTTTGAGAAATTTATTTGAGGATTTAGCTACCTGTTTCCTCAATTTAATCACCCAAACATGGCTCTACACGAAGTTTTTTCTGCAAAATTTTAATTTTTTTAGCGTTTTTGCGAAATTTATTGGGGAATCGAACGAGCTAGTTTCTCTGTTCCAGAGAACATACGAAAACTCTAATATATATGTTCTAAACCAGGGAAAAAATCGGTCAATAATATCATCGTTTAATCTTCCATTTAATCACCCAAACATGGCTATTTGCGAAGATTTTTCGAAGTTTTTTCATTATTTTATCATTTTTGAGAAATTTATTTGGGTATCTAGCGACCTGTTTCCTCAATTTAATCACGCAAACATGGCTATGCGCGAAGTTTTTTCTGCAAAATTTTAATTTTTTTAGCGTTTTTGAGAAATTTATTGGGGAATCGAACGAGCTAGTTTCTCTATTCCGCGAGAACATACGAAAACTAGAATATATGTTCTAAACCAGGGAAAAAATCGGTCAAAAATATCATCGTTTAGTCCTCCATTTAATCACCCAAACATGGCTATTTCCGAAGTTTTTCGAAGTTTTTTCATTATTTTAGCGTTTTTGAGAAATTTATATGGGGATCTAGCTATCTGTTTCCTCAATTTAATCACCCAAACATGGCTCTGCACGAAGTTTTTTCTTCAAAATTTTAATTTTTTTAGCGTTTTTGAGAAATTTATTGGGGAATCGAACGAGCTAGTTTCTCTGTTCCGAGAGAACATACGAAAACTCTAATATATATGTTCTAAACCAGGGAAAAAATCGGTCAATAATATCATCGTTTAGTCCTCCATTTAATCACCCAAACATGTCTATTTGCGAAGTTTTTTTGAAATTTTTCATTGTTTTAGCGTTTTTGAAAAATTTATTTGGGCATCTAGCGACCTGTTTCCTCAATTTAATCACCCAAACATGGCTATGCGCGAAGTATTTTCTGCAAAATTTTAATTTTTTTAGCGATTTTGAGAAATTTATTGGGGAATCTAACGAGCTAGTTTCTCTTATCCGAGAGAACATACGAAAAATATAATATAGGTTCTAACCCCGGGAAAATAATCGGTCAAAAATATCATCGTTTAATCCTCCATTTAATCACCCAAACATGGCTATTTGCGAAGATTTTTCGAAGTTTTTTCATTATTTTATCATTTTTGAGAAATTTATTTGGGGATTTAGCTACCTGTTTCCTCAATTTAATCACCCAAACATGGCTCTGCACGAAGTTTTTTCTGCAAAATTTTTAGCGGTTTTGAGAAATTTATTGGGGAATCGAACGAGCTAGTTTCTCTGTTCCGAGAGAACATACGAAAACTCTAATATATATGTTCTAAACCAGGGAAAAAATCGGTCAATAATATCATCGTTTAGTCCTCCATTTAATCACCCAAACATGTCTATTTGCGAAGTTTTTTTGAAATTTTTTCATTGTTTTAGCGTTTTTGAAAAATTTATTTGGGCATCTAGCGACCTATTTCCTCAATTTAATCACCCAAACATGGCTATGCGCGAAGTTTTTTCTGCAAAATTTTAATTTTTTTAACGATTTTGAGAAATTTATTGGAGAATCGAACGAGCTAGTTTCTCTATTCCGCGAGAACATACGAAAACTAGAATATATGTTCTAAACCAGGGAAAAAATCGGTCAAAAATATCATCGTTTAGTCCTCCATTTAATCACCCAAACATGGCTATTTCCGAAGTTTTTTCGAAGTTTTTTCATTATTTTAGCGTTTTTGAAAAATTTATTTGGGGATCTAGCTATCTGTTTCCTCAATTTAATCACCCAAACATGGCTCTGCACGAAGTTTTTTCTGCAAAATTTTAATTTTTTTAGCGTTTTTGAGAAATTTATTGGGGAATCGAACGAGCAAGTTTCTCTGTTCCGAGAGAACATACGAAAATTCTAATATATATGTTCTAAACCAGGGAAAAAATCGGTCAATAATATCATCGTTTAGTCCTCCATTTAATCACCCAAACATGTCTATTTGCGAATTTTTTTGAAATTTTTTCATTGTTTTAGCGTTTTTGAAAAATTTATTTGGGCATCTAGCGACCTGTTTCCTCAATTTAATCACCCAAACATGGCTATGCGCGAAGTTTTTTCTGCAAAATTTTAATTTTTTTAACGTTTTTGAGAAATTTATTGGGGAATCGAACGAGCTAGTTTCTCTATTCCGCGAGAACATACGAAAACTAGAATATATGTTCTAAACCAGGGAAAAAATCGTTCAAAAATATCATCGTTTAGTCCTCCATTTAATCACCCAAACATGTCTATTTGCGAATTTTTTTGAAATTTTTTCATTGTTTTAGCGTTTTTGAAAATTTTATTTGGGCATCTAGCGACCTGTTTCCTCAATTTAATCACCCAAACATGGCTATGCGCGAAGTTTTTTCTGCAAAATTTTAATTTTTTTAGCGATTTTGAGAAATTTATTGGGGAATCTAACGAGCTAGTTGCTCTTATCCGAGAGAACATACGAAAAATATAATATAGGTTCTAACCCCGGGAAAATAATCGGTCAAAAATATCATCGTTTAATCCTCCATTTAATCACCCAAACATGGCTATTTGCGAAGATTTTTCGAAGTTTTTTCATTATTTTATCATTTTTGAGAAATTTATTTGGGGATTTAGTTACCTGTTTCCTCAATTTAATCACCCAAACATGGCTCTGCACGAAGTTTTTTCTGCAAAATTTTAATTTTTTTAGCGTTTTTGAGAAATTTATTGGGGAATCGAACGAGCTAGTTTCTCTGTTCCGAGAGAACATACGAAAACTCTAATATATATGTTCTAACCCCGGGAAAATAATCGGTCAAAAATATCATCGTTTAATCTTCCATTTAATCACCCAAACATGGGTATTTGCGAATATTTTTCGAAGTTTTTTCATTATTTTATCATTTTTGAGAAATTTATTTGGGGATTTAGCTACCTGTTTCCTCAATTTAATCACCCAAACATGGCTCTGCACGAAGTTTTTTCTGCAAAATTTTAATTTTTTAAACGTTTTTGAGAAATTTATTGGGGAATCGAACGAGCTAGTTTCTCTGTTCCGAGAGAACATACGAAAACTCTAATATATATGTTCTAACCCCGGGAAAATAATCGGTCAAAAATATCATCGTTTAATCTATCATTTAATCACCCAAACATGGCTATTTGCGAAGTTTTTTCGAAGTTTTTTCATTATTTTATCATTTTTGAGAAATTTATTTGAGGATTTAGCTACCTGTTTCCTCAATTTAATCACCTAAACATGGCTCTGCACGAAGTTTTTTCTGCAAAATTTTAATTTTTTTAGCGTTTTTGCGAAATTTATTGGGGAATCGAACGAGCTAGTTTCTCTGTTCCGATAGAACATACGAAAACTCTAATATATATGTTCTAAACCAGGGAAAAAATCGGTCAATAATATCATCGTTTAGTCCTCCATTTAATCACCCAAACATGTCTATTTGCGAATTTTTTTGAAATTTTTTCATTGTTTTAGCGTTTTTGAAAAATTTATTTGGGCATCTAGCGACCTGTTTCCTCAATTTAATCACCCAAACATGGCTATGCGCGAAGTTTTTTCTGCAAAATTTTAATTTTTTTAACGTTTTTGAGAAATTTATTGGGGAATCGAACGAGCTAGTTTCTCTATTACGCGAGAACATACGAAAACTAGAATATATGTTCTAAACAAGGGAAAAAATCGGTCAAAAATATCATCGTTTAGTCCTCCATTTAATCACCCAAACATGTCTATTTGCGAATTTTTTTGAAATTTTTTCATTGTTTTAGCGTTTTTGAAAATTTTATTTGGGCATCTAGCGACCTGTTTCCTCAATTTAATCACCCAAACATGGCTATGCGCGAAGTTTTTTCTGCAAAATTTTAATTTTTTTAGCGATTTTGAGAAATTTATTGGGGAATCTAACGAGCTAGTTGCTCTTATCCGAGAGAACATACGAAAAATATAATATAGGTTCTAACCCCGGGAAAATAATCGGTCAAAAATATCATCGTTTAATCCTCCATTTAATCACCCAAACATGGCTATTTGCGAAGATTTTTCGAAGTTTTTTCATTATTTTATCATTTTTGAGAAATTTATTTGGGGATTTAGCTACCTGTTTCCTCAATTTAATCACCCAAACATGGCTCTGCACGAAGTTTTTTCTGCAAAATTTTAATTTTTTTAGCGTTTTTGAGAAATTTATTGGGGAATCTAACGAGCTAGTTGCTCTTATCCGAGAGAACATACGAAAAATATAATATAGGTTCTAACCCCGGGAAAATAATCGGTCAAAAATATCATCGTTTAATCCTCCATTTAATCACCCAAACATGGCTATTTGCGAAGATTTTTCGAAGTTTTTTCATTATTTTATCATTTTTGAGAAATTTATTTGGGGATTTAGCTACCTGTTTCCTCAATTTAATCACCCAAACATGGCTCTGCACGAAGTTTTTTCTGCAAAATTTTTAGCGGTTTTGAGAAATTTATTGGGGAATCGAACGAGCTAGTTTCTCTGTTCCGAGAGAACATACGAAAACTCTAATATATATGTTCTAAACCAGGGAAAAAATCGGTCAATAATATCATCGTTTAGTCCTCCATTTAATCACCCAAACATGTCTATTTGCGAAGTTTTTTTGAAATTTTTTCATTGTTTTAGCGTTTTTGAAAAATTTATTTGGGCATCTAGCGACCTGTTTCCTCAATTTAATCACCCAAACATGGCTATGCGCGAAGTTTTTTCTGCAAAATTTTAATTTTTTTAACGATTTTGAGAAATTTATTGGAGAATCGAACGAGCTAGTTTCTCTATTCCGCGAGAACATACGAAAACTAGAATATATGTTCTAAACCAGGGAAAAAATCGGTCAAAAATATCATCGTTTAGTCCTCCATTTAATCACCCAAACATGGCTATTTCCGAAGTTTTTTCGAAGTTTTTTCATTATTTTAGCGTTTTTGAAAAATTTATTTGGGGATCTAGCTATCTGTTTCCTCAATTTAATCACCCAAACATGGCTCTGCACGAAGTTTTTTCTGCAAAATTTTAATTTTTTTAGCGTTTTTGAGAAATTTATTGGGGAATCGAACGAGCAAGTTTCTCTGTTCCGAGAGAACATACGAAAATTCTAATATATATGTTCTAAACCAGGGAAAAAATCGGTCAATAATATCATCGTTTAGTCCTCCATTTAATCACCCAAACATGTCTATTTGCGAATTTTTTTGAAATTTTTTCATTTTTTTAGCGTTTTTGAAAAATTTATTTGGGCATCTAGCGACCTGTTTCCTCAATTTAATCACCCAAACATGGCTATGCGCGAAGTTTTTTCTACAAAATTTTAATTTTTTTAACGTTTTTGAGAAATTTATTGGGGAATCGAACGAGCTAGTTTCTCTATTCCGCGAGAACATACGAAAACTAGAATATATGTTCTAAACCAGGGAAAAAATCGTTCAAAAATATCATCGTTTAGTCCTCCATTTAATCACCCAAACATGTCTATTTGCGAATTTTTTTGAAATTTTTTCATTGTTTTAGCGTTTTTGAAAATTTTATTTGGGCATCTAGCGACCTGTTTCCTCAATTTAATCACCCAAACATGGCTATGCGCGAAGTTTTTTCTGCAAAATTTTAATTTTTTTAGCGATTTTGAGAAATTTATTGGGGAATCTAACGAGCTAGTTGCTCTTATCCGAGAGAACATACGAAAAATATAATATAGGTTCTAACCCCGGGAAAATAATCGGTCAAAAATATCATCGTTTAATCCTCCATTTAATCACCCAAACATGGCTATTTGCGAAGATTTTTCGAAGTTTTTTCATTATTTTATCATTTTTGAGAAATTTATTTGGGGATTTAGTTACCTGTTTCCAAAATTTAATCACCCAAACATGGCTCTGCACGAAGTTTTTTCTGCAAAATTTTAATTTTTTTAGCGTTTTTGAGAAATTTATTGGGGAATCGAACGAGCTAGTTTCTCTGTTCCGAGAGAACATACGAAAACTCTAATATATATGTTCTAACCCCGGGAAAATAATCGGTCAAAAATATCATCGTTTAATCTTCCATTTAATCACCCAAACATGGGTATTTGCGAAGATTTTTCGAAGTTTTTTCATTATTTTATCATTTTTGAGAAATTTATTTGGGGATTTAGCTACCTGTTTCCTCAATTTAATCACCCAAACATGGCTCTGCACGAAGTTTTTTCTGCAAAATTTTAATTTTTTAAACGTTTTTGAGAAATTTATTGGGGAATCGAACGAGCTAGTTTCTCTGTTCCGAGAGAACATACGAAAACTCTAATATATATGTTCTAACCCCGGGAAAATAATCGGTCAAAAATATCATCGTTTAATCTATCATTTAATCACCCAAACATGGCTATTTGCGAAGTTTTTTCGAAGTTTTTTCATTATTTTATCATTTTTGAGAAATTTATTTGAGGATTTAGCTACCTGTTTCATCAATTTAATCACCCAAACATGGCTCTGCACGAAGTTTTTTCTGCAAAATTTTAATTTTTTTAGCGTTTTTGCGAAATTTATTGGGGAATCGAACGAGCTAGTTTCTCTGTTCCGAGAGAACATACGAAAACTCTAATATATATGTTCTAAACCAGGGAAAAAATCGGTCAATAATATCATCGTTTAGTCCTCCATTTAATCACCCAAACATGTCTATTTGCGAATTTTTTTGAAATTTTTTCATTGTTTTAGCGTTTTTGAAAAATTTATTTGGGCATCTAGCGACCTGTTTCCTCAATTTAATCACCCAAACATGGCTATGCGCGAAGTTTTTTCTGCAAAATTTTAATTTTTTTAACGTTTTTGAGAAATTTATTGGGGAATCGAACGAGCTAGTTTCTCTATTCCGCGAGAACATACGAAAACTAGAATATATGTTCTAAACCAGGGAAAAAATCGGTCAAAAATATCATCGTTTAGTCCTCCATTTAATCACCCAAACATGTCTATTTGCGAATTTTTTTGAAATTTTTTCATTGTTTTAGCGTTTTTGAAAATTTTATTTGGGCATCTAGCGACCTGTTTCCTCAATTTAATCACCCAAACATGGCTATGCGCGAAGTTTTTTCTGCAAAATTTTAATTTTTTTAGCGATTTTGAGAAATTTATTGGGGAATCTAACGAGCTAGTTGCTCTTATCCGAGAGAACATACGAAAAATATAATATAGGTTCTAACCCCGGGAAAATAATCGGTCAAAAATATCATCGTTTAATCCTCCATTTAATCACCCAAACATGGCTATTTGCGAAGATTTTTCGAAGTTTTTTCATTATTTTATCATTTTTGAGAAATTTATTTGGGGATTTAGCTACCTGTTTCCTCAATTTAATCACCCAAACATGGCTCTGCACGAAGTTTTTTCTGCAAAATTTTAATTTTTTTAGCGTTTTTGAGAAATTTATTGGGGAATCGAACGAGCTAGTTTCTCTGTTCCGAGAGAACATACGAAAACTCTAATATATATGTTCTAACCCCGGGAAAATAATCGGTCAAAAATATCATCGTTTAATCTTCCATTTAATCACCCAAACATGGCTATTTGCGAAGATTTTTCGAAGTTTTTTCATTATTTTATCATTTTTGAGAAATTTATTTGGGGATTTAGCTACCTGTTTCCTCAATTTAATCACCCAAACATGGCTCTGCACGAAGTTTTTTCTGCAAAATTTTAATTTTTTAAACGTTTTTGAGAAATTTATTGGGGAATCGAACGAGCTAGTTTCTCTGTTCCGAGAGAACATACGAAAACTCTAATATATATGTTCTAACCCCGGGAAAATAATCGGTCAAAAATATCATCGTTTAATCTTTCATTTAATCACCCAAACATGGCTATTTGCGAAGTTTTTTCGAAGTTTTTTCATTATTTCATCATTTTTGAGAAATTTATTTGAGGATTTAGCTACCTGTTTCCTCAATTTAATCACCCAAACATGGCTCTGCACGAAGTTTTTTCTGCAAAATTTTAATTTTTTTAGCGTTTTTGCGAAATTTATTGGGGAATCGAACGAGCTAGTTTCTCTGTTCCAGAGAACATACGAAAACTCTAATATATATGTTCTAAACCAGGGAAAAAATCGGTCAATAATATCATCGTTTAATCTTCCATTTAATCACCCAAACATGGCTATTTGCGAAGATTTTTCGAAGTTTTTTCATTATTTTATCATTTTTGAGAAATTTATTTGGGTATCTAGCGACCTGTTTCCTCAATTTAATCACCCAAACATGGCTATGCGCGAAGTTTTTTCTGCAAAATTTTAATTTTTTTAGCGTTTTTGAGAAATTTATTGGGGAATCGAACGAGCTAGTTTCTCTATTCCGCGAGAACATACGAAAACTAGAATATATGTTCTAAACCAGGGAAAAAATCGGTCAAAAATATCATCGTTTAGTCCTCCATTTAATCACCCAAACATGGCTATTTCCGAAGTTTTTCGAAGTTTTTTCATTATTTTAGCGTTTTTGAGAAATTTATATGGGGATCTAGCTATCTGTTTCCTCAATTTAATCACCCAAACATGGCTCTGCACGAAGTTTTTTCTGCAAAATTTTAATTTTTTTAGCGTTTTTGAGAAATTTATTGGGGAATCGAACGAGCTAGTTTCTCTGTTCCGAGAGAACATACGAAAACTCTAATATATATGTTCTAAACCAGGGAAAAAATCGGTCAATAATATCATCGTTTAGTCCTCCATTTAATCACCCAAACATGTCTATTTGCGAAGTTTTTTTGAAATTTTTCATTGTTTTAGCGTTTTTGAAAAATTTATTTGGGCATCTAGCGACCTGTTTCCTCAATTTAATCACCCAAACATGGCTATGCGCGAAGTATTTTCTGCAAAATTTTAATTTTTTTAACGTTTTTGAGAAATTTATTGGGGAATCGAACGATCTAGTTTCTCTATTCCGCGAGAACATACGAAAACTAGAATATATGTTCTAAACCAGGGAAAAAATCGGTCAAAAATATCATCGTTTAGTCCTCCATTTAATCACCCAAACATGGCTATTTGCGAAGTTTTTTTGAAATTTTTTCATTATTTTAGCGTTTTTGAGAAATTTATTTGGGGATCTAGCTACCTGTTTCCTCAATTTAATCACCCAAACATGGCTCTGAACGAAGTTTTTTCTGCAAAATTTTAATTTCTTTAGCGATTTTGAGAAATTTATTAGGGAATCTAACGAGCTAGTTGCTCTTATCCGAGAGAACATACGAAAAATATAATATAGGTTCTAACCCCGGGAAAATAATCGGTCAAAAATATCATCGTTTAGTCCTCCATTTAATCACCCAAACATGGCTATTTGCGAAGATTTTTTGAAGTTTTTTCATTATTTTAGAATTTTTGAGAAATTTATTTGGGGATCTAGCTACCTGTTTCCTGTATTTAATCACCCAAACATGGCTCTGCACGAAGTTTTTCTGCAAAATTTTAATTTTTTTAGCGTTTTTGAGAAATTTATTGGGGAATCGAACGAGCTAGTTTCTCTGTTCCGAGAGAACATACGAAAACTCTAATATATATGTTCTAAAGCAGGGAAAAAATCGGTCAATAATATCATCGTTTAGTTCTCCATTTAATCACCCAAACATGTCTATTTGCGAAGTTTTTTTGAAATTTTTTCATTGTTTTAGCGTTTTTGAAAAATTTATTTGGGCATCTAGCGACCTGTTTCGTCAATTTAATCACCCAAACATGGCTATGCGCGAAGTTTTTTCTGCAAAATTTTAATTTTTTTAGCGATTTTGAGAAATTTATTGGGGAATCTAAAGAGCTAGTTGCTCTTATCCGAGAGAACATACGAAAAATATAATATAGGTTCTAACCCCGGGAAAATAATCGGTCAAAAATATCATCATTTAATCTTCTATTTAATCACCCAAACATGGCTATTTGCGAAGATTTTTCGAAGTTTTTTCATTATTTTAGCGTTTTTGAGAAATTTATTTGGGGATCTAGCTATCTGTTTCCTCAATTTAATCACCCAAACATGGCTCTGCACGAAGTTTTTTCTGCAAAATTTTAATTTTTTTAGCGTTTTTGAGAAATTTATTGGGGAATCGAACGAGCTAGTTTCTCTGTTCCGAGAGAACATACGAAAACTCTAATATATATGTTCTAAAGAAGGGAAAAAATCGGTCAATAATATCATCGTTTAGTGCTCCATTTAATCACCCAAACATGTCTATTTGCGAAGTTTTTTTGAAATTTTTTCATTGTTTTAGCGTTTTTGAAAAATTTATTTGGGCATCTAGCGACCTGTTTCCTCAATTTAATCACCCAAACATGGCTATGCGCGAAGTTTTTTCTGCAAAATTTTAATTTTTTTAGCGATTTTGAGAAATTTATTGGGGAATCTAAAGAGCTAGTTGCTCTTATCCGAGAGAACATACGAAAAATATAATATAGGTTCTAACCCCGGGAAAATAATCGGTCAAAAATATCATCATTTAATCTTCTATTTAATCACCCAAACATGGCTATTTGCGAAGTTTTTTCGAAGTTTTTTCATTATTTTAGCGTTTTTGAGAAATTTATTTGGGGATCTAGCTATCTGTTTCCTCAATTTAATCACCCAAACATGGCTCTGCACGAAGTTTTTTCTGCAAAATTTTAATTTTTTTAGCGTTTTTGAGAAATTTATTGGGGAATCGAACGAGCTAGTTTCTCTGTTCCGAGAGAACATACGAAAACTCTAATATATATGTTCTAAACCAGGGAAAAAATCGCTCAATAATATCATCGTTTAGTCCTCCATTTAATCACCCAAACATGTCTATTTGCGAAGTTTTTTTGAAATTTTTTCATTGTTTTAGCGTTTTTGAAAAATTTATTTGGGCATCTAGCGACCTGTTTCCTCAATTTAATCACCCAAACATGGCTATGCGCGAAGTATTTTCTGCGAAATTTTAATTTTTTTAACGTTTTTGAGAAATTTATTGGGGAATCGAACGATCTAGTTTCTCTATTCCGCGAGAACATACGAAAACTAGAATATATGTTCTAAACCAGGGAAAAAATCGGTCAAAAATATCATCGTTTAGTCCTCCATTTAATCATCCAAACATGGCTATTTGCGAAGTTTTTTTGAAATTTTTTCATTATTTTAGCGTTTTTGAGAAATTTATTTGGGGATCTAGCTACCTGTTTCCTCAATTTAATCACCCAAACATGGCTCTGAACGAAGTTTTTTCTGCAAAATTTTAATTTCTTTAGCGATTTTGAGAAATTTATTGGGGAATCTAACGAGATAGTTGCTCTTATCCGAGAGAACATACGAAAAATATAATATAGGTTCTAACCCCGGGAAAATAATCGGTCAAAAATATCATCGTTTAGTCCTCCATTTAATCACCCAAACATGGCTATTTGCGAAGATTTTTTGAAGTTTTTTCATTATTTTAGAATTTTTGAGAAATTTATTTGGGGATCTAGCTACCTGTTTCCTGTATTTAATCACCCAAACATGGCTCTGCACGAAGTTTTTCTGCAAAATTTTAATTTTTTTAGCGTTTTTGAGAAATTTATTGGGGAATCGAACGAGCTAGTTTCTCTGTTCCGAGAGAACATACGGAAACTCTAATATATATGTTCTAAAGCAGGGAAAAAATCGGTCAATAATATCATCGTTTAGTTCTCCATTTAATCACCCAAACATGTCTATTTGCGAAGTTTTTTTGAAATTTTTTCATTGTTTTAGCGTTTTTGAAAAATTTATTTGGGCATCTAGCGACCTGTTTCCTCAATTTAATCACCCAAACATGGCTATGCGCGAAGTTTTTTCTGTAAAATTTTAATTTTTTTAGCGATTTTGAGAAATTTATTGGTGAATCTAAAGAGCTAGTTGCTCTTATCCGAGAGAACATACGAAAAATATAATATAGGTTCTAACCCTGGGAAAATAATCGGTCAAAAATATCATCATTTAATCTTCTATTTAATCACCCAAACATGGCTATTTGCGAAGATTTTTCGAAGTTTTTTCATTATTTTATCATTTTTGAGAAATTTATTTGGGGATTTAGCTACCTGTTTCCTCTATTTAATCACCCAAACATGGCTCTGCACGAAGTTTTTTCTGCAAAATTTTTAGCGTTTTTGAGAAATTTATTGGGGAATCGAACGAGCTAGTTTCTCTTTTCCGAGAGAACATACGAAAACTCTAATATATATGTTCTAAACCAGGGAAAAAATCGGTTAATAATATCATCGTTTAGTCCTCCATTTAATCACCCAAACATGTCTATTTGCGAAGTTTTTTTGAAATTTTTTCATTGTTTTAACGTTTTTGAAAAATTTATTTGGGCATCTAGCGACCTGTTTCCTCAATTTAATCACCCAAACATGGCTATGCGCGAAGTATTTTCTGCAAAATTTTAAATTTTTTAACGTTTTTGAGAAATTTATTGGGGAATCGAACGAGCTAGTTTCTTTATTCCGCGAGAACATACGAAAACTAGAATATATGTTCTAAACCAGGGAAAAAATCGGTCAAAAATATCATCGTTTAGTCCTCCATTTAATCACCCAAACATGGCTATTTGCGAAGTTTTTTTGAAATTTTTTCATTATTTTAGCGTTTTTGAGAAATTTATTTGGGGATCTAGCTACCTGTTTCCTCAATTTAATCACCCAAACATGGCTCTGAACGAAGTTTTTTCTGCAAAATTTTAATTTCTTTAGCGATTTTGAGAAATTTATTGGGGAATCTAACGAGCTAGTTGCTCTTATCCGAGAGAACATACGAAAAATATAATATAGGTTCTATCCCCGGGAAAATAATCGGTCAAAAATATCATCGTTTAGTCCTCCATTTAATCACCCAAACATGGCTATTTGCGAAGATTTTTTGAAGTATTTTCATTATTTTAGCGTTTTTGAGAAATTTATTTGGGGATCTAGCTATCTGTTTTCTCAATTTAATCACCCAAACATGGCTCTGCACGAAGTTTTTTCTGCAAAATTTTTATTTTTTTAGCGTTTTTGAGAAATTTATTGGGGAATCGAACGAGCTAGTTTCTCTGTTCGGAGAGAACATACGAAAACTATAATATATATGTTCTAAAGCAGAAAAAAAATCGGTCAATAATATCATCGTTTAGTTCTCCATTTAATCACCCAAACATGTCTATTTGCGAAGTTTTTTTGAAATTTTTTCATTGTTTTAGCGTTTTTGAAAAATTTATTTGGGCATCTAGCGACCTGTTTCCTCAATTTAATCACCCAAACATGGCTATGCGCGAAGTTTTTTCTGCAAAATTTTAATTTTTTTAGCGATTTTGAGAAATTTATTGGGGAATCTAAAGAGCTAGTTGCTCTTATCCGAGAGAACATACGAAAAATATAATATAGGTTCTAACCCCGGGAAAATAATCGGTCAAAAATATCATCATTTAATCTTCTATTTAATCACCCAAACATGGCTATTTGCGAAGATTTTTCGAAGTTTTTTCATTATTTTAGCGTTTTTGAGAAATTTATTTGGGGATCTAGCTATCTGTTTCCTCAATTTAATCACCCAAACATGGCTCTGCACGAAGTTTTTTCTGCAAAATTTTAATTTTTTTAGCGTTTTTGAGAAATTTATTGGGGAATCGAACGAGCTAGTTTCTCTGTTCCGAGAGAACATACGAAAACTCTAATATATATGTTCTAAACCAGGGAAAAAATCGCTCAATAATATCATCGTTTAGTCCTCCATTTAATCACCCAAACATGTCTATTTGCGAAGTTTTTTTGAAATTTTTTCATTGTTTTAGCGTTTTTGAAAAATTTATTTGGGCATCTAGCGACCTGTTTCCTCAATTTAATCACCCAAACATGGCTATGCGCGAAGTATTTTCTGCGAAATTTTAATTTTTTTAACGTTTTTGAGAAATTTATTGGGGAATCGAACGATCTAGTTTCTCTATTCCGCGAGAACATACGAAAACTAGAATATATGTTCTAAACCAGGGAAAAAATCGGTCAAAAATATCATCGTTTAGTCCTCCATTTAATCACCCAAACATGGCTATTTGCGAAGTTTTTTTGAAATTTTTTCATTATTTTAGCGTTTTTGAGAAATTTATTTGGGGATCTAGCTACCTGTTTCCTCAATTTAATCACCCAAACATGGCTCTGAACGAAGTTTTTTCTGCAAAATTTTAATTTCTTTAGCGATTTTGAGAAATTTATTGGGGAATCTAACGAGATAGTTGCTCTTATCCGAGAGAACATACGAAAAATATAATATAGGTTCTAACCCCGGGAAAATAATCGGTCAAAAATATCATCGTTTAGTCCTCCATTTAATCACCCAAACATGGCTATTTGCGAAGATTTTTTGAAGTTTTTTCATTATTTTAGAATTTTTGAGAAATTTATTTGGGGATCTAGCTACCTGTTTCCTGTATTTAATCACCCAAACATGGCTCTGCACGAAGTTTTTCTGCAAAATTTTAATTTTTTTAGCGTTTTTGAGAAATTTATTGGGGAATCGAACGAGCTAGTTTCTCTGTTCCGAGAGAACATACGGAAACTCTAATATATATGTTCTAAAGCAGGGAAAAAATCGGTCAATAATATCATCGTTTAGTTCTCCATTTAATCACCCAAACATGTCTATTTGCGAAGTTTTTTTGAAATTTTTTCATTGTTTTAGCGTTTTTGAAAAATTTATTTGGGCATCTAGCGACCTGTTTCCTCAATTTAATCACCCAAACATGGCTATGCGCGAAGTTTTTTCTGTAAAATTTTAATTTTTTTAGCGATTTCGAGAAATTTATTGGTGAATCTAAAGAGCTAGTTGCTCTTATCCGAGAGAACATACGAAAAATATAATATAGGTTCTAACCCTGGGAAAATAATCGGTCAAAAATATCATCATTTAATCTTCTATTTAATCACCCAAACATGGCTATTTGCGAAGATTTTTCGAAGTTTTTTCATTATTTTATCATTTTTGAGAAATTTATTTGGGGATTTAGCTACCTGTTTCCTCTATTTAATCACCCAAACATGGCTCTGCACGAAGTTTTTTCTGCAAAATTTTTAGCGTTTTTGAGAAATTTATGGGGAATCGAACGAGCTAGTTTCTCTTTTCCGAGAGAACATACGAAAACTCTAATATATATGTTCTAAACCAGGGAAAAAATCGGTCAATAATATCATCGTTTAGTCCTCCATTTAATCACCCAAACATGTCTATTTGCGAAGTTTTTTTGAAATTTTTTCATTGTTTTAGCGTTTTTGAAAAATTTATTTGGGCATCTAGCGACCTGTTTCCTCAATTTAATCACCCAAACATGGCTATGCGCGAAGTATTTTCTGCAAAATTTTAAATTTTTTAACGTTTTTGAGAAATTTATTGGGGAATCGAACGAGCTAGTTTCTTTATTCCGCGAGAACATACGAAAACTAGAATATATGTTCTAAACCAGGGAAAAAATCGGTCAAAAATATCATCGTTTAGTCCTCCATTTAATCACCCAAACATGGCTATTTGCGAAGTTTTTTTGAAATTTTTTCATTATTTTAGCGTTTTTGAGAAATTTATTTGGGGATCTAGCTACCTGTTTCCTCAATTTAATCACCCAAACATGGCTCTGAACGAAGTTTTTTCTGCAAAATTTTAATTTCTTTAGCGATTTTGAGAAATTTATTGGGGAATCTAACGAGCTAGTTGCTCTTATCCGAGAGAACATACGAAAAATATAATATAGGTTCTATCCCCGGGAAAATAATCGGTCAAAAATATCATCGTTTAGTCCTCCATTTAATCACCCAAACATGGCTATTTGCGAAGATTTTTTGAAGTATTTTCATTATTTTAGCGTTTTTGAGAAATTTATTTGGGGATCTAGCTATCTGTTTTCTCAATTTAATCACCCAAACATGGCTCTGCACGAAGTTTTTTCTGCAAAATTTTTATTTTTTTAGCGTTTTTGAGAAATTTATTGGGGAATCGAACGAGCTAGTTTCTCTGTTCGGAGAGAACATACGAAAACTATAATATATATGTTCTAAAGCAGAAAAAAAATCGGTCAATAATATCATCGTTTAGTTCTCCATTTAATCACCCAAACATGTCTATTTGCGAAGTTTTTTTGAAATTTTTTCATTGTTTTAGCGTTTTTGAAAAATTTATTTGGGCATCTAGCGACCTGTTTCCTCAATTTAATCACCCAAACATGGCTATGCGCGAAGTTTTTTCTGCAAAATTTTAATTTTTTTAGCGATTTTGAGAAATTTATTGGGGAATCTAAAGAGCTAGTTGCTCTTATCCGAGAGAACATACGAAAAATATAATATAGGTTCTAACCCCGGGAAAATAATCGGTCAAAAATATCATCATTTAATCTTCTATTTAATCACCCAAACATGGCTATTTGCAAAGATTTTTCGAAGTTTTTTCATTATTTTAGCGTTTTTGAGAAATTTATTTGGGGATCTAGCTATCTGTTTCCTCAATTTAATCACCCAAACATGGCTCTGCACGAAGTTTTTTCTGCAAAATTTTAATTTTTTTAGCGTTTTTGAGAAATTTATTGGGGAATCGAACGAGCTAGTTTCTCTGTTCCGAGAGAACATACGAAAACTCTAATATATATGTTCTAAACCAGGGAAAAAATCGGTCAATAATATCATCGTTTAGTCCTCCATTTAATAACCCCCCAGAACCCCTCGAAACGTCTAAAAACCCCCGGAAAGCACCCAAGGGCCCTAAACGACCCCTTGAAAAGCCCCCAATATCCCCAAAAACGCCCAAAAATACGTTTAAGGACCGTCAAAAAGCACTTTGGAGACCCTCCCAAAACCCCTCGGAACCCCCTAACGACCCCCGAAAACCCTAGCACCCCCCTCAAAAACCCGTAAAAAGCACGACGAGGCCCTGAAAACCCGAAAAAAGGACGATTAAAAAAGTCCGAAAAATCGCTTGAAAACACAAAAGAGGCTCCCAAAAGACCCATAAAAAGCACCAAAAACCCCTAAAAACCCCCAACAGAACCCCCGGAAACCCCGAAATAACCCCCCAGAACCCCTCAAAACGTCTAAAAACCCCCGGAAAGCACCCAAGGGCCCTAAAAGACCCCTTGAAAAGCCCCCAATATCCCCAAAAACGCCCAAAAATACGTTTAAGGACCGTCAAAAAGCACTTTGGAGACCCTCCCAAAACCCCTCGGAACCCCCTAACGACCCCCGAAAACCCTGGCACCCCCCTCAAAAACCCGTAAAAACCCCGACGAGGCCCTGAAAACCCGAAAAAAGGACGATTAAAAAAGTCCGAAAAATCGCTTGAAAACACAAAAGAGGCTCCCAAAAGACCCATAAAAAGCACCAAAAACCCCTAAAAACCCAAACAGAACCCCCAGAAACCCCGAAATAACCCCCCAGAACCCGTCGAAACCGATAAAAACCCCCGGAATGCACCCAAAGGCCCTAAAAGACCCCTTGAAAAGCCCCCAATATCCCCAAAAACGCCCAACAATACGTTTAAGGACCGTTAAAAAGCACTTTGGAGACCCTCCCAAAACCCCTCGGAACCACCTAACGACACCCGAAAACCCTGGCACCCCCTCAAAAACCCGTAAAAAGCACGACGAGGCCCTGAAAACCCGAAAAAAGGACGATTAATAAAGTCCGAAAAATCGCTTGAAAACACAAAAGACGCTACCAAAAGTCCCATAAAAAGCACCAAAAACCCGTAAAAACCCCAAAAGAACCCCCGGGAACCCCGAAATAACCCCCCAGAACCCGTCGAAACCGCTAAAAACCCCCGGAAAGCACCCAAGGGCCCTAAAAGACCCCTTGAAAATCCCCCAATATCCCCAAAAACGCCCAAAAATACGTTTAAGGACCGTCAAAAAGCACTTTGGAGACCCTCCCAAAACCCCTCGGAACCCCCTAACGACCCCCGAAAACCCTAGCACCCCCCTCAAAAACCCGTAAAAAGCACGACGAGGCCCTGAAAACCCGAAAAAAGGACGATTAAAAAAGTCCGAAAAATCGCTTGAAAACACAAAAGAGGCTCCCAAAAGACCCATAAAAAGCACCAAAAACCCCTAAAATCCCCAACAGAACCCCCGGAAACACCGAAATAACCCCCAGAACCCGTCGAAACCGCTAAAAACCCCCGGAAAGCACCCAAGGGCCCTAAAAGACCCCTTGAAAAGCCCTCAATATCCCCAAAAACGCCCAAAAATACGTTTAAAGACCGAAAAAAAGCACTTTGGAGACCGTCCCAAAACCCCTCGGAACCTCCTAACGACCCCCGAATACCCTGGCACCCCCCTCAAAAACCCGTAAAAAGCACGACGAGGCCCTGAAAACCCGAAAAAAGGACGATTAAAAAGTCCGAAAAATCGCTTGAAAACACAAAAGAGGCTCCCAAAAGACCCATAAAAAGCACCAAAAACCCCTAAAAACCCCAACAGAACCCCCGGAAACCCCGAAATAACCTCCCAGAACCCCTCGAAACGTCTAAAAACCCCCTGAAAGCACCCAAGGGCCCTAAAAGACCCCTTGAAAAGCCCCCAATATCCCCAAAAACGCCCAAAAATACGTTTAAGGACCGTCAAAAAGCACTTTGGAGACCCTCCCAAAACCCCTCGGAACCCCCTAACGACCCCCGAAAACCCTGGCACCCCCCTCAAAAACCCGTAAAAACCCCGACGAGGCGCTGAAAACCCGAAAAAAGGACGATTAAAAAAGTCCGAAAAATCGCTTGAAAACACAAAAGAGGCTACCAAAAGACCCATAAAAAGCACCAAAAACCCCTAAACACCCCAACAGAACCCCCGGAAACCCCGAAATTTCCCCCCAGAACCCGTCGAAACCGCTAAAAGCCACCGGAAAGCACCCAAGGGCCCTAAAAGACCCCTTCCAAAGCCCCCAATATCCCCAAAAACGCCCAAAAATACGTTTAAGAACCGTCAAAAAGCACTTTGGAGACCCTCCCAGAACCCCTCGGAACCCCCTAACGACCCCCGAAAACCCTGGCACCCCCCTCAAAAACCCGTAAAAAGCACGACGAGGCCCTGAAAACCCGAAAAAAGGACGATTAAAAAAGTCCGAAAAATCGCTTGAAAACACAAAAGAGGCTCCCAAAAGACCCATAAAAAGCACCAAAAACCCCTAAAAACCCCAACAGAACCCCCGGAAACCCCGAAATA